>CM039677.1:324886030-326086030 GCA_022496015.1 Hordeum marinum
TCTCTGGGCCCTCTCGGTGTTACGGTATCCATCATCGTCTGGCCAGACACTTTGTGATTTGATCACGGGGATGCCGGAACATGGGAACGAGAAAAGAGAACAATACCGGCAACGAGGTAACTGGCATAGTGGACAAGTTGTTGATCCACGAGGATGCCTACATGTATCACCTCGAGTAATTGTAACATATCGCGAAGCAACAGGAATAGCTCACGGCAACTAAAGGTTCACTCGAATATTCATTCGTGTGGGTATAGGGGTCAATATGGTGTCCACGGCTCCGATGTTGATCATTGATCGGAAGGGGTTCCAGGTCATGTCTATGCTTCACCGAACCTATAGGGTCACACGCTTAAGGGTCATCTATCTGTTGAATACTAGACAGGGAGTCTGAGAGAATATCACCGAAAAGTTTCGGACACCGGAAAAGTTTCGGACAGCGGAAAAGTTCCGCAGACAGGTCACCGGAACAGTTTCAGTAAAACTAAAAAGTAGTTTCAGGGGATACCATTAAGTCAAATTGGTTTCGGCACATGCCTGATAATTCTTGGAGGGTGCCAGAATCATTCTGGAAACTTCTAGGAATTTTCCGGAAGAAAAACCGGAAATGTTCCGGAGCTGCCGGAACCGCTTCAGATGCATTTTGCAGATGAAAATCACTATTCCGGAATTGTTCCGGATCGCATTAAAAATTATTTTAGTGGGGTACTAGAATTGTTCTAAGTCCACATAAATATTTTCAGTTCGATCGGACGCTGAAAAATGTCGTCGTGAATAGTGAAAGTGCTTTTTGGATATTTATGGAAAAGCACCTTTTTGGATATTTCCAAAAAGGCTTCTAGAAGGGATTGGGGAGCAAGTTAGCTCCTCATGGGGGACCCCCCAAGGGTTGGCCGGCCAAGGGTGGAGCTCCTCCATGGAGCTCCACATGGCACCCCTTTTTCCTTCTTATGTTTTTATGTGTGACATAAAGTGGGGGTAGTTCGGTATTTTCAAGTCCCAACCCTACCCCTTGGTTTTCCAATAAATAGAGGTGAGTGGGCTGCCCACAAATCCATCCCTTGCTCTCATACACATGCCATTGCAAGGATCTGGCTTCTTCTCTCCCTCTCAGCGAAATAGTTTCGTAGAGCCGAAAGGCTATCTGGGTTCCGGCAGGAACTAGTTCTGGACGGTGAAGCCCTGCCGGATAGATCACACCATATGTGTGCAAACCCGTAGAGAGGTCGTAGTTTCGATCTTTTGCCCGAGGGGCTGTTCGTGTGTCCTCTCGAAGGGCTGTCCGGGTCTCCGTTCGAGTTTCGAGGGTCCTCCCGATGGGCTGTCCGCGACATCGTCCGGGGGACTGTCCGACCGCCTTCCGGAGGGCTGTCCGACAAGAGAGTACATCCTCGCAGTTGGGAGGTTGTAAAATCCTAGCTACGGGGATCTGCACCAACGATCTCCAACGACTCTTCTACCGCTGCGCTTCGAGTCGGTACGGATCAGATCAAACCTTGTATGCAGTCTCCATAGTGGTCCTGGGCGTGCTCGCTATACCGGAAATTTTTGTTTTCTGTCGCATTCCCCAATAGATTTTGACTTAGGTGATACGGAATCACAGCTAAGCCCCCCGAGTGTGGAGGATGTCCGCACTCGGAGGAGTTTTTGACTTAGGCAATACGGAATCGTAGCTAAGGCCCTAGGTGTGGATCATGTCCTTACTCAGAGTAGTTTTTGACTTAGGCGATACGGAATCGCAGCTAAGCCCTCGAGTGTGGAGGATGTCCGCACTCGGAGGAGTTTTTGATTTAGGCGATATGGAATCGCAGCTAAGCCCCTGAGTGTGGAGGATGTCCGCACTCGGAGGAGTTTTTGACTTAGGTGATACGGAATCGCAGCTAAGTCCTCCGAGTGTGGAGGATGTCCGAACTCGAAGGAGTTTTTGACTTAGGCGATACGGAATCGCAGCTAAGCCCCGAGTGTGGATCATGTCCTTTACTCGGAGTAGTTTTTGACTTAGGCGATACGGAATCGCAGCTAAGCCCCCGAGTGTGGAGGATGTCCACACTCGGAGGAGTTTTTGACTTAGGCGATACGGAATAGCAGCTAAGCCCACAAGTGTGGAGGATGTCCGCACTCGGAGGAGTTTTTTACTTACGCGATATGGAATCGTAGCTAATCCCCCTAGTGTAGAGGATGTCCGCACTCGGAGGAGTTTTTTGACTTAGGCGATACGGAATCGCAACTAAGCCCCCGAGTGTGGATCATGTCCTTACTCAGAGTAGTTATTGACTTAGGCGATACAGAATCGCAGCTAAGCCCCCGAGTGCGGAGGATGTCCGCACTCGGAGTAGTTTTTGAGTTAGGCGATACGGAATCGCAGCTAAGCCCCCGAGTGTGGAGGATGTCCGCACTCGGAGGAGTTTTTTGACTTAGGTGATACGGAATAGCAGCTAAGCCCCTGAGTGTGGCTCATGTCCTTACTCGGAGTAGTTATTGACTTAGGCGATACGGAATCGCAGCTAAGCCCCCGAGTGCGAAGGATGTCTGCACTCGGAGTAGTTTTTGACTTAGGCAATACGGGATCACAGCTAAGCCCCCGAATGTGAAGGATGTCCGCACTCGGAGGAGTTTTTGACTTAGGCGAAGTCAGGTTCACTAAGCCGAGTGGCAACGCGCGGAGCGGCCAGCTGATGTAGTCATGCCACACTGAGTGGCAATGCGCGGGGTATCTGAGTGATGACGACGTGTCTCACCGAGTGGCGACGCGCGGAGCGGCCAAGTGATGTAGTCGTGCCACACGGAGTAGCGATGCGCGGGGCATCCGAGTGAAGACGATGTGTCTCACCGAGTGGCGACGTGCAGAGCAGCCAGGTGATGTAGTCGTGCCACACGGAGTGGCGATGCGCGGGGCATCCGAGTGATGACGACGTGTCTCACCGAGTGGCGACGCGCGGAGCGGCCAGGTGATGTAGTCGTGCCACACGGAGTGGCGATGGGCGGGGCATCCGAGTAATGACGACGTGTCTCCCCAAGTGGCGACGCGCGGAGCGGCCAGGTGATGTAGGCCACACGGAGTGGCGATGCGCGGGGCATCCGAGAGATGACGACGTGTCTCCCCGAGTGGCGACGTGAAGGAGTGTCTTGCCGAGTGACGAAGGAGCGGCTCACGAAGTGACAGAGGAGCGTCTCGCCGAGTGATGGCGCAAAGGAGCATCTCGCCGAGTGGCGATGCACAGAGCTGCCGTGTGACGACGACGCGTCCAGCTGAGTGACGGCGCGCGGAGCGGCTGAGTGTCGAAGGAGCGTCCGGTCGAGTGACAGCGTGCGGAGCGGTCGAGTGATGAAGGAGCGTTCAGCTGAGTGACGGCTAGCGGCCGAGTGTCGAAGGAGTGTCCAGTCGAGTGACAGCGCGCGGAGCGGCCAAGTGATTGTGTAACCTGTGTACGAAAAATAGCACAAGCCAACATAAAAAGTTCTCGAAGTAACCTGAGTTTGCTGAAATGATTTACACCCATAGACACCCCTGGGTGTGCCAGGTGCTTGCTGGTCCAAAACCAGCAAGAATCTAAAGGGTGAAGGATCCGACTGAACTTGTGAAAGTGAAGGATCTGACATGAAGATAAAGAACCGAGCGCAGAGGTACACTCGGTGGCGTGGCCTCCGAGTGAACATCATATGCGACTTACTTGACACTCGGTAATGCATAAATAATTATCTAACTAAATGCAGTGTGTGAAGAATGACTTAGCTGTCTGGTGGTATAGGAGCGTCCGGGCGAAGTAGACACGTCCGGTTGAGTGGCGATGAAGCGTTCGACTGAATGGCGATGCGTGGGGCGGCCAAGTGACGAAGACGTGCCTCACCGAGTGGCGACGCGCAGGGCTGCTGAGTGATGATGGAGCGTCCGACTGAATGGCGATGCATGGAGCTGCCGAGTTCTGATGGTGTGTCCGACTGAATGGCGATGTATGGAGCTGCCGAGTGCTGATGGAGCGTCTGACTAAATGGCGATGCACGGAGCTGTCGAGTGATGATGACGCGTCCGACTGAATGGCGATGCATGGGGCAGCCAAGTGTCAAAGATGTGCCTCGCCGAGTGGCGATGTGCGGGGCTGCCGAGTGACGATGGAGCGTCCGACTAAATGACAATGCGCGGAGCTGCCGAGTGATGACGATGCGTCCGACTGAATGGCGATGCGCGGGGCAGACAAGTGTCAAAGACGTGCCTCGCCGAGTGGCGATGTGTGGGGCTGCCGAGTGACGATGCAGCGTCTGACTAAATAGCGATGCGCGGAGCTGCCGAGTGATGACGACGCGTCCAGTAGTGATGATGCGCAGGGCGGTCAAGTGATGAAGAAGCGTTCAGCCGACTGACGGCGTGCGGAGCGGTCGAGTGAAGTAGACGCATCCGTCGGAGTGGCAACGCGCGGGGCGACCGAGTGATGAAGACGCATCCAGCGGAGTGTCGACGCGCGGGGCGGTCGAGTGATGAAGACACCTCCGTCGGAGTGGCAACGCGCGGAACTGCGGAGTGATGACGACGCGTCCCGCTGAGTGGCGATGCGCGGAGCTGTCGAGTGATGACCACGCGTCTCGCCAAGTGGCGATGCACGGAGCTACCGAGTGACGACGGAGCGCGCAGCAGAGTGACGGCGTGCGGGGTGGCCGAGTGATCTGCATGTTGATCGTTTGAACGCTAATTTTATCTGCATGTCATCGTGTTAGTAGCTTGAACAGAATGTCCGTCTGTGTCTACTACTATCCGGAGACGACGACATACGAGTGACCCTGCAAGTTAGTAACAAGCATAGCTACAAATATGTTCTGATGAACTAAAGAGTCTTTACACGGATGCAGCCTGCAAGGATTAAAGACCATTGATGGACTAGTTATGTATGATGACGGACGACCATGATGACCATGATGACGGTCGGTTATGCATGCATGCATGCACACTTAACTCACGTGAAAAAATGTTGACCTAATGAGGCACTCAATGACGTGGTTAAATGGATGAAACGACCAGCCTTCTTTACGAAGGATTATGAGGGCCTCATTACGCTCATTATGCGCTTGGGATAGCAGGCTACATACCGTCCAATGTAAACGACGCAGGTGAAGGAGACCTAGGTAGCCGGGTAGCACGTACTGCCAGTGATGTAAGCGAGGGCCGACGAGCACGTCGCGAGGCGGTACCGAGCGAGCGCGCTGCTAAGCGGCACCGGCGAGCATGTCGCAGGGCAGGGGAGCGCGGCGATGGCCAGCAAGCGTGTTCAGGGCAGGTGAGCGGTGTCAGTGTCCATGAGTGATTGTGATTAGGGCGTGGCCGGCCTCGTCTTCGGCGCCGCGTCCAGGGGTTCGAGTTACCGAGGAATTCGTCGTCTTCCAACCACTCGACTGTCCAAAATCTGAACGCATGACCTGCATGCAAGATGTATTAATTGCGGTAATTAAGCAAGAGCTAAATGTGATGGAAGTTAAAGAGACATCATGGAGTCCAGAGGGTTTCGCTGTGGTGCAAACGACCGGTGTGGCCAGAATCGGCCGGCAGCCGAGACACGTCAACGAGATGGATGAGCAGCTGGCCGTAGCCCAGGCGCCAGAGACGCAGGCCGACGCAGCTGAGAGCAAGGCTAAAGCGAGGACTGGTGGCAGCATTTCACCACTGGGGGAGCATCGGCCTGCCTGCCGGTCAAAGTTGCACTTCGACACCCGCGGAGTTGGGCGGAACGCAAGCAGTTGTGCCTCGCCACCCCAAGAACCGGATCGCTCGGTCGGATGCAGTGCTCTGCCGCTGAACTGCATTCGACAGAGCATGACGTTGGCGATGCGGATGAGGTCGGAGATGACGACGATGAGACGGACGACGCCGGCGGCCGTGCGTGACGATGACGAGGCAGGTGACACTGTTGGCCGCGCATGGTGACCAAGAGGCGGACAGCGTCGGTTGTTGAAGAAAAAACCATCTGCATCATGGCTCTATAGACTCCATGCCCCATGGTGGGCGCCAAATGCCATGGGAACGATTTTGACATTAGAGAGGGGTAGGATAATGGAGCAAGATCTATCGAGATGCAAACGGGTGACACGATGGTTTTAGCGAGTTCGGGCCTCTCACGGTGGAGATAACAGCCTTACGTCTCGTGCTCCGAAGAGGCTTTGTTTTATCTGAGTATGAATCCGGAGATTACAATGTGTGAGAGAAGGGAGAACGGATCTCCATGCCTGAACTCAATCCTAAGACTACTAGAGAGAGAGAGAAGAAGGAACCCCCCTTAATCTAGTGGTGGGGGTGGCTTATATAGAGTGCGCCACCCCTTCACCTCCTGTGTTACAAAGTGGGGCATTGATGCTGTAACGCCAGATGGTGCTTCGACTGCCTTGTCGACTGTCGGTCTTCGCATATCCGAGTGAGACATACGGCCGAGTGGTTGACTGTCGCCGAGTGAATGAAACATACTGGGTCGAGTGAATAGTATGTATGTATTAATCCGGACCCACCTGGTGTGTGGACCCCATGGTATTATGATATTTCGACCCTTCATGGGCCTACTATTTTGTGTATCCCTGACAGGGACAGGGACCACAATTTGGCCAACCCCTTTTTTCCAGCTTATCTGTCGTCCAGATTCTATCTTGAGTGGCAAGCCACGTGAAAAACTTGGCCTTAGGTGGCGCCCAAACCCTCCAGATCACGTGCTCCATGGGGGAGAAAACCAAGCCTAGGAATTGGGCCTTATAGGTAGAGGCTGCGGATTAGTGTCCACTCGTTGTGTACTTCCACACAATGATATCTTTGGCAAGGTCATCTAGATGGACATCATTCACCAGTGCCCATAAGGTGAAGAATTGACAAATGTGCTCAATGTAGACGACCGTGCTGGTTTTGATCTTAAGGATCCATGCATTGTCTTTTGAGGGCCTCCCGCACCTTCCAGTTCTTCCTGGAGTAGGCCTCAAAGACGAGCGGAGCAACATCTTTGGGCTTACACCCGTGGAGCCACGGAGAGTCCCAAAATGGCGTCTTGGCTCCATTTCCCATAGGATAGTTGTTGACGCATAGAAGAAGTCCAAGTCCTCCTCATCACATGGGTTCTCCAAGCCAACCCATAGTTTGTGTGGGTCTGTCCATTCTAACAAAGGCCATCTCAACCGCAGTGCTCGTGCGAATTTGTCGTTGTTTAGCACTCCAAGGTCTCCGTACTCCAGCGGGCGGCAGACAACACTCTAGTTTACTTTGCACTTGGTACCTGTTGTCTTGTACGACCTTGACCAAAGGAAGGCTCCCTCTAGCTTGTTGATGTTGTGCAAAATGGCAGGCGGGATGACCAAAGACGTGATGAAGTAGACAACTAGCAAGGAAATGACAGACTTAACTAGTGTCGTGTGCCCAATGGTGGTCATGTTCTCGCCCTCATAAGTCACCAACTTGTTCGCATCTTTATCCTCGAGGAATTGAAAGTCCACTGATCTAAGCTTCCAGACGGACAAGGGGAGGCCCAAGTATCTGAGAGGGAAAGTTGTCCTCTTTGCCGAAAGACTATGCGGAATACGCTCAAGGTTTAGGTGGTTGTATCTGATGGGAACCACCGAGCTCTTGTGGAAGTTGGTACATGTTGTGGGAATGAGCCTGACAGCAGAAGGTAGGGGTACGAAAGGAGAGGGCAAAGTCCTAGCTATGGCGAGGGTGTACACATGGATGTATGAGTTCAGGCCCCTCTCATGGAGGTAACAACCCTACGTCTCAGTGCTCGGGAGCTTTGTCGTGTGGAATGTTGAGATTACAGTGGTTGCGAACCCTTGTGCTAGAGGGGAGGGGCGGATTATATAGAGTTTGCTGCCCCTCATAATTGTATGGCATCCAAGGGTCCGATCGTGGGTTTAAAGAATAGCGTTACCAGTAACGTACATAATAAAAGCTACTAATGATGATAGGCCTAACGCCTGCCTGTTGGCCTCATGGGGGTGGCTTCTAGTCTTCTGAAGTCGACTGGAAGTGAGGTCTTCCGAGTGACAGTCGTCAGTCGAGTGGAGGAAGAAGTCTCCGAGTGGATTGCCTATCGAGTGACTTGAGCGCCACCGGGAATCCAATCAAAAGCTTACTTGTGATCTTCAAGTCCTCCAATGTAGTGTCCTTATGTAGGGTATGTAGGTCAGGCCTAAGACCCTACCCTAGGTACATATCCTCGTCATTAGCCCCCGAATGGATCAGGGTTCGAGTGGCGAATGGGAACATCGACGTCAGTTTAGAAAAAGGCATCAAATCTTCCGAATGATATCGAGGGCCTCAACGAAACTTGCGTCGACTTAACTCTTCGTCGTTCACTCGGATCAATTCAGCCTTGAACGTGTCCGAGTGAATGTTCAATGCCAATTTTGTTCCAAGTGATCTAAAGGAATCTTTGGAGGTGACGGGCCAGTCTGTCAGACCCAGATCTTGCGGGATACGAAAATTTGGGAAGCGCGCACGCCTGCAATGATGACGCCACAATCGGGGCAAGTGGGGGCGTGGTGCCTCGATTCTTGTGCCGGTCATTTCGCCACGTACAGGGCATCTTCTATGGTTGGCATGCGCAGTGATCTCGTGGGCCCACCCGTCAGTGAGGCGCTTGGCGGGGTATAAATCCCGAAGCGCCGCGGATTGCACAGTAATCTTCCCCAAATTTCCTCTCTTCCTCCGCCTCCCCTGTCCTTAACGCAACACTCCGTTCTTCTCCGACGAGAGCATCCACCGTGATGATGAAGGGAACCACGGAGAAGCTAGAGCCCACCAAGAAGGGGGCGGCGAAAGGCAAGGGCAAGAATCCC
Organism: Hordeum marinum; assembly: GCA_022496015.1. Taxonomy (NCBI): domain Eukaryota; kingdom Viridiplantae; phylum Streptophyta; class Magnoliopsida; order Poales; family Poaceae; genus Hordeum; species Hordeum marinum. The sequence goes on from CM039677.1 coordinate 324,894,824, forward strand.
TCGACCGCTCGGTTCACCGCGCCGACGGGATGGATACAGGGAGACTTTCTCCCCTCGGTGGTCAGTCAAGCAGACATCGACGGCCTGGTTGCCAACGAGCTCGTGGCGGAGGGTGCCTGGAGGTTGTCTGAGGGAGAGCGCGAACCGGAGCCACGCGAAGGAGAGCAGGTTCTCCTCCTCTCCCATGTAGAAAGAGGTTTTTCTATGCCTCCCCACCCATTCATTAAAGGGTTTCTGAACTTCTTTGGTGCTCAGCTCCACCACTTTCCGCCGAATGCAATTTCCTACTTGTCTGCTTTCATCACCTTGTGCGAGTGCTTCCTGGGCTGTCCTCCTCACTAGGGACTGTTCAAGCACATCTTTACGGTTAGATCTCAAACCGTGAAGAAGGCCCTCCCCGAGGATGGGAAAACTCATGTATTGCAGCTGTGTGGGGGTCTAGGACTTAAAAAGAGAGCTCGTAGTTCTTTCCCTTCTATGACCTTTCCTAGATCTCTTAGAGGCTGGCAGTCGACATGGTTTTATTGCAAAGATGTAGCTTCTCCCAACATGTCGACTGGTCTTTCCCCTTTCACATCTGATCGTCCAGTCGTCCCCAAGTCTCTAAAGGTGTTAGAGGAGGAACAAGTCCAAGTGGGAATCTTGGTGGATGTCGTGGTGAAACTTATTTAGGGCGGAGTGACCGGCATGGATCTCTTGGAAACATTCCTCAGTCAATGGATTCAGCCGCTCCATGCCAGGGATCACCCCATGTGGCACTATGCAGGCCCCGAGGACTCGACCAGGACGCACCTAGAAGAGGTTTCGCAGAAAACTGTCGAGCAATGGCTTCGCAGCATCACTGGGGCATGTGACAATCCCTTAGGATCCAAGAGGATCCGACCTTACTCGGCCGAAAACCCGCCAAGTATCTGGTAAGTTGCACTTTGTCGACTGAAGTACTTGTACTGTCGAGTGATCGATTGATTTATTGACTGACTTCCTTGTTTGAATCACGCAGGAGTGGACACATATCTATTCGCGTGTACCCAACGGAAACCAACCTGAAGATGGTGGGGTGAGCGAGGGCGGCAGCGTGGACGACGACAGCTCTTATGACTCCGAAGACGAATCGAAAACTCGGGTGAGAACAAGGAAGAAGTCGAGTCTCCTCCTCGCTCCGAACGCCGCTCCAAGTCTCGCCAATACCCTGCGACTGCTGAGGACAAGGCCCTAGGCCCAAGTGAGAAGTACCCGAAGTGGAGCCGACCTTCGGCCGTCGAGTCCAGTGAGCGATCGGCGAAGCAACCCAAGCCGAATGTAGCCAAACCCCGCAAAGCGCTGCCTCGCATGAGGATGGTTGTGCCTGTCGTCTCCACGTGAGTATTTACTTTTGAATTCTCACTGTCAATTGTTACTTTGAATTCTTGTTGACCGAGTGTTATTCGATCCATCAGAGCTGCTACTGCAGTGATGTCACCTCAACATGACGGAGGGGAAGCAATGGACGTAGACACTGCCGATGCGGCCACTTCTCACAGAGGTAACCGAATCTTCAATTCTGCTTCTCGAATATGGTTTGTCGATTACAAAGGTTAATATTGCCGATTAATAACTATAGAAATCATCCAGCTGGAAGATGACGAAGAACATCTTGGGGGTACGGGAGGCGGAAGTGAGATCCTAGGCACCCCCCGCATACGTACTTGAAGAACTTCGTCCGCGCAGACGCCTCAATGATCGACCGTCGGATCCTCCCAGGGGATAAGTGACTCGACAAGGGTTAGAGCTGACCCTGCAGTGCCTCTGAGGAGTGCTCCTCCAGCTGTTTCAACTATCATGACGTCGACTCCAACCGAACCTGCTCTGACTACCTCGACTGCTCCAGCTATTATGCCGATTCCGCTGGTGACGGCATTTCCTCTGCACCATGTTCCGGAAGATCAGACCGGAGCTGCAAAGGAGGCCATGATCCAGGATGAGCAGATGATGCTGCGCACCAAGGAGGCGTATGAGGCCAGCAAGTTGGCTTATGACGACAGCACAGCGCTTTGCACTAATGTCCGAGTAAGGTCGATTGTAAGTACATTTCCGATTGAATTCCTGTCTTCTTTGACTGTGCACCCAGTGGGTGTTTGTTTACCACTTGTAGAATGTTTGAAAGTACTCCACTTGAATAGATCAGGTCTTAATCGAGTAGGTTTTAGGTCAGTGGGGGCACTCTGAGTGCACCCACTGGGTGTAGTCCCCGAGACCGTTATCGAGTGCTTGCACCGGCAGAGGTCTTACAGTTTGTCGTATACGGGATATGTTTGCCTTTGATCGCACCACTCCGAAGCTACTTCATAGGTTTCATGGATATCATTGATCAACCATGATATGACGCTACATAAGGATAGACTGCACTTCACGGTTGTCAGTGCGAACCTTTCCAAGGGTGCAGAGTGGGGTGGCATGTCACTCGACAGATCGAGTGATGGATGTTCCAATGGTGGATACATTTTGCCACTCGACAGGTCGAGAGTTGGCAGATCCAGTGGGGGCACACTAAGTGCACCCACTGGGCGTAGTCCCCGAGATCCCCGTCGAGTGCTTGCATCGGTGGGGGTCTGATAGAGACCGTTGAATGTTCTGACAGGGCAGACCTTGTCGACTGTTTAATAACCAGTGAGGGCACACTAAGTGCACCCACTGGGTGTAGTCCCCGAGGCTATTGTTGATCACAGACGATAAGCAATAGTCTTGAAAACTTGAAATCGGAATTTTTGTCATACGCGGAGTACGAGCGTCACTCGACATGTCGAGTGTATTTTATTTTTCTTCACCGTCCCGCACCGAAACTAGCATGTATGTTTTATAAATATCATTTGATCAACCGTGATATGATGCTACTTCAAAGGTGTGGAATGGGGCCAACGGGTCACTTGACAGATTGAGTGTTAACCGTTCCAGTGGGGGCACTCTGGGTGCACCCACTGGGTGTAGTCCTCGAGACCACCGTCGAGCGCTTGCACTGGTGGGGGTCTGATAGACACTGTCTTGAATTTGTTTACGGTACGCGGAGTACACGAGCCACTAGACATGTCGAGTGGATTTTTGGTTGGATTCTTCTTCCCCTGGACGCAGGTTTCATGTATATCATTGATCAACCATGATATGACGCTATTCCAGGATAGTGGGGTGGGGTGGTGTGCGCCGCCCAATCGACCGTCCTTGGTTTTCTGCACTTCAGAGTGTTGATATTTCTTGACGACTGAATTCCTTTCTTTGTTGATTCCAGAGGGCTTGTGAACTTGGAACGTAGTACAAGGACCTTGAAGATGAGAGGAACCGGCTGCGCGTGGACTTGGAAGCCTCCAACAGTGCTTTGGAGAGAGTGCGGGCCGAGCTGAAAACTCTGGGAGGTAACTTCTGTCGACCCACTGCATTCTCATCCTCACTTTCCATGCTTTGAACCGAGTGCTTTCACTCGAACAGACGTACACAATGAAAATCGTCGACTCCAAGTGCGACTCAACAATGATGTTTTTTTAGATACCATGAATAAAGCGTTGGAGGACAAGGAGAAAACTGAAGGTGTCGTCCAGAAGCTGACTGCTGCCAAGAAGATGAAGGAGGAGAACTCGAAACTGAAGCAGGAGCGTGTGGACCTCATCAAGAGAACTTAGTAGCTAACCAAGAGGAGCAATGGCCTAGAGAAGCACTTGGGTGAGTTCTCAAGGAATATGCACATCATGCTCGACGGTGAGTATTTTTGTCGACTGAACTTTACAAAATCTTTGACGACTGTATCTCATCAATCCTCCTCCCATTCTTTCTTCCCAACAGAATTCTTCCAAGACTTTGAAAAAGAGACTGAGGAGATCGAGCCCAAATTTGATCCCACCAAGTCACCTGTTGGAGATGCGGTGGCCATGAACATGCTCAGACTCAACTTCAGGCTCCAGGGTGTTCAAGCGTATGTCCTCCGACTGAAAACTGCGATGGAGAGGATCGACAAGGAACTATGGCCTGAAGACACTCTTCAGCTCGACCTCACATCTATGATGGCATGCCTAAACGACCTCCCAGTCGAGTGCATACCTGGAAAAAATCTGATGCTCGTTGCTGCACTGACGTGGCACTCTCCCTTGTTAGGATCCATTGCAAGGATGCGAGGGAAGTCAAGTTGAAGGAGATCCGAGTGGTTAACATGAAGAAACTTCAGTTTGAAGATTTCATGGAGACCTTCATCGACGCAGCCACCAGGATCACGGACGGCATTGACCTTGACATGCTCGTCGAGCCAGCCAGCCCGTTGGGTGCTTGAAAAACTTGATCTTTGAGAGAAAAACTTTATTTGCCTCGGTATGCCGAGTGGAATTGTATTAGCTTTAAAACTTCATTTAGACCTTAAGCCTGAGCACGTTTGCTTTCTCGCGAAACATTTATCTGTGATTAAACCTTTGGATTTATCCGCATTTGGCTTTCAATCGCTTGTTCGACTGAATTTGTTTTCTGACTTAGGCGAAAGCTGGTTCGCAGCTAAGCTCCCGAGTGTGAGGATTGCTCAACACTCGGAGTATCTTTGAACCTAGGCGAAGACTGATTCGCCAATAGGTCGTCGAGTGGATGGGTTACTATCCACTCGGCGGGGATTTTAACTTAGGCGAAAGCATGTTCACAGCTAAGCCCCCCGAGTGTGAGGATGTTCAACACTCGGAATATCTTTGAACCTAAGCGAAGATTGATTCACCAATAGGTCTTCGAGTGAACGGGTTACTATCCACTCGGTGGGGATTTTAACTTAGGTGAAAGCATGTTCGTAGCTAAGCCCCCGAGTGTGAGGATTGCTCAACAACCGTAGAAGAATTTTGAACTTAGACGAAGGCTGGTTCATAGCTAAGTCCTCGCGTGAATGGACTGCTATCCACCCGACAAGGTTTTTAACTTAGGCGAAAGCATGTTTGCAGCTAAGCCCCGAGTGTGAGGATTGCTCAACACTCGGAGAAGAATTTTGAACTTTGACGAAGGGTGGTTCGTAACTAAGTTGTCGAGTGAATGGACTGCTATCCACCCGACAGGGTTTTTAACTTAGGCGAAAGCATGTTCACAGCTAAGCCCCCGAGTGTGAGGATTGCTCAACACTCGGAGAAGAATTTTGAACTTAGACGAAGGTTGGTTCGTAGCTAAGTCGTCAAGTGAATGGACTGCGATCCAACCGACAGGGTTTTTAACTTAGGCGAAAGCATTTTCGCAGCTAAGCCCCCGAGTGTGAGGATTGCTCGACACTTGGCGAATTCCCAAGTGTGAAACTGTACGATTGGAATAGACAATAAACTGTGGAAGTTTGACTTGCATAGATGAAGTATTTTTATTACATCAAAAACTCTTCTGTCTCTAAGTATAAAAGCGTCGGAGCAGATCTGCATTCCAGCCCCGTGGCTCGTCTATATGTTTCTTGAGGTTGTATAGGTGATAGGCTCTGTCGTTCAACAATTTGGTGATGATGAAGGGACCTTCCCACGCCGGAGCAGGCTTATGAGGTCGCTGTTAATCCACTTGGAGTACCAAGTCTCCTTCATGAAACGATCGACTCTTGACATTCTTCGCATGGAAACATCGCAGATCCTGCTGATAAGCTGTAGTCCGGATTAGAGCCATTTCTCGCTCTTCCTCCATTAGATTGACACCATCCTGCCTGGCTTGTTCAGCTTCGGCTTCAGAATAAAGTTCCACTCGAGGAGAATTGTGAAACAGGTCACTCGGCAGGATAGCCTCGCCTCCATAGACCAGGAAAAAAGGAGTTCGTCCAGTCGACCGATTAGGCGTCGTTCTCAGGCCCCATAAAACAAACGGCAGCTCAGTTACCCAGGCACCGGCGGCATGATCCAAATCGCGCATGAGATGAGGCTTCAGACCTTGCAGGATGAGGCCATTAGCTCGCTCGACTTGTCCATTAGTTTAAGGATGCACAACAGATGCATAATCCACCCGAGTGCCTTGGGAGGTGCAGAAGTTTCTGAATTCTTCCGAGTCAAAGTTGGTGTCGTTATCCGTGATAATGCTGTGAGGAACGCCGTATCAAAAAATTATTTCCCTCATGAATGTGACTGTCGTGCGGGAGTTCAACTTCTTGATGGGCTTGGCTTCTATCCATTTTGTAAACTTGTCGACAACAACCAGCAAATGAGTGAATCTGCCTTCTCCAGTCTGAAAAGGACCAACCATGTCAAGCCCCCAAACAACAAACGGCCAGGCGAGGGGAATCGTCTTCAGGGCAGAGGCCGGCTTGTGTGAGAAGTTTGCATACAACTGGCATCCATCACAATGATCAACAATGTCTTTAGCCATCTCATTAGCCCGTGGCCAGAAGAAACCAGCTCGGTATGCTTTAGCGACGATTGTCCGAGAGGACACATGATGGCCACAAGTTCCTAAGTGGATTTCATCCAGAATAATTCGACCTTCTTCGGGGGAGATGCAACGCTGCGTCACGCCAGTCGCGCTTTCTCTGAAAAGCTGATCCCCAATCACAGTAAAGGCTTGACCTACATACAATTTATCGAGCTTCTGTTTCATCCTTATGTAGTTCTTGTCTGAGGATATAGGCAATGTAGGGCACCATCCAATCGGGAATGACGACCAGAATCTCCATAACCAAATCAATTACTGCAGGGACATCGACTTTAGTTGGATCAGTGGAGCTCATAGCTTGCGAGAGCTCTTCGGTGAAAGGATCTTCTTGCATTCGTCAAGCATCGTTCTTGCCATCTTAATGAGTGTCCGGTTCTTCCTCTCAAAAACTCCATTTTGTTGAGGCGTTTACGTGGCCGAGAACTCATGTGAGACACCTTCTTCGTCAAGAAAGGTACCCACATGGGTGTTCTTGAACTCCGATCCGTTATGGCTTAGAACCTTCTTGATCTTCACTTCAAACTGATTTTGCGATTTGCGAGCGAAGTTCTTGAAGATCTTTTGAACCCGCGACTTATCATCAAGAAAGAATACCGACGTAAATCTGCAAAAATCATCAACTACAACTAGACCATAGGAATTTCCACCGAGACTCTTGTAAGCATTGGGACCGAAAAGATCCATGTGAAGTAACTCAAGTGGTCTCCTAGTAGTCATGATATTCTTAACAGGATGACTTCCACCTACTTGCTTTCCAGCTTGACAAGCACTACAAAGTCTATCTTTGTCAAAGACAACATCTTCAACACCAAGTATATGATCACCTTTGATAAGTTTGTCTAAATTACACATGCCAACATGTCCTAATCTTCTATGCCAAAGCCAACATTTAGAAGATTTAGCAATTAAGCAAGTGCGAGGCTTGGATCTCTTAGTGAAATCAACAATGTATAGATCACCTCTATGGATACCGAAAAAGACCATTTTATGATTATCTTGACAAAACACTTGGCAATCTATTTTCGTGAATAACACATTGAAACCGAAGTCGGCAAGTCTAGACACGGAACGAAGATTATAGCAAGAGATTCAACAAGGATAACATTTTGAATAGAACTATTATGGGATATGTCCACCTTACCAATACCAAATACCTTACCCTTGGAGTTGTCTCCAAACATTACGTACCTTCGCGGTCCATGGTTTGGTGTAATCTCTTCAAACATTTCTCTATCTCCGGTCATATGATCGGTACATCCGCTATCGAGAATCCACTCTTTTCCTCCGGACATGTAATCCTTGAAGTTTTCCATGAGACTTAGATTCTTCATGATCTTCTCATACTCGATGTCAAACAACTCATCTTCATCATAGTAGCCATTTTCCACATTGTCATCATCAAGTGGGAAATCCTCGTCATAAAGAACAAGATATTCGTTAGGATGGTGATCATGACAATGTTCAAGTTTATGAATGCGAAGGGCCTCTATAATGATATTGTTGATAGTTGTGACATCTCCTTTAGCACGCATGAGGTCTCTAAGCTCAAATAGACAAACATTAAATTTAGGACCACTAGGCGACATTTTGTGAAAGGCAATGGTTTTATCAAGAATTTCATCAAAATTACTTAATGAATAATTTGGATATCATTTCTCCAAATCATTCCACAAAGTGTAAGCACATGCAAAATTCTTCATTTGTTTACGCACATTTCTAGGCAATGCTCTAACAATGAGATTAACACTTCTAAGATTGCATAGCATATCAATTTCCTCTTCGTGTGTGGGATGCAAAGGATCAATAGGAGGATCATAGGGGCGCATAACATATTTGCTCAACTGAAATTCATTAAACAGCTCAAGCATCAAAGATTTCCATTGACTATAGTACTCTCCATCAAGAATGGGCACTCTACAACTCAAACTCCCTATACTAGACACATCCATCTTCCTTGGTGATTAAACCGAAGCAAAGGATACCAATGCTCTCATACCAATTGAGGGATCACTAGAAGAGTGTCTAGAGGGGGGTGAATAGACTACTAGCAGGAATTTAAAACCTAACCTTTCCCAAGTTAATTGGTTGGCAGATTTTAACAGTTTTAGCAAAGCTAGCAAGTCTAACAGCCCTACACATGCATTGTTGGAAATATGCCCTAGAGGCAATAAATAAAGTGTTTATTATTATATTTCCTTGTTCATGACAATCTTTTATTATCCATGCTATAATTGTATTGATTGGAAACACATTACATGTGTGGGTAAATAGAGAACACTTTGTCCCTAGTATGCCTCTAGTGAACTAGCTCGTTGATCAAAGATGGTCAAGGTTTCCTAGCCATTGACATGTGATGTCATTTGATAACGGGATCACATCATTAGGAGAATCATGTGATGGACAAGACCCAAACTACAAACGTAGCATATGATCGTGTCATTTTATTGCTACAGTTTTCTGCATGTCAAGTATATGTTCCTATGACCATGAGATCATGTGACTCACGGACACCGGAAGAGTGCCTTGTGTGCATCAAATGTCAAAACTTAACTGGGTGACTATAAAGGTGCTCTATAGGTATCTCAGAAGGTGTCTGTTGAGTTGGCATGGATCAAGACTGGGATTTGTTACTCCGTGTGAAGGAGAGGTATCTCAAGGCCCACTCGGAAATACAACATTAGAATAAGCCTTAAAAGCAATGTGACTAAGTGTTAGTCACGGGATCTTGTATTACGGAACAAGTAAAGAGACTTGCCGATAACGAGGTTGAACTAGGTATGGAGATACCGACGATCGAATCTCAGGCAAGTAACATACCGAAGAACAAAGGGAACATCATACGGGATTAACTGAATCCTTGACACAGAGGTTCGACCGATAAAGATCTTCATAGAATATGTAGGAACCAATATGGACATCCAGGTCCCGCTATTGGTTATTGACCATAGAGGTGTCTCGGTCATGTCTACATAGTTCTCGAACCCGCAGGGTCTGCACACTTAAGGTTTGGTGACGTTTCGGTAGTATAGAGTTATGTATGGTGGTGACCGAAGGTTGTTCAGAGTCCCAGATGAGATCTCAGACGTCATGAGGAGCTCCCGAATGGTCTGGAGGCAAAGATTGATATATAGGAAGTCCTATTTTGGTCACCGGAAAAGTTTCGGGCTTATCGGTAGTGTACCGGGAGTGCCGGTAGTATACCGGGAGACCATCCGGAGGGGTATTTCGACCCAAGAGGCTACATGGGCTGTGGGAGCATGAATACCAGCCCTTAGTGGGCTGGAGGAAGTCCCACAAAGGGCCCATGCGTCTGGGAAGAAAAAGCCCAAAAGGAAAAGGTGGAAAAAGGCAAAACGGCTAAATTAGGAAGGAGTCCTAATCCTACTAGGAGTGGAGGAGGAGGAGGACTCCCTCCTGGTTCGGCCGACCCAAGGGCTGGATCCTTGGAAGCCAAGCCTCCTCCTCCTCTCCTCCTATATATACTAGAGGGTTTTAGGGTTTTGGCACAAGATTTTCAGCCACGTGCTACCCGTTTCTCAAGTGCATAGTTTCTCCTCTAGATCGGATTTCTGCAGTGCTTAGGCGAAGCCCTGCCAGAATAGCTCCACCACCATCGCCGGAGCACCGTCACGCTGCTGGAGAACTCTTCTACCTCTCTTCTCCCTCTTGATGGATCAAGAAGGTGGAGATCATCATCAAGCTGTACGTGTGTTGAACGCGGAGGTGCCGTCCGTTCGGTGCTTGATCGGGACGGATCATGATTGGATCGCGGGACGCTCGGCGATTTGGATCGCGAAGACGTTCGACTACATCAACCGTGTTTCTTAATGCTTCTCGCTTAGCAATCTACAAGGGTATGTAGATTCAATCTCCTCTCGTAGATGCTCGTCACCATGGATAGGTCTTGCGTGAGCGTAGGAAAACTTTTGTTTCCCATGCGACGTTCCCCAACATGCATGTCAACAAATATGGCAACGGAAAGTGAAGACATTGGATATGAAGTAAAGTGTTGAGATAGGTAGATCAAACACAGTTGGAGACGCATGGATTTTTCCCGTGGTTCCGATAGGTGGCGCTATCGTACATCCACGTTTATGGAGTCTTCAACCCATGGAGGGTAACGGTCGCGAGAGTCCACGGAGGGCTCCACCCAAAAGGGTCCACGAAGTAGCAACCTTGACTATTCCTTAACGGCTTCCGTCCACGAAGGACTAGCCTCACTATGGGTAGATCTTCACGAAGTAGGCGATCTCCTTGCCCTTACAAACTTCTTGGTTCACTCCACAACACGAAGTAGGAGGCTCCCAAGCGACACCTAACCAATCTAGGAGGCACCACCCTCCAAAAGGTAAAAGGGTCGGTAATGACGATGAAATCCGTGCTCTTGTGCTTCAAGATGATAGACTCCTTAGCACCCAATCACTCTCTCATGGATTTGGCATGGTGGAAGGTATGGGATTGATGGAAAGCTACTTGGGGAGGCTATAGATGAAGATCCATATGATTGGAGTGGAAGATCTTGACCTCAACACAAGAGTAGGTGGTTCTCTCTCAGAAAACTGTTAGGATAGGTATGGAATAGTTCTGAGTGCTTTCCTTTTGAGTGGGTGGTGGTGAAGGGGTATATATAGGCCTCCCCAAAAATCCAACCGTTACAGACAAAATGACCAACTCAGTGACACAGATGTGTTAATCTCGGTGGTACCAAAGTGACCAATAGGTGGCAACTTTTGAATCTCGGTGAGACCGATATAGGAAACTCGGTTGCACCGATAAGGTGACCAACGGTCAGATTTCCAATCTCGGTGATGCTGATCCAACATTCTCGGTGGTACCGATAATGTGAATTTGCATAACAGAAAGTTAGCAACCTAAACTCAGTGGCACTGGTATGGAATCAGTTGTACGGAAGTGGCTAGGGTTTGGATGAGTCTATCTAGGTTCTGGAATCGGTGGCACTGGTATGGGAAAGTTGGTTGCACCGATTTTGAGTGTTAGGTATAGAACAGACTTTGGTTGGAGAGTTTGTGGATGTTTTTGGTGACTATCACTTGTGCACGTTTGAGTATATTGTTCACCAACCAAACCTTACCCCTTTTAATAGTATTGGCTTTCCTATCTACTCAAAGTGATTTCTCACAAATATAAAATGTAGAGTCCTCTTGCTTGAAGTTTGGCCAAATAGACTGTATCTAAAATACACTAGTTAAAAATATCGGTCCAAGAGACAATGTATGTTGTCATGAATTATCAAAACCACCAATGGAGCATGTTTTCCTTTCATTCTCCCCCTTTTTAGTAATTGATGACAACATACAATCAAATCTTCAAATAAAGATATGCATGGTTATACTGAATACTTTCAGAGACACATGACTTAGACTTGCTCCCCCTAAGAGTGTGCAGTCCTTTATAGAATAGTTGCTTTTGAATGCATGAACACACATAAGGTAGAAGGGCTATATGCATTAAATATATATGAATGAGATGTATCTTTGTTCAAGACATCACTCTTGAAAACAATATGTGCAAGAAGCAAGAGATCATCTTGACCAATGATATGATGCATATACTTACCTTGAGTTCTTGAGCATCCTGGTAATAGAAACACACTTGAGAAAACAATGTTAGGAAACACAAGAGTATTCTACCAAACAGCAAGGCAATAGAACTCAAAATTGCCAAGATATGGAGGACATATAGAAGATAGTATTCCTTAGAATTGATATGTCTCCAAGATCATTTAGAATTTTCTCACCGTAGATACGAAATTAGATTATCCTCTCCCCCTGAATCTTAGCATGTCGATATTAGGATTGGATAAGGTGAGAAAGGTCAAAAAAATTCTTCTCCCCCTACTTTGATATTCTCCCTGTGTTTATAAATGTATGAGTATTTATATTGGCTCTCCCCCTTGATCATATCTGCCCCTTTGCATAAACATGTATCTCCCCTTTAGCATGAAGCTTTGGTCTTCTCCCCCTTTGGCATTAATTTCCAAAAAGGTCAAAAACAGGGATAGATACAGGGATCATTGACTGAGAAGGGATCCTTGAGAACAAGGGTCATCGAAATGTAGGATTCATAGAATTGAAAACTAAGAGAGTCATTGAAAATGATTTGACTTTGTTCTTCTCCTCCTTTCTTCATTGAAGATAGGGATCCTTAAAAAAAATCCTCTCCTCAAGATTAACTTTAGTTCTTCTCCCCCTAAGTAATACAAAGTTTTTTTAAACGGATCATCAAAGTAACAGAAGTATTACAAGAACGATCACTAAGAAAACACATAATTGCAAAAATGAATTAAAAATGAGACAGAATGAAAATCCGTGACTCGGAGATAGATAGATCGGTGGTACCGAGATTTTGTAGTGCAGCTTATTTACAATTTCAGTAGAACCGAGATATCTGAGTCGGCGGCTCCGAAAGAGAAACCAAGTTCATGTTTTCACAGAGTTTCAATGAAATATGAAGTTTTTACAAGGAACATCAACTAGAGAAGATAGGAATAGTTATGACAAATCATGCAACAGAGAGCAAACCACACCAGATTCTTAACTAGATGATGGGCGGTGACTAGGTCACCTATATTAGAGTATATCGACTTAGGAGCCAAGCAATAATACTTGATTGTAGGTCATACTCTACGTTAAGCTCAAAATGGGGTTACCATTTTTCGATTAAGCATTTTAATGTCTTCATATCGCTTGAGTTGCTTTAGCTCATTTCTTGGAGTAAAGCCTTTTCAAGGACATGAGTACATACCTTTGAGTGATGTTGATGGCGTAGTTTGTAGATGAACTTGTTGAGGATGCTCGAGGTTGATGAAGATCATCTTGAGTTTTGAGCAATCCTTATTGTTCTAGTACACTAGTTACCTACAAAGATTAGTCATGCAAGGAAGAACAATAGATATATCCAATTGACATGATACCAATTGAGAGTGTGCAATTTTGATCAAGTATATGTCAAGGATATGGTTGAGTGGCCTTGTTCCTTCCATCATCAAGAGGGGTTGTGGATACTTGGTAATGACAAGATTGCTTATGATTGGAGTTCATGGTAATCTTGTGGAATGAAGTTTTTAAAGTACCTACAAGAGATTAGATGCAATACAAGGGAGCATAGAATTCCATGGCATAAGATGAAATGTTAAGATACATGGAAATATCAAGAAAGCTCATGACCTTGCATGCAACCGAGTGAGTCTAGCTCAAGTTTGAAGCATCGATGATGTTCAACTCACTCCTCAAGTGAAAAAATGTCTTCTCATCAAGTGTCTTAGTAAAGATATCGGCTAATTGCTTGTTAGTGCGAACATGCTTAAGATTAATATCTCCTTTGGCAACATGATCACGAATGAAATGATGTCGAACTTGAATATGCTTAGTTTGAGAATGTTGCACATGATTATGACCAATTTTAATAGCACTTTCATTGTCACAAAGTAATGGAATATTTTTAACATGAATTCCATAATCCTTAAGTGTTTGTGTCATCCATAGTAATTGCGCACAACAAGATCCAGCAGCAATATACTCAGCTTCGGCAATCGATAGAGATACCGAGTTTTGTTTCTTAGAGGACCAAGATACAAGAGATCTGCACAAAAATTGACAAGTACCCGAGGTGGATTTTCTATCAACCTTGTCACCGGCATAGTTCGAATCAGAATAGCCAACAAGGTCAAAAGAAGATCCCTTGGGATACCAAATGCCAAAACTTGGCATTTGTATCAAGTATCTCACAATGCGTTTTACAGCCAAAAGATGACACTCTTTCGGTGCAGCTTGATGTCTAGCACACATGCAAACACTAAGCATAATATCGGGATGAGATGCACATAGATACAACAATGAACCAATCATAGATCGATAAACTTGCTGATCAACCGGCTCATCCTCTCTAGTAAGATCAACATGTCCGCTAGTAGGCATAGGGGTTTTCATACCTTTGCACTCCTGCATGTTGAACTTTTTGATCAAGTCCTTGGTATACTTAGTTTGAGAGATAAAAGTTCCTTCTTTTGATTTCTTGATTTGCAAGCCAAGAAAGAATTTCAGCTCACACATCATAGATATCTCATACTTCTCACACATCAACCTTCCAAATCTTTCACTAAATTAAGGGTTAGTGGAACCAAAGATAATATCATCCACATAGATTTGACACACAAATAATTCACCACTAACTCTCTTAGTGAATAAGGTTGCGTCAATTTTACCAATTTCAAAACCTTTTTCGATAAGAAACTTCGTTAAACATTTGTACCAAGCACGAGAGGCTTGCTTAAGACCATAAAGAGCTTTACGAAGCTTGTAAACATGATTAGGTTTCTTAGGATTCACAAAGCCATGTGGTTGCTTAACATCAACCTATTATTCAATCTCACCATTTAAAAATTCATTTTTAATATCCATTTGATAAAGCATGATATCATGGTGATTGGCATAAGCAAGAAGAATGTGAATAGCTGCAAGTCTAGCGACGGGGGCGTAGGTCTCACCGTAGTCCATACCTTCGACTTGTGTATATCCTTGAGCTACGAGGCGAGCCTTGTTGCGCACGACTTGACCGTCTTCGTGTTGCTTGTTTTGAAATACCCATTTGGTTCTAATGATGTTGTGTTCATCCTCAGGCTTCTCCACGACTGTCCACACTTCGTTCCTTTCGAAGTTGTGAAGCTCTGCATGCATAGCGTTCAACCAATCCACATCTTCAAGAGATTGTTCTACCTTCAAGGGCTCAATGCTAGAAATGAAAGAATAATGCTCATGGAAGTTTGCTAGACGAGTTTTAGAGCGAGTGATCCTCCCTGTTTGTATATCACCAAAGATTTGGTTTAGGGGATGGTTCTTGGTCACTTGTGCTCGAACTCGGGTCAACTTCCGATTGTTGGTTGGTGGAGATTCTTATTCATCATCATCTCCTTCATCTTCATTATTGTTGAAGGTGTCGTTCCCTTGAGGTGGTGGTGAAGGAGGTTGTGGTGGATCTTCATGATGCACTTCCTCCTCTTCATCATCTTGCCGTGTACTGCTTGTGGATGCCCCCATGTCATGTTGTGGTTCACCTTTTCGTGAAGTAGGGGCTTCCACTTGAGTTGATGAAGTACTTTCCTTCACCTCCATGGGACAAATCTTACCGATGGGTAAATCTAGGATAGCTTCCAAAGGGTTCTTATCACCTACATCATTTGGCAATTGTTTGACTTGCGAACCATTAGATTCATCAAACTTCACATCTACCGTCTCTTCAACTTTTCGAGTGAAGTTGTTGTAGACACAGTAAGTGTGAGAGTTCGATCCATAACCAAGTAGGAATCCTTCATGAGATTTAGGAGAAAATTTACTATGACGATGCTTATCAATAATATAGCACTTGCAGCCGAATACCCGAAAGTATCCAACTTGGGGTTTGTTATCGGTGAGTAGCTCGTATGCCGTTTTACCGACAAGCTTGTGCAAGTAAAGTCGGTTTGTGGCATGACATGCTGTTTATGCGGCTTTTGCCCAAAAGTGTTTTGGCGTCTTGTATTCGTCAAGCATCGTTCTTGCCATCTCAATGAGTGTCCGGTTCTTCCTCTCAATTACTTCATTTTGTTGAGGCGTGTACGTGGCCGAGAACTCATGTGAGACACCTTCTTTGTCAAGAATGGTATACACATGGGTGTTCTTGAACTTGGATCCGTTATCGCTTCGAACCTTCTTGATCTTCACTTCAAACTGATTTTGCGCTTTGTGAGCAAAGTTCTCGAAGATCTTTTGAACCTGCAACTTATCATCAAGAAAGAATACCCACATAAATCTTGAAAAATCATCAACTATAACTAGACCATAGAAATTTCCACCGAGACACTTTTAAGCATTGGGACCGAAAAGATCCATGTGAAGTAATTCGAGTGGTCTCCTAGTAGTCATGATATTCTTAATAGGATGACTTCCACCTACTTGCTTTTCAGCTTGACAAGCACTACAAAGTCTATCTTTGTCAAAGACAACATCTTTAACACCAAGTATATGATCACCTTTGATAAGTTTGTCTAAATTACGCATGCCAACATGTCCTAATCTTCTATGCAAAACCAACCTTTAGAAGATTTAGCAATTAAGCAAGTGCGAGGTTTGGATCTCTGAGTGAAATCAACAATGTATAGATCACCTCTACGGATAACGGTAAAGACCATTTTATGATTATCTTGACAAAACACTTGGCAATCTATTTTCGTGAATAACACATTGAAACCGAAGTCGGCAAGTCTAGACACGGAAAGAAGATTATAGCCAAGAGATTCAACAAGCATAACATTTTGAATAGAACTATCATGGGATATGGCCACCTTACCAAGACCAACTACCATACCCTTGGAGTTGTCTCCAAATGTTACGTACCTTCGCGGTCCATGGTTTGGTGTAATCTCTTCAAACACTTATCTATCTCCGGTCATATGATCGATACATCCGCTATCGAGAATCCACTCTTTTCCTCCAGACATGTAATCCTTGAAGTTTGCCATGAGACTTAGATTCTTCATGATCTTCTCATACTCGATGTCGAACAGCTCATCTTCATCATAGTAGCCATGGTCCACATTCTCATCATCAAGTGGGAAATCCTCGTCATAAAGAACAAGAGATTCGTTAGGATGGTGATCATGACAATGTTCAAGTTTATGAATGCAAAGGGCCTCTATAATGATATTGTTGATAGTTGTGACATCTCCTTTAGCACACATGAGGTCTCTAAGCTCAAATAGACAAACATTAAATTTAGGATCACTAGGCGACATTTTGTGAAAGGCAATGGTTTTATGAAGAATTTCATCAAGATTACTTAATGAATAATTTGGATATAATTTCTCCAAATCATTCCACAGAGTGTAAGCACATGCAAAATTCTTCATTTGTTTAAGCACATTTCTAGGCAATGCTCTAACAATGAGATTAACAGTTCTAAGTTTGCATAGCATATCAATTTTCTCTTTGTGTGTGGGATGCAAAGGATCAATAGGAGGCTCATAGGGGTGCATAACATATTTGCTCAATTGAAATTCATTAAACAGCTCAAGCATCAAAGATTTCCATTGACTATAGTACTCTCCATCAAGAATGGGCACTCTACAACTCAAACTCCCTATACTAGACACATCCATCTTCCTCGGTGATTAAACCGAAGCAAAGGATACCAATGCTCTCATACCAATTGAGGGATCACTAGAAGAGTGTCTAGAGGGGGAGGGGTGAATAGACTACTAGCAGGAATTTAAAACCTAACCTTTCCCAAGTTAATTGGTTGGCAAATTTTAATAGTTTTAGCAAAGCTAGCAAGTCTAACAGCCCTACACATGCATGTCAACAAATATGGCAGCGGAAAGTAAAGACATTGCATATGAAGTAAAGTGTTGAGATAGGTAGATCAAATGCAGTTGGCGACGCATGGATTTTTCCCGTGGTTCCGATAGGTGGTTCTATCATGAATCCATGTTTATGGAGTCTTCAACCCACAGAGGGTAACGGTCGCGAGAGTCCACGAGGGCTCCACCCAAAAGGGTCCACGAAGTAGCAACCTTGACTATTCCATAACGGCTTCCGTCCACGAAGGACTAGCCTCACTATGGGTAGATCTTCACGAAGTAGGCGATCTCCTTGCACTTACAAACTTCTTGGTTCACTCCACAACATGAAGTAGGAGGCTCCCAAGCGACACCTAACCAATCTAGGAGGCACCACCCTCCAAAAGGTAAAAGGGTCGGTAATGACGATGAAATCCGTGCTCTTGTGCTTCAAGATGATAGACTCCTCAGCACCCAATCACTCTCTCACAGATTTGGCATGGTGGAAGAGATGGGATTGGTGGAAAGCTACTTGGGGAGGCTAGAGATCAAGATCCATATGATTGGAGTGGAAGATCTTGACCTCACCACAAGGGTAGGTCGTTCTCTCTTAGAAAACTGTTAGGATAGGTATGGAATAGTTCTGAGTGCTTTCCTTTCGAGTGGGTGGTGGTGAAGGTGTATATATAGGCATCCCCAAAAATCTAACCATTGCACACAAAATGACCAACTCGGTGACACTGATGTGTTAATCTCGATGGTACCGAAGTGACCAAAAGGTGGCAACTTTTGAATCTCAGTGAGACCGATATAGGAAACTCGGTTGCACCGATAAGGTGACCAACGGTCAGATGTGCAATCTCGGTGACGCCGATCCAACATTCTCGGTGGTACCGATAATGTGAATTTGTGTAATAGAAAGTTGGCAACCTAAACTCAGTGGCACCTATATGGAATCGGTTGCACCGAAGTGGCTAGGGTTTGGCTGAGTCTGTCTAGGTTCTCGAATCGGTGGCACCGGTATGGGAAAGTTGGTTGCACCAATTTTGAGTGTTAGGTATAGAACAGACTTTGGTTGGAGAGTTTGTGGATGTTTTTGGCGACTATCACTTGTGCACGTTTGAGCATGTATTTCACCAACAAAACCTTACCCCTTTTAATAGTATTGGCTTTCCTATGGACTCAAAGTGATTTCTCACAAATATAAAATGTAGAGTCCTCTTGCTTGAAGCTTGGCCAACCTATTTCCTTGCATCTTGGGGTATCTCCACAAATCTCCTTTTGCCAAACCTCTCTATAGACTGTATCTGAAATACACTAGGTAAAAATATCAGTCCAAGAGACAATGTACATTGTCATGAATTATCAAAACCACCAAGGGAGCATTGTCGGGACCCCGATCCTAAGCCATATGAATCCAGACTATAACATATCACATCACTTTGCGGCCTCACGCACGGTAAGGTCCACGGCTGGAGCCTTACCTTAGCCGGGACCGTTTGCTTTTTTTGGCTCACGTATGTGAACATGTTGCTGGCAATCAAACGACAGAGAACCCGGGCCGACATGACTACTCATGGAACCCAAGTGGCACATCCGTACGGAAACAGGCATACGTAACCCAACAATGCAGGTGTCGGCCTCAAGCGTGTGTAGACGAGTCATAGCAAGCTACAACGACTCCATCACGTCGTGAGACATAAATGCCGTCACTGCACGTAGACGAATGGTAGCAGGCTACAGGGACTCCATTACATTGCGAGACATTTCCCCGAACGGACAAACACAGCAGCAAAGAAGGATACATGCCGGTCAATCAATGTGTCCGGAGCAGTAGCAAGCTACCATGGCTCAGTGGAAGCACAAAGAGGCAGTTTCTCGTAAAGAGTACTACTAAAGGCACACAACTAGGTGTCGGATCCGATACATACCGTTGCATGTCACACGTACGCATGACATGCCCGATATGCATAGATACAACCATGGCATCACAACATAACCATTCAACAACTTTTATTTAAGAGGCTCAGATGAGCCTTGCATAATATGTTCTTATAGATATGGGTCACATGACCCGACACTGAAGTCATACAAACAAGTTCATACAAACCAAGCGGAAGCATAAAGCTGTCTGACTACGGACAGATGAAAGGGTAAAAAGGCACATGGCCTGACTATCTACAGCCCGCCACAGGGCATAAGGTCGTAGCTGGGACACCAGCTATTCGGTATCGTTGACATCTAGAAAGAACCCACCTAATGGGTCCTGGGTTTCATCTCCAACATTTATTAAGCAAACATGCGTACAAACGTACTCAGCAAGTCTTTAAAGCAGACCTAGTCTATTCATGCTCATGTATCAACAAGGGGGGTGGTGCAGTTTATGTAGCAATGCCAGCTTTGACTCGTGGCTAACCTACACTACACAATTTTAACTCTTTGTTTACATTTTAGATATCGCACACGAGTCCACTAACTCCATGACAATACACCACCATGGATTCACTTCCCTCTCCTGGGAGAGTGCCATCCACGATACTCACACTTGTCTTGATATTTTTATGAGTATCCATTTGATTATCTATGAACAACATAAGTTATCCAAGTAGTTCATATCCGAGGATGCGGCTATTCGAATAGTTTCATACCCTGCAGGGGTGTACTTCTTCACACACGCTCTCGCCACTTATCGCTGTGTGCTCATAAAACCATACACCTCGGCAACCTTCAAGCGGAAGCCCAGCGAGGGAGTCGGCCACGACCGTCAATCACATAAGACCTCTTGTCCAGGCTATCGCCTATTTGAGACTTAACCCACACAGAAGCTCGGCCGAAGTTTCCGCTATGGCCCCAAACGATGTGCGCTGGGTTCCCAAGCCCACCATTCGGGTGACCCTTGGTACACCGTGCCACTGCCTACCGCGTCGTAACCCACCCCTAGGGTCAGCGCTACGCACGGCCTCCAGCATGGTATAAACACCAGAAACTACTTGCAACTCCTGGACTAAGGACTAATCGACTGATAAGTCGAGAGGGGTCAAATTACCGGAACCCAATGCGTGGTAGTAACTAGTCTTGGATCACAAACACGGAACTCAGTTCCTAAGAACGGTCCCAATGAGACAACCCACTATGCACTCCTACATAGCCTCTCATCGCTACCTTTACCAAATCGAGTTCATCATAAGTTCATCACATCAAAACAACATTGTTTCACTCAGTTCATCACCCAGATGAATCAGACCTGACACCACTCTAAGCATAGCAAGCATAGCAGGCAAAGTAAGCTAAGCACATCATGGCACAAGCATCTACCAGGTATGCTAGGTTGCAAGGTTTAGCTATTTAGTGTGACAATGACAGGTCATGCATAAGAATAGGTTCATCTACCGTGTATGACAGACAAGTGAACGTTTGTCCTAATGAAATAAACAAGAGCAGGAGTGAGAGAGTGGGATGTTATCGGAAAGATCAAGGGGGTTGCTTGCCTTGCTGGGTAGCGGGAAGGTTCTCTCCTTCGTTGGAATACTTGGGGGTATCCTCAGAAGTAGGGCCTACCGCAATGTAGATAAATAGCATTCAATACACGCAAGTGCAACATTATGATGCATGATCATGACATGGTAGCATGTATGGATGAGCTAGTGCAACTAGTGTCCAAGTTAATTTGAAGGGAGTTTGAATATAGGTTCAAAATTGTTCTTCATTTCAAATTCCATAAACTAACCTATTAGCAAATGTCAATGTTCTTCTACATAGTTTTCTCTAACATGCATAATAATAGCACCATTGGATTCATTGGATTTTTCTGATAAATTTTCATATATAAATTATTTTCATGTGATTTATATATTAATTTATATGAATTTTTAAAGTTTTAAACAATTTCTGGAATTATTTTAAACTGGAAAATGAAATATGACGTCAGCCTAACGTCACTACGACGTCAGCTGGTCGGCTGACCAGGCCAGGTCAAACCTGACAGGGTGGGACCCTCATGTCAATGACTCAATCACTAACAGGTTATTTATTTAACTAATTACTAATTAGGTTAGGGTAGGGCCCACTGGTCAGTGTCTAATTAGGTTAATTAATTCACTAATCAAGATTTGACTAACAGGGCCCGACCCCACTTGCGAGTGACCCAGGGGTCAAACCCCTGGTGGTCAAACTGGCTGACTCGCCGGCGTTGAGCCGCCGACAACGTCACGGACGACGGAGGGGGTCAGAAATCCTCCTTCGGCGACCAAATGGACGACGGAGGGCACCAAACTGCTCTGCTTGTCCGCGCACGTCGAGCCCGACACTTCCCAGGGGTTGGGATGGCCGGAGTCGGCACCGGCGATGAGCACGGCAGCTGCCGGAGCTCGAACAAGCACGGGCTCGTCAAACCAGAGCGAGACACAGCCGGAACTAAGCACCTACAAGCACTATGCGGCCCCATGAGCTCGAGGGTCGCCTCTGATGGACCAACTTGTCACCGGAGCATCACCGGCGATGAGCTCGTGCGGCAGGCCACTCGGGAGCCGGCACAATCAGGGCCTACAAAGGTGGAAAAGGCCGAAAAGGAGAGGGGAAAGAGCAGGGAGCTCACAGCGCACTCGAAGCCATCGAAAGCTTGCTCGTGGAGGGCTCGGAGACGGCGATCAACGGCGGCGAAGCTTTGGGTCTAAGGAGGAAGACGAGCTCGGGGACGACACTTCAGGGCTCCTGGCGATGCGCGGCTCAGTGAGGAGGGAGAAGGCGACGAGGCGGAGCGATTGTAGGGCTCAAAAGCGAGGGGGAGCGGCTAGAACTGTTGGGGAACGTTGCATGGGAAACAAAAAAATTCCTACGCACACGCAAGATCTATCCATGGTGATGAGCATCTACGAGAGGCAGGGTGGATCTACATACCCTTGTAGATCGCTAAGCGGGAAGCGTTAAGAAACGCGGTTGGTGTAGTCGAACGTCTTTGCGATCCAAATCGCCGAGCGTCCCGCGATCTCATCACGATCCGTCCCGCGATCCAATCATGATCCATCCTGCGAACTCATCATGATCCGTCCCGCGAACTCATCACGATCCGTCCCGCAAACTCATCTTGATCCGTCTCGCGATCTCATCACGATCCGTCTCGCAATCTTGATCACGGTCCTTCCGATCTAGCGCCGAACGTACGGCACCTCCGCGTTCAGCACACGTACAGCTTGATGACGATCTCCGCCTTCTTGATCCAGCAAGAGGGAGCAGAGAGGTAGAAGAGTTCTCCGGCAGTTTGACAGTGTTGCGGCGATGGTGGTGGAGCTATTCCGGCAGGGCTTCGCCTAAGCACTGCAGAAAACCGATCTAGAGGAGAAACTATGCACTAGAGGAACGGGTAGCACGTGGCTGAAAATTCTGTGTCAAAACCCTAAAATCCTCTAGTATATATAGGAGGAGAGGAGGAGGAGTCTTGGCTGCCAAAAAGCCAGCCCTTGGGTCGACCAAAGTGGGGAGGAGAGGAGGACTCCTCCTCGAATCCTAGTAGGACTAGGATTCCTCCTTTTTTTTGGCCTTTTTCCACCTTTTTCCCTTTGGGCTTTTTCTCCCAGCCGCATGGGCCTTGTGTGGAACTTCCACCATCCCACAAAAGGCTGGTATTTACTCTCCCACATCCCATGAGGCCTCTTGGGTCGAAATACCCCTCCCGGTGGTCTCCCGGTACACTACCGGCACTCCCGGTACATTACCGATTAGCCCGAAACTTTTCCGACGACCAAAATGGGACTTCCTATATACAAATCTTTACCTCCGGACCATTCCAGAGCTCCTCGTGATGTCCGGGATCTCATCCGGGACTCTGAACAACCTTTGGTCACCACCATACATAACTCTATACTACCGAAACGTAACCGAACCTTAAGTGTGCACACCCTGCGGGTTCGAGAACTATGTAGACATGACCGAGACACCTCTACGGTCAATAACCAATAGCGGGACATGGATGCCCATATTGGTTCCTACATATTCTACAAAGATATTTATCGGTCGAACCTCTATGTCAAGGATTCAGTTAATCACGTATGATGTTCCCTTTGTTCTTCGGTATGTTTACTTGCCTGAGATTCGATCATCGGTATCTCCATACCTAGTTCAACCTCGTTACTGGCAAGTCTCTTTACTCGTTCCATAATACAAGATCCCGTGACTAACACTTAGTCACATTGCTTGCAAGGTTTGTTGTGATGTTATAACCGAGTGGGCCCTGAGATACCTCTCCGTCACACGGAGCAACAAATCCCAGTCTTGATCCATGCCAACCCAACAGACACCCTTGGAGATACCTGTAGAGTACCTTTATAGTCACCAAGTTACGTTGTGACGTTTGATACACACAAGGCACTCCTCCGGTGTCAGTGAGTTGCATGATCTCATGGTCATAGGAACAGATACTTGACATGCAGAAAACAATAGCATTAAACTGACACGATCATATGCTACATTTGTAGTTTGGGTCTTGTCCATCCCATCATTCTCCTAATGATTGTGATCCCGTTATCAAATGACATCTCATGTCAATGGCTAGGAAACCTTAACCATCTTTGATCAACGAGCTAGTCTATTAGAGGCATACTAGGGACATGGTTTTGTCTATGTATCCACACATGCATCTAAGTCTCCGATCAGTACAATTATAGCATGGATAATAAACGATTATCATGAACAAGGAAATATGATAATAACTAATTTATTATTGCCTCTAGGGCATATTTCCAACAGTCTCCCACTTGCACAAGAGTCAATAATCTAGTTCACATCACCATGTGATTTGCATTGTTATGAATCTAACACCCAATGAGTTCTGGGGCTCGATCATGCTTTGCATGTGAGAGAGGTCTTATAGTCAACGGGTCTGCGACATTCAGATCCGTGTGTACTTTGCAAATTTCTATGTCAAACCGTAAACACTGCTACCACACTCCAGTTGGTACTATTCCAAATGGCTCCTCCACTATACGTATCCAGATTGCTACTACGAGTCATCCAGATTGGTGTTAAAGCTTGCATCGATGTGACTCTTTACGACGAACTCTTTATCACCTCCATAATCAAAAAACATCTCCTTAGTCTTTTAGTTACTAAAGATAATCTTGACCGTTGTCCAGTGCTGCATTCCAGAATCACTTTGAAACCTTCTGGCCATACTTATGGCAAGGCTGACATTGGGTCTTGTGCACAGCATTGCATACATGATAGAGCCTATGGCTGAAGCATAGGGGATGACACTCATCTTTTCTCTATCTTCTGTAGTCACTGGGCATTGAGTCTTACTCAACTTTATACCTTACAAATCAGGCGAGAACTCTTTCTCTGACTGATCCATTTTGAACTCTTTCAAAATCTTGTCAAGGTATGTACTCATTGAAAGTCTCATCAAGTATCTTGATCTATCTCTATAGATCTTGATGCTCAACAATTAGGTAGCTTTATCGAGGTCTTCCTTTGAAAAACTCTTTTCAAACAACCCTTTATGCTTTCCAGAAATTCTATATCATTTCCGATCAACAATATGTCAACCACATATGCTTATCAGAAACTCTATAGTGCTCCCACTCACTTTATTATAAATACAAGTTTCTCGTAAACTTTGTATAGACTCAAAAACTTTAATCACCTCATCAAAGTGTATATTCCAACTCTGAAATGCTTGCTTCAGTTCATAGAAGGATCACTGAAGCTTGCACACCTTTTAGCATCCTTAGGACTAACAAAACCTTCTGGTTGTATCACATACAACCTTTCCTCAAGAAAGGAAACGATGTTTTGGCATCCATCTGCCAGATTTCATAATTGAAAAATGCAGCAACTGCTAACATAATTCTAACAGACTTTAGCATCGCTACGAGTGAGAAAGTCTCATCGCAGTCAACTCCTTGAACTTGCCGGAAACTTCTTTGCGGCAAGTCGAGCTTTATAAATGGTGACATTCACCATCAGCGTATGTCTTCATTTTAAAGATCCATTTGTACTCAACGACCTGCCGTCCAACGAGCAAGTCTACCAAAGTCTATACTTGGTTTTCATATATGGATCCTTTCTCGGATTTCATGGCCTCTAACCATTTGTCGGAATTCGGGCCCATCATCGCTTCTCCACAGCTCGTAGGTTCATTGTTGTCCAACAACATGACCTCCAAGACAGGGTTGTCATACCGCTCAGGAGCAGTACACATCCTTGTCGACCTACGAGGTTCAATAGTAACTTGATCTGAAGCTTCATGATCATCATCATTTACTTCCTCTTCAACTAACGTAGGTTCCACAGAAACATCTTTCTGTGCTGCGCTACTCTCTGGTTGAAACAAAGGTTCAACAACCTCATCAAGTTCTATCTTCCTCCCACTCAATTCTTTCGAGAGAAACTTTTTCTCAGGAAAGGACCTATTTTAGCAACAAACACTTTATGCTTGGATCTGAGATAGAAGGTTCACCCAGCTGTTCTTAGGGTATTCTACGAAGATGCATTTGTCCGCTATGGGTTCGAGCTCATTAGGTGAAAACATTTTCCACAAAAGCGTCACAGCCCCAAACATCAAGAAATGACAGCTTAGGTTTCTATCAAACCATAATTCACACGGTGTCATCTCAACGTATTTAGATGGTGCCCTATTTAAAGTGAATGTAGTTGTCTCTAATGCATATCCCCTAAAACGATAGTGGTAAAAGGATAAGAGACATCATAATTCGCACCATATCCAATAGAGCACGACTATGACCTTCGGACACACCATCACACTATGGTGCTCTAGGTGGCATGAGTTGTGAAACAACTTTCACATTGTCTTAAGTTGTATACCAAACTCGCAACTTGGATATTCACCTCCACGATCATATCGCGGACATTTTATCTTCTTGTCATGATGATCTTAAACTTCACTCTGAATTTGCTTGAACCTTTCAAACGATTCAGACTTGTGTTTCATTAAGTAAATATACACTATATCTACTCAAATCATTAGTGATGGTAAGAAAATAACGATATCCACCGCACGCTACAAGACTCATTGGATTGCATACATCAACATGTATCATTTCCAATATATCACTTGCCCGCTTCATCAAAACAGAAAACGGAGTCCTTAGTCATCTTCACCAAGAGGCATGGTTCGCATGTCTCAACCGATTCGAAATCGAATGAGTCCAAAGATGCATCAGCATGGAGTTTCTTCATGTGTTTTATACCAATATGACATTTAGCGGCAGTGCCACAAGTATGTGGTACTATTAATATTAACTTTGTATCTTTTTGGCATCAATTTTATGAACATGTGTATTACTACGATCGAGTTTCAACAAACCATTCTTACTGGGTGCATGACCATTGAAGGTATTATTCATGTAAATAGAATAACCATTATTCTCTAACTTAAATGAATAACCGTGTTGCAATGAACATGATCTAATCACGTTCATGCTCAATGCAAAAACACCAAATAACATTTATTCAGGTTTGTCACTAATCTCGAAGGTAGAGAGAGCGTGCGATGTTGATCACGTCAATCCTTGGAAACATTTCCAACACACATCGTCACCTCACACTTAGCTAGTTCTCCATTTATTCCGTAGCTTTTATTTCGAGTTACTAACATTTAGCAACCAAACCGGTATCCAATACCCAGGTGCTACTAGGAGTACAAGCAAGGTACACATCAATAACACATATATCAAATATATTTCTATCGACTTTGCCAGCCTTCTTATCTACCAAGTATCTAGGGTTGTTCCGCTTCAGCGACCGTTCTCCTCATAATTGAAGCACTTAGTCTCAGATTTGGGTTAGAATTTGGGTTGCTTCACTGGAGCTGCAACTGACTTGCTATCCATGAAGTTTCCCTCCTTGCTCTTGCCCTTCTCGAAACTAGTGGTTTTGACTAACCATCAACACTTGATGCTCCTTCTCGATTTCTACCTTCGCGGTGTCAAACATCGCGAACAGCTCAGGGATCACTATTTCTATCCCTCGCATTTTATAGTTCATCACCAAGTTCTAGTAGCTTAGTCACATTGCTTGCAAGGTTTGTTGTGATGTTGTATTACCGAGTGGGCCCTAAGATACCTCTCCGTCACACGGAGTAACAAATCCTAGTCTTGATCCATGCCAACCCAACAGACATCCTCGGAGACACCTGTAGAGTACCTTTGTAGTCACCCAGTTATGTCGTGACATTTGATACACACAAGGCACTCCTCCGGTGTCAGTGAGTTGCATGATCTCATGGTCATAGGAACAGATACTTGACATGCAGAAAACAGTAGCATTAAACTGACACGATCATATGCTACGTTTGTAGTTTGGGTCTTGTCCATCCCATCATTCTCCTAATGATTGTGATCCCGTTATCAAATGACATCTCATGTCAATGGCTAGGAAACCTTAACCATCTTTGATCAACGAGCTAGTCTATTAGAGGCATGCTAGGGACATGGTTTTGTCTATGTATCCACACATGCATCTAAGTCTCCGATCAATACAATTATAGCATGGATAATTAACAATTATCATGAACAAGGAAATATAATAATAACTAATTTATTATTGCCTCTAGGGCATATCTCCAACAAGAATTGCGGCGGCGAGGTAAGGCCCTGTTGGCCATGGCGGAGCAAAGGAGGGGAAGAGCAAAGAGGCGAGCGAGGGCGAGAGAGAGAGGGCGATGGGGACGGCTCTTAGAGCTTATCCCCATTGCGCTGGCGAGGGGAAGCGGGCAGGTAGCTATCGCGTGGAGGCACGCCGGTGCACGCGCTCCGGCCACACGCCCGTCCTCCTGGCCGCGAGGAGGACGACGACGGAGCTGGGCAGCTAGGCCGGCCCAGGTTCATCCTCCTTTTCTTTTTGCTTTATTTTCTTTTCTATTTTCCTATTTCTGACATTTGTTTTATTTTCTTTTTAGGTACAATTGCTTTGATAAAATATCCCAAATATTTTATATATTAAAGTTTGAATATCTCAAACTTATCTAAAAAGTTACAGGATATTTTGAAAACTAAAATAATGATAATGCTTTATTTGATCTTTTCAGAAACTTTATCATTTATTTTTAAATTGCTTCAGTTGTTCAAATATTTAAAATGGCCCCTGTTATAACCATGTCCATATTTATCACACATAGGGATCATTTTAGTAGGCATTTTGGATTTGTTGAATTTTCACCAACTTGGATTATTCGGATTCAATGTGAGCATGGGGTTTCTTTTAGTCCCCATTTTATGTTGATGCAAAAATGAAACATGATGCAACACCCATGCTGCCCTATGACACCTAGTTAGGGATGTGACAAGCATGTTGTGGTTTCAGGTAATGGTGTTGATTTTCTCAGGGTTGACGTCGATCCCTCGTTCGGAAATGAAAAAACGAGTAACTTGTCGTCAGGGACGCCGAAAGTACACTTGGCCGGATTCATCTTTATGTCGTATCTCCTCAGATTGGCGAATGTTTTGGCCAAGTCAGCCAGCAGGTCGAAACCTTTGCGGGACTTGACAACTATATTATCCACGTATGCCTCGACATTCCGAGGGATCTAGTCGAGTAAACACTTCTGAATCATGCGCAGAAAGTAGTGCCGGCATTTTTCAGACTGAATGGCATAGTGATGTAGCAAAAACACCCGAATGGGGTGATGAAGGTTGTCTTTATTTCATCTGGGCCATACAGACGGATCTGATGGTACCCAGAGTAAGCATCTAGAAACGATAAATGCTCACATCCTGCGGTCGAGTCAACAATCTGATCTATGCGGGGGAGCGAAAAATGATCCTTCGGGCAGACCCGATTGATATGTTTGAAGTCAATGCACATACACAACACCTTATCCTTCTTGGGCACCATCACAACATTCGAGAGCTACTCGGAGTGGTAAATCTCCCGAATGAACTTGGCTTGCAAGAGACGGGCCACTTCTTCACCGACTGCTTTACGCTTCTCCACCGCCGATCGATGCAAATGCTCCTTGATGGGTTTAGCTTTCGGATCAACTCTCAGACGGTGCTCAGCCAGTCCCCTTGGAACCCCCGGCATGTCAACAGGCTTCCATGCGAAGATATCCCAGTTCTCACGGAGGAACTGGATGAGCTCGGCTTCCTATTTACTATCGAGTGTTGATGATATATTGGTTGGGGCAGCGGTTGGATCCGTCGGGTGGATGTGCACTTTCTTCACTTCCCCTGCTGACTGAAATGCTGACTCGGAAGCGAGCTTCTTTGAGCGGAGCAAATTAGCAGGGTCAGCGCTCTTCTTGTATTCTTCCAGCTCGACCATAGCCATCTGATGATGTGCAATCTTGGAGCCTTGTTGGAGGCATTCTTCAGCCCGCTGTCGATTGCCAATGATTGTGATCACACCTTTAGGGCCCGGCATTTTCAACTTGAGATACACGTAACATGGACGGGCCATGAAACGAGCATATGCGGTGTCGTGGGAGCGATTCTGACAGTAGAGAGGGGTAGGATAACGGAGCATGATCTATAGAGATGCACATGGGTGACACGCTGGTTTTAGCGAGTTCGGGCCTCTCACGGTGGAGATAACAACCCTACGTCTCGTGCTCCGGAGAGGCTTTGCTTATTCGTCATGAACATGAGTTACATGGTGTATTTGAGAGGGAGAAAGGAGAACGAATCTCCATGCCTGAGCTAAGTCCTCAGACTAATGGCGAGAGAGCCAAGGGAGAAGAAGCTAGCCTGAGCTATGTGGTGGGGGGTGGCTTATATAGAGTGTGCCACCCCCTCACCTCCTATGTTACAAGATGGGGCATTGATGCCATCATGTCGGCCCACTGCAGAACCTTCTCTATGCTTTGACTGGCTTGCCGACTGTTGGTCCTAGCATATCCGAGTGAGCCGTACTGCCGAGTGGTTTGTACTGCTGAGTGGTTGACTGTCATCTGAGTGGATGGAACATTGCTTGCCGAGTGGATAGTATGAATGTATTTATCTAGACCCACCTAAAATGTGGACCCCATGCTGTTATGATATTTCGACCCTTCATGGGCCTACCTATTTTGTGTATCCCTGACAGTAGCCCCTAAGACTTTGACTGGTTGTTGGTGGTCGGTTGGAGTCTGCAGAGCTTATTTAAACTTGAATGTTGTTGTCGGACCTGACCAAGCATAATGTTTCTTTTATTTCTCTTCCAGTGGGGGCACGCTAAGTGCACCCACTGGGTGTACTCCCCGAGCCTCTGTCGGACTAGATGAGTCGGGCAGAGGGTTTATGTCTTCTAGTGCAGAACTGAACTAAACAGGTGAACTCTAACGCGCTTGGCGTAGTAATTTGTTGCAATCTGGAGCTGAATCAGTCGGACCGATCCTTGTGCGTTGGGCACAGTAAATAGATGTAACCTGGAACCGGGCCAGTCGGGCAAATCTTCGTGTGGTTGTCATGCCGAATGTTTATTGAGTCTGCCTTATATGATTTCTGGATCACGGCTAAGTACCCGAGTGTGGATGTTGTCCTCACTCGGAGTATCTTCTAATTTAGGTGAATCAGGTTCGCAGCTAAGCCCCCGAGTGTGGATCGTGTCCTTACTCGGAGTAGTTTTTGACTTAGGCAATACGGAATCGCAACTAAGCCTCTCAGTGTGGAGGGTGTCCGCACTCAGAGTAGTTTTTGACTTAGGCGATATGGAATCGCAGCTAAGCCCCCGAGTGTGGAGGATGTCCATACTCGGAGTAATTTTTGAGTTAGCCGATACGAAATCGCAGCTAAGCCCCCGAATGTGGAGCATGTCCGCACTCGGAGTAGTTTTTGACTTAGGCGATACGGAATCGCAGCTAAGCCCACGAGTGTGGAGCATGTCCGCACTCGGAGTAGTTTTTGACTTAGGCGATACAGAATCGTAGCTAAGCCCCCGAGTGTGGAGCATGTCCACACTCGGAGTAGTTTTTGACTTAGGCGATACGGAATCGCAGCTAAGCCCCCGAGTGTGGAGCATGTCCATACTCGATGTAATTTTGGACTTAGGCGATATGGAATCGCAGCTAAGCCCTCGAGTGTGGAGCATGTCCGCACTCGGAGTAGTTTTTGACTTAGGCGATACGGAATCGCAGCTAAGCCCCCGAGTGTGGAGCATGTCCGCACTCGGAGTAGTTTTTGACTAAGGCGATAGGGAATCGCAGCTAAGCCCCCGAGTGCGGAGCATGTCCGCACTCGGAGTAGTTTTTGACTTAGGCGATACGGAATCGCAGCTAAGCCCCCGAGTGTGGAGCATGTCCGCACTCCGAGTAGTTTTTGACTTAGGCGATACGGAATCACAGCTAAGCCCCCGAGTGTGGAGCATGTCCGCACTCGGAGTAGTTTTTGACTTAGGCGACACGGAATCGCAACTAAGCCCCCGAGTGTGGAGCATGTCCGCACTCGAAGTAGTTTTTGACTTAGGCGATACGGAATCGCAGCTAAGCCCCCGAGTGTGGAGCATGTCCGCACTCGGAGTAGTTTTTGACTTAGGAGATACGGAATCGCAGCTAAGCCCCCGAGTGTGGAGCATGTCCACACTCGGAGTAGTTTTTGACTTAGGAGATACGGAATCGCAGCTAAGCCCCCGAGTGTGGAGCATGTCCGCACTCAAAGTAGTTTTTGACTTAGGCGATAAGGAATCGCAGCTAAGCCCCCAAGTGTGGAGCATGTCCACACTCAGAGTTGTTTTTGACTTAGGCAATACGGAATCGCAGCTAAGCCCCCGAGTGTGGAGCATGTCCGCACTCGGAGTAGTTTTTTACTTGGGCGATACGGAATCGCAGCTAAGCCCCCCGAGTGTGGAGCATGTCCGTACTCGGGGTAGTTTTTGACTTAGGCGATACGGAATCGCAGCTAAGCCGTGCGATGGCATGCGAGACGGCTTAATGATGAAGACGTGCCACACGGAGCGGCGACGCACGGGGCGGCGGAGTGATGAAGACGCATCCATTGGAGTGGCGACGCGCAGGGCGGCCGAGTGATGAAGACGCATCCGTCGGAGTGGCGACGCGCGGGGCGGCCGAGTGATGAAGACGCATCCGTCGGAGTGGCGGTGCGCGGGGCGGACGTGTGATGAAGATGCATCCATTGAAGTGACGACGTGTAGGGCGGCCGAGTGATGAGAACGCATCCGTAGGAGTGGCGACGCGCGGGGCGGTCGAGTGATGAAGACGCATCCGTCGGAGTGGTGACGCGCGGGGCTGCCGAGTGATGAAGACGCATCCGTTGGAGTGGCGACGCGCGGGGCGGCCAAGTCCATCATGCTATTAAGGAGGCGTTTGAACAAGTGGAAACACACGAATGATCGTCACGACGACTGAGCCTGAGTAGCGACAAAGATGGTGCACAGATGCGTCGAGTGAACGCGTAACCTGTGTATGAAAAATAACACAAGCCAACATAAGAAGTTCTTGAAGTAACCTGATATTTGCTGAAATAATTTGTGTAAATAACACCTATAGACACCCGCTAGATGTGCCAGGTGCTTGTTGGTTTGGGACCGGCAAGGGTCTAACATAGTGCAAGATCCGACTGAACTCGTTTGAGTACTGGACCCAAAAGAAGCAGAAGTGAAGTGTTCCCACATAAAAATAAACAACCGAGCGCAGAGGTACACTAGGTGGCGTGGTCTCCGAGTGAATGTCATGTGTGACTTCCTCGACACTCGGTGATGCGGAAATAACTATTTAATTGAATACAGCGTGTGACGAATGACTTAGCTGTCTGATGATGCAGGAGCGGTCGGGCGAAGTAGACACGTCCGGCTGAGTGGCGATGCACGAAGCTGCTGAGTGACGAAGACGTGTCTCATCGAGTGGCAATGCGCGGAGCTGCCGAGTGGCAATGGAGCATCTGGCTGAATGGCGAAGCGCGGAGCTGCCGAGTGATGACGACGCATCCAGTAGAGTGGCGGCGCGCGAAGCTGCCGAGTGACGATGGAGCGTCCGACTGAATGGCGATGCGTGGAACTGTCGAGTGATGACGACGCGTCCAGTAGAGTGACGGCACGCGGAGCTGTCGAGTGTCAATGGAGCGTCTGGCTGAATGGTGATGCGCGGAGCTGCCGAGTGATGACGACGCGTCCAGTAGGGTGACGGCGCGCGGAGGTGTCGAGTGACGATGGAGCGTCCGGCTGAATGGCGATGCGCGGAGCTGCCAAGTGATGATGGAGCGTGTGACTGAATGGCGATGCGCGGAACTGCCGAGTAATGACGTCGCGTCCAGTAGAATGACGGCGCGCGGAGCTGCTGACTGTCAATGGAGCGTCTGGCTGAATGGCAATGCTCGGAGCTGCTGAGTGATGACGACGCGTCCAGTAGAGTGACGGCGCGCGGAGCTGCCGAGTGACGATGGAGCGTCCGGCTGAATGACGATGCGTGGAGATGCCGAGTGATGACGACGCATCCAGTAGACTGACGGCGCGCGGAGCTGCCGAGTGACGATGGAGCGTCTGGCTAAAGGGCGATGCGCGGAGCTGCCGAGTGATGACGACGCGTCGAGTAGAGTGACGGCGCGCGGAGCTGCCGAGTGACGATGGAGCGTCTGGCTGAATGGCGATGCACGGAGCTGCCTAGTGATGACGACGCGTCCAGTAGAGTGACGACGCGTGAAGCTGCTGAGTGCGATGGAGCGTCTGGCTGAATGGCGATGC
Organism: Hordeum marinum; assembly: GCA_022496015.1. NCBI lineage: Eukaryota > Viridiplantae > Streptophyta > Magnoliopsida > Poales > Poaceae > Hordeum > Hordeum marinum. Next base: position 324,929,154 of record CM039677.1, read on the forward strand.
GCGGAGCTGCCGAGTGATGACGACGCGTCCAGTAGAGTGACGGCGCGCGGAGCTGCCGAGTGACGATGGAGCGTCTGGCTGAATGGCGATGCGTGGAGCTGCCGAGTGATGACGACGCGTCCAGTAGACTGATGGCGCGCGGAGCTGCCGAGTGACGATGGAGTGTCTGGCTAGAGGGCGATGCGCGGAGCTGACGAGTGATGACGACGCGTCGAATAGAGTGACGGCACGCGGAGCTGCCGAGTGACAATGGAGCGTCTGGCTGAATGGCGATGCACGGAGCTGCCGAGTGATGATGACACGTCTAGTAGAGTGACGGCGCGCGGAGCTACCGAGTGACGATGGAGCGTCCGACTAAATGGCAATGCGTGGAGCTGCCGAGTGATGACGACGCGTCTAGTAGAGTGACGGCGCACGGAGCTACCGAGTGACGGTGAAGCGTCTGGCTGAATGACGATGCGCGGAGCTGTCAAGTGATGACGACACGTCCAGTAGAGTGACGGCACGCGGAGCTGCCGAGTGACGATGGAGCGTCCGCCTGAATGGCGATGCGCGGAGCTACCGACTGATGACGACGCGTCTAGTAGAGTGACGGCGCGCGGAGCTGCCGAGTGACGATGAAGCGTCTGGCTGAAGGGCGATGCGCGGAGCTGCCGAGTGATGATGACGTGTTGCATCGAATGACGAAGTCATGTCTCGCCGAATGGAGATGCGGAGAGTTTCCGAGTGACGAAGACGTGTCTTGCCGAATGGCAACGCGCGGAGCATCCAGACCTGCGTCTCTTTACTCCATGCATGTGAAATGGATGGTGATTTCTCCATGCATGGTGTGAGGCATAGCTAGTTAGAGCATGCATGCAAAAACTGGAAGCGTTAATAACTAGTTACGCCATGCATGCAAAACTAAATGAGTTAAGTCTATGCATGCAAAACTGAAGGCGTTAATAGCTAGTAACTCTACGCATGCAAAACTGAAGGAATTAAGTCTACGCATGCAAAATTGAAGGCGTTAATAGCTAGTAACTCCATGTATAATATGAGATAATGCTATTTACTCCATGCATGTGAAATTGAAGACATTTACTCCATGCATAATGTGAGGTCTGGTGGAGAAAATTATTGTACGCGTGCAAGACAGAAAATATTATGTAGAATGTAGGGATCTGACCGCTAAGGTGCTGCACCAATGGTTGCAAGCATGGGCGATGCCACAAAACAGAAGTTCGAAGGTAGTGTCGTAGACGAGGCAGGAGGCGATGGGACGGACCACGCTGGTGGCCGTTCGCAAGAGCTCGACGATGGCGTCGTAGATGAGGCCGGAGATGATGGGACGGACTAGGCAGGAAGCCATTTGCAGAAGCTCGACGATGATGTGGTAGAGGAGGCTGGAGAAGGCGGGGTTGAGCCGCGCCAATGGCCGTTAGCAGGGGCTCGACGACGATGTCACCGAAGACGACGGGACGGACCACGCCGGTGGATCAGAAAACCATAAGAAACATGGCTCGATAGATGCCATGCCCCACGATGGGTGCCAAATGTCATGGGAGCGATTCTGACATTAGAGAGGGGTAGGATAACGGAGCATGATCTATCGAGATGCAAATGGGTGACACGGTGGTTTTAGCGAGTTCGGGCCTCTCACGGTGGAGATAACAACCCTACGTCTCGTGCTCCGGAGAGGCTTTGCTTATTCGTCATGAACATGAGTTACATGGTGTATTTGAGAGGGAGAAAGGAGAACGGATCTCCATGCCTGAGCTAAGTCCTGAGACTAATGGCGAGAGAGCCAAGGGAGAAGAAGCTAGCCTGAGCTATGTGGTGGGGGTGGCTTATAGAGTGTGCCACCCCCTCACCTCCTATGTTACAAGATGGGGCATTGATGCCATCATGTCGTCCCACTACAGAACCTTCTCTATGCTTCGACTGGCTTGCCGACTGTTGGTCCTAGCATATTCGAGTGAGCCGTACTTCCGAGTGGTTTGTACTGCCGAGTGGTTGACTGTCATCTGAGTGGATGGAACATTGCTTGCCGAGTGGATAGTATGAATGTATTTATCTGGACCCACCTGAAATGTGGACCCCATGCTGTTATCATATTTCGACCCTTCATGGGCCTACCTATTTTGTGTATACCCGACATGCGGATCGACCCAAAATGGCATGGTAAGCACTCTAGAAATCCATGACTTCAAACATCAACTTTTCCTTTCGAAATTTTTTATCGTTCCCGAATGTCGCGTTCAACGTAATCTGGCTGAGTGACTTGTCCTTCTTCCCTGGGACGACTTCGTAAAATTGCATGTTGCTTTCACTCAGTCGGGACATCGGAATGCCCATCCCTTTTAGGGTATCTGCATCGAGGATGTTCAAACCACTGCCACTGTCCATGAGGACCTTTCGGAGTCGAGTGCCCCCCCCCCACCAGATCAACCACCAGAGCCTGCCGACCGAGAGTGGCCACATGAGCAGGATGATCTGTTTGGTCGAATGTGATGGCATACTTGGACCACTTGAGGTAGGTGGGGTGGCAGGTACGGCTATGTTGACTTCCCTGTTGATAACCTTCAATCGACTCTTGCTCTCTATTTAATCGCATGTCATCAACACCAGTCATTTTGAAAATGAGCCAGCAGGTTGCGTGTAATGATACCGTTGTTCGCCTAAAATCCGAAGTATTCTGTGACCTTCCACACACGGGTTTGCACGAGCGTTGGTCTGTCTCTTTACTGAAATCCGTCCAGCAATTCGATGTGTATGGTTGTCTGGTTGATCCATTTCAAGATGACGCCGAAACAACGCGAGTTGCCTCGGTATTTCAACGTTGACTCTTAAACTTTCCGCATCCGTCTAGACTGAGTGATTTACTTTTCATTTTTATCATACAACTCTCACCCCATCGGTCTACATGCCGGTCCAATATTTGTTTTTCCGTAAACCGAAGGCAAATTTTAGGCCTTTGTGGTAGTCCACACACCCCCGTCCTATTCAAGTCCATCTCCCGGTTTACTTTCCTGCCCCGTCTCCTTCCTTCCATTATTTTCATCTGTCCTCTCCTTACTTAACTCCCTCGAAGTACCTCTCCGACTGTCCAGACATAGTAGGACTTCTGCAGCCTCCATTTCATGCGTAAAAGAACATCACGCCCCATCATATGCACATCGTCCATTTAAATGTGAAGTCGATATCACATCAATGGTACACACTCTACAAATCCACCATGAAGTTTTGAAGGACGGATAGTGACTCCGACTTGGAGACGGTTAGACGACTGGAGACAATGACTCCAAAATGTAGAGCAACATCAAGCAAAATGTTTGATCTTCAGGGTTGACGACCCTATGACCAGTGTCTCTAGTTGTGCAACCGTCCTTCAAATTGGAGTCACTATCCATCTGCGGACACGCCCGAACTCACCCACGGACACAAATACGGGGTTGGCCATCCAACCCTACACATCAAACGTTACACATTTCAAGCGAAATTTGATCAAACATGACAATTCTCATTTAAACCGGATCAAATTCATGGTAATTTTGACAAATTTCATTAAACAAAAACGGACATGCCATTAATTTAACCTAATCTAAATCTTTGTCAGTCATGCAGGCATCCATGTTCTATGTTCTATTCTTTCCCACGTCTGATGTGCTCAATGGCATGAGCTCGACAAGTGAAGTTGTGGGTTGCTGGCCCACATGAGACACGAGACATGCCCACGTTTGTGTTTCACATCCTACTCTTCCTCGTCAGAGTCTGCCATGTGAACGCCATCGATCGAGATGAGATTCATGATCGACATATTTAATCGTAAGTCATCAACATCGCTTGTTTCGAAAACGGGCCAGCAGGCCTCATGTGAAGATACCGTCGTTGAGACCTTCCAGACTTTCATCAAAACCACTAATTGAGCAGTGCTCCTTTCAAAGACCATTCTCACCTTTCGAGGCCGTGACAAGTGGCACACTACATAGGTGTCACTTGTCGTAACTAGGAAGTTTTTCCTTTTTTGTAGATCCACATTTTTAAAATCTTTTATCTCTTAAATCACGCGTCCAAATCTCGAACCATTTTCACCATTTGATTCCTCGCATCGAGATCTTCAATACTACATCCCATGTTGATAGGTTTTGATAAACTTTTTTTCACAAAAAAGTCAGACGAAAAAACAGTGCCTTTCGCGGAAGGAAAAAACGTTTTTTCTGTTTTCGAGAGCCACGACAGGTTGGCAGTGCTTCTCGCGGAAGCAAACCTGTTCCTCTCGCGAAAGAAGAAAACAACAGAAAACACGTTTTTTTCGTTTCCAAGAGGCACAAAAGCAAAACCGTGACTCTCGCAGAAGCAAAACGTGCCTCTCGCGAAAGGAATTTTTTTTGAAAAAATATGTTTTTTCGTTTCCGAGAGTCACGGCGAAAGAAAAACCAAAAACATGTTTTTTCGCTTTCGAAAGGCATGGTCGTGCTTCTTACGGAAGCAAATCCATGTCTCTCGTAAAAACAAAACGTGCTTTTCAAGAAGAAAAAAACACATTTTTTATGAACCTTTTCCGTCCAAAAGTTAAGAAAGACCGTTGGAAAACCGAAACATAAAATACCCTGATAAAACCCCCCTTAAAAAACCAAAATCGCATGCGAAAAAATATAACACAAAATCTAAAGCAAACGTTCAAAACGCGACACATGACAAGGGCTAAAAACGCATTAAGTGACGACACATACCAGTGATTGTTGAAAGGCTTGTAAAGAAGCGTTCGTCAACCAGTTGCTCCCTCGGCTTCCATGGAGTGTTCGTGCGCAGGGACAGCGCTATCGTAGGGGCTGGTATGGGCGGCCGCCCCGGATAAACATAATATGCGCCCCGTATATATCTTATAATCCGTTTGTTCCAGCAGCTAGTTTCTTTTGCACGACAAGCAACGTTACACTGAGTGATGTAACAAGATGATTAATGTTGGACGTGGACCGGCATGCAGTGGAAAAACGCCTAGTTGTAGCCCAAATCAAATAGCTTAGGGCATCTACAATCACGATTTCTTATTTCCATAGACGCATCCGGACGCGTTCACAAATACTGATCGATTAATCTTTAAATATATTAGTCAACATTTGAGTCTTGCATATTTAAACCCCTAGATACATACAAAGCATGGAAAAGAAAATCGTGCGTACTATGTGCTATCCTAGTTTTCGTTGTCGGAGATGTCCACGACGTCGGTGTCGAGCGGTGAGTAGACAGGCACGTAGGAGGTCTTCGGCTCCTCGTCCTCCTCCTCGAGCTCATCCAGGTCGACGAGCATATGCGCCTTCTCCGCTGCCTGCTCTACCTCCATCTTCTGTCGACGATGTTGTCTGCCTCCGCATTCGATTCCGAGCAGATGGAGTTGAGGATGGCCTACAGATCCGTGTCCCCAGCGTCCCTCATGTACTTCTTCGACGATGGAGGAGGCGTCCGTCGGACCGCCGGGTTTCCAAGTGATTCCATGTGGGATCCCATATCCAATCTTCCAAGGCAGGCGCGCCAGAACGCCTCCATATCCGTTCCATATTTGGGTTGGATATGAGGGGTGTCGGTCAGCCTCAGCGTTTGATGCCCTTTTGAGATACTCGTCTAGGTCAAAGTTTCGTGACTAGACAGTGATCGGGCGGCCCGTCTGAGAGCGTTTGAGGGGGGTTTGGGATGCACGACTGTAGATGCTCTTAGGGCATCTCTAATGCAGACCCTTAAATCACTCGTAAACGTTCGGATCAAGCTATTTAGACACACTTTGTCATCCAACACAATATCTTATCTGTCCATGGACACGTTCGGTGTCCAAAATCGCACAAACTGGATGCTCTACATTCGGCCGTTCAAACCGTTGCCACGTATGTGTCTGACCACCACATCCCATCCGTCCAAAATTGATGTCCGTCAAAAAAAAAACACATTTCCGTGTGAAGCAGCCGTCGCACATTCATGCTAGGTAGGCCGTTCCAGAGCGGACGCGACTTACACACAACATTGATGTCAGTCATAACGACACAATTTATACATGACATTTTTTTTTTGAACTTCAATATTTCGCCCTGGGTAAGTTCAATTTCTGGATCCGTCGCAGTTCGCACGAGCGTTGGTCTGTCCTTTTGCTGGAATTACTGAAATCCTGTGGAACAATTCGAGGCCTGCGCTTCTCCGTCGGATCCAGTGACCCCTCATTCTTCCAAGATGACGCCAAAACCGGGCAAATTGCGTTTGGTATCCACTGAATATTTTGCAGCTCATGCAAAATGCGGAGCTCCCTTCTCGGCCGCTCGCTACCGACAACTAGAAAGTAGGAGCAGTAGCCAGACGCGGACGACACGGAAGTTGGTACACCGCACCTTATCCGTGGTGTAGCTATACTACCATTTTTTTTTTTTGCGCACAAGCTACTACACTAAGTTAATTGCATCACATGCTTCAAGCTCTCAACTGAATCCAGAAAATATTCTTGAAAATCATCTGAAAATAAAAATAATAATTACTCTTTCTGTAAACTAATATAAGAACGTTTAGATTATTAGAATAGTGTTCTAAATGTTTTTATATTAGTTTAATTAATTAATTAAAGTGATCGACCACGTGGGTTAACCTATGAGGCTTGGTTGATACGTACATGCGTGGCAATTTATCTCGTTCGAAGTATCTGGCCCTTACCTAAGAAGCTTCCAAAGTTCTGACACCAACATATCCACAGCAGCATACACTGAACGCAGGCAGGCAGCCAAGGTTGATCTGGACGTGTACTAAAGTCAATCTATGGGGCATGGAGGTGCCGGGCATGGACATGGTAGGCTTCTTGGTTTCAATCGTCGGAGCGATCGATTCAAGTCTCAGGCAAGTGACGGGTCAGAGACGCCAAGACCAAGAGAAAGCTCCCGTTCTAGCGGGGTAACCGGCTGAGCATGTGTGAAACAGACAACTACGTCAGTTTACAGTCTCGGTCTAGATACAGATCGTCAAGATCGAGTCCGGAGTGTCATGCTACCAGGATGATCCGTTCTGCCCGACCTTCGACCCAACGAGCACTCAGTCAAATGATGAGTCTAGTGTGTGTTGGACTGTTGGTCCTCCTCTTGCATGGACTCCTGGTAAAAAATATATTAAGGAAGATAAAAACTTTGCCTCATCCATTAATTAAATAAAAAGGTTATAGTATTATATTGTCCTCATTTTACGAAGCCGTTACTATTTTGGCATGATTTTAATCAAATGTTTAGCTCGCGTAATCTATACTACTCAAATGTTTAGCTTGAGTATAGTAAACAAGCAAACATATTTATTATTACGTGCATCCAGCCTAATTTAGACATAACAACATAGAGGAGTTGCAGCCTTCCGATCAGATCACTTAATTTAATCTAACCATTAATATTACGTCAACCCACGTCCAAAGTGCGTTTAGCATTTGCTTCGGGCGGACAAAAACTTTGCCATCCGGCGTCCGCACATCATGTTCGGCTAAAATTACGGGCATGCTTCCCGATCCCACCTCCTCTCCAGAAAAAAAGGAAGTACGCCCCCTTCACGGCTAAAATTACGGGCCTGCTTCCCACCTCCTTCCGGAAAAAAGAAAGTACGTGTCTGTCGCCCGCACCACTCGTGAATGTCGCCCAACCTGTTGCAGCTGCCGTCCAACCCGATGCATTCCATCCCCACCGCCACGCCGCTCCTCCTACACGACGTCGCCACACCTCTAGCCGCCGGTCGTGTATCACGGGTCATCGTCTGCTGCTCCTCCGCGGTCGCGCCTGATAGCTCTGTCAGATATGGGGAGGACCGGAGGAGCAGTGGCGATTCCATGCATAAGCTATAGGGTCAACTGACCCAACAACTTCTATGAAAAACAGGCTTAATTAATGTATAGTCATTCTAGAGTATGAGAAAAGTAATCCAAAATTTTAGCAATGACCCCACAGTTTTTTCCGTCTGGCATCGCCACTGCAGAGGAGGCGTCGATTCGAGTCATGAGCGAGCTCATGGAGCGGCTAGGCGGTATCTACCTAGGCCCGGGAACACGGAAATGACTCCTCTGCCATGCTTTATGTGTCATTCGGCAACTGACATGTGGGCCAGGCTCCCAACGGGCCCACATGTCAGTGGAAGAACAACAGCCTGCGGAAATGGCACAGGATCCGGCTACCAGGAACACGTCAGGCTACAACAAGGGCAGGGGAGGCTTTACATAACCGAGTTCGTCAGCCATGGCAGCAAACAGAGCCGGAGCTTACGGGGCGACAACTACAAGTCGAGGACGATGACTAAGAGAGAGGGGAAAGGAGGCGGGGATAACCACGAGGAGGTGCATGTTGTTGGGAGGACCGGAGAAGGCCGAATTAATGACAGTGGCTTACGGATGGTGTCGAAGACGACATCCGTGTGCTGTGTGCAGGGCGTCGCAACTCGACTCGTTCGGCGTGGAGGATCAAGAAGGTGTGGCGGCTCTCTCGGATATTGAAGGGAGAGAGAGAGGGATTGTGGAATAGTTGATGTATTGCTCGAGCCTCGTGGGCATATATATAGGAGTACATGATCTACTTGGAGTACAAGACAAGCCACAATATTTCCTAGTCTATCATATGTTTCCAATACAATCACGATACTCAACATCCCCCCACAGTCACAACGGTAGCGACATAGACGATGAGACTGGAGAAGAATCCGAAGGCAAGCTGACAGACATCCCCACATAGTCGAAACGGTCGATGCATCGCGGAAGGTGTGGCTGGAGTAGAAACCGACGAGGTTGCTCAAGCAAGGCGGTAGCCTTTTGTGCCGATATCGAGGTAGCCGAAAGCGTAGGGTGGTGTAGCCGTGGACGAGGTAGCTGTGCGAAGAACGCCGTGGTCGATGTCGAGTCGGGGTAGCCGGTGTCGAGGATGTCGCCGTGAAGCCGCGGGCGCAAGAAGACGCCAAGTTAGTCATGGGCACAGTGGTGTCGAAGGAGTGGTGCGTCGGGAAGAAGACGTAGTTGAGACGCGGCGCGTCGGGATTGCCAAACCCGAGGACACGTCGTAGACAAAGGCACGAGTCAGTGTTGCCAGCACTGCGGATGCGTAGACGGACGAAGTCGATTGTTGACGATGCGTCGCTCCAGGCTTGCCAGACCTGAGAACACACCGGAGACGAAGGCACGCGACGGTGTTGCCAGCACCAGGCATGCGTAGACAGGGACCTGCACACAACTTGTTGGGGAACGTTGCATGGGAAACAAAAAAAATTCTACGCACACGCAAGATCTATCCATGGTGATGAGCATCTACGAGAGGGAGAGTGGATCTACATACCCTTGTAGATCGCTAAGCGAGAAGCGTTATGAAACGCGGTTGGTGTAGTCGAACGTCTTCGCGATCCAAATCGCTGAGCGTCCCGCGATCTCATCACGATCCGTCCCGTGAACTCATCACGATCCGTCCCGCGAACTCATCACGATCCGTCCCGCGAACTCGTCACGAACCATCTCGCGATCTTGATCACGGTCCTTCCGATCTAGCGCCGAACGGACGGCACCTCCGCGTTCAACACACGTGCAGCTTGATGACGATCCCCACTGTCTTGATCCAGCAAGAGGAAGTGGAGAGGAAGAAGAATTCACCGGCAGCGTGACGGCGCTCCGGCGATGGTGGTGAAGCAATTCCGGCAGGGCTTCGCCTAAGCACTGCAGAAAACCGATCTAGAGGAGAAACTATGCACTAGAGGAATGGGTAGCACGTGGCTGAAAATTCTGTGCCCAAACCCTAAAATCCTCTAGTATATATAGGAGGAGAGGAGGAGGAGTCTTGGCTGCCAAAAATCTAGCCCTTGGGTCAACCAAAGTGGGGAGGAGAGGAGGACTCCTCCTCCGATCCTAGTAGGACTAGGATTCCTCTTTTTTTGGCCTTTTTCCACCTTTTTCCATTTGGGCTTTTTCTTCCAGCCGCATGGGCCTTGTGTGGGACTTCCACCAGCCCACAAAAGGCTGGTATTTACTCTCCCACATCCCATGAAGCCTATTGGGTCGAAATACCCCTCCCGGTGGTCTCCCGGTACACTACCGGCACTCCCGGTACACTACCGATGAGCCCGAAACTTTTCCGGTGACCAAACTGGGACTTCCTATATATGAATCTTTACCTCCGGACCATTCCGGAGCTCCTCGTGACGTCCGGGATCTCATTCGGGACTCCGAACAACCTTCGGTCACCACCATACATAACTCTATACTACCGAAACGTCACCAAACCTTAAGTGTGCAGACCCTGCGGGTTTGAGAACTATGTAGACATGACTGAGACACCTCTACGGTCAATAACAAATGGCGGGACCTGGATGTCCACATTGGTTCCTACATATTCTACGAAGATCTTTATCGGTCGAACCTCTATGTCAAGGATTCAGTTAATCCCATATGATGTTCCCTTTGTTCTTCGGTATGTTACTTGCCCGAGATTCGATCGTCGGTATCTCCATACCTTGTTCAACCTCGTTACCGGCAAGTCTCTTTACTCGTTCCGTAATACAAGATCCCTCAACTAACAATTAGTCGCATTGCTTGCAAAGCTCGTTGTGATGTCGTATTACTGAGTGGGCCCCGAGATACCTCTCCGTCACACGGAGTAATAAATCCCAGTCTTGATCCATGCCAACTCAACATACACCCTCGGAGATACCTGTAGAGCACCTTTATAGTCACCAAGTTACGTTGTGACGTTTGATACACACAAGGCACTCCTCCGATGTCCGTGAGTTGCATGATCTCATGGTCATAGGAACATATACTTGACATGCAGAAAACAATAGCAATAAACTGACACGATCATATGCTACGTTTGTAGTTTGGGTCTTGTCCATCACATCACTCTCCTAATGATGTGATCTCGTTATCAAATGACATCTCATGTCCATGACTAGGAAACCTTAACCGTCTTTGATCAACGAGCTAGTCCATTAGAGGCATACTAGGGACATGGTTTTTGTCTATGTATCCACACATGCATCTAAGTCTCCGATCAATACAATTCATAGCATGGATAATAAAAAATTACCATGAACAAGGAAATATGATAATAACTAATTTATTATTGCCTCTAGGGCATATTTCCAATAGTCTCCCACTTGCACTAGAGTCAATAATCTAGTTCACATCACCATGTGATTCGCATTGTTATGAATCTAACACCCAATGAGTTCTGGGGCTCGATCATGCTTTGCATGTGAGAGAGGTCTTATAGTCAACGGGTCTGCGACATTCAGATTCGTGTGTACTTTGCAAATTTCTATGTCAAACCGTAAACACTGCTACCACACTCCACTTGGTACTATTCCAAATGGCTGCTCCGCTATACGTATCCAGATTGCTACTACGAGTCATCCAGATTGGTGTTTAAAGCTTGCATCGACGTAACTCTTTACGACAAACTCTTTATCACCTCCATAATCGAGAAACATCTCCTTAGTCTTTTAGTTACTAAGGACAATCTTGACCGTCTTCCAGTGCTCCATTCTAGGATCACTTTGAAACCTACTGGCCATACTTATGGCAAGGCTGACATCGGGTCTTGTGCACAGCATTGCATACATGATAGAGCCTATGGCTGAAGCATAGGTGATGACCCTCATCTTTTCTCTATCTTCTGCAATCACTGGGCATTGAGTTTTACTCAACTTTATACCTAACAAATCAGGCGAAAACTCTTTCTCTGACTAATCCATTTTGAACTCTTTCAAAATCTTGTCAAGGTATGTACTCATTGAAAGTCTCATCAAGTATCTTGATCTATCTATATAGATCTTGATGCTCAACAATTAGGTAGCTTTATCCAGGTCTTCCTTTGACAAACTCTTTTCAAACAACCGTTTATGCTCTCCAGAAATTCTACATCATTTCCGATCAACAATATGTCAACCACATATGCTTACCAGAAACTCCATAGTGCTCCCACTCACTTTATTGTAAATACAAGTTTCTCATAAACTTTGTATAGACTCGAAACTTTGATCACCTCATCAAAGTGTATATTCCAACTCCGAGATGCTTGCTTCAGTTCATAAAGAATCACTGAAGCTCACACACCTTTTAGCATCCTTAGGACTGACAAAACCTTCTGGTTGCATCTCATACAACCTTTCCTTAAGGAAGGAAACGATGTTTTGGCATCCATCTGCCAGATTTCATAATTCAAAAATGCAGCAACTGCTAACATAATTTCAACAGACTTTAGCATCACTACGAGTGAGAAAGTCTCATCGCAGTCAACTCCTTGAACTTGTCGAAAACTACTTTGCAATAAGTCGAGCTTTACAAATGGTAACATTTACCATCAGCGTCTGTCTTCATTTTAAAGATCCATTTGTAATTAACGACCTGTCGTCCAACGAGCAAGTCCACCAAAGTCTATACTTGGTTTTCATACATGGATCCTTTCTCGGATTTCATGGCCTCTAACCATTTGTTGGTTTCCGGGCCCATCATCGCTTCTCCATAGTTTGTAGGCTCATCGTTGTCCAACAACATGACCTCCAAGACAGGGTTGTCGTACTGCTCAGTAGCAATATACATCCTTGTCGCCCTACGAGGTTTGATACTAACTTGATCCGAAGCTTCATGATCATCATCATTAACTTCCTCTTCAACTAACGTAGGCTTCATAGAAACAACTTCTTGCGCTGCGCTACTCTCTGGTTGAAGTAAAGGTTCAATAACCTCATCAAGCTCTAATTTCCTCGTAGGTCGATAGTAACTTGATCCGAAGCTTTCATGATCATCATCATTAACTTCCTCTTCAACTGACGTAGGCTTCACAGAAACATCTTTCTGTGCTGTGCTACTTTCTGGTTGAAGCAGAGGTTTCAACAACCTCATCAAGTTCTATCCTCCTCCCACTCAACTCTTTCAAGAGAAACCCTTTCTCGAGAAAGGACCCAGTTTTAGCAACAAACATTTTATGCTTGGATCTGAGATAGAAGGTTCACCCAGCTGTTCTTAGGGTATTCTATGAAGATGCATTTGTCCGGTTTGAGTTCGAGCTCATTAGGTGAAAAAAAAATCCACACAAGCGTCACAGCCCCAAACATTAAGAAATGACAGCTTAGGTTTCTATCAAACCATAGTTCACACGGTGTCATCTCAACGGCTTTAGATGGTGCCCTATTTAAAGTGAATGTAGTTGTCTCTAATGCACAACCCCCAAATTATAGTAGCAAAATGATAAGAAACATCATAACATGCACCATATCCAATAGAGCATGACTATGACGTTCGGACATACCATCACACTATGGTGTTCCAGGTGGCGTGTGTTGTGAAACAACTTTCACATTGTCTAAAGTTTTATGCCAAACTCGTAACTCAGATATTCACCTCCAGGATCATATCGCAGATACTTTTATCTTCTTGTCACGATGATCTTAAACTTCACTCTGAATTAGCTTGAACTTTTCAAACGATTCAGACTTGTGTTTCATTAATTAAATATACACTATATCTACTTAAATCATCAGTGAAGGTAATAAAATAACGATATCCACTGCATGCTACAAGACTCACTGGATTGCATACATCAACATGTATCATTTCCAATGAATCACTTGCCCGCTCCATCCAACGGGTTTTTTAGTCATCTTGCCCAAGAGGCATGGTTCGCATGTCTCAACCGATTCGAAATCGAATGAGTCCAAAGATCCATCAGCATGGAGTTTCTTCATGCGCTTTATTCCAATATGACATTTAGCGGCAGTGCCACAAGTATGTGGAACTATCATTATTAACTTTTTATCTTTTGACATCAATGTTATGAACATGTGTATTACTACGATCAAGATTTCAACAAACCATTCTCACTGGGTGCATGACCATTGAAGGTATTATTCAGGTAAACAGAATAACAATTATTCTCTAACTAAAATGAATAACTGCATTGCAATAAACATGATCTAATCATGTTCATGCTCAACGCAAAACACCAAATAACATTTATTTACGTTCATCACTAATCCTGAAGGTAGAAAGAGCGTGCGATGTTGATCTCATCAACCTTGGAAACATTTCCAACACACATCGTCACCTCACCCTTAGCTTAGTGCTCCGTCTATTCCATAGCTTTTATTTCGAGTTACTAACATTTAGCAACCGAACCGGTATCCAATACCCAGGTGCTACTTGGAGTACTAGCAAGGTACACATAAATAACACATATATCAAATATACTTCTGTCGACGTTGCCAGCCTTCTTATCTACCAAGTATTTAGGGTTGTTCCGCTTCAGCGACCTTTCTCCTCATAATTGAAGCACATAGTCTCGGGTTTGGGTTCAACTTTGGGTTGCTTCACTGGAGCAGCAACTGACTTGCCATCCATGAAGTTTCCCTCCTTGCCCTTACCCTTCTTGAAACTAGTGGTTATACTAACCATCAACACTTGATGCTCCTTCTTGATTTCTACCTTCGTGGTGTCAAAATCATTAATTCTATCCCTGGCATTCAATAGTTCATCACCAAGTTCTAGTAGCTTAGTGAAAGTGACTTGGAGAACTATATCAATCACTATCTTATCTGGAAGATGAACTCCCACTCGATTCAAGCGGTTGTAGCACCCAGACCATCTGAGGACATGCTCAACGATTGAGCGATTCTCGTTCATCTTGCAGGCAAAGAATCTTGTTGGAGATCTCATATCTCGCAACACGGGCACGAGCCTGAGATCCTAATTTCAGCTCTTAGAACATCTCATATGTTCCGTGACGTTCAAAACATTTCGAAGCCTCAATTCTAAGCCGTAATGCATGACGCACTAAACTATCAAGTAGTCATCAGCACGTACCTGTCAGATGTTCACAACATCTACAGACGACGCTAGAGGGGTTGGCGCACCGAGCGGTGCATTAAGGACATAAGCCTTCTGTGCAGCAACGAGGACAATCCTCAGATCACGGATCCAATCCGCAATATTGCTACCATCATATTTCAACTCTATTTCTCTAGGAACATATAAAAATTCAAGGGAGCTACAGCGCGAGCAAGTAATCTACAACATAATTTGCAAAGAAACTACTGACTATGTTCATGATAATGAGTTCAATTAATCATATTACTTAAGAACTCCCACTCAAATTGACATCCCTTCGGTCATTCGAGTGATACATGATCCAAATTCACCAACTCAAGTCCGATCATCACGTGAGTTGAGGTGGTTACAATGGTGAACATCATTATGTTGATCATATCTACTATATGACTCATGATCGACCTTTCGGTCTCTTGTGTTCCGAGGCCATGTCTGTACATGCTAGGCTCGTCAAGTTTAACCCGAGTGTTCCGGATGTGCAACACTGGCTTGCACCCGTTGTATGTGAATGTAGAGTCTATCACACCCGATCATCACGTGGTGTCTTAACACGACGAACTTTCGCAACGGTGCACACGGGGAGAACACAATTCATCTTGAAATTTAAGTGAGGGATCACCTTATAATGCTACCGTCGTCCTAACCAATACAAGGTGCATAAAAGGATTAACATCACATGCAAATCATAAGTGACATGATATGGCCATGAACTTGTGCTTTTGATCTCCATGTTGAAAGCACCGGCATGATCTCCATCGTCACCGGCAAGACACCATGATCTCCATCATCTTGATCTCCATCAACGTGTCGCCATCGGGGTTGTCACGCCCACCATGCTTCTACTACTATTGCTACCGTTTAGCGATAAAGTAAATCATTACATAGCGCTTAATGATTGACACGCAGGTCATACAATAATTAAAGACAACCCTATGGCTCCTGCCGGTTGCCGTACTCATCGACATGCAAGTCGTGATAATCTATACATCAAATGATCATCTCATAAATCACATATATCACATCATGTAATTGGCCATATCACATCACAACATACCCTGCAAAAACAAGTTAGACGTCCTCTAATTGTTGTTGCATGTTTTACGTGGCTGCTACGGGTTTCTAGCAAGAAGGATTATCACCTACGAATAAACCACAAAGGTGATACATAATTTGCTTTTCAACCTTCTCAAGGACCGCCTTTGTCAAATCTGATCCAAGTAAAGTGAGAGAAACTGGCACCCGCAAGCCATCTATGCAACAAGTTGCGGTCGAGGGAACCGGTCTCTTGTAAGCGTACGAGTAATGTTGGTCCGGGCCGCTTCATCTCACAATACCGCTGAACCAAAATCCGACCAAGGGAGGAATCAATCTAAGCATCAAAGCCCACAAACTCTTTGTGTTCTACTCGAGATCTCATCTACACATAGACCTAGCTCATGATGCCACTGTTGGGGAACATTGCATGGGAAACAAAAAGTTTCCTATGCACACGCAAGATCTATCCATGGTGATGAGCATCTACGAGAGGGAGAGTGGATCTACATATCCTTGTAGATCGCTAAGCGGGAAGCGTTAAGAAACGCGGTTGGTGTAGTCGAACGTCTTCGCGATCCAAATCGCCGAGCGTCCCGCGATCTCATCACGATCCGTCCCGTGAACTCATCACGATCCGTCCCGCGAACTCATCACGATCCGTTTCGTGATCTTCCTCATGATCCGTCCCACGAACTCATCATGATCCGTCCCGCGAACTCGTCACGAACCATCTCGCGATCTATATCACGGTCCTTCCGATCTAGCGCCGAACGGACGGCACCTCCGCGTTCAGCACACGTGCAACTTGATGACGATCTCCACCGTCTTGATCCAGCAAGAGGAAGTGGAGAGGAAGAAGAGTTCACCGGTAGTGTGACAGTGCTCCGGCGATGGTGGTGAAGCAATTCCGACAGGGCTTCGCCTAAGCACTGTAGAAAACCGATCTAGAGGAGAAACTATGCACTAGAGGAACGGGTAGCACGTGGCTGAAAATTCTGTGCCAAAACCCTAAAATCCTCTAGTATATATAGGAGGAGAGGAGGAGGAGTCTTGGCTGCCAAAAATTCAGCCCTTGGGTCGACCAAAGTGGGGAGGAGAGGAGGACTCCTCCTCCAATCCTAGTAGGACTAGGATTCCTCCTTTTTTTGGGCCTTTTTCCACCTTTTTCCCTTTGGGCTTTTTCTCCCAGCCACATGGGCCTTGTGTGGGACTTCCACCAGCCCACAAAAGGCTGGTATTTACTCTCCCACAGCCCATGAAGCCTCTTGGGTCGAAATACCCCTCCCAGTGGTCTCCCGGTACACTACCGGCACTCCCGGTACACTACCGATGAGACCGAAACTTTTTTGGTGACCAAACTAGGACTTCCTATATATGAATCTTTACCTCCGGACCATTCCGGAGCTCCTCGTGACGTCTGGGATCTCATCCGGGACTCCGAACAACCTTCGGTCACCACCATACATAACTCTATAGTACCAAAACGTCACCAAACCTTAAGTGTGCAGACCCTGCGGGTTCGAGAACTATGTAGACATGACCGAGACACCTCTACGGTCAATAACCAATGGCGGGACCTGGATGTCCACATTGGTTCCTACATATTCTATGAAGATCTTTATCGGTCGAACCTCTGTGTCAAGGATTCAGTTAATCCCGTATGTTGTTCCCTTTGTTCTTCGGTATGTTACTTGCCCGAGATTCGATCGTCGATATCTCCATACCTTGTTCAACCTCGTTACCGGCAAGTCTCTTTACTCGTTCCGTAATACAAGATCCCGCAACTAATAATTAGTCACATTGCTTGCAAGGCTCATTGTGATGTTGTATTACTGAGTGGGCCCCGAGATACCTCTCCGTCACATGGAGTAATAAATCTCAGTCTTGATCCATGCCAACTCAATAGACACCCTCGGAGATACCTGTAGAGCACCTTTATAGTCACCCAGTTACGTTGCGACGTTTGATACACACAAGGCACTCCTCCGATGTCCGTGAGTTGCATGATCTCATGGTCATAGGAACATATACTTGACATGCAGAAAACAGTAGCTATAAACTGACATGATCATATGCTACGTTTGTAGTTTGGGTCTTGTCCATCACATCATTCTCCTAATGATGTGATCCCGTTATCAAATGACATCTCATGTCCATGGCTAGAAAACCTTAACCGTCTTTGATCAACGAGCTAGTCCATTAGAGGCATACTAGGGACATGGTTTTGTCTATGTGTCCACACATGCATCTAAGTCTCCGATCAATACAATTTATAGCATGGATAATAAACGATTATCATGAACAAGGAAATATGATAATAACTAATTTATTATTGCCTCTAGGGCATATTTCCAACACTGGTGGAGTCGTCGGGCCGGAGGACTTCATCCCCACGGCGAAGGCAGACGCCATTTTCCCCGCGTTGCTAGTGCGCAATGCGCAGGAGGAGGATGCGGAGCGGAATCGCGACCGGAGGGACGGGGAGATTGACATCGTGCTCTATGAGCAGGGAGTCACGTCGGCCCTCGCGTTCAGCGACAAGAAGGAGGAGTGGCGCCGTGAGGCCGCTCAGCAGGAGCGGATCTTCATCCACCTCACCTCCGACGACGACTTCGATTGAGCGCCACCGCTGGTCAGCTACCGCACGAATCGATGGAGGGGCGCACAGTACTTTGCACAGTCTTCACGGGATCTACGGATGCGCACGCAACCAACGGGCCAGGTCGGTCGCACGGCATAGACGAGACGAATCGCGGGCGGGCGGGTGATCAGTCCGATCGCACGCGAGGCCGTGGACGTCGCTCGATGGAGGCGGGGTGGCGGCCGTAGCCGGCAGCCGGTGCGACGCTGGCGGCCCGAAGCTGTTGGCGCGACGCAGGCGGCCCGAGGCAGCCGGGGCGCGACCGAACGAGGTGACGGTGGAGATCGACGGGCAAGCGACGCGTGAACGGCGGCTATGATTGGCCGCCGCATGGCGCGAGGCCGTCGGGTCGAGACGATGCAGGAGTCCCGATCGAAGCAGGGCAATGATGGTCGGCATAGATCGATAGGCGTGCCAACGCGTGAACGGCGGCGTTGAGGAGCCGCCGGGTTGCGCGAGGCCGCCGGGTCGGTGTAGAGGCCGGGTCGCGCCGATATCGTAGTAGAGGCACGGTGGTCGACGGCGGCGGCGGGCGACGCAAACCGATCTAAGATCGGAAAACCGAAAAGAAAACGCCGATCAAAGCGACTGGCGGAAGAGAGAAAACCCTGATCAAGAGATCAGGAAAAGACTCTCTAGGGCAGCCGGTTAACACGACCGGCGTACGAACCCTAGGTACGGGCAGCCCGACCTCCGACGGCGGTCATGAAGGCCAACCTCCCCGGGGACGGCACGCGGGACGAAAGCGGCGGCGGCTAGGGCTGATCGGTTAGGCTGATACCATATTGAATGGAGAGAGAGGGACTGTGTAATAGTTGATGTATTACTTGAGCCTCATGAGCATATATATATAGAAATATATGATCTACTTGAAATATAAGACAAGTAAGAATATTTACTAGTCTATCCTATATTTCAATACAATCACAATACTTGCAACGACTTGTCGGGATAGACCGCTGGCCATGGGGGCACGGCGAAGAGGAAGTTCAAGGATGAACGGAGTGCGCAGCAGATCGAGGCAGGTCACAAATGCATTGACTCCTCCCCGGCGCATCGGCCGTGACATGTAGCGCACGCGGCAGCCGGTGCGTCAACGGCTGACTATAGGATGTGTGCGGTAGCCTGGGCGTTGTGGTGGCAGCGAAGTGCCGCGCGCGCGGCAGCCAGTGCATCGACGACCGGCTAGAAGAGGCCTGCGTGCGGCAGCATAGGTGTTCGCATTGTGGTTGCAGCGCAGTACCGTTCGGCGACAACGACTAGGGCGCTCAACGGCGGGGCCAACCCGAGCGTGCAGGGCCGGAGCCAGCTAGGTCGCTCGGCGACCGGTGAATTTGGGGCGCCGCAGCAAGAAAATGTGTGTGCGGTCCGTGGTATGGATGACTGTCCCTATGACATGAGCAGCATTCGACTGAAAGTAGGTCTTGAGGACAGAAACTGTATCGGGCGACTGCTTGCGCTTCTGTATAAAAAATGTGCATTTGAGTTGTGGTTGTTTATGGTCATCGTTCAGTTTAGTCTCCCTATCTCTCTGGCTGGGCACCGGCCCAGACCTCAGAGTGGTAGTTGTTGGCTGCAATTTGTGACCCGGTAAAAGTGACAGCAGTTGCCAACCGGACACAAAGTCCTTTTCTTTGGTCACTTCTTCCTCGACTCCATTTACGGGTCGTCTCTTTGGATAAAAGGGGAGATAATTAATGTGCTACTCCAGTTGGTTAGTTGCTGTAAAATATATACTCGCTGCGTCATGATGTGTTATTCTGTGATACCTAGTACTCCTAGGTAGTAATCGTTTTTTAGTTACCAAATCAGTCGAGCAATGCCGGGGCTTGAGTTATCCTATATTCCAAGGAAACGGAACGAGTAATGCTATGCACACGACAGTTATAAAACTGATGAAGATAAGGTAGTGTCCATTAACATGAATCAGCCTACCTTTGTTGAACATGTCAATTAACATGAAGATAATGCTGTAGCTCTGTTCTGTTCAGAGCTGAACATGTGAAGCTGCCATCAAAGCGTGCATTTGTTCGGAAAAGCATTGCAGAGGCCGAACTCCATAGAGCTTTTTATATTTTTAAGCAAAAATACTATTTCCACATAATGAAAAAAATCTGAAAAAAATATATACATAGATGTATATCTGTAGTATACACGTATAAAGTTTTATGAACATATATGTTCACATGTAATGTATACAAAAAAGATGAATACATAGATTAAAATGGGCTTTCTCTTTGTTGGTTTTGTGTCAAATATTTTTTTTGTGTAGCATGCAAATAATCGGATTACCTGATGAAACATTTTACATACTTGACGAATATGCATATATATTTGTATACAAAAAGGATTGATATTTTCTGAAACTATTAAGTATATATTGATTGATTTTTTGCAAAACCGGGCTCCATAGGGTCTAGCGTCTGCGACGCTGCACTCGCATTTGTTTTCCCACTAAGGGCTCCTTCGATTCAAAGGAATTACATGTTGGAAAACGTAGTAACAATTCAAAAAAATTCCTACGTGTCACTAAGATCAATCTATGGAGAAACCAGCAACGAGCAAAGGGGGAGTGCATCTTCATATCTTTAAAGATCGCAAAGCGGAAGCGTTACTATGAACGCGGTTGGTGGAGTCGTACTCGCAGCGATTCAGATCGCGGTGGATTCCGATCTAAGCACCGAACAACGGCGCCTCCGCGTTCAACACACGTGCAGCCCGATGACGTCTCCTACGCCTTGATCCAACAAGGAGGAAGGAGAGGTTGAGGGAGAGCTCCGGTAGCACGACGGTGTGGTGACGGTGGAGCTGTGTGGTACTCTGGCAGGGCTTCGCCAAGCGCTACGAAGGACGAGGAGGAGGAGGGGTAGGGCTGCGCAGAGAGAGAGAGAGAGAGAGAGAGAGAGAGAGAGAGACAGAGAGATCAGTTGTGTGCAGCCCCCAAACCCTCCATTATTTATAGGAGGAGGAGAGGGGGCGCAGGCCCTAGGGTTCCCACCCTAGGGCGGCGGCCAGCCCTAGATGGCCCTTGGGGCCGGCGGCCAAGAGAGGAGAGAGGGGGTGCGGCAACCCTAGGCGCCCTAGGGTGGGCCTAGGGCCCATCTGCATAGGGTTTGCCCTCCTTGCTCCTTTGCTGCGCCTTGGGCCTGGTGGGAGGCGCACCAGCCCACCCAGGGGCTGGTTCCCTCCCACTTTCGGCCCATGCAGGCCTCTGGTGCCGGTGGCCCCTCATGATGGACCCCCGAAACCCTTTCGGTGGTCCCGGTACGTTACCGGTGATGACCGAAACACTTCCGGTGACCAAATCCTCACTTCCTATATATCATTATTTACTTCCGGACCATTCTGGAACTCCTCGTGACATCCGTGATCTCATCCGGGACTCCGAACAACCTTCGGTAACCACGTACACAATTTCCCTATAACCCTAGTGTCATAGAACCTTAAGTGTGTAGACCCTACGGGTTCGGGAGGCATGTAGACATGACCAAGACACCTCTCCGGTCAATAACCAACAGCGGGGTCTGGATACCCATGTTGGCTCCCACATGCTCCACGATGATCTCATCGGATGAACCACGATGTCGGGGATTCAATCAATGTCGTATACAATTCCCTTTGTCCATCGGTATGTTACTTGCCCGAGATTCGATCGTCGGTATCCCTATACCTTGTTCAATCTTGTTACCGGCAAGTCTCTTTACTCGTTCCATAACACGTGATCCCGTGACTAACTCCTTAGTCACATTGAGCTCATTATGATGATGTATTACCGAGTGGGCCCAGAGATACCTCTCCGTCACACGGAGTGAAAGATCCCAGTCTTGATTCGTGCCAACCCAATAGATACTTTCGGGGATACCCGTAGTGTACCTTTATAGCCACCCAGTTACGTTGTGACGTTTGGCACACCCAACGTGTTCCTACGGTATCCGGGAGTTGCACAATCTCATGGTCTAAGGAAATGATACTTGACATTAGAAAAGCTTTAGCAGACGAACTACACGATCTTGTGCTATGCTTAGGATTGGGTCTTGTCCATCACATCGTTCTCCTAATGATGTGATCCCGTTATCAATGACATCTAATGTCCATGGTCATGAAACCGTGACCATCTATTGATCAACGAGCTAGCCAACTAGAGGCTCACTAGGGACATGTTGTGGTCTATGTATTCACACATGTATTCTGGTTTCTGGTTAATACAATTATAGCATGAACAATAGACAGTTATCATGAACAAGGAAATATAATAATAATCACTTTATTATTGCCTCTAGGGCATATTTCCAACATTCTCCCACTTGCACTAGAGTCAATAATCTAGTTACATTGTGATGTATCAAACACCCATAGAGTTCTGGTGTTGATCATGTTTCGCTCGTGAGAGAGGTTTAATCAACGGATCTGCGACATTCAGATCCATATGTACTTTACAAATATCCATATCTCCTTCCTGAATGTAATCACGAATGGAGTTGAAGTGGCGTTTGATGTGTCTTGTCTTTTTGTGAAACCTGGGCTCCTTGGCAAGGGCAATAGCTCCAGTGTTGTCACAGAATAGAGTCGTGGTCGGGCATTGAGTCGTACTCAATCTCACACCCTGTAACACACGCAAGAACCCCTTCTTGGACTGATCCATATTGAACTTCTTCAATATCTTGTCAAGGTATGTGCTTTGTGAAAGACCTATGAGGCATCTCGATCTATCTCTATAGATATTGATGCCTAATATGTAAGCAACTTCTCCAAGGTCCTTCATTGAAACACACTTATTCAAGTAGGACTTTATGCTTTCCAAAAGTTCTATATCATTTCCCATCAACAATATGTCATCCACATATAATATGAGAAATGCTACACAGCTCCCACTAACTTTCTTGTAAATACAGAGTTCTCCATAAACCCGTATAAATCCAAACGCTTTAATCACCTCATTAAAGCAAATGTTCCAACTCCAAGATGCTTGCACGAGCCCGTAGATGGAGCGCTGAAGCTTGCATACTTTGTTAGCATCATTAGGATCGACAAAACCTTCCGGCTGCATCATATACAGTTCTTCCTTAAGCAAACCATTAAGGAATGTCGTTTTTATGTCCATTTGCCAAATCTCATAATCATAAAATGTGGCAATTGCTAACATGATTCGGACGGACTTCAGCATCGCTACAGGTGAGAAAGTCTCATCGCAGTCAACTCCTTGAACTTGTCGATAACCCTTACTGACAAGCCGAGCCTTATAGACGGTCACATTACCATCCGCGTCAGTCTTGTTCTTAAAGATCCATTTATTTTCTATGGCTTGTCGATCATCAGGCAAGTCCACCAAAGTCCATACTTTGTTCTCATACATGGATCATATCTTGGATTTCATGTCTTCAAGCCATTTGTTGGAATCTAGCCCCACCATCGCTTCTTCATAGTTCGAAGGTTCGCCGTTGTTCAACAACATGATCTCCAGGACAGGGTTGCCATACCACTCTGGTGCGGAACATGTCCTTGTGGACCTTCGAGGTTCAATAGCAACTTGATCTCAAGTTTCATGATCATCATCATTAACTTCCTCTCCAGTCGGTGCAGGCTCCACAGAAACAACTTCCTATGCTGTGCTACTCTTCGATTCGAGTGGAGGTACAATTACCTCATCAAGTTCTATTTTCCTCGCACTTACTTCTTTCGAGAGAAATTCTTTCTCTAGAAAGGATCCATTCTTGGCAACAAATACTTTGCCTTCGGATCTGAGGTAGAAGGTATACCCAACAGTTTCTTTGGGGTATCCTATGAAGACGCACTTCTCCGCTTTGGGTTCGAGCTTCTCAGGTTGAAGTTTCTTCACATAAGCATCGCATCCCCAAACTTTCAGAAATGACAGCTTAGGTTTCTTTCCAAACCATAATTCATACGGTGTCGTCTCAACGGACTTAGACGGTGCCCTATTTAAAGTGAATGTGGCAGTCTCTAATGCATATCCCCAAAATGATAGCAGTAAGTCGGTAAGAGACATCATAGATCGCACCATATCCAATAGAGTGCGATTACGATGTTCAGACACACCATTTCGCTGAGGTGTGCCAGGCAGCGTGAGCTGTGAAACAATTCCAGATTTCCTTAGGTGCGTGCCAAACTCGTGGCTCAAATATTCTCCGCCACGATCAGATCATAGGCACTTTATTTGCCTGTCACGTTGATTCTCTACCTCACTCTAAAACTCCTTGAACTTTTCAAAGGTTTCAAACTTGTGTTTCATTAAGTAGACATACCCATATCTGCTTAAGTCATCATTGAGGGTGAGAACATAACGGTAGCCACCACGAGCCTCAACACTCATTGGACCGCATACATCGGTATGTATTATCTCCAACAAGCCAGTTGCTCGCTCCATTGTTCCGGAGAACGGAGTCTTGGTCATCTTGCCCATGAGGCATGGTTCACATGTGTCAAATGATTCAAAATCAAGAGACTCCAAAAGTCCATCAGCATGGAGTTTCTTCATGCGTTCGACACCAATATGACCAAGGCGGCAGTGCCACATGTAAGTGGGACCTTCGTTATCAACCTTACATATTTTGGTACTCACACCATGAACATGTGTAACATCACGTTTGAGATTCATAAAAAATAAACCATTGACCATCGGGGCATGACCATTAAACATTTCTCTCATATAAATAGAACAACCATTATTCTCAGATTTAAATGAGTACCATCTCGCATCAAGCGAGATCCAGATACAATGTTCATGCTCAAAGATGGTACTAAATAACAATTATTAAGGTTTAAAACTAATCTCGAAGGTAGATGTAGAGGTAGCAAGCCGACGACGATCACATCGACCTTGGAACCATTCCCGACGCGCATTGTCACCTCGTCCTTTGCGAGTCTCCGCTTATTCCGCAACTCTTGCTTGGAGTTACAAATGTGAGCAACTGCACCGGTATCAAATACCTAGGAGCTACTATGAGCGCTGGTAAGGTACACATCAATAACAAGTATATCACATATACCTTTAACGTTGCCGGCCTTCTTATCCGCTAAGTACATGGGGCAGTTTCGCTTCCAGTGACCGGTACCCTTGCAATAAAAGCACTCAGTCTCAGGCTTGAGTCCATTCTTGTTCTTCTTCCCGACAACTTGCTTACCAGGCGCGACAACTGCTTTTCTGTCCTTCTTGAAGTTCTTCTTACCCTTGCCTTTATTGAAACTAGTGGTCTTATTGACCATCAACACTTGATGTTCCTTTTTGATTTCCACCTCCGCTGATTTCAGCATCGAATATAACTCAGGAATGGACGTCTCCATCCCTTGCATATTGTAGTTCATCAAAAAGCTCTTGTAGCTAGGTGGAAGCGACCGGAGGATTCTGTCAATCCCCGAGTCATCCGGAAGATTAACTCCCAGCTGAGACAAGCGGTTGTGCAACCCAGACATTTTGAGTATGTGCTCGCTGACAGAACTATTTTCCTCCATCTTACAACTAAAGAACTTGTCAGAGACATCATATCTCTCGACCCGGGCATGAGCTTGGAAAACCATTCTCAGCTATTGGAACATCTCATATGCTCCGAGTTTCTCAAAATGCTTTTGGAGCCCCGGTCTAAGCTGTAAAGCATGCCACACTGAACCAGGGAGTAATCATCACTACGCGACTGCCAGGCGTTCATAACGTCTTGAGTTGTTGGGAAAACGGGTGCGTCACCTAGCGGTGCATCAAGGACATATAATTTCTTGGAAGCTATGAGGATGATCCTCAAGCTACAGACCCAGTCCGTATAGTTGCTTCCATCGTCTTTCAGCTTGGTTTTCTCTAGGAACGCGTTGAAGTTGAGGGCAACAATAGCATGGGCCATTGGATCTACAATATAGATTGTAAAGAAAATTTTAGACTAAGTTCATGATAATTAAGTTCACATAATCAAATTATTTATTGAACTCTCACTTAGATAGACATCTCTCTAGTCATCCAAGTGACACATGATCCACGTCAACTAGCCCGTGTCGGACCATCACGTGAGACAGACTAGTCATCAATGGTGAACATCTCCATGTTGATCGTATCTTCTATACGACTCATGTTCGACCTTTCGGTCTCCCGTGTTTCGAGGCCATGTCTATATATGCTAGGTTCGTCAAGTCAACCTAAGTGTATTGCGTGTGTAAAGCTGGCTTACACCCGTTGTATGCGAACGTTAGAACCTATCACACCCGATCATCAGGTGGTGCTTCGGAATAACGAACCTTAGCAACGATGCACAGTTAGGGGGAACACATTTCTTGAAATTTTAGTGAGAGATCATCTTATTTAAGCTACCGTCGTTCTAAGCAAATAAGATGTAAAACATGATAAACATCACATGCAATCATATAGTGACATGATATGGCCAATATCATCTTGCTCCTTTGATCTTCATCTCGGGGCACCATGATCATCATTGTCACCAGCACGATACCATGATCTCCATCATCGTGTCTTCATGAAGTTGTCTCGCCAACTATTACTTCTACTACTATGGCTAACAGTTAGCAAGAAAGTAAAGTAATTACATGGCATTTTTGATTGACACGCAGGTCATACAATAAATTAAGACAACTCCTATGGCTCCTACCGGTTGTCATACTCATCGACATGCAAGTCGTGAATCCTATTACAAGAACATGATCAATCTCATACATCACATATATCACATCACATCCTTTGGCCATATCACATCACACGGCATATGCTGCAAAACAAGTTAGACGTCCTCTAATTGTTGTTTCTTTTTACGTGGCTGCTATAGGTTTCTAGCAAAAACGTTTCTTACCTACGCAAAAACCACAACGTGATATGCCAATTTCTATTTACCCTTCATAAGGACCCTTTTCATCGAATCCGATCCGACTAAAGTCGGAGAGACACACACCCGCTAGCCACCTTATGCAACAAGTGCATGTCAGGCGATGGAACCAATCTCATGTAAGCGTACATGTAAAGTCGGTCCGGGCCGGTTCATCCCACAATGCTGCTGAATCAAGATAAGACTAGTAACGGCAAGCAAATTGACAAAATTGACACCCACAACAACTTGTGTTCTACTCGTGCATAGATTCTACGCATAGACCTAGCTCTGATACCACTATTGGGGAACGTAGTAACAATTCAAAAAAAATCCTACGTGTCACCAAGATCAATCTATGGAGAAACCAACAACGAGCAAAGGGGGGGGGGTGCATCTTCATACCTCTGAAGATCGCAAAGCGGAAGCATTACTATGAACGCGGTTGGTGGAGTCGTACTCGCGGCGATTTAGATCGCGGTGGATTCCGATCTAAGCACCGAACAACGACGCCTCCGCGTTCAACACACGTGCAACCCGGTGACATCTCCTACGCCTTGATCCGGCAAGGAGGAAGGAGAGGTTGAGGAGAGATCCGGCACCATGACGGCGTGGTGATGGTGGAGCTACGTGGTACTCTGGCAGGGCTTCGCCAAGCGCTATGGAGGACGAGGACGAGGAGGGGTAGGGTTGCGCCGAGAGAGAAAGATCTGTTGTGTGTAGCCCCAAAAACCCTCCACTATTTATAGGAGGAGGAGGAGAGGGGGCGCAGCCCCTAGGGTTCCCTCCCTAGGGCAGCGGACAGCCCTAAATGGCCCTTGGGGCAAGCGGCCAAGAGAGGGGAGAGGGGGTGCGGCAGCCCTAGGCGCCCTAGGGTGGGCCTAGGGCCCAAATGCGCTAGGGTTTACCCCCCTTGCTCCTTTGTTGCGCCTTGGGCCTGGTGGGAGGTGCACCAGCCCACCCAGGGGCTGGTTCCCTCCCACTTTCATCCCATGCAGGCCTTTGGTGCTGGTGGCCCCTCACGGTGGACCCTCGAAACCCTTCCGGTGGTCCCGCTACGTTATCGGTGGTGCCCGGAACACTTCCAGTGACCAAATCCTCACTTCCTATATATCATTCTTTACCTCTGGACCATTCTGGAACTCCTCGTGATGTCCGGGATCTCATCCGGGACTCCGAAAAGCCTTCGGTAACCACGTACACAATTTCCCTATAACCCTAGCATCATCGAACCTTAAGTGTGTAGACCCTACGGGTTCGAGAGGCATGTAGACATGACCGAGACACCTCTCTGGTCAATAACCAACAGTGAGATCTGGATACCCATGTTGTCTCCCACATCCTCCACAATGATCTCATCGGATGAACCACCATGTCAGGGATTCAATCAATCCCGTATACAATTCCCTTTGTCCATTGGTATGTTACTTGCCCAAGATTCGATCGTTGGTATCCCTATACCTTTTTCAATCTCGTTACCGGCAAGTCTCTTTATTTGTTCCGTAACACATGATCCCGTGACTAACTCCTTAGTCACATTGAGCTCATTATGATGATGTATTACCGAGTGGGCCCAGAGATACCTCTCCGTCATACGGAGTGACAAATCCCAGTCTCGATTCGTGCCAACCCAACAGATACTTTCGGGGATACCCATAGTGTGCCTTTATAGCCACCTAGTTATGTTGTGATGTTTGGCACACCCAAAGTATTCCTATGGCATTCGGGAGTTGCACAATCTCATGGTCTAAGGAAATGATACTTGACATTAGAAAAGCTTTAGCAGACGAACTACACGATCTTGTGCTATGCTTAGGATTGGGTCTTGTCCATCACATCATTCTCCTAATAATGTGATCCCGTTATTGAAAGTGTGTTATATCGACTAGAGGGGGGTGGATAGGCGATTTTTACAAATTCATCACTTGAGGAATTTCAACTTTGAGGAATTTGAAATGTGATGAATAACTAGCAGCAGAATAAGTATTCAAGTGCATGAGCAACATAGTAACAACATAGTCTTCATGATGAAATGAAACATGCACAAATAGTAAGTAGCGTGACACAGGATAAGCAGTGATGAACAAGGTAACTTGAAGAATTTGAGGTGAGGAAATTGTGAAAGTCTTCAGTCAAAATCTTCAAACAGTAACAATCAATTTCATCAACAAGTCTATGTGGAATAGAGGGGTTGAGGAAATAGAACCAGGTAGCTCAATGAAGACAATGGTTTGATGACCCAGTTCCAACTGTTGTGACAGTTGTACGTCTGGTTTGGAACGGCCTGGTATTTAAACCAGAGGACACACAGTCCTTACCGTATTCTCCTTGAGCTAAGGTCACACAGTCCTTGCCCAACACTCGTGGTAAGTCTTCTGGGTAGACTTCCAAAAACCTCACAAACTGGTCACCCGGTGATCCACAATTTACAGTTGGATGCTCTAGACCAAGGTCACTTCATGATCCCCAATTGACTGGAGGATGCACTAGACCATGACGCCTAACCGTTTGCAGGATGCATAGTCATCAATGGTAACAAGCGTCGGTTCCACACAGGAATTTCTTTAGTGATGCTCAATCACTTTGGGTTTGGTGGTTTGGTTGTGGGTTTTTCCTCACTGATGATTTTCTCTCAAAGTCCTCAGAGGATGGGTTGCTCTCAAATGACAAGTGTCAGTTCTCTCTCGGAGCAGCCAACCAACTAGTGGTTATGGGGGTGGCTATTTATAGCCCGGGTGCAACCTGGCATGATAAGAGATAAATGCCCCCAATGATGTGACCGTTATGTGGCTGTTATGATTGGGGACAGCTGGCGCTAAGCACAGCAACGGTCGGATTTTCGAACTATGAAATCCTCAGACATATCATGTTCCTCACTTGTAGGCAATTCGCACTGGCGAAATCCTAACTCCTCAGTTAGTTCAAATTCATCAGAGGCCAGAAGAACTTCGTCTCTGTCACTGAAGAATTTGACTGAGCTGTATGAGATTTCCAAAGGCTTCACTCGAAGGATTGAATAGGTTGAGGATTTTGGAGTTGAGCATCAGTTGGAAATTTTCCTTAGTATTACCTCGGCCCCCTTTAACAGTACGGTGTTTCCTATGACTCAAATAAAGGAAATGAAACTACGAAAACAAAAGTCTTCATGCTTCATATTCCTCGTTCATATCTTCAAGGTCATACCAACTTCTTCATTTTCAAAGTCTTCACAAAGTCTTCACCAAAGTCTTCGCAAAGT
The DNA here is from genome assembly GCA_022496015.1 of Hordeum marinum. Taxonomy (NCBI): domain Eukaryota; kingdom Viridiplantae; phylum Streptophyta; class Magnoliopsida; order Poales; family Poaceae; genus Hordeum; species Hordeum marinum. The sequence goes on from CM039677.1 coordinate 324,959,717, forward strand.
CTTCAGTTGAATACATACATTTTTAGGGGTCGATAATCTTCGAATATATCAAACTCCTCATAGACTTATAGAGCCTGTGTACACTGATAAACACATTAGTACCTTAACCTATAAGTCTTCAATACACCAAAATCACTAAGGGGCACTAGATGCACTAACAATCTCCCCCTTTTTGGTGATTGATGACAAATAGGTTAAGTTTTCAACGGGGATAAACATATGAAGTGAAAGTACTGAGTTTGAGGAATTTGATTGCAAGATATAGAAGAACCCCCCCTGAAGATGTGCGTATTTGAGGAATTTGCTTTGGACTGCAAATGCACATGACAGGTTAAAACATGGAGAACTCCCCCTATATCTTGTAATTCATACACGCATTTGAACATATGATATGAAGAATTTGAAATGCATGATGAAAATGGTGTCTGACGAAATTCAGCATGCGTGCATTAAGGTGTTTGAGGAAATAAGCTTGTGAGGAAATAGTTCAAAGAGTCAGACCACCATATGACTTAAGTTTACAACTCGATCAACAAAAGCTTCAGAAGAGTGAGAGTTGTAAATTAAACAAAAAACAAACCATATATAGAGACTCGCTTGAAGACTAACTCAAAATTTTCTCCCCCTTTGTCATCGAAGACCAAAAGGGACGAAAAAGTGAGGACTAACGCCCCTTTGAAGAATTTCATCGTGTTGGTGAGGAAGGAGTGCTAGTGTTGTCGGGGTCATTTGTCGATGCAGGGCGTGCCACAGTGTCGTCGATGTCTTCATCTTCATCTCTCTCACGTGATGAAGAATATGAACTTGTGACCATCAGAGGAACTTGGACTTTCTTGAATTTCTTCTGTGGTCGACGAGCCCAGTCAGGGTGTTCCTCAAAGTTCAGCTCGTTCAGTTCTTTAGGAGTTGTGAGGTGAGAAAAGACAGCCCAAGTGTTCTTGAGGGTTTCATGTGCATAGTAGTGATTTCTCTTCACAGAGTTCTGAGTCACAGTCATGTTTTGCACAATGTAACCAAGTTGACGCTTTACCCACTTGTGATTGCGATCGACCTTCTGATAAAGACTTATTAGAAGTTCATGATCAGTCATCACACGCGGGGCAGACTCTTGAGGTCTTTGAGCTGAGTCCTTTGCTTCTGAGTCCTAAGTTGCAGTGTCATCATTGGTGGAGAAGGAAGCAGCTTTGCGAAACTGTCCATCCAATGGACGAGTGCCCTCATCAATGACTGCCTTGCCTTTTCCTTCTACCGAGTCAATTGTGCTCTTGATGACTTCGATAGGAGGCAGGAAACCAAAGTGGTTCTGGAAATCAGCCTTGAAGGGAACTGAGGACTTTGCCCTGATGAATTTCATGATCCAAGGCGCATAAGGCTTCTGTTCAAATGGAGCTAAAGCAGAATTGGCCAATGTCCTCATGAAGAAATTGTGTAAGTCGATGGGAATCCCATGAATGATGTTGAAGAGCATATTCTTCATGACTCCCTCCACTTCTTCTTCTTCAGAATTGTGGCCCTTCCGAGGACATAGAGTATTTGTGAGTATGCGGTAGACCGTCCTAGGCGCATATAGCAAATCCTTCACAAGGAAGGTTTTCTGTTGAGGCTTTCCAGGAGGCAATGTCTTCATTAGCATTTGCATCAGCTGATTCAGAAGCGCAGGTTCATCAAACAGTCTACGAACTTCATCTAAGGGAATTGGAAGTGGTACACACTGAAGCAATACAGAAGCTTGAGCAGTGAAATGAGTTGCTCCTGTCATCCAGTCCAAAACCCAGGAGTTGATGTGTGAAGCATTTCCACTGATATGCAGTGTGGCATAGAACTGAAGGATGAGTTCTTCATTCCAGTCGCAAATGTTGACGCAGAAAGGAAGAATGCCTGCATCGTGAAGAACTTAGAGCACTGGTGTGAAAAATGGAAGTGTTTCCATGTTAGCATGAGGAATTTGGTGGTGCTCGAAGACTTTCTTCTTCTCGAACAGGACTGATGCATAGTAGTTGAGCTGAGTTGCCATCCAGAATCTTCTACGACCGGCCCTTGTAAAGTCATAAGGATTTGGACCTGTCAAGAACATGCGCTCATTGAAGAAATTGCTTTTCAGTAATTTGGGGCGCGCTGAGCCTTTGAATGGCATTCTTGGTTTCGGTTGAAGATTTGGCTTGAAGTGGCCCTTGATCTCCTTTGGCATAGGAGGAACTTCTTCAGACTGAACAATTTGGAGGGCTGGTTCCTCAGTTTGAGGTGGAGCAGCAAAGTCATCAGTTGTTGCAGCTGGAATTTCTTCACTGACTTGGGTGGTCTGATTAGTAGATTCTTCATGTATTTCTTTAGTCAGAGAAGGCGACTAAGGAATCTGTGTCTGAGGAGTAGTCATTGGTGAATTTGGGTGTGCTGATTCCCAATATTCATCGTTGATGACAGGAGTTGTATTGCCAATGTCTACATCCTCATCAATTTCTTCAACACCAGCCTCTTTAGTAGTGAACTGAGGCTGGGGCGATGATACCTTTGGAGTTGAAGCAATGTCTTCAACTTCAATTTCTTCATCAATCTGCTCTGTCGAAGCAGCCGAATGATCTTCATCTTCTTCATCTGGAATGACATAGTCAATCCCAAATGGTACAAGTTCATAAGCCGGTGTAGAGGAGAGTGGTGTAGCATCAATGGGTACAGTTGAAGAACTTGGCATAGTCTTCAACTTCTTCACAGCTGAGGATTCTGAATCTGATGCTTTTCTCTTAAGAGTCTTTTCCTCTGCAGTTTTAGCTTCTTCAGGCACGACTCATGCAGTCACCCTGGTGGGTTCAGGTTCTTCAGGCACAGCAAAAACGTCAGCTGGCCTTTCAGTTTCTTCAGGCACAACAGTGGTGGTTGTCCTGGCATGGTCATCGGTGGTCTGAGTTTCCTCAGCAGCACTGGTTGTTGCTTCTGGTGTAGAAGCATTCTCATTAGCAGTCACGTTGGGCTGAGCAGTTTCATCAGGCTGAGCAGTTTCATCAACAGCCTGAGGAATTTCATGAGACTGAGGATTTTGGGTTGCGATCGAGTTGCAACCCTTGTGTTGTGATCCTTCACAATAGCTTGAGCAGCCCTGACGAATCTCACCTTGGTGCCCTTCCATTCAGCACCATACCTTTCTTGATCCTCAGAGAGTGTGCGAATTTCAGACTGAACTGTGATGAGTTGATTTGGGGTCAAGTTCATCACGTTGTCTCTCAGAAACTTTTCTTTCCGGGCCCTGTTCCTCTTAGCTCTCCGAGCTTGTTCTCTTTTCCATTTTTCTTCAGAAATGAAGTGGGTAAGGACATGGTCCACACCAAGAGGCAGGTTCAGTGAAGAAAGTGGGGTGTTTGGATCTTCATGCCATATATCAATGAAGTTGAGGATCATCTTGGGATCCAGCATGAGAGGAACAGAGCTGCCCTTGGCTATAGCAGCCCTCTGCTGACTTTGCCTGATGATTCTTCCAATTCTTCTTCATCAGCTTCATCATCATCCTCAGATCCTAAGGGTAAAGTTACCATAGCTTTGCTTGTGTGAGGACTTGGTCTTTGACCTCGTCCAGCCATTTTCTTGAGCTTCAACACAATAGGACTAGTTGAGGACTTTGTTGTAGTAGAGAGGCTTGTCGAGATCTTTGGAACTTTTGAGAATCCCTGAGTCCTCTTACATGATGCCAGATGCACAAGGGTTGAGGACTTTGCAGCTGCAGCTGAGGACTGAGCAGTAACAGTACCAGCATCTGAGGCCTTTGTAGGTTGAGGCCTTTGGACTTGAGGAATCTGTTGTGATGGTTTTGAGGTTGAAGAACTTGTCTTCACAGCAGATTTCTTCATCATTGATTTCTTCGGAGAACTTGCAAAGGCTCCGGCAGAGGCAACAGTAGCAGAATCTTCATTGGATTTCTTCACTGCCTCTTTGGCTTTCCTCGCCAGCTTGGCTTGCTGCTTCTCCCACATATGAGGAAAGTCCTCACCAGTCTTGAGACTAGTGGGATCAGCAATTTGACTTTGAGCCAGGGGAGGCCTGTTGCAAGGAGGTTTCACAGCGAATTTCATCATGTATTTAGGAGTTACATAACGATATTCCTTCCATTCCCTTGCCCATCTGCTCTCAATTTTCTACAGATGAATTTTTCTCTGCTTGGTCGTTTCTTTCCCATGAGTTTCTTCATCGGTGTGTTGTATTCCTCATACAAGTCATCTGGAATCTCCAAAGCAGTGTGCACATCTGGCTTCTTTCCACCTTTCTGAGGTTTCTTTCCGTCAGCCATTTTCTTCACCTGAGGAATTTGAACTCTTGAGGATTCTGAAGAAGTACACAACTTTTTCTCAAGGAACGCTGCAAATGAGTTAAGTTGATGAGAACCTAGTGATTCATCAGCGGACATGTTGTACCCGTGAACAGAGTATATGTGCGAGGAATTTGAAGAGGTCATATGCGTTCTCAGAAATTTTTAAATAAAAATAGGTGTGAGGAATTTGACCATAGGTGTCTTGAGGAATTTCACTAAGTGTTCTTTGTATTAGGTTCCAGAGTTGTGCAAATTTTGAGGATTCACACAATTGAGGAATCTTGAAGAAAAACATTACTTAGGGAAAAACATCGAGTAAATGAAGATGTAAGATGCTTTAGAATAAGATTCATGAAGAATAAACACCTTTTGAGGAATATGAAGAGCATTTGAAGATCAAACAAGGGCAGCAAAAATAAATTTTATTTAACCTGGTGAAGAACACGACGAACTGAGAGATGAGATTGGGAAGTTTCTCAGTTCAAATCTCCCATGCCCTAGCTTGGCAGAGGGAGACAACTACAGCGGTTGCAAGATGAAGACTTCCGCGGCCCCTGCTAGTATGGCGACGGCAAGGTTGAGGTAGTGAAGCTCTTCCATACCGGCGTCGATGACTTTAGCGGCGGCGCTAGGTTGAAGCTCGGGAGAGAGTAGAGATGAGGAGTAACCGAGCACAGTTGAAGGGGAGGGGGTATTTATAGTGGAAGTGAAAACCAATCCGCTCGAAGATTTTGGACAGGATTGCCCCTGACCATTGCTCTCCACGTGACAGGGTCACCCACGTACTGAGAAGTGGCGATAGTGGAGGATCGTGGGTTATCCAGTTGCGGGAATCGGAACCGTTTGAGCAGGAACCACCAAAAATTTTGATAGTGAAAATTTCAATGTTTCCGTTTGCAAATTCTTCAGCTGTCAAGGACACAGTGAAGACTTTGAACGAGTTTCAAAGTAGAACGCATATGAAGAATTTGTGAACAGACTGGGTTGAGTTTAGCATGGAGGGGCAAGTGATCCGATCACATTCACTTAGATGAAAATCAACTTGAAGAATTAGCAATAAGTGAATGCTCTTGAGGACATTGAAAACTCAAATATATGTATATATATATATATATATAGTCAATGAAGAACATGAGTTTCAAAGTTTGAAGAATTTTAAAAGTTGAGGAATTTGAAAAGTTGAGGAATTTGCAAATTTGAGGAATTTGATAATTTGAAGAATTTGCAAAATGACGAAAAACTCAATTTTGAAGAATTTCAACTTTGGTTGGTGGCGTGACCCACCATATAAGAATGATGATTTCAAACACCGCGTACAATTGTCGTAGGGTTCTAAGAATCAAATGTTTCATTAATTTCTTCACACTTAGAGGGTTATTCTTCATTGATTGAAGAAAAACGTTACTTCGTGTGTTGCACATCTAAGTCATCAATTTTGCATAAGTGTTAGGATGTGTGTCCTTTTTCAAAGAACATTCGAAGATTCTAAGATGTTTATCTCACACCACAACTTGCAAAATCTCTTGTCATCCAAGGGCTTTGTGAAGATATCGGCCAGTTGTTCTTCAGTGGGGATGTGGTCGATGGAGATGTCGCCCTTGAGTACATGATCTCGAAGAAAGTGATGACGAATCTGGATGTGCTTGGTCTTGGAGTGCTGAACTGGGTTGTAAGCAATCTTGATGGCACTCTCGTTGTCGCAGTAGAGAGGCACATTCTTCAACTTGATTTCGTGGTCATTGAGGGCTTGCTTCATCTATAGTAACTAAGCGCAGCATGAACTAGCAGCAATGTACTCAGCTTCAGCAGTAGACAATGAGACGCGGTTCTGCTTCTTCGAGGACCAACAGACTAAGGATCGTCCGAGGAAATGACATGTGCCTAAGGTTGACTTGCGATCCACATGATCTCTAGCATAGTCAGCATCAGAGTATCCGACGAGGTGAAGATTTGAGCCCTTGGGATACCATAATCCAAGCGTTGGTGTGTGAGCTAAGTATCGAAGAATATGTTTCACAGCCTTATGGTGTGATTCCTTCGGTGTTGCTTGGAATTGGGCACACATGCAAACACTCAGCATAATATCAGGCCTAGATGCACGTAGATACAATAATGAGCCAATCATGGAGCGATATAACTTCTGATCGAAATCTTTACCATTTTCGTCAGTGCAGAGGTGGCCTTTTGATGGCATTGGGGTTTTGATGCCTTTGCAATCTTGCATGTTGAATTTCCTCAGAACATCCTTGAGGTATTTCTCTTGTGAGATGAAGATGTCGTTGTCTTGCTAACGAATTTGAAGTCCTAAGAAGAATTCTAACTCTCCCATCATAGACATTTGACATTCTTCACTCATCATATAGGCAAATTCATCACTATAACGTTTGTCAGTACAGCCAAAGATAATATCGTCTACGTATATTTGGCATATGAACAGTTCATTGTCATAGGATTTTGTGAAAAGAGTGGGGTCGAGTGAACCGGGTTTGAAGCCTTTCTTCATGAGGAATTCCTTCAGAGTATCATAGCACGCCCGAGGGGCCTGCTTGAGGCCATAGAGGGCCTTGTTGAGTCTGAAGACTTTGTCAGGATGCTTAGGGTCTTCAAAACCTGGGGGTTGAGCAACATATACTTCTTACTCAAGCTTACCATTGAGGAATGCACTTTTCACATCCATTTGATATAAGATGATATTATGATAGTTAGCATAAGCAAGAAATATGCGAATAGCTTCAAGTCTAGCAACAGGTGCAAATGTTTCATCAAAGTCAATTCCTTCAACCTGTGTGTAGCCTTGAGCTACAAGACGAGCCTTATTGCTCACCACAAGGCCATTTTCATCTTGCTTGTTGTGGTAGATCCACTTGGTACCTATTATGTTATCCTTGCGAGGATCTAGCCGCTTGACAAGTTCCCATTCGTTGTTGAGCTTGAATTGATGCAATTCCTCTTGCATAGCTTTAATCCACTCATGCTCCTTGAATGCTTCATCAACTTTGGTGGGCTCTATGATAGAGAAAAAGGCAAAATATCCACAATAGTTAGTTAAATGTGAAGCTTTTTAGCAAGTGAGGGGACCTGGTGCATTGATGTCATCGATGATTTTGTCAATCCGCACTTCATTTGCAACTCTTGGATGAGCAGGTTGATGTGGGTGAGGATTTTCATCAGCACCATTTTCTTCAGGTGTATCAGCATGAAAGACTTCATTCATTGGAATGACTTCCTCAGTGGGTATGATATCTTCAGTTGTCTTCAGCTTAATGGATTCCTCAGGAGACTGTTCATCTAGCACAGAAGGCAGGTGCTCTCTTTGCGAGCCATTAGTTTCATCGAACAGCACATCTACAGTTTCAACAACCTTGAGGTGGTAGGTGTGGAAGACTCTATAGGTGTGTGAGTCCTTTTCGTAACCAAGCCTAAAACCTTCATGTGCTTTCGGTGCAAATTTAGAACTATGGTGAGGATCTCTTATCCAGCATTTTGCACCGAAGACTTTGAGATAACTTACATTGGGTTTCTTGCCAGTCATAAGTTCATATGAAGTCTTCTTGAAGAATTTGTGAACATATACCCTGTTGATGATGTGGCATGCAGTATCAATTGCCTCAGGCCAGAAGCGACGAGGAGTCTTTTATTCATCAAGCATGGTGCAAGCCAACTCAACAAGAGTCCTGTTCTTGTGCTTGTTGGGGAACGTTGCATGGGAAACAAAAAATTTCCTACGTTCACGCAAGACCTATCCATGGTGATGAGCATCTACGAGAGGGAGAGTGGATCTACGTACCCTTGTATGTGAACGTAGAGTCTATCACACCCGATCATCACGTGGTGTCCCGACACGACGAACGTTCGCAACGGTGCACACTCGGGGAGAACACAATTCATCTTTAAATTTAAGTGAGGGACCACCTTATAATGCTACCGTCGTCCAAAGAAAAACAAGGTGCATAAAAGGATTAACATCACATGCAAATCATAAGTGACATGATATGGCCATGAACTTGTGCTTTTGATCTCCATCTAGAAAGCACCGGCATGATCTCCATCGTCACTGGCACGACACCATGATCTCCATCATCTTGATCTCCATCAATGTGTCACCATCAGGGTTGTCGCGCCCAACATGCTTCTACTACTATTGATACCATTTAGCGATAAAGTAAAGCATTACATAGCGCTTAATGATTGACACGCATGTCATACAATAATTAAAGACAACCCTATGGCTCATGCCGGTTGTCGTACTCATCGACATGCAAGTTGGGATAATCTATACATCACATGATCATCTCATACATCACATATATCACATCATGTAATTGGCCATATCACATCACAACATACCCTGCAAAAACAAGCTAGACATCCTCTAATTGTTGTTGCATGTTTTACGTGGCTGCTACGGGTATCTAGCAAGAACAATTCTCAACTACGCAAAAACCACAATGGTGATACACTAGTTGCTTTTCAACCTTCTCAAGGACCGCCTTTATCGAATCCGATCCAACTAAAGTGAGAGAAACTGGCACCCGCAAGCCATCTATGCAACAAGTTGCGGTTGAGGGAACCAGTCTCTCGTAAGCGTACGAGTAATGTTGGTTCGGGCCGCTTCATCTCACAATACCGCTGAACCAAAACATGACCAAGAGAGGAAGCAATCTAAGCATAAACGCCCACAAACTCTTTGTGTTCTACTCGAGATCTCATCTACACATAGACCTAGCTCATGATGCCAATGTTGAGGAACATTGCATGGGAAACAAAAAAATTCCTACGTTCACGCAAGACCTATCCATGGTGATGAGCATCTACGAGAGGGAGAGTGGATCTACGTATCCTTGTAGATCGCTAAGCGGGAAACGTTAAGAAACGCGGTTGGTGTAGTCGAACGTCTTCGCGATCCAAATCGCCGAGCATCCCGTGATCCAATCACGATCCATCTCGATCAAGCACCGAACGGACGGCACCTCCGCGTTCAGCACACGTACAGCTTGATGACGATCTCCGCCTTCTTCATCTAGCAAGAGGGAGCGGAGAGGAAGAAGAGTTCTCCGGCAGCGTGACGGCGCTCCGGCGATGGTGGTGGAGCTATTCCGGCAGAGCTTCGCCTAAGCACTGCAGAAATCTGATCTAGAGGAGAAACTATGCACTGGAGGACGGGTAGCACGTGGGTGGAAAAATTCTAGTGCAAAAACCCTAAAACCTCCAGTATATATAAGAGGGAGGGAGGAGAGGCCTTGGCGCAAGGGCCAAGCCTCCTTGGTTCGGCCGAAGTGGGGAGGAGAGGAGGACTCCTCCTCCAATCCTAGTAGGACTAGGATTCCTCCTTTTTTTTGCCTTTTTCCACCTTTTTCCTGATGGGCTTTTCTTCCCTAGACCCATGGGCCTTGTGTGGGACTTCCACCAGCCCAATAAGGGATGGTATTCACTCTTCCACAGCCCATGAAGCCTCTTGTGTCGAAATACCCCTCCCGATGGTTTTCCGGTACACTATCGGCACTCCCGGTACACTACTGATGAGCCCGAAACTTTTCCGGCGACCAAAACAGGACTTCCTATATATGAATCTGTACCTCCGGACCATTCCGGAGATCCTCGTGATGTCCGGGATCTCATCCGGGACTCCTAAAAACCTTCAGTCACCACCATACATAACTCTATACTACCGAAACGTCACCAAACCTTAAGTGTGCACACCCTGCGGGTTTGAGAACTATGTAGACATGACCGAGACACCTCTACGGTCAATAACCAATAGCGGGACCTGGATGTCCATATTGATTCCTACATATTCTATGAAGATCTTTTTCGGTCGAACCTCTATGTCAAGGATTCAATTAATCCCGTATGATGTTCCCTTTGTTCTTCGGTATGTTACTTGCCCGAGATTCGATCGTCGGTATCTCCACACCTGGTTCAACCTCGTTACCGGCAAGTCTCTTTACTCATTCTGTAACAAAAGATCCCGTGACTAACACTTAGTCACATTGCTTGCAAGGCTTATTGTGATGTTGTATTACCGAGTGGGCCCTGAGATACCTCTCCATGACATGGAGTAACAAATCCCAGTCTTGATCCATGCCAACTCAACAGACACCCTTGGAGATACCTGTAGAGAACCTTTATAGTTACCCAGTTACGTTGCGATGTTTGATACACACAAGGCACTCCTCCGGTGTCCGTGAGTTACATGATCTCATGGTCATAGGAACATATACTTGACATGCAGAAAACAGTAGCAATAAACTGACACGATCATATGCTACGTTTGTAGTTTGGGTCTTGTCCATCAAATCATTCTCCTAATGATGTGATCCCGTTATCAAATGACATCATATGTCAATGGCTAGGAAACCTTGACCATCTTTGATCAACGAGCTAGTTCACTTGAGGGATACTAGGGACAAAGTGTTGTCTATTTACCCACACATGTAATGTGTTTCCAATCAATACAATTATAGCATGGATAATAAAGATTATCATGAACAAGGAAATATAATAATAAACACTTTATTTATTGCCTCTAGGGCATAATTCCAACAGTCTCTCACTTGCACTAGAGTCAATAATCTAGTTCACATCACTATGTGATTTACATTGTAATGAATCGAACACCCATGCAGTTCTGGTGTTGATCATATTTAGCCCTTGGAAGAGCTTTAGTCAATGGGTCTCCAACATTCAGATCCGTGTGCACTTTGCAAATATTTATGTCCTTCTCCTCGATGTAATCGCGGATGGAGTTGAAGCATCGCTTTATGTGTCTGGTCCTCTTGTGTAACCTTGGTTCCTTGGCCAGAGCAATGGCACTAGTGTTGTCATAAAACAGGTTCATTGGATTCAGTGCACTGGGCACTACTCCAAGATCTGTCATGAACTGCTTCATCCAGACACCTTCCTTTGCCGCCTCCGAGGCTGCGATGTATTTTCCTTCGCATGTAGAATGGGCTACCATGCTTTTCTTGGAACTGCACCAGCTTACTGCTCCCCTGTTGAGAATAAATACGTATCCGGTTTGTGACTTAGAGTCATCCGGATCAGTGTCAAAGCTTGCATCGACGTAACCCTTTATGACAAGATCTTCATCACCTCCAGAAACGAGAAACATTTCCTCAGTCCTTTTCAGGTACTTAAGGATATTCTTGACCGCTGCCCAATGTTCCATTCCAGGATCACTTTGAAACCTTCCGGCCATACTTATGGCAAGGCTGACATCCGGTCTTGTGCACAACATTTCATACATGATAGAGCCTATGGCTGAAGCATAGGGGATAACACTAATCTTTTCTCTATCTTCTGCAGTCACTAGGCATTGAGTCTTACTCAACTTCACACCTTGTAACACAAGCAAGAACCCCTTCTTGGACTGATCCATTTTGAACTTCTTCAAAACTTTATCAAGGTATGTGCTCTGTGAAAGTGCTATTAAGCGTCTCGATCTATCTCTACAGATCTTAATGCCTAATATGAAAGCAGCTTCTCCTAGGTCCTTCATTGAAAAACTCTTGTTCAAATATTTCTTCATGCTTTCCAGCATTTCTATATTGTTTCCAATCAGCAATATGTCATCCACATAAAATATTAGAAACGCTATAGAGCTCCACTCACTTTCTTGTAAATACAAGCTTCTCCATAAACTTGTATAAACTCAAACGCTTTGATCACCTCATCAAAGCGCTTATTCCAACTCCGAGATGCTTGCACCAGCCCATAAATGGATCGTTGGAGTTTGCAAACTTTGTCAGCATTCTCTAGATCGACAAAACCTTCTGGTTGCATCATATACAACTCTTCCTTAAGGAAACCGTTGAGGAACGCCGTTTTGACATCCATCTACCAAATTTCATAATCGAAATAAGCAGCCATTGCCAACATGATTCTAACAGACTTAAGCATCGCTATGGGTGAGAATGTCTCATCGTAGTCAACTCCTAGAACTTGTGAAAAACCCTTTGCCACAAGTCAAGCTTTATAGACGGTGACCTTACCGTCCGCGTATGTCTTCTTCTTAAAGATCCATTTGTTCTGAATGTCCTTTCGCCCTTCAGGTAATACTTACAAAGTCCATCTTTGTTTTCATACATGGATCCCATCTCGGATTTCATGGCCTCTAACCATTTCTCGGAATCCGGGCCCATCACTGCTCCTCCATAGCCCGTAGGTTCATTGTTGTCCAACAACATGACCTCCAAGACAGGGTTGTCGTACCACTCAGGAGTAGTACGTGCCCTTGTCGACCTACGTGGTTCAATAGTAGCTTGATCCGAAGCTTCATGATCATCATCATTAACTTCCTCTTCTACCGTCGTAGGTTCCACAGAAACATCTTTCTGCACTGCGCTACTTTCTGGTTGAAGTAAAGGTTCAATAACCTCATCAAGCTCTATTTTCCTCCCACTCAATTCTTTCGAGAGAAACTCTTTCTCTAGAAATGTTCCGTTCTTAGCGACAAACACTTTGGCTTCGGATCTGAGATAGAAGGTATACCCGACTGCCTCCCTCGGGTATCCTATGAAGACACATTTCTCCGCTTTGGGTTCCAGCTTTTCAGGCTGAAGCTTTTTGACATAAGCATCACATCCCCAAACTTTAAGAAATCACAATTTTGGCCTCTTGCCAAACCATAGTTCATATGGCGTCGTCTCAACGGATTTCGATGGTGCCCTATTTAAAGTGAATGCAGTTGTCTCTAATGCATAACCCCAAAAACATAGTGGCAAATCAGCAAGAGACATCATAGAACGCACCATATCTAATAAGGTTCGATTACGACGTTCGGACACACCATTACGCTGTGGTGTTCCAGGCGGTGCCAACTGTGAAACAATTCCACACTGTCTTAACTGACTGCCAAACTCATAACTCAGATATTCACCTCCTCGATCAGATCGTAGGAATTTAATCTTCTTGTTATGATGATTCTCAACTTCACTCTGAAATTGCTTGAACTTTTCAAACGTTTCAGACTTGTGTTTTATTAAGTAAATATACCCATATCTACTTAAGTCGTCAATGAAGGTGAGAAAATAACGATATCCACCACGTGTTGTAACATTCATTAGACCGCACACATCAGTATGTATGATTTCCAATAAGTCACTCGTCCGTTCCATTGTTCCAGAGAACGGAGTTTTAGTCATCTTGCCCATGAGGCGTGGTTCACATGTGTCAAGTGATTCAAAATCAAGTGACTCCAAAAGTCCATCAGCATGGAGCTTCCTCATGCGTTTTACACCAATATGACCTAAACGGCAGTGACACAAGAAAGTGGTACTATCATTATCAACTCTACATCTTTTGGCATCAATGTTATGAACATGTGTGTCATCACTATCAAGATTCAATATGAATAAACCCCTCACAATGGGTGCATGACCGTAAAAGATATTACTCATATAAATACAACAACCTTTATTCTCTGATTTAAATGAGTAACCGTCTCGCAATAAACAAGATCTAGAAATAATGTTCATGCTTAACGCAGGCACTAAATAACAATTATTCAGGTTCATCACTAATCCCGATGGTAATCGAAGAGAGAGCGTGTCGACGGAGATCACATTAACCTTGGAACCATTTCCCACGCGCATCGTCACTTCATCCTTTGCCAGCCTTCGTCTATTCTGTAGTTCCTGTTTTGAGTTGCAAATGTGAGCAACCGAACCAGTATCAAATACCCAGGAACTACAACGAGATCTAGTAAGGTACACATCAATAACATGTATATCATATATACCTTGTTTGTCGTTGGCCGCCTTCTTATCAGCCAGGTACTTGGGGCAGTTCCGCTTCCAGTGACCAGTTCCCTTGCAATGAAAGCACTCAGTTTCTGGCTTAGGTCCATGCTTGGGCTTCTTTACAGGAGTAGCAACTGCTTTGCCATCCTTCTTGGTTTTACCCTTCTTGCCCTTGCCGTTGCCATTCTTCTTGAAACTGGTGGTTTTATTGACCATCAACATTTGATGTTCTTTCTGGATTTCAGACTCAGCGACATTTAGCATCGCAAACAGCTCGGCGACTGACTTGTTCATCCTGTGCATGTTATAGTTCATCACAAAGCTCTTGTAACTAGGTGACAGTGATTGAAGAACTCTGTCAGTGATCGCCTCTGGCGGAAGGGCAATTCCCAACTCCGCTAGACGAGTCGAATACCCAGACATTCTGAGTATGTGTTCACTGATAGACCCGTGCTCCTCCATCTTGCAAGCATAGAACTTATCGGAGGTCTCATACCTCTTGATTCGGGCATTCTTCTGAAAGATAAACTTTAACTCCTGGAACATCTCATATGCTCCATGATGTTCAAAACGTCTTTGAAGTCCCGGTTCTAAGCCATACAATATTGCACACTGAACTATTGAGTAATCTCCAGAACGTGCCTCCCAAGCATTCTTAACGTTTTCAGAGGTCATGTCTTCTGGTTGGACACCAAGCGGTGCATCAAGGACATATGATTTCTGGGAAGTCGTGAGGATAATCCTCAGATTACGGGCCCAGTCAACAAAGTTACTTCCATCATCTTTCAACTTAGCTTTCTCTAGGAACGCATTAAAATTCAGGGGTGCTACTGCACGAGCCATTGATCTACAACATAAATATGCAAAGGCTATTTAGACTATTGTTCAAGATAATGAGTTTAGTTAATCAAATTACTAAAGCTCCCACTCAAATTGACATCCCTCGGGTCATCTGAGTGTCACATGATCCAAGTTCACCAACTCAAGTCCGATCATCACGTGGGTTGAGGTGGTTTCAATGGTGAACATCATTATGTTGATCATATCTACTATATGACTCATGTTCGACCTTTCGGTCTCTTGTGTTCCGAGGCCATGTCTATACATGCTAGGCTCGTCAAGTTTAACCCGAGTGTTCTGCACGTGCAACACTGGCTTGCACCCATTGTATGTGAACGTAGAGTCTATCACACCCAATCATCACGTGGTGTCTCAACACGACAAACTTTTGCAACGGTGCACGCTCGGGGAGAGCACAATTCATCTTGAAATTTAAGTGAGGGATCACCTTATAATGCTACCGTCATCCTAAGAAAAACAAGGTGCATAAAAGGATTAACATCACATGCAAATCATAAGTGACATGATATGGCCATGAACTTGTGGTTTTGATCTTCATCTAGAAAGCATTGGCATGATCTCCATAGTCACTTGCACGACACCATGATTTCCATTATCTTGATCTCCATCAACGTGTCGCCATCGGGGTTATCGCGCCCAACATGCTTCTACTACTATTGCTACCGTTTAGCGATAAAGTAAAGCATTACATAGCGCTCAATGATTGACATGCAGGTCATACAATAATAAAAGACAACCCTATGGCTCCTGCCGGTTGTTGTACTCATCGACATGCAAGTCATGATAATCTATACATCACATGATCATCTCATACATCACATATATCACATCATGTAATTGGCCATATCACATCACAACATACCCTGCAAAAACAAGTTAGACGTCCTCTAATTGTTGTTGCATGTTTTACGTGGCTGCTACGGGTATCTAGCAAGAACAATTCTCATCTACGCAAAAACCACAATGGTGATACACTAGTTGCTTTTCAACCTTCTCAAGGACCGCCTTTGTCGAATCCGATCCAACTAAAGTGAGAGAAACTAGCACCCGCAAGCCATCTATGCAACAAGTTGCGGTTGAGGGAACCGGTCTCTCGTAAGCATACGAGTAATGTTGGTCCGGGACGCATCATCTCACAATACCGCTGAACCAAAACACGACCAAGGGAGGAAGCAATCTAAGCATCAACGCCCACAAACTCTTTGTGTTCTACTCGAGATCTCATCTACACATAGACCTAGCTCATGATGCCATTGTTGGGGAACATTGCATGGGAAACAAAAAAATTCCTACGTTCACGCAAGACCTATCCATGGTGATGAGCATCTACGAGAGAGAGAGTGGATCTACGTACCCTTTATAGATCGCTAAGCGGGAAGCGTTAAGAAACGCGGTTGGTGTAGTCGAACGTCTTCGTGATCCAAATCGTCGAGCGTCCTGCGATCCAATCACGATCCGTCCTGATCAAGCACCGAAAGGACGGCACCTCCGCGTTCAGCACACGTACAACTTGATGACGATATCCGCCTTCTTGATCTAGCAAGAGGGAGCGGAGAGGAAGAAGAGTTCTCCGGCAGCGTGACGGCGCTCCGGCAATGGTGGTGGAGCTATTCCGACGGGGCTTCGCCTAAGCACTACAGAAATCTGATCTAGAGGAGAAACTATCCACTGGAGGACGGATAGTCACCCAGTTATGTTGTGGTGTTTGATACACACAAGGCACTCCTCCGGTGTCCGTGAGTTACATGATCTCATGGTCATAGGAACACATACTGACATGCATAAAACAGTAGCAATAAACTGGCACGATCATATGTTACGTTTGTAGTTTGGGTCTTGTCCATCACATCATTCTCCTAATGATGTGATCCCGTTATCAAATGACATCACATGTCAATGTCTAGGAAACCTTGACCATCTTTGATCAACGAGCTAGTTCACTAGAGGTATACTAGGGACAAACTGTTGTCTATTTACCCACAGATGTAATGTGTTTCCAATCAATACAATTATAGCATGGATAATAAACGATTATCATGAACAAGGAAATATAATAATGAACACTTATGTATTGCCTCTAGGGCATATTTCCAACAGCGCTCCACGACACCATTCTGCTGAGGAGTATAAGGGGCAGATAACTCATGAGTAATACCAAGTTCATCAAGATATTCATCAAGATTAGTGTTCTTGAACTCCATCATCACTCCTAATATGCTTGATCTTGACACCAAAGTTGGTGGAGGCCCTTGAAGCAAATCGTTTGAAGACATCCTACACTTCAGTTTTGTACAGAATAATATGCACCCAAGTGTAACGAGAGTAATCATCAACAATAACAAAGCCATACAAACTTGAAGAATTTGTTAGTGTGGAGTAATGAGTGGGGCCAAAGAGATCCATGTGAAGCAATTCAAAGGGTTGAGTCGTGGTCATGATTGTCTTCGAGGGATGCTTGGATCTGGTCATCTTTCCAGATTCACATGCACCGTAGAGGTGGTCCTTGAGGAATTTGACACCCTCTATGCCAATGACGTGTTTTTTCTTCACGAGCATGTGCAAGTTCCTCATACCCGCATGTCCAAGTCGTCGATGCCACAACCAGCCTTCTGAAGACTTTGCAAGTAAGCATGTGGCAGGCTGAGGACCTATAGAGAAATCAACAATTTACAAGTCTCCTCTCCTAAAGCCTTTGAAGACTTTGGAATTGTCAGATTCCAGGATGACAACACAACGATATTTTCCAAATACAACAACCATACCAAGATCACAAAGCATTGAGAAAGACATAAGGTTGAATCCAAGGGATTCGACCAACATCACCTTATCCATGGTTTGGTCCTTAGAGATTGCAAACTTACCAAGTCCCAGTACCTTGCTTTTTCCTTTGTCTGCGTAGGTAATATGCTTCAGAGGAGATGGACCGAGTGGCAAATTCATCAGTAGATTCTTGTCACCAGTCATGTAGTTTGTGCATCCACTATCGAGGACCCACTCGGTAGCTTTTGGAGTATCATCCTACAGATGAATTAGTACAACTTACGAACTCATATGCTTCAGAGTGAAGAATATGACATCAATTTCATCAGACAGAATTTCATCACACAAGATAGTAAGCAAGTAGTGTGAGGACGTGAGAAATGAAGAATTCATTTTTGCATAGTTAGCTTGCGTCCTTTCAAGCATTTCCTCAGGTCTCCAGCAAATTCATCAGATGTTCAAATTCATCTGGAGACCTGACCCTGCATAAGATATTAGTTCGATTTCTTCACCACCCACATCTAGAGGGGTGGCAAAGAGTTCATCATTCTACGAGCACCATATGAGAAGGGAGGCATTGCAGCAAGTGCGCTTCGTTTCACCGGGCGGGGGTTAGAGTACTCAAATGAATAAGCAAAGAAATTCTTCGAGGACTTATGAACATAATGGTTTGAAGAATAATGCACATATTCATAACTCTTAGATTTTCCCTGCAAAACAAAGCATTAGCGCGAGAATGATATTTTTGACCATTTGAGGAATTTGGTCCAAGTGAGGACTTTGGTCCGTATGAGGAATTTGATCTGGGGTTCCTATTCTTCATGAGTGGTGTTGTGAGGACATTAACTTGAAGATTTTGTAGGTAGCTCTTGGGAACCCAGATTTTCTTCGTAGGAGAAACGTTCCTGCAGTTAGTTCCAACAAATCTAGCAAATGCTTCACCTTTCTGATTTTTGAAGAATTTGTAGTTGGAGTCAAGTGACTCATCAGAGGAATATGAAGTTTCGCAAGTAAAGCCAGATAAAGTGGATGGATCTACAGGAGGTCCTTTCACAGCAACCCATGAGGTTTTGGGGTACTGCTCAGGTGTCCAGTAGGATCCTTCAGCGTTGAGTTTCCTCACAAAGGCAATACCCTCTTTCCTAGGGTTCCTGTTCAAAATCTGCTTTTTGAGGACATCGCAAAGGGTTTGATGCCCTTTGAGACTTTTGTACATGCCTATCACATACAATTCCTTCAACCCTGCATTGTCGTCAGTGATACTTGTGGTATCCTCAGATGAGGAATTTGAGACCACTAGAACAATTGAAGAATTTGCAGCAATAGAAGCATTTGAACATTCAAGTGAAGAATTAGCAGTTTCACGTTCGATGCATTTCAAACAAGGTGGAACAAATTCTTCCCGAGCGGTACTGATCTGTTGAGCCAGTAAGGAATCGTTTTCCCGTTGGAGATCCTCATGTGACACCCTCAGTTTCTCTAGATCTTGCTTTCTTTGAAGAAATTCATAAGAACGCTTCTCATGATCGGCTAAGAGGTCGTTATGATGACTCTGCAGGTTATCATACTTTGTCTGAAGACTTTTGAGATCGTCAGACAGAGTTTGAGTTCGATCCACTTCATAGTTCAACAGATCATCGCTTTTGGCTAGCATTTTCTGAAGCTTTTCAAGTGCACTTTGTTGCTTAGTGGCAAGTTTAACAAGTTTAGCATAGCTAGGTTTTACATATTCATCAGATTCACCTTCACTTGATTCGGATGAGGAATGCTGTTTGTGTCCCTTTGAGCCTTTTGCCATGAAGCAATAGGTGGGAGCATAATCATCATTGCTGACGTCAGAGTCGTTGGAGTAGTCGTTTTCTTCATCGTTGAAGATGGACTTGCTGACAAAAGCTGTGGCGAGAGCAAGGCTTGCACCAACAGATTCCGAGTCCTCCTCAGATTCTTCTTCTTCTTCATATTCTTCAGATTCTTACTCAGAATCCTTTCCTTGCCAATGAATGCTCGAGCCTTTCTGAAACCATTCTTCTTGTGCTTTGAGGACTTTGAAGATGAGGACTTTGCAGATGATGACTTTGAAGACTTCTTCTTTTTCTTCGAGTCATCAGAACTGTCATCCTTGTACTTCTTCTTCTTCTTTGAGTCTTTTTCCCAGAGAGGATAGTCAGAGATGAAGTGACCTGGTTTCTTACAACGGTGACAGGTTCTTTTCTTGTAGTCATCTGAGGAATCTGATTTCCTCAAACCATTCTTCGATGTCCTACCAAATCCACCTCTCCTTGAGAACTTCTGGAAATTTCCTCACAAGCATTGCTAGCTCATGACTCAGTTCTTCAGGATCACCAAGGCTGCTGTCAGAATCTTCTTCTTCGGATGAGGAAATTGCTTTTGCCTTCAAAGCACGAGATCTTCCATAGCTTGGCCCGTAGAGGTCTCTCTTTTCATCTTGTTGGAATTCATGAGTATTGAGTCTCTCAAGAATATCAGCAGGATCAAGTGCTTTGTAGTGTCCACGTTCTTGAATCATCAAAGCCAGAGTATCGAATGAGGAATCGAGAGATCTTAGCAGTTTCTTCACCACTTCATGGTTAGTGATATCATTGGCACCCAGTGCTTGAAGCTCATTGGAGATGTCAGTGAGGCGATCAAAAGTTTGCTGAATATTTTCATTGTCAAGTCTCTTGAAGCGGTTGAAGAGATTGCAAAGAACATCAACACCAGAGTCACGTTGAGTGGAAACACCTTCGTTGACTTTGGACAGCCTATCCCAGATAAGCTTCGCAGTCTCCAAAGCACTCACTCTGCCATACTGACCTTTGCTTAGATGGCCATAGATGATATTCTTCGCTTGAGAGTCGAGTTGCTTGAATCTCTTCACATCAGCAGCAGTAACAATGGGAGTGACAGAGGGCACACCATTTTCCACAACATACCAGAGATCGTTGTTAATAGCTTCAAGGTGCATATGCATCTTGTTCTTCCAGTAGGGGTAGTCCGTCCCATCGAAGGTAGGACAGCCCGCGGAAACCTTGATCATACCTACAGTCGACATAACTAGAACTCTAGGTGGTTAAACCAAAATCACACAGAGCAAGGGAGTACCTTCTCTGATACGAATTGAAAGTGCGTTATATCGACTAGAGGGGGGTGAATAGGCGATTTTTACAAATTCATCACTTGAGGAATTTCAACTTTAAGAAATTTGAAATGTGATGAATAACTAGCAGCAGAATAAGTATTCAAGTGCATGAGCAACATAGTAACAACATAGTCTTCATGATGAAATGAAACATGCACAAATAGTAAGTAGCGTGACACAGGATAAGCAGTGATGAACAAGGTAACTTGAAGAATTTGAGGTGAGGAAATTGTGAAAGTATTCAGTCAAATTC
The DNA here is from genome assembly GCA_022496015.1 of Hordeum marinum. Lineage (NCBI taxonomy): Eukaryota > Viridiplantae > Streptophyta > Magnoliopsida > Poales > Poaceae > Hordeum > Hordeum marinum. The sequence goes on from CM039677.1 coordinate 324,980,764, forward strand.
TTCAAACAGTAACAATCAATTTCATCAACAAGTTTATGAGGAATAGAGGGGTTGAGGAAATAGAACCAGGTAGCTCGATGAAGACAATGGTTTGATGACCCAGTTCCAACTGCTGTGATAGTTGTACGTCTGGTTTGGAACGGCCTGGTATTTAAACCAGAGGACACACAGTCCTTACCGTATTCTCCTTGAGCTAAGGTCACACAGTCCTCGCCCAACACTCGTGGTAAGTCTTCAGGGTAGACTTCCAAAAACCTCACAAACTAGTCACCCGGCGATCCACAATTTACTGCTGGATGCTCTAGATCAAGGTCACTTCGTGATCCCCAATTGACTGCAGGATGCACTAGACCATGACGCCTAACTGTCTGGAGGATGCACAGTCCTCAAAGGTAACAAGCGTTGGTTCCACGCAGGAATTTCTTCAGTGATGCTCAATCACTTTGGGTTTGGTGGTTTGGTTGTGGGTTTTTCCTCACTGATGATTTTCTCTCAAAGTCCTTGGAGGATGGGTTGCTCTCAAATGACAAGTGTCAGTTCTCTCTCGGAGCAGTCAACCAACTAGTGGTTGCGGGGGGTGGCTATTTATAGTCAGGGTGCAACCTGACATGATAAGACATAAATGCCCCCAATGATGTAACCGTTATGTGGATGTTATGATTGGGGACAGTTGGCGCTAAGCACAGCAACGGTCGGATTTTCGAACTATGAAAGTCCTCAGACATATCATGTTCCTCACTTGTAGGCAATTCACACTCGCGAAATCCTAACTCCTCAGTCGGTTCAAATTCACCAGAGGCCAGAAGAACTTCGTCTGTGTCACTAAAGAATTTGACTGAGCTGTATGAGATTTCCAAAGGCTTCACTCGAAGGATTGAATAGGTTGAGGATTTTGAAGTTGAGCATCAGTTGAAAATTTTCCTTAGTATTACCTCAACCCCCTTTAACAGTACGGTATTTCCTATGACTCAAATAAAGGAAATGAAACTACGAAAACAAAAGTCTTCACGTTTCATATTCCTCGTTCATATCTTCAAGGTCACACCAACTTCTTCATTTTCAAAGTCTTCACAAAGTGTTCACCAAAGTCTTCAGCAAAGTCTTTAGTTGAAGACATACATTTTTAGGGGTTGATAATCTTCGATATATCAAACGCCTCATCGACTTATAGAGTCTGTGTATACTGACAAACACATTAGTACCTTAACCTATAAGTCTTCAATACACCAAAATTACTAAGGGGCACTAGATGCACTAATAGTTATCAACGACATCTAATGTTCATGATCATGAAACCGTGACCATCTATTGATCAACGAGCTAGCCAACTAGAGGCTCACTACGGACATGTTGTGGTCTATGTATTCACACATGCATTACGGTTTCTGGTTAATACAATTATAGCATGAACAATAGACAATTATCATGAACAAGGAAATATAATAATAATCACTTTATTATTGCCTCTAGGGCATATTTCCAACATTACATATTTTATTTTGAGAATTGAAACCCTTAGGAATTTTTTCTATATTGATCCTTTGATTCATTGGATTGGCTCCTATATTTTTTTTCTATGAAATCTTTTGTACTTCCTCTATCACAGTTTACAAGTTCGACATGTGTACCTACATCATTAATTTGATCAACTTAATGACAGGCATATATTACAAAAAATATATCATTAGAAACTATATATGTTTTATTTTCTAATGATATAATTTTTATGTTAAACAATATTTTTTATGTAAGTCAAATTGACGACCTAGGTACACGTGCATGCCTTCTAAACTGTGATGAAGGTAGTACTACATTTCATTGAAAATCTAACATCCATTCCAACTTCTTTTTATATATATTTCTTTTATATGACATCAAACACTCATTTTTTATAGGGTTTAAACAAACATGCCATTCTAACCCTATATTTTTTTCCATGTTTTTAGAATCCCGCGAATCAAGAAGCCCTAATCTTATCTGCAGTTCTGTGATGATGATAGAAGCATTATTCTCTTTCCTCGCCGTTGGCAGTTGAGAGCAGCCGTTGCTTCAACCTGCCCCCTTGTTCACTTCTCCCTAGACAGTTATTTTATTTTCTTTCGCATTTTCTCGTGACCAGCGGATCAGGTTGCACCTAGTGCAGAGGTGCGCGTCCTTGTCCACACCTGAACTACCTCCCCACTATCATGCTGCTTTCTTCAGCAGACATGGCAAATCTACGTACGTAGTCAGCAGTCCCGCCGAGAGTGACGGCAATCCATTCAACTGTCAGCGAGAATATTACAGGGAGCAACGTGATGTCATACAACTATCTGTTAGTAATAGTAGTAATTTACTACTCACGAGTGTTTCAGCTCAACTAACCTCTAGAGTAGCATAACATAATCCGGAGGTGACGTCCAAGCAAGCAAGCAAGCCTTTAATTCCGCATCCACATCAAGCAGAGCAGCACAGCCAGACATCCCTGATATTTTTTAACACCAAGCGACGCATTTATTTCCAACAGATTTGTCTAATTGCCGTGCTTGGCTCGCCGTTCCTGGTCGACTTTTTCTCGTCGGCGAAGTCGACGCCTGCTTTGTCGTGTGTCGAGAGTCAGCGGATCTGCCAACGAAGTCATCGTGGCACCAAACTCTCACGGCCAAATTGACTCCATCTTGGCTTAAAATCATACGGTACACAACTACTTAATGCGCCACGAGTGTAGTGTAGATACAGGCGGGATTTTGAGAGATCGTCCTGCCCGGCATATTTAATCTCAAGTCATCAACGCCGCTCGTTTTGACAATGGACCAGCAGGTCGCGTGTAATGGTACTGTTGTCCGCCTAAAATCCCAAGTATTTTGTGACCTTCCACGCACAGTTCGCACGAGCGTTGGTCTGATCCATTACTCAAAGGCCATTAATGTGCGTCGGCGCGCCGGCCAAACCGTTTGGCTGGTCAGCCTTTGGCCGTCCGATTCAACCGTGCGGAGTCATTCGATTGGGTCTGCGTTCTCTTCTTCTTTCCCTCACTCATTTTCATCCTGGTTTAGCCTCATCCGTCATTGTCCAAGGAAATTTTCTGTAGCCCCCATCGCCCCTTCTCCCTCTGGCCTCCTACTTGCAGGTCCGCATGCCGGCTCGTCGTCGCCGCTCGCCGCATCAGTAGCCGTCGATCTGGCGTTTTTGACCTCTGTCGTCGTCTTCTTCGTGACAGGATGCCGTCTCTTCCCCTCGCGTGTCCGGCCCCTGCGGGTCAGCCGCACCTTCTTCCCCCAAGCTCTGCACCCGTCTCTCCCGCACACATCTCGTCCTGCCTCCGGCCGCCTCACCCCCCGTTACAACCCCCACCAGCATCTTGCGCTGCTCATCACCGTGTTTGAAGCATCGTCGTAGCAAATGCATGGATGTAGCAAAAAACTTTGCCAGTGGTAGCAAAACCGAAGCACAGTTGCAGCGAACTGTCGTCATGGCCGTTACGGGTTGGAGCTAATACACAAACGGATGAAGCAAAATCCAGCGGCGGTTGTAGCAAAAGCATGTAGCAAACAACGACGCCGGTAGTAGCAAAAAGCGACAACGGTTGTAGCATTTTTGGTATTGACAGTAGCTAGCCTTGACATATGTCATCGTGGTTGAAGCTTTTTGCGATGCCGGTTAAAGCTTTTTGTAACGTCGGTTGTAGCTTTTTGCGATGGCACTGAGCCGTCCCGGCATTTGGCGTCACGGGTTGAAGCTTTTTGTGGCGCCTGTGGTAGCTTCCTTGAACACCAGTTGTAACATGGGAGGTGTCGCTTGATGCTCGCAGTTCCGATGAGATTCTCCCAGTAGCAAAATGCTCAACGACGTCGCCCATAGGAGCTCGCAGTCTCCCCCATCGCCGTCTTCCCCCGAGCTCATAAGCCATGGCGCCCATAGCAGCTCGTAGGATCCCCCGTCGCAGTCCGCCCCGAGCTTGTAAGCCATGGCCGCCCTGACCTTGAGCTCGCAGGCCATGGCGCATGGAAGCATCACCCCATGGAGGAGGTGCATCATGAGGTGCGAAGGAAGGAGTGCTCGGAGCTGCCTGGTGCTATGACGGAGGAGGCGAGGCGGAAAGCGATGGGGAAAGCGAGGTCACAGCCGCGAGGAAGGAGTGGATGCGGGCGTTGGGGACAGAATAAGGTACACGTGTCCCTTCTTGGTGTGGCTAACGCTAGAGTGGCGAAGTGACCGGCCCGAGCGTTCCGCCAGCGCACCGCGTGTAAACGTTTCCCTTACCGAAATCCGTGGAGCAATTCGAGGCCTATGGTTGTCTGATCCATTCCATAAGGACAACTCCTCCATTCCATAAGCGCAACTCCAAAGTTAGATCTCATCTGGTCTGGATTTCATTCATTCGGGATAAGAAAACCGACATGCCCATTTGTTTGCGGTTATGTTGTCATCGGTGCATCCAACTAGCCTATCGCATCCCAAAGCATCCGCGTGGCCAGACTTGAATTTTGTCCCAAAAATAAACCCAAATGAACATTGCAAATAATATAAAACCATAAATAAAACATTAAAACGTCCACATGTCCATAGTAACCAAGTTTAACACATTTCTTAATTAAACATAAAACACAGAAAAGATAAGGCCCGTCGCCGGTGAGGCCGCTGTCCTACTCATCGTCGTCGCTGGTAAGGTCGATGTACGGAGGCGGTTGCCAAAGGTGGTCTGACGGCCCCTGCCAGACCGGAGGCAGTGGCGGCACCTGCACCACCACCTCCAGTGGCTCCTGCTCCTACTCGGGTGACCGCGACGGCGTCGTTGACCATGGTCCGACACCCAGCGTCTCAGCCATCTCCGGTGCCGTGATCGACCACCTCCTCCTTCACCACGGCGTCCTACTCTAGCTCCGGGATGACCACGTCGCCGGCCATAGAGAGGCCCAATGCCATCTCCAGGCCCACCCGTTGGCGCTCGTCGTGCGTGTTCATGGCATCCTCCATGACACACCTCATGAGCTCGGCCTCCTCCTCCTCGATCATCGAAGGTGGTGGTTGCGGGGGCGGGGACGGAGATGGCATCGGCGTGAGGTCGCGCACACGCCTACCCCGCGCGTTTGGGGCGGGCTAGCATCACGACACCGGCGGCGTGGGCTAGGTGGACGACCGGCAAAAAAAGACTGCCGCTGCAGGTCGTGCTCGTCTTGGAGCCACGTATCCCACAGCGACAGGTCCATGGTGTATCTTGGGTCGTGGCAGGCGCGCTCGACGTTGGTCGATCTCCTCATGGCCGGCGCGGCCGCTTGTCAACACCGAGGGATTGGCATCCGATCCACGGACAAATGCCAGTAGTTGGGGAGGTGAGCATCTCACCAGGGGAGTGGCGTCACCGTCTCCCAGTACCTCCGACGGATGTCCGCAGAGACATTGGGGCGTACGCACTGCGGAGCTGCAGGCGGCGTGACCGAACGGTTTAACTTTTCTTGTTACCATACAATGCGATACCTCATCGGTTCATGGACAGGTCTGATGTTCGTTTTTCCGTCAACCAGAGGCAAATTGGGGGCATTTGCCGGAGTCCGGATCGTCGTCACATAGAACTTCGACACCCTCGAACCACTCAAATCCCTCTTTCGATTTACTTTTCTTTCATTCGCCCATGCCCTTTCATGTTTTGCATCCGCACTCTCCTTACTCACTATCGCCATTGTACCTCTCCGCCTGCCCCAGGCATCATAGGACCTCTGCAGCCACCATCAATGTGCATGCTCTCCTGGACTACATTGTCGTCGCCCCATGGTCCCTCCACAACCAGCTACCCTTCAATACATAATCTGTGACTCCATCATAGAGTCTTGGAGATTTGAAGGATACTTGCATTCAAAATGTAGAGCAATATGAAGCAAAACTTACGATCTTCATGGTTGATGACCCGATGGCCACATTGTCTCGAGTCGTGCAACCGTCTTCCAAATCAGAGTCGCTATCCATCTGCAGACGCGTCCGAACTAATCCGCAGACATAGATATGGGGTCCACCATCCAACCCTATACATCAAAGGTTTTGACACATTTCAAACGAAATTTGACCAAACATGACTGTTTTCATTTAAACCAAACCAAATTCATAACAGTTTTGATAATTTCATTAAATAAAAACATACATGCCATTATTTCAACATAATCTAAAACTTCGTCGACCATATACATATCAATGTTCCATGTCATATTCTTTCCCACGTCCGATGGGCTCAACCGCTCAACGAATGTGATGTCTCATGTCCTATTCTTTTTCGTCAGAGTTGGCCGTATGAGCATCGTCGGTCAAGATGAGATTCATGATCGACATATTTAATCGCAGCTCGTTTTGATAACGGGCCAGCAGGTCGCGTGTGAAGATATTGTCGTCCGCCTAAACTCCAAAGTATTTTGAGACCCTCCGTCCACGCGCTGTTCGCACGAGCGTTGGTCTGTCCATTTACTGAAATCCGTGGAACAGTTCGAGGCGTGTGCTTCTCTGGCTGATCCCCATTCAGCCATTCTTGCACACCAAAACAGCTCAAAAATAAAAAAAGAGGTTGCGTTTGGTATCCATTGAATAATTTGCAGCTCATGCAAAATGCGAGGCTGCCTTCGCGCCCGCCCGCCCGCTCACTAGCGACAACTTTTAGGAAGTACTGTGCTACTAGTAGCGGGCGACACGGAAGTTGGTGCACCGCACCTTATCCGCGGCGCAGCTACCAGTCAATTGCACCACATGCTTCAACCTCTCAGCTGAACCCTCAAAATATACTTGAAAATCTGCTCTGCAAAATATAAATAATACTAGAGTAGTACACTAGTTACAGTGGTCGACCACGTGGGTTAACCTGCGGAGGGATTGAGTGGTACGTACTCATGCGTGGCGACTTGTATCGTTCAATGTATCTGGCCCTTACCTAAGAAGCTTCCAAAGTCCTGACACCAACATATCCACAGCAGCATACACTGAACGCAGGCAGGCGGCCAAGGTTGATCTGGACGTGAACTGAGTCAATCTATGGCGCATGGGCTTGGTTGGGTTCTTAGCTTCTTGGTCTCAATCGACGGAGCGATCGATTCAAGTCAAGTGAGGCAAGTGACGGGTCAGAGACGCCAAGACCAAGAGGAAAGCTCCCGTTCTAGCGAGGTAACCAGCTGAGCATGTGTGAAACAGACAACTACGTCAGTTTACAGTCTCGGTCCAGATACAGATCGTCAAGATCGAGTCCGGAGTGTCATGCTACCGGGATGAGCCGTTCTGCCCGACCTTCGACCCAACGAGCACGCAGTCAAATGATGAGTCCAGTGTGAGTTGGTCCTCCTCTTTGCATGGATTCCTGGTTAAAAAAATGTTAACGAAGGTAAAAACTTTGGCTCGTCCATTAAATTAAAAGGTTATAGTATTATATTGTCCTCATTTTACGAAGTCGTTACTCTTTGGCATGATTTTCCCAAATGTTTAGCTGCCGTAATGGTTCAAAGCTTCTCTTCGATATTGATCATGTCGAAGATGACAAAGTATGGTGTGGACTTATGCCAGATGACCCTTGTATTTCTTTGGTTCCAAAGGCTTCAAGAGACAAGCATGGTAATTGATGACATTGCCTTGCCGTGGTGCATGCGAAGATCCGGCATCGCAATCCATCACTCCATACCGTTCGTTCGACGGCCCACGTGGGAGTATTAGTCATGTATAATTGTAGTCAATCCTTTACCATCCCTCAAATTATCAAAGTGTAGAGGCACTTGTAGAAGAGATGTGCCATGGTTTTGTTTTCATGTTTACATAAAGGGAACAACCCACAATGCGACCAACTACGCTTGGTCAAACTGTCAACGCTTCAAATTCTATCTTGGATAGCAAACCAACCAAAAAGCTTGATCCTCGAGCGTGCTTAAGGCCTCCAAATTGTTTGGCTTTATGGAAGTCTGGATTGTTTCTAGAAATTGGATATGATATGCGGATGCCGTAAAATAGTGCCCATTTAAAGTGAGGTTCCAAACAATGTCATCGTCAACATCTTCTCGTACTGAGATGTTATAGAGGCACACCCAAAGGGTGAATTTTTTTGTAATGAAGCCCAGCGTCCAAGTGTGTGACAGTTTCATTTTTTCAACCCATGTGTCGTCTTCTCTTGCCTCTCTAGACGAACCCATGTGTTTGTAGTTTTTAGCCAAACTCATGAACTTGAACCTTGCTTTGGTACACCTCCTTGAAAAGTTTATATGTTTTGATGTAGATTGAATGTGAAGATTAGAAGTTACCCTTCAATCAAAAAGGGCAATATAGTTTCGTGTCCAAATCAATTTATTCATTGTGTTTGATCTGCAGGCTAATACGTCGATAGCCTTTTTTAGCAACTTTAAGATTCGTGTAAATTTTCAATGGGGGAGGGGGTATCGAAGCAAAGTTATTTTTTTTCGAGAGTACACAATTACGTACCGTATTTTTATAGGAGAGAAATAGTTATAAGAATCCTCCGATAGATGCAAACATCCACCAAGGTACACCCACTCCAACACACTAGCTAGACTACTCTCTCACGAATAGTTGTAAGCCTCTTACTCCGTCATACGCCGTCTTCCATTCTTTGATCTCATCCCTTATTAGAGTTACAAGTGTCTCCGCGTTGACCTGTTGGTTCGTCCTATTGAATACTCTAGCATTACGTTGCTTCCAAAGAGTCCAAGTCGTGCAGATGACTAGACTGTCAAATCCTCTTTTATCCGCTGCTTTGAAATTTGATGTACTAAGGAGCCACCAGTCTATAAACGTATCGGTCTCCACGGGCGCCTAGATAGGTAGCCGAAGTGTGTCGAAACAACGGTGCCAAACCTCTCTCGCACAAGTGCATTGCATGGTGATGAAAAGTGTTTTTCAATCTTGCGATATAAACATGCCTTTAGAGTGCTATGTCCTAGACATGTTGAATTATTTTTTATTGAAAAAACTATGGGAATCTACATCAAATAATGTTTTAACATAGAAACCAAAGAACATGTAACAACTACTTTCAGTGGATGGAAATATTCCTATAAACATAGGCCAATCAAATCCTTAGGAAAGAATCTATTAACTTTGAGTCTATGATCAAACACTTACCTATGAAAAAGAAATAAGAATCCATTTTCTTCCAAAATCTTATAACTTTCTTTCGAATCAAAGGAACCCTCAACAAGATACGCAGTTCCCACATACAACGAAATGTATGTTGTGACTTTATCACGCTTAAAACACCTCCAGACAGATTGTGCAATTATGACCCTCTATATGTATGTGGACGCGTTGATAGACCTTGCCGACTCACCCTCACTTGTCTGTATCCACAGTTTTCATCCCCATATCCAAACCTTCAAATGCATAAAATTACTTGTGCAGCTTCGAGAGGTCAAAACCAAGTCATGACCCGCACAACTCTGGAGAATGACAATAATTTGTACATGTAACAACCCAATTTTAGCAAACATCTAGGAACCATCATTGTCTCGGATTGAGCTAGGCAATCTCTACACTCGATGAGCATTGAGCCGCCACAACCGCTCGGAGCACTGCGAAAGAGGCAAAGGGGTCCGGTAGCCAGGGAGCTAGCCACCACGAGTAGCAGCGCCGTCAACCCATCCCCATGAGGAGGCGGCGCGGCCATGCCCCATTGCCCCTAAAAGCCGCCAACGATGATCGACCCGTGCAACAACCACATCATCATAGAACTAGTCAACCATTGCACAAGCAATTTATTTCTTCGAATTTCACTTCACAACATCATCTCAATACCAGTTTACCTATATAGGCTTAGGTTGTACTTTTATAACAATATGAAGCTTCGCTGACTAACACCTACTTAATTGTATGGTTTAGAATCAAATTTGTCCGACCCACTAAACTTATTTGATGTAGCTCTGCCACAGCATACAATCTCACACTTCCTCTGTCCCAAAATTAGTGGCACTGATTTAGTATAAGTTTGTACTAAATGAGTGACACTTATTTTGGTATGGAGGGAGTATGATTAATATCAACATAACATAAATAAATTTAACAAGTACTAGTTCATCATACAACCAGATTGTTGGAAATATGCCCTAGAGGCAACAATAAAATGGTTATTATTATATTTCCTTATTCATGATAATTGTTTATTATCTATGCTATAATTGTATTGACTGGAAACACATTGCATGTGTGGATACATAGACAAACACTCTGTCCCTGGTATGCCTCTAGTAGACTAGCTCGTTGATCAAAGATGGTCAAGGTTTCCTAGCCATTGATATGAGATGTCATTTGATAACGGGATCACATCATTAGGAGAATGATGCGATGGACAAGACTCAAACTATAAATGTAGCATTTGATCATGTCAGTTTATTGCTACAGTTTTCTGCATGTCAAGTATTTGTTTCGATGACCATGATATCATGCAACTCACTGACACCGGAGGAGTACCTTGTGTGTATCAAATGTCGCAACATAACTGGGTGACTATAAAGGTGCTCTACAAGTATCTTCGAGGGTGTTTGTTGAGTTGGCATGGATCAATACTGGGATTTGTTACTCTGTGTGATGGAAAGGTATCTCAGGGCCCACTCGGTAATACAACATCACAACAAGCCTTGCAAGCAATGCGACTAAAGTGTTAGTCACGGGATCTTGTATTACGAAATGAGTAAAGAGACTTGTCGGTAACGAGATTGAACAAGGTATACAGATAGTGACGATCGAATCTCGGGCAAGTAACATACCGAAGAACAAAAGGAACAGCATACGGGATTAACTGAATCCTTGACATAGATGTTCGACCGATAAAGATCTTCGTAGAATATATAGGAACTAATATGTGCATCCAGGTCCCGCTATTTTGTTATTGACCATAGAGTTGTCTCGATCATGTCTACATAGTTCTCGAACCGCGCAGGGTCTGCACACTTAAGGTTCGATGACGTTTCGATAGTATAGAGTTATGTATGGTGGTGACCGAGGGTTGTTCGGAGTCCCGGATGAGATCCGGGACATCACGAGGAGCTCCGGAATGGTCCAAAGGTAGATATTGATATATAGGAAGTCCTGTTTTGGTCGCAAGAAAAGTTTTGGGCTCATCGGTAGTCTACCGGGAGTGCCGGGAGGGTACCGGGGACCATCGGGAGGGGTATTTCGACCCAAGAGGATACATGGGTTGTGTGAGGAGGTATACCAGCCCTTAGTGGGCTGGCCAAAGCCCCACGGGAGGCCCATGCGGCTGGGAAGGAAAACCCAAGGTGAAAAGAGAGGCCCAAGTGGGAAAAGAGGAGTCCTAATCCTACTACGAGTGAAGGAGGACTCCTCCCCCCACTTCGTCCGAACTAGGGTTGGCTCCCTTGGGAGCCAAAGCCTACTCCCTCCCCTCCTCCTATATATACTACAGGTTTTGAGGGTTTGTTGACACAGAAAAACAGCCACGTGCTACCTCTCCTCTAGATCTGTTTCAGCGGTGCTTAGCAAAGCCCTGTTGGAATAGCTCCACCACCATCGCCGCAACGCCGTCGCGCTGCCGGAGAACTCATCTACCTATCCACTCCCTCTTTATGGATTAAGAAGGCGGAGATCGTCGTCAAGCTATACATGTGCTGAACGCGGAGGTGCCGTCCGTTCGGTGCTAGATCGGGACGGATCGTGATTGGATCGCGGGACGCTCGGCAATTTGGATCGCGAAGACGTTCGACTACATCAACTGCGTTTCTTAACGCTTCCCGCTTAGCGATCTACAAGGGTATGTAGATCAACTCTCCCTCTCATAGATTCTCATCTCCATGGATAGATCTTGCGTGTGCGTAGGAATTTTTTGTTTCCCATGCAACGTTCCCCAACACGGATATAGCATAGCAAGTTCACAACTATGATTTATGACCATATAATAAAAAAATAGCAACTTCACCACTCCCTCGTCTTGCCCTTTCCCTTGTCATCTCCAGAGCGATGGTAGCAAGCGTCGAAGTTGGCCTACGCGTTCGCTTCTGAGGGGCCATCGTCGCCTTTGGAGGTGCTGGAGGAGTCGTACTAGGACGAAGCTTTGCTTAGATGCCGGGCAATGCGGTTCTGCTCCTTAGTGAAGTGGCTTGCTTTGGCGGCGGATGCTACTTTCTCGTGGCCAAGCCACAATGCTTTAACATTTTTGCAACAACAGTGACAAATGTTCAACTCAGCGCCAGTCAATGACCAACACAGCTTGCTGTAGACGAGGTCATAGTCATTGGAGACACGATCATTGGTGTGGATCTGCAAGAACTCCGACAAGACATTGGGGAGGGTGCAAACCGCGATGAGCTAGGGCGGTCATGAGTAGAGCCGAAGAAGCTTTGTCGGCCACTGAGGAGGACACATAGCTCGAGCTTCCGCCCCTATCCATCCGAGACCGGCAAGGGGTGACGTGGACATCCAACTCCTCGTTCGACTCTATTATGAGTGTGTCCCAATCCACGAGGTCGACTTCAAAGGAGAATCCATTGCCGGATTCGATCATGACCACGATGAACGACACAAGGGGAGAGGTCAAGTGAGGAGTGAGGCTAGGGTTTAGTTCGGGTTGAGGTTTTTATAAGTTTGGGTGGGTCAACGCAGGATCATGAGACGATACGTCGTGTCCGGTGTGGGACAACCAGACAAATAAGATTGTTGAGTATATGTGATTGTGCATATTTGTGTATTGGGCCCACCTCCTAGTTGCATGTATAGTTGAGGTCGTGGCCCACCATTGTACTTCATATATACGTGCGTTTGCACCTGAGTAATACATCGTGAAATTCCCACAACATACATGGTATCAATTTTTAGGTTTCACCCCTAGCCGCCGCCGCCGCACGTCTTCTACTATGCTGCCGCCGCCTTCCCCTCCTGTCGTCGCGCGCCATCCTCCCTCTACCGCCGTTGCTCCCGCTCGCCCCGGCCGACCCGATCGCTGCCCTCGTGCCGCTGCAGCCACCTCCCTTGATCGTGCGCCACCACCACCGCCCTACCCTCCTATTGCGGCCGCTCTCACGCCGCCACGACCCCCCCTTCCCACACAAAGTTGCCGCTGCTGCCCCTGTCGTAGCCATTGCCGCTCCACCAACCCTAACCCTAGCTACACCTGACGTCGCCACCATGTCCTCTGTAACCTCGGGCTCCTCCAACAACTCCAACCCGTTCGTCGATGCCAACCCGCCCGACGTCAATGACATCCGCAACATCAACATCCACGAGCGGGTTCTGTTCGTCTTTCCCAGACAGACTCCTCCTACTACACGTGGAAGACCTACTTCTCCCTCGTGTTCCAGGAGTACCATCTCGTTGATCATGTGAAGGGCTCCGTCGACTCCAGCCTCGTCCCCGACTTCCATGACTGGTCCACCATCGACACCACGATCATCTGGTGGTTCTTCCTCACCATCTCGCCGGACCTATTTCAGACGGTCGTGCAGGACGGTGATGACGCTCACGCCGTGTGGACCAAGCTGAACGGGCTCTTCACCGACAATCGCCTTCAGCGTCACATTTTTTTGCAGCAAGAGTTCTTTGGGTGTCACCAGGACACCTCCTCCGTCGACAACTATTGTCGCCGCCTCAAGACTCTGGCTGGTGAGATCCGCGATATTGGCGCGAAGATCGATGATGACACCCTCCTTAGCACGCTCACCGCCGGGCTCAACGAGGACTTTGGCAATGCCTCGTCGAACTTCTCCCTCATCCCCGAGCCATCCTTCTCCAAGTTCGTTGCGTACCTTCGGCTCGAGGAGCGACGGATGAAGCAGGTGAAGACACGGGCCATCCACACCGCCTGACGAGGATATGTACCTAGGGTAGGGTCCTAGACAAGGCCTACATACCCTACCTAAGGACACTGCATGGGAGGACTTGAATATCAAGCATGAACTTCCGAGTGTATTCCTGGAGACGTTCAAAGTCACTCGACAGATATCCACTCGGAGACTCCTTCCTTCACTCGGCAGTCACGTGTCACTCGGAAGACCTCACGCTCACTCGACGCCAGAAGACCAGGAGCCATCATCAAGAGCCCAACGGGCAGACGTTGGTTCAATGGTCATTAGTAGCTTTTATTACGTACGTTACCAGTAACGGCAGACTTTAACCCCATGATCGGAAACTTAGATGCTAGGCAATTATGAGGGGCAGCGAACTCTATATAAGCCGCCCCTCCCCTCCTGCACAAGGGTTCGCAACCATTGTAATCCATATATTCCACATGACATAAGCTCCCGAGCACTGAGACGTAGGGCTGTTACCTCCACGAGAGGGGCCTGAACTCATAAATCCGTGTGTACATCCTCGCCGTAGCTAGGACTCTGCCCTCTCCTTTCGTACCCCTACCATCTACTGTCAGGCTCGTTCCCACGACAGTTGGCGCCCACCATGGGGCAGGCGTCTAAGCGACTTCCGGCGAGGTTGCATTTTTCATCCTTCGACATGTCTTCTGGCGGTGTTTTTGCTCTTGGCCACGAGATCCATTTTGGTGCGCTCACCTTCATCACCGACGATTTTACATGGCTCCAGGAAGCGCCTCTTGATGTCGAGGCGCTCTCGGTCCGCGGGGCCGTGCACTTCCGTGCGAGTTCCTGCGGCGTGTTGCTGCGTCAGCCTTCGACTCCCTACACGTTGGCTCCCCTCGCTGTTCGCGGTCGCAAGCGGTCTGGCCGCTCACGACTTCAGCGATGGGTTAAACACGCAGTGGCGCGTCAAACTTCTCCATAGATTGCAGCATTCGAGCCCACCGAGTCCCTTCATGGCGTGTTCGAGTCAGATTCCGATCCGTTCGACGTGCCTTCCGAGTGCGAAAGCTACGATCCCGCAGCGGAGGTATTGATGGCGGGCTCTCGTCAAAGTTCGCCGCCTGGCTTTGGCCGTGGCAGACGCAAGGCTGGAGGTCCGTCGAAACAACAGCCGCATCGCGAAGAGGAGGTTCTTCATACTCCCATCGTTGGCATGACTACCGAGGCCCAAGCTTTGGAGGCCGTGCGCATTCGTTTGGAAGAACTCCAGGCGGAGATTGATGAGCGCGCTCGCCAGCGCCCGCCACGCCCCAGTCAACGTCATCGACAACTGTTTGCGACTGGATCTCACGACGACGTTGAGGTATATCAAACTCCTGTGCTAAATGTCATTGCTGCTGCTAGGATAGCGGATTCCATTCAATCGTCCCGGTCAGAGGCTAGAAGAGGACTGAGGCAGATCAGAGCACAGTTAGATGGAGCGCAACGTCAGAATTCAGTAGTTTCTTAGTCCTGCAATAGGATACACAACAATTCACCCAGGGTAGAGACCGTTCAGTCGGCACATAGCCCTGGATCGCCCTTACGCCGTCAGGGCGGCGGTTTCCATGAAGGGTAACACAGAGATCAGTTTCACCATGAAGACCACCGTCGCGTGCCCACTCCTCCGCGAAGTGGTCCGTACGCGCCCCGGCGCCAGGACGACAGGCGCTCCTTTGGTGATGAGCGGGATGTGGGCTTTGACGCCCGCGCCTACCTTGTTCAGAAGCGAATTGACAAGGGCAGAGCCTACAGACAAGGACACGATAGAGATGTTTTGAGTGGAAGCTCAGCCGTGGTGTCTGGTCCTGAGTGTTTCAGGAGAGCCATACGTTCTGCAGAGATCCCCCCCCCCAACTTTAGAAATGGCGGCGGGAATCGGAAAGTTTTCTGGTGAAACAAAGCCAGAGACTTGGTTAGATGATTAACGAGTGGCTGTGCAAATTGGTGGCAGAAATGACAATGTTGCAATGAAACACCTGGCCCTGATGTTGGATGGTTCGGCTCGAGTTTGGCTGAATCGCCTGGCTCCTTCCGGTATACATTGCTGGGAGGATCTTGCCCAAGTGTTTGTTCGAACCTTTGAGGGCACTTGCAAGCGTCCGGCAGGTTTGGTCGACTTACAACACTGTGTCCAGAAGCCCAATGAAACTTTAAGGGATTATATTCAGCGATGGTCCACTCTGCATCATACAGTGGAGAATGTGTTGGAACACCAGGTTGTTTGTGCTTTCAAGGCCGGTGTGAGATATAGAGAACTATACCTGAAGTTTGGGCAGACGGGTGATATTTCACTCGGCAAGATGATGGAAATCACCAGTCGGTACGCCAATGGCGAGGAAGAAGACCGCCTCCGTAGCGACAAAGGAAAGGCAGTTGTCAATGAGGCTGGCAGCAGCAACAATCGGAAACAGAAGCGAAAGGCTGAAGATCCGGTTCAGGCAGAAGCGACAGCACTGGCAACTCAGCCGAGGAACAAGGGCAAAGGTAAAGCACAGTATGCCCCCAAGAAAGGGAAAAATCAATCAGGAACTGATATCATGGATCAACCGTGTGTAATACACACGAGGAAAGATGCATAAGGCAATCTGATTTTGCCCAAGCACACCACTCGACAGTGTCGAACCCTTATCCAGCAATTCAAGGGAGACCAGCCGAGTGAGAAATCTCCTGAGAAGGGAGATGAAGATGAGGAAAAGGAAACATTCCCGGATGTCACTGCTACACTGGTAATCTTTGCTGATGTCGAGAGCAAGAGCCTCCTGAAAGTCATCAACAGAGAAATCAACATGGCTGTGCCCGACACCCCCACCTACCTCAAGTGGTCCCAATATGCTATCACATTCGACCAGACAGACCATCCTGCTCATGTGGCCACTTCCGGTCGACAGGCTCTGGTGGTTGATCCGGGGGGACTTGACTTAGAAAGTTCCTCATGGACGGCGCCAACGGCCTGAACATTCTCTATGCAGATACCCTGAAAGGGATGGGCATTCCGATGTCCAGTCTGAGTGAGAGCAGCATGCAGTTTCACGGGGTCATCCTAGGAAAGAAGGCCAAGTCACTCGGCCAGATAGCATTGGATGTGACATTCAGGAATGACAAAAATTTCCGAAAAGAAAAGTTGACATTTGAAGTCGTGGATTTCAAGAGTGCTTACAACGCCATTCTGGGTCGACCCGCGTCTGCACGTTTCATGGCCCGACCATGTTATGTGTATCTCAAGTGGAAAATGTCAGGCCCTAAGGGCGTGATCACGGTCACTGGCAATCGACAGCGATCCAAAGAGTGCCTCCAGCAAGGCTCCAAGATCGCCGATCACGAGATGGCCATGGTTGAGTTGGAGGAGTACAAGAAAACCGCCGACGCTGCCGATTTGCTTCGTGCAAAGAAGACAGCTTCTGAATCAGCATTTCAGTCAGCAGGGGAAGTGAAGAAGGTACACATCCACCCGATGGATCCAACCGCTGCCCCGACGAATATCTCAACAACACTTGATAGTAAATAGGAAGCCGAGCTCATCCAGTTCCTCCGTGAGAACTGGGACATCTTTGCATGGAAGCCTGCTGACATGCCGGGGATTCCCAGGGAGCTGGCTGAGCACCGTCTGCGAGTGGATTCGAAAGCCAAACCCGTCAGGGAGCATTTGCGTCGCTCAACGGCGGAGAAGCGCAAGGCAATCGGAGAAGAAGTGGCCCGTCTCTTGCAAGCCAAGTTCATTAGGGAGATTTACCACTCCGAGTGGCTCTCGAATGTTGTGATGGTGCCAAAGAAAGATAAGTCGTTGCGCATGTGCATTGACTTCAAACACCTCAACAAGGTGTGCCCAAACGATCATTTTCCGCTCCCCCGCATAGATCAAATTGTTGACTCGACAGCAGGGTGTGAGCGTTTATCATTTTTGGATGCTTATTCTGGGTACCATCAGATCCGTCAGTATGGCCCGAATGAAATAAAGACAACCTTCATCACCCCATTCAGGTGTTTTTGTTACATCACCATGCCTTTTGGTCTCAAGAATGCCGGCGCTACTTTTATGCGCATGATTCAGAAATGTTTACTCAACCAAATCCCTCGGAATGTCAAGGCATACATGGCCGATATAATGTTCAAGTCCCGCAAAGGTTCCGACCTGTTGGCTGACTTGGTCGAGACATTCGCCAATCTTAGGCGATTCGACATAAAGCTGAATCTGGCCAAATGTACTTTCAGTGTCCCTGGCGGCAAGTTGCTCGTTTTCTCGTTTTCGAGCGAGGGATTGATGTCAACCCTGAGAAAATTAGCACCATCACCCGTATGAAGACTCTCGTGCGAGTGCATGATGTTCAGAAGCTCATAGGTTGCTTGGCAGCATTGAGTCGATTCATTTCTCGTCTTGGTGAGAAGGCTCTGCCCTTATATCAATTGATGAAGAAGTCCTACACGTTTGACTGGACTCCCGAAGCCGAAGCAGCGTTTGTTGAGCTGAAAGCCCTCCTCTCCACCCAACCGGTGCTTGACGCTCCTACCAGCAAAGAGCCCTTGCTCCTGTACATCGCGGCCACAAATCAGGTCGTCAGTACGGTACCGACTGTCGAGCGAGAAGAGGAGGGTAAAGCTTATAAAGTTCAGCGGCCAGTTTATTATGTCTTGGAAGTATTGTCCCCCTCAAAGCAAAGATAACCACACTATCAGAAGCTGGTTTATGGTATTTACCTATCAGGGAAGAAGGTGGCGCATTATTTCCAAGACCACTCGATTTCAGTCGTCAGTGATGCTCCCTTGTCTGAAATTTTCAATAATCGAGACGCATCAGGTCGAGTGGCTAAATGGGCAATCGAGCTTGGACACTTTGACATCAGATTCGAAGCCAAGAAAGCAATCAAGCCCCAAGCATTGGCAGATTTCATGGCCGAGTGGATTGAGCAGCAACAGCCTATCCACGTTCACTCGGTGCATTGGACAATGTTCTTTGATGGCTCCAAAATGTTGAATGGGTCCGGTGCTGGGGTTGTCTTGATATATCCCAGGGGTGACAAGCTCAGCTATGTCTTGCAAATTCACTTTGATTCCTCCAACAATGAGGCAGAGTATGAAGCACTTTTGTATGGGTTGCGCATGGCTATCTCACTCGGCGTCAAGCGCCTGATGGTTTATGGCGACTCAGATTTGGTGGTGAATCAAGTGATGAAAGAGTGGGATGTTCGAAACCCCGCTATGACTGGATACTGCAATGCAGTCCGGAAGTTGGAGAAGAAATTTGAAGGCCTGGAACTTCATCATGTTCCTCGATTGAAAAATCAAGCGGCCAATGAGCTGTCAAAGATTGGTTCCACTCGACGGCCTATCCCCAGTGGTGTGTTCTTGGAGCACTTGCACACTCCTTCGGTTCAAGAAGATCCATTCACCGAAGAGCCCCCACAAGCTTTGAATTCCACCGACTCGACTGAAGTCGATGTCCCTGCAGTGATTGACCTGGTCGTGGAAATTCTGGTTATCATTCCCGATTGGACTGTGCCTTATATTTCCTATATCCTCAGACAAGAGCTCCCTGAAGATGAAACAGAGGCTCGACAGATTGTGCGCAGGTCCAAGGCTTTCACTGTAATGGGAGATCAGCTGTTCAGAGAGAGTGCGACTGGTGTCACTGAGCCCTGCATTTCCCCTGAGGAAGGTCGAATGATTCTAGACGAGATTCACTCGGGAACTTGTGGCCACCATGCGTCTTCAAGGAAAATTGTCGCTAAAGCATATCGAGCTGGTTTTTACTAGCCACGAGCTAATGAGATGGCTAAAGACATCATTGATCATTACGATGGTTGCCAGTTCTATGCGAACCTGTCACACAAGCCGGCGTCTGCTCTGAAGACAATTCCTCTCGCCTGGCCGTTTGCGGTTTGGGGACTCGACATGGTTGGCCCCTTTTGACCCGGAAAAGGAGGATTCACTCACTTGTTGGTAGCAGTAGGCAAATTCACCAAGTGGATAGAAGTCAAGCCAATCAAGAAGCTGAACTCCCGTACGGTGGTCACGTTCATGAGAGAGATCATTATTCGATACGGCATTCCGCACAACATCATCACGGACAACGGCACTAATTTTGACTCGGAAGAATTTAGGAACTTCTCTAACTCCCAAGGCATCTGAGTGGATTATGCATCTGTTGCGCATCCTAAAACCAATGGGCAAGTCGAGCGGGCTAATGGTCTCATCCTGCAAGGTCTGAAGCCTCGTCTCGTGCGCAATTTGGATCATGCCGCCGGAGCTTGGGTGACTGAGCTGCCGTCTGTTTTGTGGGGTCCGAGGACAACGCCTAATCGGTCGATTGGACGAACTCCTTTCTTCCTTGTCTATGGTGCTGAAGCCATATTGCCGAGTGACTTGGCCCACAACTCTCCTCGAGTGGAGCTGTATTCTGAGGCTGAAGCTGAACAGGCCAGACAGGATGGTGTAGATCTTCTGGAGGAGGAGCGAGAGATGGCTCTGATCCGGACTACTGCCTATCAACAAGACCTGCTGCGCTTTCATGCGAAGAATGTCAAGAGTCGGGCATTTCATGAGGGAGACTTAGTGCTCCGAGTGAATCAATACCGACCTCACAAGCTTCCTCCTGCATGGGAAGGCCCTTTTGTCGTCACTAAGGTGCTAAACAATGGAGCCTATCACTTGTACAATCTCATGAAGCGGATAGACGAGCCACGAGCCTGGAATGCAGATCTGCTCTGGCGTTTTTATACTTGAGACAAGAATCTTCTCATGTAATAAGAATACTTCATCAATGCAATTCACATTTCTGCAATATATATCGTCGGTTCCAATCGTACAGTTACATTCTTGGGGATACTCCGAGTGAAGAGCAATCCTCACACTCGGGGGCTTAGCCGTGAACATGTTTCGCCTAAGTTAAAAACCATGTCAGGTGGATAGCAGTCCATTCACCCGACGGCCTATTCGCGAATCTGTCTTTGCTTAGGCTAAAAAATACTCCGAGTGATGAGCAATCCTCACACTCAGGGGCTTAGCCGCGAACATGTTTCGCCTAAGTTAAAAACCCTGTCGGGTGGATAGCAGTCCATTCACTCAACAACTTAGCTGCGAATCAACATTCGCCTAAGTTCGAAAATACTCCGAGTGATGAGCAATCCTCACACTCGGGGGCTTAGCCGCGAACATGTTTCGCCTAAGTTAAAAACCCTGTCGGGGGGATAGCAGACCATTCACTCAACAGCTTGGCTACGAATCGACATTTGCCTAAGTTCGAAAATACTCCGAGTGATGAGCAATCCTCACACTCGGGGGCTTAGCTGCGAAACACGTTTCGCCTAAGTAAAAAACCTCATCGTGTGGATAGTAATCCGTTCACTCGACAGCTTAGCTGCAAATCAACATTCGCCTAAGTTCAAAAATACTTCGAGTGATGAGCAATCCTCACACTCGGGGGCTTAGCTGCGAAACATGTTTTGCCTAAGTTAAAAACCTCGTCGGGTGGATAGTAATCCGTTCACTCGACAACTTTGCTGCGAATCGACATTCGCCTAAGTTCGAAAATACTCCGAGTGATGAGCAATCCTCACACTCGGGGGCTTAGCTACGAAACACGTTTCGCCTAAGTAAAAAACCTCGTCGGGTGGATAGTAATCCGTTCACTCAGACAGCTTAGCTGCGAATCGACATTTGCCTAAGTTCAAAAATACTTCAAGTGATGAGCAATCCTCACACTCGGGGGCTTAGCTGCCAAACACGTTTCGCCTAAGTTAAAACCCTCGTCGGGTGGATAGTAATCCATTCACTCGACAGCTTACCTACGAATCGACATTCGCCTAAGTTCAAAAATACTCCGAGTGATGAGTAATCCTCACACTCGGGGGCTTAGCTACAAAACACGTTTTGCCTAAGTAAAAAACCTCGTCGAGTGGATAGTAATCCATTCACTTGACAACTTAGCCGCGAATCGACATTCGCCTAAGTTCGAAAATACTCCGAGTGATGAGCAATCCTCACACTCGGGGGCTTAGCTGCGAACACGCTTCGCCTAAGTTAAAAACAAACTCAGTCGAACAAATGATTGAAAGCCAAATATGAATAACATCCAAAGGGTAAACCGCGGATAAACGTTTCATACGGAAGCAAATGTGCTCAGGCCTAAGGCCTGAATGAAGTTTTAAGGGATACAATTCCACCCGGCATACCGAGGCAAATATAAGTGTTTCTTCCAAAGACCAAGTTTTTTAAACAGGTGACGGGCTGGCGGGCTCGACAAAAGTGTCCAAGTCAATGCCGTCGGCGATTCTGGTAGCTACCCCGATGAAGGTTTCCATGAAGTCCTCAAACTGGAGTTTCTTCGTGTTTACCACCTGGAGCTCCTTCAGCTTATCCTCCCTCACGTCCCTGCAATGGACCCTGACAAGTGATAACGCCACGTCGGCCCCGCAGCGAGCAGCAGATTTCTTCCAAGCCTGCACTCGACTGGGAAGTTCATTCAGGCGAACCATTATAGAGTTGAGGTCGAGCTGAAGAGTGTCCTCGGGCCATAGCTCCTTGTCGATTCTCTCCATGGCAGATTTCAGTCACGCGATATAGGCCTGGATGGCTTGGAGTCAGAAGTTGAGTCGCAGCATGTTCATCGCCACTGCATCAGCAACTGGTGACTTGGTGGGATCCAGATTGGGCTCAACCTTCTCCATCTCCTTCTCAAAGTCTTGGCAGAATTCTGTTGAAGAATGAGGAATGGGAGGAGAATCGGTGAACTGCGACCCTCAAAGATTTTACAAAGCTCGGTCGATAAGAAACACTCACCGTCGAGCAGAATATACATCTTCCTCGAGAATTCTCCCAAATGCTTCTCCAGGCCATTACTCCTCTTGGTCAGTTGCTCGACCTTCTTGATGAGGTCCGCACGCTCCTGCTTTAGCTTGGTGTTCTCATCCTCTAGTTTCTTGGAGGCCTCTAGCTTCTGATCTGCGGCTTCAGTCTTGTCCTTGGCCACTCGTTGAGCGTCAGCAAGCGCCTTGTCCTTCTCCTCCAGCGCCTTCTTCATGGAATCTAAAGAAACAACATTGTTGAGTCGTGCTTGGAGTCGATGGTTTTCATTGCGTACGTCTGTTCGAGTGAGAGCACTCGGTTCAAAACATGAAGAGTGAAGATGAGAATGCGGAAAGTCAGCAGTAATTACCTCCCAAAGACTTCATCTCAACATGCGCTCGCTCCAGAGCGTTGTTGGAGACCGCTAGATCCACTCACAGCCGGTTCCTTTCATCCTCCACACCTTGTACTGCGTCCCAAGTTCGCAAGCCCTTTGGAACCAACAAAAGATAGGAATTCAATCGACAAGTGGTGCCTGGGACAGTCGACTGAGTTATGAACACTGGCGAATGACTATCTTACAACCTTGGAACAACCTAAGAAGAATTCAAGCAAAAATCCACTCGACATGTCGAGTGGCCCTGGCGCTCCGCACACTGTAAACAAATTTAAAGTTGTCTCTATTAAGACCCCTGCCGATGCAAGCACTCGACAACGGTCTCGGGGACTACACCCAGTGGGTGCACTAAGAGTGCCCCCACTGAGACGGTTAACTCTCGATCCGTTGAGTAACTCGTCAGAAAAAAAACTAGTACCATGCGTACGACAAGTTTTCAAGCCTACTGCTTATCGTCTGCGATTGATAGTAGCCTCGGGGCTACACCCTGTGGGTGCATGTTAAGTGCACCCATTGGTTACTAAAACATTCGACAAGGCCAGCCCTGTCAGAACACTCGACCCGTTGAGTGACGCGCCTCCCTGCTCTGTGAAGTTCAATCTATCCTTATGCAGCGTCATATCATGGTTTGTCAATAATATCCATGAAACCTGCAAGTTAGCTACGGAGTGGCGGGATCCAAGGCGAAATGTATCCTATATACAATAAACTCTAAGACCCCCGCCGGTGCAAGCACTCGACAGCGGTCTCCGGGACTACACCCAATGGGTGCATTTAGCGTGCCCCCACTGGATCTGCCGATTCTCGATCGGTCGAGCGGCATAAACATACATCATTGGAATATCCATCACTCTGAGAAGTGCAGTCTATCCTTATGCAGCATCATATCATGGTTTGTAAATAACATCCATGAAACCTACAGAGTAACTGCGGAGTGGTGGGTACGACAAGCTCTAAGAGCCCTGCTGATGCAAGCACTCGACAACGGTCTCGGCTACACCCAGTGGGTGCACTAAGAGTGCCCCCACTGAGACGGTTAACTCTCGATCCGTCGAGTAACTCGTCAAAAAAAGAACTCGACATGTCGAGTGACTCTAGTACCACGCGTACTATTGACCCCAATCCTACTCGACTACGATCCGATCTATTCGAGGGGAGAAGCACCCAATGGGTGTACAACAGCCAAGAAAAGACAGGAATTCAATCGGAAACGTACTTACAAGTGAACTTACCCGGACATTGGTGCGGAGGGCTGCGCTGACGTCGTAAGCCAGCTTCCTGGCCTCGTACGCCTCCTTGGTTCTCAGCATGATCTGCTCTGCCTAGATCATGGCCTCCTTCGCAGCTCCGGTTTGATCTTCTGGAACGCGGTGTAGAGAGAAGGCCGTCACATGCGTGATCGGCATGGTTGCTAGGGCAGCTGAGGCAGTCTGAGTGGGTCCAGTTGGAGTTGACGTCACAATGGTCAAGACAGCTGGAGGAGCATGCGACAGAGGCGCT
Organism: Hordeum marinum; assembly: GCA_022496015.1. Taxonomy (NCBI): domain Eukaryota; kingdom Viridiplantae; phylum Streptophyta; class Magnoliopsida; order Poales; family Poaceae; genus Hordeum; species Hordeum marinum. The sequence continues at coordinate 325,005,190 of CM039677.1, forward strand.
ACGGGTTCAGCTCTGAGTTGTGTCGAGTCGCCTATCCCTTGGGAGGACTCTACAGTCGAGCGCTAAGGTGCCTGTGTGGATGAAGCTCTTCGGATAAGAGTGCGCGAAGTGTCCAGGTGCTCCTCGTCATCCTCCACTTGAATGACCTCTGCAACAACAACCGACAATGTTAGCATTTGCACGTGTCGAGTCCCATTCAGCCGAATCAACAACTTGCTAACCTCTATGAGAAGTGGCAGCGTCAGCAGTGTCAATGTCCATTGTCTCCCCTCCGTCTCAATGAGGCGAGGTTATGGACGTAGTAGCTCTGACGGATTGAATAGCACTCGGTCAGCTACAACTCAAGGCCACAGTCGACGGAAAGAATTCGAAAATAAATACTTATGTGGCGACGACAGGTACGGCCATCCTCATGCGAGGCAAAGCCTTGGGAGGTTTGGTCGTGACTTGCTTGGGCTGTTTTGCCAGCCTCTCACATGACTCAACAGTTGAAGGGCGACTCCGCTTCGGGGTTTTCTCCTTGGGGCCTGGAGCCCTGTCCTTAACAGCTGCCGGATCCCGACGGGACTTGGTGCGGCCTTCGCGCCGGGGAGGTGACTCGACTTCTTCCTCTTTGTCGGAGTCCGCGTATTCATCTTCGGAGTCAGAGGGACCGTCGCCGTCCACGCTGTCGCCCTCGCTCACCACGCCATCCTCAGCGTGGTTCCCGTTGGGAAAAAGCGAGTGCATGTTCGTCCACTCCTGCATGATTCAAGTGAGGAAGTCCATTTATAAGTCAATGTATCACTCAACAGTACAAACACATCAGTCGACACCACGTAACTCACCAGATTCTTCGGCGGGTTTTCGACCGAGTAAGGTCAGATCCTCTTGGCCCCCAAAGGATTGTCGCAAGCTCCAGTGATGCTACGAAGCCACTGCTCGACAGTTTTCTGCGGAACTTCTTCGGGATGCGTCCTGGTCGAGTCCTCAGGGCCCGCATAGTGCCACATGGTGTGGTCTCTGGCTTGGAGCGGTTGAATACGTCGACTGAGAAACGTCTCCAACAGGTCCATACCGGTCACTCCACCCTGGATCAGCTGCACCACCGCTTCAACTAAGATACCCACTTGGATGTGCTCCTCTTCGGTCACCTTCAAAGATTTGGGGACAGCTGGACGGTCGGGTGTATAGGGGGGAAGGCCAGTTGACATATTGGGCGATGTTGCATCTTTGCAGTAGAACCAGGTCGACTGCCAACCTCTGACAGACTCAAGAAAAGTCATGGCAGGGAAGGAATCACGCGCTCTTTTCTGAACTCCTAAACCTCCACACAGCTGAAGCACATGAGTCTTCCCGTCAGTGGGGAGAGCTTTCTTCACGGTCTAAGGTCTGACCGTAAAGAGGTGCTTGAACAACCCCTAATGGGGAGAGCAGCCCAGAAAGCACTCGCACAAAGTGACGAATGCAGACAAATATGCAACGGTATTTGGCGAGAGGTGATGCAGTTGGGCACCGAAGAAATTCAGAAATCCCCTAAAGAACGGGTGGGCTGGCATGGAGAAACCTCTTTCCATGTGCGACAGAAGGAGGATCTGCTCCCCGTCGCGCGGCTCTGGCTCGCGCTCCTCCCCCGGCAGCCTCCAGGCACCGTCCGCCACGAGCCCGTCGGCGACAAGGCCTTCCATGTCCTCGCGAGTGACTACAGAGGGGAGAAAGTCCCCCTGCATCCATCCCGCTGGCACGGTGAATCGAGCAGTCGAAGGCCTCTTGCCCTTGAGCTTCGTCGCCCCCTTCTTAGCTCGCTCCAGCTTTTCCGTGGTGCCTTTCGTCATATTAGTGGCGGTTCTCGTCGGAGAAGAACAAGATGGGGCACTGGAGGCAGGGGAGGCGGAGGAAGAGAGGAAGAATGGGCGGAAGTACTGTGCAAGCCGCGGCGCGTGAGACTTTATACTCCGCTGAGTGTCCCACTGATTAGTGGGCCCGCAAGATCACCACGCACACCAACGGCTATCAACGCCCAGTACATGGCGATATGATCGGCGCGAGAATCTAGGTGTCGTGCCTCCACTTGCCCCGATCGTGGCGTCATTATCGCGCGCTCGCTTCCCAAATTTTCGTATCCCGCAAAATCCGGGTCTGTTAGACTGACCCGTCACCTTCCAAGATACCTTCAGTTCACTCGGAGCAAAATAAGTGTTGAACATCCACTCGGCACTTTTAAGGCTGAATGGATCCGGGCGAACGGAGAAGAATTCAATCGACGCAAGTTTCGTTGAAGCCCGAATATCATTCGAAATACTTTGCGTGCCGATCCTGAATGGATGTTAATACTCAGAGTCCAGTCGACGCAAGTTTTATTGAAACCCCAAATGTCATTCGGAGGATTTGATGCCCTAACTCAAGGTTGACGTTGATACCTCATTTCACCACTTGAACCCTGACCCATTCGGGGGATAATGACGAGGGTATGTACCTAGGGTAGGGTCCTAGACAAGGCCTACATACCCTACCTAAGGACACTGCATGGGAGGACTTGAAGATCAAGCATGAACTTCCAAGTGTATTCCTGGAGATGTTCAAAGTCACTCGATAGATATCCACTCGGAGACTCCTTCCTTCACTCGGCAGTCGCGTGTCACTCGGAAGACCTCACGCTCACTCGATGCCAGAAGACCAGGAGGCATCATCAAGAGCCCAACGAGCAGACGTTGGTTCAATGGTCATTAGTAGCTTTTATTACGTACGTTACCAGTAACGGTAGACTTTAACCCCACGATCGGACCCTTAGATGCTGGGTAATTATGAGGGGCAGCAAACTCTATATAAGTCGTCCCTCCCCTCCTGCACAAGGGTTCGCAACCATTGTAATCCATATATTCCACACGACATAAGCTCCCGAGCACTGAGACGTAGGGATGTTACCTCCACGAGAGGGGCCTGAACTCATACATCCATGTGTATATCCTCGCCGTAGCCCGGACTCTGCCCTCTCCTTTCGTACCCCTACCATCTACTATTAGGCTCATTCCCATGACACCGCCCTCACCGTTGGCACCACCCGTGGTGGCCGCCCCGCCCCTCACTGCCTCGGCCGCGCCTGCTCAACCGCGCTTCCGAGCGCCGTAGCAACCGAGGCTGCTGACTCTCCCGTACGGGCCTCCCGCCCCTCCCTCACCTCCCACTGACCGGTGCCGCGGAGGTCGACGCGGTGGCCAGCAGCAGCAACAACAACTGGGCGCAGGCGCGCCGCATCCACCGCAGCCTCAGCAGCAGCTCCAGGTGCCTCCCCCGTGGGCCCATGGTTACAACCCGTGGACTGGTGTCGTTCATGCGTACACCATGCCGGTCCCACGGGCCCCTGCGCCCACTCTCCCAGTGACGCGTCCGCTGGCACATCAGGCATACTACGCAGCCTCGCAGCCCTATGGAGGGTACCCACCGCCGCAGCTGAGCGGTGGCTACGGCTGACCGATGGCGTCTCCGTCCTCCTCATTGGTGCTGCCACCGGCGCCTTAGGATCCGACGCTTCTCGCCGCGCTGCACACCGCTCCTACGCCGACTAACTACACTGGCGGTGGTGATTGGTACATGGACACCGGTTCCACGGCACACATGTTCACTCATCCTGGTAATCTTGCCTCCTTTACTCCAGTCTCCATCGATCGCTGCATCATTGTAGGCGACAGTTTCACACTCCCCATCACACACGTTGGGCACACTTCTTTTCCTTCTAACTCCACTCCTATTTCTATGTCTAACATACTTGTGTCTCCTGATCTTATTAAGAATCTTGTTTCCGTTAAATGTCTTGCTCGTGAAAATCCTATTACTATTGAATTTGACGGGCTTGGTTTTTGTGTCAAGGATGCACGAACCAGGATGATACTCCACCGATGTGACAGCCCCGACAATCTTTATCCGGTGCATTCGCCCTCCTCCGCCAACACCGCACCGGTTGCTCTCTCCGTCGGCGTCGATCTCTGGCACGCTCGCTTGGGTCATCCCAACCCCGTCACCCTTCTTCACATTCTTAGGAGTTTCGATTTCACTTGTAATAAGATAGAGGATCACACTTTTCATGCCTGTCGTGTTGGAGTTTAATAACTCTACCACCATTGCTTCTTTTCCTTTTCAGTCGATTCATAGCGATGTGTGGACCTCTCCTATTCCTAGTAATCCGGGCTACTTATACTATCTGGTTATCCTTGATTACTATTTTCATTATGTGTGGACTTTTCCTTTGCGCCGAAAGTCGGATGCCCTATCCACTCTTAGGGCCTTTTACTCCTATGTCCACACATAGTTTGGGCATCCCATCCTTGCTCTTCAGACTGACAATGGGAAAGAGTTCGACAATCTTGCTTTTCGCACTTTCTTGTCGCATCATGGCACCTTTTTTTGTCTCACATGCCCGTATACTTCTCAGCGGAACGGTCGAGCCAAACGCGTCCTTCGTACTCTGAATGATTGCGTTCGCATGCTCTTGTTCCACGCCAATGTGCCACCTCGCTTCTGGCCGGATGCACTTGCTACTGCCTCCCTTCTGCTTAACCTTCGACCCTGCCGCCCACGGTGGAATTTCTCATATAACCACCTTCTCTTTGGTACGCCACCATCTTATGATGGTCTGTTATCCTAGCACTGCCGACACTGCTCCTCACAAACTTGCACCCTGTTCTGTCGCATGCATCTTCCTCGGCTACCCTACTAACTCCAAGGGCTACCGGTGCTACGATCCCACCTCCCACCGTGTGTTCACCTCCCGGCATGTTTATTTTGATGAGTTTTTGTTTCCGTTTCACCGGGTACCTCCGGTTGCTCCTCCAGCCTCTGCTGGCGTGGGAGCCTCGTCGGCTCTCCGAGGGCCCTCGCGTGCCACTCTTGGCCCGCCCTGGCTTTGAGGCATGCCACCCGCCCGACTCCTTCGGTTCGACACCCCTGCATGCGGCCCCCGCGGCTTTACCAGCCACGGCCCCAACGCCCTCATCTGCGGCGCCTCCTTCGACGGCAGCTCTTGCGCCCGTGGCCCCGACGCCCCCGCCTACAATTCCTCACTTGACCGCGGCTTTGGCATCCGCGCCCCCGGCACCCCCGGCGCCCTCTTCACCGGCGACTGCGGCCGCGCCCGCGGTCGGTCCGGTCACTCGCGCTCGTACGAGTGTGTTCCATCCGAGCTCGCGCTATGCCTCAGATGAGTACGTCCATGCTGCATCGACCTCTTCACCTTCGCCCCTGTCATCCTCCATCCGAGCCGCTCTTCGTGACCCACTCTGGATGGCTGCAATGCGAGAGGAGTTTGATGCTCTACTGCGCAATCGGACGTGGCAGCTTGTTCCCCATCCTCAGCATGCCAATGTCAGCACCGGGAAGTGGGTCTTCAAACACAAGCTCCGTCCTGCTGGTACCCTCGACCGCTATAAAGCGCGTTGGGTTGTTCGTGGTTTCCGGCAACATGTTGGCATCGACTTCACCGACACCTTCGCCCCGGTTGTTAAGCCCGTCTCGATTCGCACAGTTCTACACCTTGCGGTATCCCATGCTTGGCCGATGCACCAGATGGACGTCTCCAACGCCTTCCTTCATGATCACCTTCAGGAGCAGGTCTTCTGTTAGCAAACCGCGGGGTTCGTCGAGCCGGCCCTACCCGATCATGTCTGCCTGCTCTCGCGGTCCTTCTTCGGACTCAAGCAGGCCCCTCGCGCTTGGTACCAACGTATCACAACATTTCTGCACCAGCTTGGGTTTCGCTCTACCCGCTCGAATGCCTTGCTCCTTGTCTATCACCAGGGCTCCGACACGGCCTACCTGCTGCTTTATGTTGACGACATCATCCTGACGGCATCCACGGCTACTCTTCTCAGTCAGCTCACCGCTCGTCTTCGCGTCCTTCATGAGCGGAAGTATGCTCATGAGCTCCTGGATCGTGCTGGTATGCTCAACTGCAAGCCCGCTGCTAGGGCTGTTGATATGAAGGCCAAGCTCTCTGCCACGGATGGTGTTCCCTTTTCGGATGCTGCCTTCTACCGGTCTATCGTTGGTGCTCTTCAGTACCTCACTCTGACTCGACCAGAGATTCAGTATGCCATCCAGCAGGTGTGTCTCCATATGCATGCTCCTCGGGATGTTCATTGGGCCGCCGTCAAGCGGATTCTCCGCTATGTTTGTGGCACTATGGACCTCGGCGTCACGCTTCATGCCTCCACCGACACCGCGCTCACCGCCAACTCCGATGCCTACTGGGCGGGCTGCCCGGACACTCGTCGCTCTACCTCGGGCTATTGTGTCTACCTTGGACCCTCGCTCATCTCGTGGTCATCCAAGCGGCAGCCTATGGTCTCTCGTTCCAGTGCTGAGGCTGAGTATCGTGTTGTGGCCAATTTCATTGCCGAGTGTTCGTGGCTTCGCCAGCTGCTTCAGGAGCTATCCTGTGTTGTCGACAGTGCCACAGTGGTCTACTGCGACAACGTCTCGACGGTCTATCTCTCTGCTAACCCGGTTCATCATCGTCGGACCAAGCATATTGAGTTAGATATCCATTTTGTTAGGGAACAGGTGGCCCTTGGCCATGTTCGTGTTCTACACGTTCCTACTTCTCAACAATTTGCAGATATCATGACCAAGGGCTTGCCAACGGCGTCATTTGAGAAATTCTGGTCCAGTCTTTGCGTCAGCAGTGGTGCCGCTTCGACTGCGGAGGGGGGGGGTTGAGTATATGTGATTGTGCATATTTATATATTGGGCCCACCTCCTAGTTACCTATATAGTTGAGGTCGTGGTCCACCATTATACTTCATATATACGTGCATTTACACCTGAGTAATACATCATGCAATTCCCACAACATACAAAGATAACTAATGGGTTCTAAATTGGGATATTTCTTTTATCGAGATTGTGTGGATGGATGTATAGGGGAACCGAGGAGTCCGGTTGAAGATGCTCTTACGACTACTCAACTTTAATCTAGTTCTAAATACGATGTCCACATATATTATGGGCATTTAAAAACAATTTAAGAAACAAATATTTGGTTTCAAAAGGCCGTCGAGTGACTATGAACGCTCACTCCGCCCGTAACGCCACCAAACCTGGCCAGCGCCTTGCATGCCATTCTGCCAACCGGGCCCCAACCTAGAAAAAACGTCAAAATGTCGTGTGCGTGCGGCGCATGAGACCTAGGGCAGAGAGCAGAGTGGAACCGGTCTGGTCCCAGCTCTCACGCCTCCACCCTTTGCACCTCCCCTGCTTCGCTTTATATAACGACCGGCCGTGCGGTGCGATCGACCCACCCCCATCCACGGCTTCCTCCCTCGGGCGTTCCTTCCCGTCGCCGAATCTCACTTCGCACTTTGAAAACAAGAAACGCCCCCTCCCATCTCCCCCTCTCCTCCACGCCCGCCGCCGCCCGTAGCCTAACCCCATCGCCCGATCCATCGGTTCCATTCCACCAGCGGCGCTGCTGCAAGCTCGCGGCAGCAGGATGGTGGTCGGTTTCCGCCGCACGATCTCGTTCCCCGCGCCCAAGTCCGCGCCGGCGGCGGCGGCCTCGGGGTCGAACGGGAAGTCCGCGGCCGGCTACCGCGTCCGCTCGGCCAGCCTGCCCTGCCGGTTCCACCCTCTGGTGCTCCAGCTCGACGAGGACGTCGCGACGCTGCGCGATCTGGCGGGGCGTCTGGCGTCGGCCCCGTCGGCGCGCTCGATCGCGGAGGCCGCGCAGCAGCTGGGCCGGGTGCTGGTGTCGCTCTCCGAGCTGCTCCACCACCCGCAGGCCCAGGAGCCGCTCCGGCGGCTCGGCCGCTCGCCGTTCGCGGAGCGGCTGCTCGACGACTTCCTCCGCCTGGCCGACGCGCACGGCAGCTTCCGTGATGTGCTGGTCGCGCTCACCGCACTCCAGGCCGAGGCGCGCGCGGCGCTGCGGCGCGAGGACCCCGCGCGCCTGGCGTCCGCCGCACGCGGGCTTCGTCGGTCCGGCCGCGACCTCCCGCGGCTCGCCTCCTCCGCCCGCGCCGTGGCCGGCAAGGCGCCGCCTCCGGCGCCCGCCGGCCTCCCGTCGGACGCGGCCGCTCTCGCCGCCGCCATCGTCGACGCGGCGGCCGCCGTCGCGTCTGCCTCGGCCGCGGTCTTCTCCGGCGTGTCCTCCCTGTCCATTGCCGCCGCCACGGCCCGCGTCGACGTCGTCAGCACGCCGTGCTGGATGCCCTCTCCCGCAAGGTTCGCCGCCACGCCAAGAAGCAGCCACCACATCGTCACCGCCAAGCCCTCGTCCATGCGCATATGGTGGGTCGCCGACCTGATGCGCTGGATGTCGCGTGCGAAGCGCCGGTCGGCGAGCAAGCAGCACGCCGACACCGACGCCGACGGCTCCTCCGCCAAGCGGCCCCAGCCCGAGGCGGCCGTGGTCGACCCGGAGGAGGAGGACCGGAAGGCGGCGTTCGAGCGCATGGACAACCTCGGGCGGTGCATCGCGGAGGTGGAGAACAGCGGCGAGAACGTCTTCCGGGCCCTCGTCAACACCAGAGTCTCCCTGCTCAACATTCTCAGCCCAAGCTTCTGAAGAACATAATCCCCGAACGTTGGAGCCATCAAAATTTCTTCTTAATGTGAAATTTGTATATAGAAATGGGAGTTTTGAGATGACAATGGCCGTGTTTAGGTTATTAGTAGCACTGTTACTGGTAGACCAAGAATTGCAGCCGAAGTAAAAGAGATTTCCGTCTTGTGTTGCAAACTCTGCTGCATCTCTAAAAAGAACATTTTTAGAAATGACCGTTTGGAGGCAGCCTGAACCGCCGGGAGTTCAAGACTGGACACGCGCGCGCTTTTTGGCTGGGACGAGTGGCGAACGATCGGGCATCGGTTCATTCCCGATCGTTGGTTGGGATGGGTGGGGTCACGTGGATGGAATCATATGAGATCGGGACGGCTATCTTGGACGTGCTTTCTCCAGCACGATTCGATCCTAGGGCGCTCGACGCTGGCGCCAATCACGCCGACGGAATGATCTGAATGCCGTCGTGGCTATGGCAGCGGTGGCAGCGCTTCTCCTCCCGTTCTGCCCGATTTCCTTTCCCGCTTTCTCTATGCGGAGCTTCAGGTTTGAAGTCCAATGCTGTCCCTGGGCAGTGAGGCAGGCCGCCAGGGTTCGTGGCTGGCAACAGCAAGGAGAGAAGATGGCATCCCAAAATAAGACCACGTGCGACGCAAAATCGTTGGGATTTGGCCACGTCTCCGTAGCTTCTATTATGCCACTCTGACAGTGGTGATCCGTGATCCGCGACGCCGGAAGCGATTAGTGTATTGCCAGTAGGTGTGGTGGGGGAAGCACTACTCCTAGTAGTTTTGAGTGTTCGAGGAATCTGTTGAATCACATTACGTGGAGAAATGCCAAGGGAGGCAACTTAATCAAGAGGCTGTTTGGTTCCCAGCCTAAGGTTATCATGTCTAACCTTAGTCATGTCACAAAGTCTTAGGCATGTGTTTGGTTCATTGTCATACTCATGGCTTGTCACACTTTTCTAATTATATGGTTCACATGTCATAGACTTAACGTTTTGCCAAATCTTGCCACATTTATGATGACCATTTATTTGCCATACTTTTTATGGCTGCCACACTTTACCTAAGGTTAGTTGTGACGAAGTTAGTCATAAACCAAACAAGCTCTAAATCCATCACCCAACCCACCTACCACGTAGCCAAGGAATCAAGGAATCAAGAGTTTCGCAAATGACCGAGCTCTGTTATTTATTCTCTTGGGGCTACTAACATGAAAGTTTTTTTTTTCGGAGAACATGAAAGTTCTTGCTAAACGTTCTGTTGTCGTCAGGGGATTCGCTTCCGTTAGTAAGTTTGCCAAATGATTGACTCACGCATTGAGGTGCAAATGGCAAATCTCATTGTGATTGTGTGCAGTTGGAGTATTCCGGCGGACTTATTTTTGGTTTGCCTGCAATGTGTTGTGTGTTTTGAAATGAAACCTTGCAGAGATTATATTATGATTTATCTATAAAATAATTACATAAATAAATAATAACATCTTCCTCTCGACCACCGCTGCTTCCAGGGCCTCAACAGGCTAGAAGTACATGCGATGTTTTTGTAATTAACTGTAAGCATTCCATCACCGGTCATTGTCGCAAAGACGGCAAACTTCGGTGGTTATTACTCTATATAATCAGTGCGTGACGACAGATAATAAGAGATCACATATCCTAAGCAAGAGCACATAAAGTATGTACGTCAGTACATGCGCCCTTCCTCAGATAATACACCCCGTGGCAACTTGTCCTTTCCCGGAGAGGAAGCAAATTGAAACTCCGTCCTCGACAGCTGCTTGAAGTGGCGTCGATTCAGCTAAATGGACGGCGCAGGCCCGCTCCGACGTTCCGTGAGTCTGCGCGTCTCTTGCCAGAAAGGCGAAAAGCCGTCAGCGTGTAACCTAAACACGATGCAGGGTGCATTGTTGACAGGCGAGGCATGGATTTAACCAAAATCGCGTGTGAATGTGATCTCGTCGGATTTTGCGTATTTGCGTTTCAAGCGTCGCTGCTGTAGTGCTGTACCGCTGCAGCTTCAGACTACTAGTTAAAACAAAACAGTTGAGCAGGGCCTGAGGCTAGCGCACGTACAGAGTACACTGCACGACTGGACAGCTGCAAATTCCGGTGCCGTATGAAAGATTTGAAAATAAGTAGTGTACTACGCAGCCGCATGTGGCCGTCGAATTTCAACGGGCCACGTACGCGCACACGAGGGATTGGATCAGCCAGATTCCGTATCTTCTGGGAGGATGCGCCAGCCGGAAATGCCCGGACGTGGCCATCGAGGCGTCGAATAGCTGGCGCTCCGCGCTCGTGGTGTGCCCCGACACGCGTTCGCACGAAGAAGCGTCCATCTCCGTCGTCAGCTTCCTACTCTACTTCTTCCGTGCGTGGGTGCATTCGGCAACGCCGCGACGCGAAGGAAGCAGCGAGGCGGTGCGCGTTGCCGTGGCGTCGGAATATGAAAATGCGACCGTGCAGGGCTGCTGGTTGGGTGGGTGCCCGACCGGATGCTCCCGGGTTCCCCTGCCCATAGACAGACAGAATTCCTCCGGTCTTCGTGGAGTTTGCAGATAAAATTTCTCGCTCTATTATTGTTAGCACTTTAGCTACCTGTAAAGTCATCCGAATTTAGAGTTTAAGTCAGTCGAATTTCGTGTGAATGAAGGCATAGCCGAAGGGAAAGTGGAAGCTCGTCGGAAAAGCACTTTGGGTCGATCTTAAGATGGTAGTCAGACCGATTCTATCTTAGGTGACAAACGACCCCATTATCTAATATGAGGGTGTAGAGGTGGTGCGGGGTTGTCAAGAAAACTAATCATCGCCGGGGTTAGAGGAATATCGGCGGACGACAGCAACACAGTGATGGTGGGCGGTTTGACGACGAGGTTGGCGCGACAACAGCGTCGGCCGCGGGCGGCGGTACATGGGGCAGTTTCGAGTAAGAACATGAACATGAGGTTGGGCGGGAAAGCGATTTGTCCCTTCATTTCCCATCCGATGTCTGACCCTAAAAAACTTTTCAGTCGATTTGTCACTAGCCGGTCCTTTAGAAATCTTCTTCGGTGTGTTAGGGACGTTGTGTGTATCTTTATCTAAGTATATCACGAAATTTAAATGCAATGCAAGACTGATTACACATGAAAAGTTACATAGACAGGTTTACACGTGAGGAGATGTTAAGTTGTCCCGAGAGAGTGTTGCCCCTCTGAATGTAAAACCCCGTGAGTGTCACGGTATTCCTTAAGTTCCAAACTTTCTAAAGGATTATGAGTTATTAGTTTTGTGATGTTGTAATCCATGGTCCTGGGGTTGTGAATTGATGGCATTTTCTCGTCTATTGGGGTGGTCATGGAGATTCATACTTTGAGAATAGTCCGCATAAGACCACGTCGTAATGGCTTTCGTCTGATTTTTCAGCAATTATCTTCTGACAAATTAATTGCCAAGGCATTGCCTTAATTTTTGAAAAAAACTAAAGGGTTATGAGTGGGATAAAGAGCCGGAAACATGGTTCTGGCCCTAGCGGAGCACGCAATCCCAAAGATCATGGACGGTTGATGGGGTAGATAACAACACATTGCCAAGTTCTCCTGAATAAGGGACACTGGATGGAGATGTAGTTAGGATCTTGTGGGTCTTGCTAGCATCATGGGCATCTTGAGGTGTTGGTGATGTTTCATGATCAAGGTTTGCTTTACAATTGAGACGGTCGCGAAACTCTTAGGCCTCTTTGGCGGAGAAGGTTTGGTGAAGAAGGGTTTCCCACCAATTAGGAACCACGCATCCGACTCTCCCGCTGACCATAAATCCCAGAACAAAGACAAGAGGAAATACATCTCTTGTGAAGGGACAATGGTGAGTGTCGTGGTATTTCCACGACAGATGCCATGGGGTGGCTTAAGTCGTTGTTTGGGGCCGACGGGTGCTGACGGCGTTCGGAGACGGGTGTGGGTGCGATGCACCAAATGGACACCGACGTACCAAGGTTCAGGGCCCTTTGATGACGGTAAAACCCCTAGTCCTGCTGGAGTGACTATGGATGAACACACTACAGGGTTTCTCCCTGAGCTATTCGTGAGTGAGGAAGAAGGAGCTCCCGCTCTCTGCTTCCGAGCCTCGCATGTGTGGGTGTGAGTGAGAAAAGGGCATGTGGGGAGGCTTTATAGGGTAGCCAAGTGAATACAATAAGGGGGTAGAAAGGGTGCAGGCCGTGGCGGCCAGTCTCTCTGGCCGGCCATGGGGCCCGCCAGCTGCCAGGTCTTGTCAGCTGCGGGGCCCGCCGACTGCACGTCATTGTGGCAAGTACATGTCGGCGTCACGGAGTTGGTGCCGCACGCCTGCTACTAGGTCGGCCCGACCAGTTGAGGTCAGCGGTATCGGCGGCCCTGTAGCCACGCTTTGCCCCATCAAGGGGTCCTGTGACCATACTTTCCCCCGCCGGGAGGGGGGGGGGTCTTATCGTGCTGTCATACATCGGTATGGGCGGATGGGACATGCATTGACCCCGTCGGCTGCTGCCATAACCGGCAAGTCGAGCTGGCCCCACGCCCATCTGGCCCCCAGCTAGGGGGTCATGCATCCGTTCGGCCGGCCAAGGGGCGAGGCGGCCCCGAATGTTTCAAAGTCTTGACTTCTCTGCCTTGGCACACCTAAGGGTCATATCCCCATCAGTGACTCAGTTTCTTAGGTTGGATTCAGAACAAAAGTTTAATATATTTTCCACTCTAAAAAGTTGTTTTATGGAGTGGGAGAATATGTCAGGAAAAGCTTATGTGAGCAAGATGGAGAGCAACCACTTATCAAGTAAAAAACTGGTGCATTAACCATCGTTGGTTAGGAGAGATTTTTTTGTTGCAATTGTGACATTTCTTAGTTTGTTTTTTGAAATGGAGAATTATACATGGACTCTCCATCAAACCATACACGTATCCGTTATGACGTTGGTTGGTTGGCATCTGTTGGTTTGTGGTTCTACAAAGGAATGAGGAATGTGAGTGTGGTACTACAAAGAAGTTAGAGCATGGTCAATAGTATAGCCTACTGATGGCTATATGAAGCTGTCATGTCATCTGTAGTCATGTACTATACTCACACATATAGACATAGTAAGGCAGGCTATATGGTTGGCTATTAGATTAGTATTTTTTCTAACCATCTCTCTTTCTCTTTCTTTGTATTTATTGTATTTTTGTAGAAGTATGCATATAGCTAGGCTATCGCATAAAAGTCTAAAAGTAAGTATATATCATACTCTTTTTATTTTTTTCATCTCTCTCTCCTTCACATAGACAAAAATGCCATTTAGGCACTTATAAACCATTTATTTTATTTTCTCTTATGGTGTTGTAGGTTTAGCCATCCAACAAAACAATTTAGCAAAGTTCGAGATATCATATCAACGAATCGATGGCTACCAGACAAAACAAGGATGTATCCAATGCATCTCAACCAAAATCATATGTTGTAAGGTCATATAAGAGTATGCTTGTTCCTTCGTAGACCCGTTGTAGTGTTTTTTTGCAAAACCTGTTGTAGTTGTGCAACTGACGTTTGATGCCAGACTATTATGGCGGCAATCGAACATATGTGAGATGGTTGTTCTACTTTATATGGTATCTGACATTTCCAAAAGAAAAAATGTCCACATAGCGAGGGTTAGCACGTAACATGAACATCTTCCTTTTGAGAAACCATACCTTTATAGTTAGTAAATCCTAACAGTTTACCGCCAAACCCTACGTGACGCCTTAACCATGGGTTTGTTCGTCGTTGATAAACAACGCACACGAGATCTTTGCATATACTTCTTATGAATAAGATCAAGAAAGGGCTATCTTTGTGAAGGGACTGACACCATAAATTAGATCATATCGCCTTTCTTTCATCAAAATCAAGTAAGGCCCCGACCCAAGAAATGAAGGAAAGCAAGTCGTCCTTGGTTTGGAGCTAAATTCCTAGATGTACATGCTTTATCTACCTAAGATTGATGATATAAAGTGGGATCTTTAGCTTGCTCCGAGAGAGGTCTCCTTTAGCAAGAAAAAAGGTCCACGGAGAGACCTTTAACATGTAACATAAACATATTCATTTTGAGAAGTCCTAATTTATAGTTAGTAAATCCTAACAGTTTATCGTTAGCCCCTGTCTCGCGCCTTAAGCGCTGGTTTACTCATCGTTGGTAAACAACGCACCGCAGATCACTGCATATACTTCTTAAATGGCCCGTGACGGAGTCTTGAATTAGGGGGTACTCATCATGTCGTCTCCCGGTAGGAGGGTGATACGTCTCCAACGTATCTATATTTTTTTGCTTGTTCCATGATGTTATATTATCAATCTTGAATGTTTTACAATCATTTTATAGCAACTCTATATCATTTTTTGGGACTAACCTACTGACATAGTGCCAAAGTGCCAGTTGCTGTTTTTGCTTGTTTTTTTACTTCTCAGAGAATCAGTACCAAACAGAGACCAAACGTCACGGAAATGTTTGGAGATTTTTGGTGGACCAGAAGACCCAGTATGGGCCAAACAACCACCAGAGAGGGGGCCCAGGGTGGCCACCCTCCACGAGGGCATGCCAGAGGCCCCTAGGGTGGCCCGGTGGAGCGTTCCCACCTCGGGACTCCCCCAACCGACTATCAAGCCTATAAATTTCCAAATATTCAGAAAACCCTAGGGGAGTTGACGAAACACAATTCCAGCCGCCGCAAGTTCTAGAACCGTGAGATCCAATCTAACACCATCACGAAGGGGTGCATCGTCTTCATGGGTGCTTCTCCAATGATGCATGAGTAGTCCACCATAGACCTACGGGTCCGTAGGTAGTAGCTAGATGGCTTCTTCTCTCTATTTTGGTTCTCAATACAATGGTATCTTGGAGATCTATTTAATGTAATGACTTTTGCGGTGTGTTTGTTGGGATCCGATGAATTTTGGGTTCATGATGAGTTTCTATCCATGAATATGATTCGAGTCTTCTTTGATCTCTTATTTGCATGATTACTTATAGCCTCATATTTCTTCCTCGAATCTTTGGTTTAGTTAGGCCAACTAGATCGATTTTTCTTGCCATGGGAAGAGGTGCTTTGTGATGGGTTCGATCTTGCAGTTTTCTTTACCAGTGACAGAAGGGGCAAAAAGGCATGCATGTATCGTTGCCATTAAGGATAACAATATGGGGTCTATTCCTACATGAATAGATCTTGTCTACATCATGTCACCGTTCTTATTGCATTACTCCATTTCTCCATGAACTTAATACACTAGATGCATGCTGGACAGCGGTCGATGTGTGGAGTAATATAAGTAGATGCAAGATCGTTTTGGTCTACTTATCTTGGACGTGATGCCTATATAATGATCATTGCCTGGATATCGTCACGATTATTTGATCTTCTATAAATTTCCCAACAGTAATTTGTTCACCCATTGTGCGCTTTACTCACGAGAGAAGCCACTAGTAAAACCCATGACCCCAGGTCTAATTTTCCAACATATTGCTTTTCGATCTACTATTTTGCCTTTTTGTTTCCAGATCTAGAAATCCAAAAACCAAAAATACCTTGCTGCACTTTTTGTTTACTTAATTTATTTCGTGTTCTTGCGAGATCTATTTGCCAAAACTATCATTACCTAATCTATCTTTTTGCCGTTGAGATCTTGAAAACCTCTCTTACGTGTCGGGTTGCAAGTATTTGTTATTTGTGTGTAGGTGTTGTTTACGTGGGTGTGTGATGTTCCTCTACGGATTGATACATT
Source organism: Hordeum marinum (assembly GCA_022496015.1). Classification (NCBI taxonomy): domain Eukaryota; kingdom Viridiplantae; phylum Streptophyta; class Magnoliopsida; order Poales; family Poaceae; genus Hordeum; species Hordeum marinum. Next base: position 325,021,476 of record CM039677.1, read on the forward strand.
GGTTTCATAACCGAGGGAAATACTTACCGTCGTTTGTGATGACCAACAAGTATATGGGATCTAACATAGTCCTTTCGATAAGTAAGAGTGTCAAACCCAACGAGGAGCAGAAGGAAATGATAAGCGGTTCTCATCAAGGTATTCTCTGCAAGCACTGAAATTATCGGTAACAGATAGTTTTGTGACATGATAATTCGTAACATGTAGCAAGTAACAATTGTAACAAAGGTGCAGCAAGGTGGCCCAATCCTTTTTATAGCAAAGGACAAGCCTGGATAGATTCTTATATAAAGCAAGGCGCTCCCGAGGACACATGGGAATTTCTGTCAAGCTAGTTTTCATCATGCATATATGATTTGCGTTCGTTACTTTGATAGTTTGATATGTGGGTGGACTGGTGCTTGGGTGATGACATTACTTGTAAAAGCCTCCCACTTATGATTAACCCCTCCCGCAAGCATGCACAGCTACGAAAGAAGAATTAAGATAAATCTAACCATGGCATGAAACATGTGAATCCAAATCAGCCCCTTGCGAAGCAACGCATAAACTTGGGTTTAAGCTTCTATCACTCTAGCAACCCATCATCTACTTATTACTTCCCAATGCCTTACTCTAGGCCCAAACAATGGTGAAGTGTTATGTACTCAACGTTCACATAACACCACTAGAGGAGAGACAACATACATCTCGTCAAAATATAGAACTAATAGGTATTCACATGATTACTTATAACAAGACTTATTGTTGGAAATATGACCTAGAGGCAATAATAAATTAGTTATTATCATATTTCCTTATTCATGATAATCATTTATTATCCATGCTATAATTGTATTGATCGGAGACTTAGATACATGTGTGGATACATAGACAACACCATGTCCCTAGTATGCCTCTAAATAGACTAGCTCGTTGATCAAAGATGGCTATGGTTTCCTAGTCATGGACATGAGATGTTATTTGGTAACGGTATCACATCACTAGGAGAATGATGTGATGGCAATACCCAAATAATAAACGTAGAATATGATCGTGTCAGTTTATTGCTACTGTTTTCTGCATGTCAAGCATATGTTCCTATGACCATGAGATCATGCAACTCACTGAAACCGGAGGAGTGCCTTGTGTGTATCAAACGTCGCAACGTAACTGGGTGACTATAAAGGTACTCTGCAGGTATCTCCGAGGGTGCTTGTTGAGTTGGCATGGATCAAGACTAGGATTTGTTACTCCGTGTGACGAAGAGGTATCTCAGGGCCCACTCGGTAATACAACATCACTACAAGACTTGCAAGCAATGTGACTAAGTGTTAGTCAAGGGATCTTGTATTACGGAACGAGTAAAGAGACTTGCCGGTAACGAGGTTGAACTAGGTATGGAGATACCGACGATCGAATCTCGGGCAAGTAACATACCGAAGAACAAAGGGAACATCATACGGGATTAACTGAATCCTTGACATAAAGGTTCGACCGATAAAGATCTTCGTAGAATGTGTAGGAACCAATATGGGCATCCAGGTCCCGCTATTGGTTATTGACTGTAGAGGTGTCTCGGTCATGTCTACATAGTTCTCGAACCCGCAGGGTCTGCACACTTAAGGTTTGGTGACGTTTCGGTAGTATAGAGTTATGTATGATGGTGACCGAAGGTTGTTCGGAGTCTCGTATGAGATCCCGGACATCACGAGGACCTTCAGAATGGTCCGGGGGTAAATATTGATATATAGGAAGTCCTATTTTGGTCGCCGAAAAAGTTTTGGGCTAATCGGTAATGTACCGAGAGTGCCGGTAGTGTACCGGGAGACCATCGGGAGGGGTATTTCGACCCAAGAGGCTTCATGGGCTGTGGGAGGATAAATACCAGCCTTTTGTGGGCTGTTGGAAGTCCCACACAAGGCCCATGCGGTTAGGTAAGAAAAGCCCGAAGAGAAAAGGTGGAAAAAAGGCAAAAAGGCAAAAAAGGAAGAGTCCTAATCCTACTAGGATTGGAGGAGGAGGAGGACTCTCCTCCCTAGCTTTGGCCGAAGCCTCCTAGTGGGCTTTGCCCTTGTGCCAAGCCTCCTCTCTTCCTCTTATATATACTAGAGGTTTTAGGGTTTTGGCACAGAATTTTAGCCACGTGCTACCCGTTCCTCCAGTGCATAGTTTCTCCTCTAGATCGAATTTCTGCAGTGCTTAGGCGAAGCCCTGCCGGAATAGCTCCACCACCATCGCCGGAGCACCGTCATGATGCCGGAGAACTCTTCTACCTCTCTGCTCCCTCTTGCTGGATCAAGAAGGCGGAGATCGTCATCAAGCTGTACGTGTGCTGAATGCGAAGGTGCCGTCTGTTCGGCGCTAGATCGGAAGGACCGTGATCAAGGTCGCGAGACGGATCGTGATGAGATCGCGGGATGGATCATGATGAGTTCGTGGGATGGATTGTGATGATATCGTGGGACGGATCGTGATGAGTTCGTGAGACGGATCGTGATTGGATCGCGCGACGGATCGTGATGAGATCGTGGGATGCTCGGCGATTTGGATCGCGAAGACGTTCGACTACACCAACCGCGTTTCTTAACGCTTCCCGCTTAACGATCTACAAGGGTATGTGGATCCACTCTCCCTCTCATATATGTTCATCACCATGGATAGATCTTGCGTGTGCATAGGAAATTTTTGTTTCCCATGCAACGTTCCCGAACAGTGGCATCATGAGCTAGGTCTATGTGTAGATGAGATCTTGAGTAGAACACAAAGAGTTTGTGGGCGTTGATGCTTAGATTGCTTCCTCCCTTGGTCGTGTTTTTGTTCAGCGGTATTATGAGATGAAGCGGCCCGGACCAACATTACTCGTACGCTTACGAGAGACCGGTTCCCTCAACCGCAACTTGTTGCATAGATGGCTTGCGGGTGCTAGTTTCTCTCACTTTAGTTGGATCGGATTCGAAAAAGGTGGTCCTTGAGAAGGTTGAAAAGCAACTAGTGTATCACCGTTGTGGTTTTTTTGCGTAGATGAGAATCGTTCTTGCTAGATACCCGTAGCAGCCACGTAAAACATGCAACAACAATTAGAGGACGTCTAACTTGTTTTTGCAGGGTATGTTGTGATATGATATGGACAATTACATGATGTGATATATGTTATGTATGAGATGATCATGTGATGTATAGATTATCATGACTTGCATGCCGATGAGTACGGTAACCGGCAGGAGCCATAGGGTTGTCTTTAATTATTGTATGACCTGCGTGTCAATCATTAAGCATTATGTAATGCTTTACTTTATCGCTAAACGGTAGCAATAGTAGTAGAAGCATGTTGGGCGCGACAACCCCGGTGGTGACATGTTGATGGAGATCATGGTGTCTTGCCGGTGACAATGGAGATCATGTCGGTGCTTTCAAGATGGAGATCAAAAGCACAAGTTCATGGCCATATCATGTCACTTATGATTTGCATGTGATGTTAATCCTTTTATGCATCTTGTTTTGCTTAGGACGACAGTAGCATATAAGGTGATCCCTCACTTAAATTTCAAGATGAATTGTGTTCTCCCCGAGTGTGCACCGTTGTGAAAGTTCGTCGTGTTGAGAAACCACGTGATGATCGGGTGTGATAGACTCTACGTTCACATACAATGGGTGCAAGTCAGTGTTGCACATGCAGAACACTCGGGTTAAAATTGACGAGCCTAGCATGTACAGACATGGCCTCGGAACACAAGAGACCGAAAGGTCGAACATGAGTCATATAGCAGATATGATCAACATGATGATGTTCACTATTGAAACCACCTCAACTCACGTGATGATCGGACTTGAGTTGGTGAATTTGGATCATGTATCACTCGAATGACTGGAGGGATGTCAATTTGAGTGGGAGTTCTTAAGTAATATGATTAATTGAACTCATTATCTGTAGCGACCCGACTCAAAACGAGTCAAGCCTCTGTGTTTTCTGTGCCATCCCTGGATCAGTATGCTGGCACACACAGTACATCAATGTATATATCAAAGTGCAATCACATGTAAATAGCGTAAAACTGATATATACCTTAAAATAGCAGCGGATACAGTCAACGGGAGTGGAGTCCCAATAACACCAACGGCAAGTTGAGTGCGGACTGTAACCCTGAGTCGTACTCTTACCCGTCGTAGAAGAGTATCTGCAACATAAAACGTTGCAGCCGTGTAGGTCAGTACATTGAATGTACTGGCAAGATCACCATAGTAGAACAGAAAAAAATAAAGACTATTCTATATGCAAAGGCTTTGTGGCTCTGTGTCTGAGTTTTTGCGTAAAAGCTGATTTTATTTTCCTACAACAAAGGAATATCAGGAATTTCACTATAGAGTTACCTATCATGACATGGTTCCGCCAACCAATGTCTCAATGCCCATAAGTATCATAAGTTGCCCACAATTAGTTATCAGTCCAGTGTTGAGAGTTCAGAGATAGATCCAAGTCTAGAAGCTCAAATTGTCCGTAACCGGGGACACGGCTAATCGATTAGGTTTAACTCTGCAGAGTGTTGTGTACTTTACCCACAAGATTCTTTCCCTCCTGGTAAGTCCTCGCACTGCCTGGTGTTTGAGAACAGGATGAAAGAAACATGGTCTTTCAGAGTGCTTCCCTGACTGTCCGACAGTGCCCATCCCATCCTAACGTCGACTACATCTCGTAGCACTGCCCAGCAGAGTCACAACAAAGATCAACCAAGCCAGAGCCCATAATGACTTGTGGCTACACAGGTAAGCTTCCGGGCATGAAGTATTCATCCTTCTCTTTGAGTCTGGGTGAAGCTTTCCGCAAGATGTCATGGCGCTTCTCCATGCATCCCGGCCATCCACTGGTTTCTCCAGGGATGCCCAATCAACCATCCTTCACCCAGTAGTGTGTATTGAAAACTTGTCTTCTCGAGTCTTGAAGTCTTGAGGACTTGAAGATGCAGGACTTGAAAATGTCTTCATGAAGTTGTCGTCTTGACGTAGAGTCCTTCTTCACACCACTCACGAACGCTCATACCAAACCCCGTCTACTTTAGCATAGCATAAAAGTAACTAACGTTCCCGGGGCTTTAGTAACCAGTGGTGGGTTCCTACCTCATGCATTCTACTCAACTACAAGAATTTCAATAACACTACGGGAGGGATGTGCTGAATGATGTCACTACATGCAATAAAAACATAGGTATGAAATAGATGGTCAAGGTGAACTTGCCTGTACTGTTGATGAAGATAAGATATCGCTCTCAGAAATAACTTGATAGAACTATTCGTCACTCTCCGATGAAAATCTATCGTAAGCAAATAACATCCAATAAACATTCATGCCAAAACAAAGAACTGAAAAACGCAAGAACAAAACATGTCTTGGTGCGAAAATAACAACATACTAAGGTTAAATAAGAAAATATAGGTTCTAACTGTGTTGTAAAGTGAAAGTGGAGGAATCAACTTCAAAAGAGTTAATGGATGATGAACTATTGCTATATAAGCTTAGGTTGGAGAGACTACGAAAGACGATCCAAGGTATGGGGAGAACAACATGAATGTTCAAAAAGAATTAATTGAAATGGCACACTACAACACAAGTTATAGTGAATTTAAGTATGAATTGAATTTGAATTCGGAAGGGTCAAAAGAAGTTGCACCGAAGTATGATGGTTATAAATAGAAATATATGACATGAGTATTTAGGGGCAAAAGGAATCAATTGAAAAGGTGTTACAGTTTGCAAGATATGATCAAATGAAGGTTCGGATTCAAATTGAATCGCTCCAATTTGAAAGGTTCAAAGATTGAAACTAATGATGTTACTATATATGGGAAGTCAATATGAACGTGTAGAAAAAGAATTACTAGGTTCAGAATGACGGATCAAAAGTTATAAGCAATTCAATATGGCATTGAGTTAGCTTAGTACAGTGTGTGAACACATTTTGGGGACTAATAGAGAAGTATGAGCAAGATCAAAATTATATGTTGAAACGATAACACTAATGATGTGAACGGAAAGATTACTTTGATACGGATCCGACGCAATTGGATTCATCGGAAACGGAGCTACGGATAAAAAGATATGATCAAAAGAAGTTTGAATATAAATCTAAATAAATTTCGAAAGTTGAAATTTGAAAAAAGTTGACGTGATAGGTTGATTGGATAGGTGAGGTCAAGACGAAAATCTAGACGTTGGTTTCATCTAATTCTGATAAACGAGTAAAAAATTATGGCTATTTGAAAAATCTGGGCCAAGCTGTTTTACGGAGAAAAATGCTATGTCTAAAAGAATTCTAGGACTAATGAGTAAATACGGAGACTAATTAATAATCTAATTACTCTACCGTATACTATTATAGAAATACTAGTCTAGGGATATTAAACTACAGGAGTATAAAAGAAAATACGAAGAGAATACCTTTAGAATGCAGAGAAGATATAAATCCAAAGAGAAGACGACTTCCAGAAATCCCGCCGGAGAGAAGAAAATATTTCTTTTCATAAAGCTAGTCAAACCGAAACGATTCGATTCAACCCGAAGTGGATGACTTTTGAGTGCACCTATGGGTCTATATTTATAGGTGGAAAGAAGGTGCAAACGTTCAAAGCTAAGCGAGGTGGGACTAAAATAGAGAAAGAGAGGAGAAGAGGGCCACATGGGCTGATTTGGGCTGATTCAGCCGGCCGGGGCGCAGCCCAGTTTTTTTTTATTACACGGATGAACAGTGTTCCGGCATGAACAGTGTTCTCTGTTTTTTTTTTAAAAAAACAGCAAAGAAATACAAATAAACAAAAATAGAAAAACAATTTATACAGGCATATTATATATCAAAATTTTCAGAAAAATATGTCCTAAAACATGAACATTTTTTTAAGGCCGAATAAAATACTTTGAAAAATAGTATTTTTTTTTTGCAGTAACTCCAAAATGAAAAGAAACTAGAATTTCAAATAAATGGCAAATAGTTTTTTTTTATTTTAAAATTTGAGTCAAAAAATTGTATCTGATTTTTTTTAGTGTGATTTACCTCCTCTCATTTGATTTTATAAGAGGGTTTTGAAAATATTTGAACTCAAAATTTAATAGGGATTCGAAATAGAAAATTTTGGGAAAGTCATTTTATTCTCTCTCATTAAAATTTCAAAAGTTTCAAAATTCCACTGAATTTCACACAATCAATCACACAACATTCAAGCAAACAATCCTACTTATTTATTTAATATAACATTCCAAAATTTGGGATGTTACATTATCATGAACATAGTGAGTAGTGTCTTTGCAAACGGTGTTGTAGATTACTAGCTCACGCTGTAGCTCCCTTGAATTTTTATATGTTCCTAGGGAAATAGAGTTGAAAGATGGTGGTAGCAATATTGCGGACTGGCTCCGTGATCTGAGGATTGTCTTCCTTGCTACACAGAAGGCTTATGTCCTTAATGCACCGCTCGGTGCGCCAACCCCTCTAGCATCATCTGTAGATGTTGTGAACATCTGACAGGCACGTTCTGATGACTACTTGATAGTTTTGTGCGTCATGCATTACAACTTAAAATTGAGGCTCCGGAACGTTTTGAACATCATGGAAGATATGAGATGTTCTAAGAGCTAAAATTAGGATCTCAGGCTCGTGCCCGTGTTGCGAGATATGAGATCTCCAACAAGATTCTTTGCCTGCAAGATGAAAGAGAATATCTCAATCGTTGAGCATGTGCTCAGATTGTCTGGGTGCTACAATCGCTTGAATCGAGTGGGAGTTAATCCTCCAGATAAGATAGTGATTGATATAGTTCTCCAAGTTACTGTCACTGAAGCTACTAGAACTTGGTGATGAACTATAAAATGCCAGGGATAGAAATAATGATCCCTGAGCTATTCGCGATGTTTGACACCGCGAAGGTAGAAATCAAGAAGGAGCGTCAAGTGTTGATGGTTAGTCAAACCACTAGTTTCGAGAAGGGCAAGAGCAAGGAGGAAAACTTGATGGATAGCAAGTCAGTTGCTGCTCTAGTGAAGCAACCCAAAGTTGAACCCAAACCCGAGACTAAGTGCTTCGATTATGAGGAGAGCGGTCGTTGAAGCGGAACAACCCTAGATACTTGGTAGATAAGAATGCTGGCAACATCGACAGAAGTATATTTGATATACGTGTTAATGATGTGTACCTTGCGAGTACCCCTAGTAGCACCTGGGTATTGGATACCGGTTCGGTTGCTAAATGTTAGTAACTCGACATAAAAGCTACAGAATAAACGGGGAACTAGATAAGGGTGAGGTGATGATGTGTGTTGGAAATGTTTCCAAGGTTGATGTGATCAACATCGCACGCTCTCTCTACCTTCGGGATTAGTGACAAACCTAAATAAATGTTATTTGGTGTTTTGCGTTGAGCATGAACGTGATTAGATCGTGTTTATTGCAACACGGTTATTCATTTAAGTTAGAGAATAATGGTTATTCTGTTTACATGAATAATACCTTCAATGGTCATGCAGCCAGTGAGAATGGTTTGTTGAATCTTGATCGTAGTAATACACATGTTCATAACATTGATACCAAAAGATACAAAGTTAATAATGATAGTACCACATACTTGTGGCACTGCCGCTAAATGTCATATTGGTATAAAGCGCATGAAGAAACTCCATGCTGATGGATCTTTGGACTCATTCGATTTCGAATCGGTTGAGACATGCGAACCATGCCTCTTGGGCAAGATGACTAAGGACCCCGTTTCCAGATGGATGGAGCGGGCAAGTGATTTATTGGAAATGGTACATGTTGATGTATGCAATCCAATGAGTCTTGTAGCGTGCGGTGGATATCGTTATTTTCTTACCTTCACTGATGATTTGAGTAGATATAGTGTATATTTACTTAATGAAACACAAGTCTGAATCGTTTGAAAGGTTGAAGGAAATTCAGAGTGAAGTTTAAGATCATCATGACAAGAAGATAAAAATGTCTGCGATATGATCGTGGAGGCAAATATCTGAGTTACGAGTTTGGCATACAACTTTAGACAATGTGAAAGTTGTTTCACAACTCATGCCACCTGGAACACTATAGTGTGATGGTGTGTTCGAACGTCGTAGTCGTGCTCTATTGAAAATGGTGCTTGTTATGATGTTTCTTATCGTTTTGCTACTATAATTTTGGGGTTATGCATTAGAGGCAAGTACATTCACTTTAGATAGGGCGCCATCTAAATCCGTTGAGATGACACCGTGTGAATTATGGTTTGATAGAAACCTAAGCTGTCATTTCTTAATGTTTGGGGCTGCAACACTTATGTCAAAAAGGTTTTTACCTAATGAGCTCGAACCCAAAGCAGACAAATGCATCTTCATAGAATACCCTAAAGACAGTTCGCTAAACCTTCTATCTCAGATCCAAGCATAAAGTGTTTGTTGCTAAAACCGGGTCCTTTCTCGAGAAAGAGTTTCTCTCGAAAGAATTGAGTGGGAGGAAGATAGAACTTGATGAGGTTGTTGAAACTTTGTTTCAACGAGAGAGTAGCGCAGCACAGGAAGATGTTTCTGTCAAGCCTACGTTAGTTGAAGAGGAAGTTAATGACGATGATCATGGATCTTCGGATCAAGTTACTATCGAACCTCGTAGGTCGACAAGGACGTGTACTGCTCCTGAGTGGTACGACAACCCTGTCTTAGAGGTCATGTTGTTGGACAACGATGAACCTACGAGCTATGGAGAAGCGATGACGGGCCCGGATCCCGACAAATGGTTAGAGACCATGAAATCCGAGAAAGGATCCATGTATGAAAACCAAGTATAGACTTTGGTAGACTTTCTCGTTGGACGACAGGTCATTGAGTACAAATGGATGTTTAAAATGAAGACATACGCTCATGGTAAATGTCACCGTTTGTAAAGCTCGACTTGTTGCAAAGAAGTTTACGACAAGTTCAAGGAGTTGACTGCGATGAGACTTTCTCACTCGTAGCGATGCTAAAGTCTGTTGGAATTATGTTAGCAGTTGCTGCATTTTTCAATTATGAAATCTGGCAGATGGATATCAAAACATAGTTTCCTTAACGGTTTACTTGAGGAAAGGTGGTATGTGATACAACCAGAAGGTTTTGTCAGTCCTAAGGATGCTAAAAGGTGTGCAAGCTTCCGTGATTCTTCTATGAACTGAAGCAAGCATCTCGGAGTTGGAATATACACTTTGATGAGGTGATCAAAGTTTTTGAGTCTATACAAAGTTTACGAGAAACTTGTATTTACAATAAAGTGAGTGGGAGCACTATAGAATTTCTGATAAGTATATGTGGATGACATATTGTTGATCGGAAATGATGTAGAATTTCTGGGAAGCATAAATGTTTATTTGAAAAGAGTTTTTCAAAGGAAGACCTGGATAAAGCTACCTAATTGTTGAGCATCAATATCTATAGAGATAGATCAAGATGCTTGATGAGACTTTCAATGAGTACATACCGTGACAAGATTTTGAATGAGTTCAAAATGAATCAGTCAGAGAAAGAGTTCTCGCTTGATTTGTGAGGTGTGAAGTTGAGTGAGACTCAAAGCTCGACAACGGCAGAAGAAAGAGAAAGGACGAATGTCGTCCCCTATGCCTTAGCCATAGGCTCTGTATAGTATGCCATGCTGTGTACCGCACCTGTGTGTGCCTTGCCATGAGTCCGTCAAGGGGTACAAGAGTGATCCAAAAGTGGATCACTGGACAACGGTCTATATTATCCTTAGTGGCTAAAAGACTAAGGAAACGTTTCTCGATTATGGAGGTGATAAAGGGTTCTTCATAAAGAGTTTCGTCGATTCAAGCTTTAACACTAATCCGGATGACTCTTAGTAGCAATCCAGATACGTATAGTGGAGCAGCCATTTGGAATAGTACCAAGTGGAGTGTGGTAGCAGTGTTTACGGTTTGACATAGAGATTTTCAAAGTACACACGGATATGAATGTCGCAGACCCGTTGACTATAAGACCTCTCTCACATGCAAATCATGATCGAGCCCCAGAACTCATTGGGTGTTAGATTCATAACAATGCGAATCATATGGTGATGTGAACTAGATTATTGACTCTAGTGCAAGTGGGAGACTGTTGGAAATATGCCCTAGAGGCAATAATAAATTAGTTATTATCATATTTCCTTATTCATGATAATCGTTTATTATCCATGCTATAATTCTATTGATCGGAGACTTAAATACATGTGTGGATACATAGACAACACCATGTCCCTAGTATGCCTCTAAATAGACTAGCTCGTTGATCAAAGATGCCTATGGTTTCCTAGTCATGGACATGAGACGTTATTTGGTAACGGGATCACATCATTAGGAGAATGATGTGATGGACAAGACCCAAACTACAAACGCATAATATGATCGTGTCAGTTTATTGCCACTATTTTCTGCATGTCAAGTATATGTTCCTATGACCATGAGATCATGTAACTCACTGACACCAGATGAGTGCCTTGTGTGTATCAAACGTCGCAATGTAACTGGGTGACTATAAAGGTACTCTACAGGTATCTCTGAGGGTGTCTGTTGAGTTGGCATGGATCAAGACTGGGATTTGTTACTCCGTGTGACGGAGAGGTATCTCAGGGCCCACTCGGTAATACAACATCACAACAAGCCTTGCAAGCAATGTGACTAAGTGTTAGTCACAGGATCTTGTATTATGGAACGAGTAAAGAGACTTGCCGGTAACAGGGTTGAACTAGGTATGGAGATACCGACAATCAAATCTTGGGGGGTGCAGGTGTTCTAATACAACTCGTACGTACCACAGTCGAAGCTTTAGTATGTTCCTTTATCCGAACAGGGAAGGGTGGTTTCTCAATGTAAGCAGTAGGGATAACAGGATCAAAATTATAAGTAATAATTTCCTCTTCAACTTTAATAGGTTCAACTACTTTCACTTCAATGGGAGGATGATATTTAAACCACTTCTCCTTAGGGAGATCAACATGAGTAGCAAAAGATTCACAGAAAGAAGCTACTATCTCAGAGTCAAGTCCATATTTAGTGCTAAACTCACAAAAAGCATCGGTGTCTACAAAGGATTTAACACAATCAAACTTAAGGTTCATAACTGACTCCTTACCTTCGATGAGTTCCCAATATTTAGAGTTGCGTTTAATTCTTTCCAATAAATCCCATTTGAATTCAATATCTTTCTTCATAAAAGAACTTAAACGAGGAGCAGAAGGAAATGACAAGCGCTTCTCAGCAAGCACTGAAATTATCGGTAACTGATAGTTTTGTGACACGATAATTCGTAACGGGTAGCAAGTAACAATTGTAACAAAGGTGCAGCAAGGTGGACCAATCCTTTTTATAGCAAAGGACAAGCCTGTACATATTCTTATATAAAGCAAGGCGCTCCCGAGGACACATGGGAATTTCTGTCAAGCTAGTTTTCATCATGCATATATGATTTGCGTTCGTTACTTTGATAGTTTGATATGTGGGTGGACCGGTGCTTGGGTGCTGCCCTTACTTGGACAAGCCTGTCACTTATGATTAGCCCCTCCTTCAAGATCTACGACTACGAAAGAATAATTAAGATAAATCTAACCATAGCATGAAACATGTGGATCCAAATCAGCCCCTTACGAAGCAACACATAAACTAGAGTTTAAGCTTCTGTCACTCTAGCAACCTATCATCTATTTATTACTTCCCAATGCCTTCCTCTAGGCCCAAACAATGGTGAAGTGTTATGTAGTCGACGTTCACATAACACCACTAGAGGAGATACAACATACATCTCATCAAAATATCAAACGAATACCAAATTCACATGATTACTTATAACAAGACTTATCCTATGTCCTCGGGAACAAATGTAACTATTCACAAAGCATATTCATGTTCATAATCAGAGGAGTATTAATGATGATCAAGGATCTGAACATATGATCTTCCACCAAGTAAAGCAACTAGCATCAACTACAAGGAGTAATCAACACTACTCGCAACCCACAAGTACCAATGTGAGGTTTTGAGACAAAGATCGGATACAAGAGATGAACTAAGGTTCGGAGAGGAGATGGTGCTGATGAAGATGTTGATGGATATTGACCACCTCTTGATGAGAGGATCGTTGGTGATGACGATGGCTTCGATTTCCCCCTCCAGGAGGGAAGTTTCCCCGACAGGATCGCCCTGCCGGAGCTCTAGATTGGTTCTGCCCAACTTCCGCCTTGACACGGCGGAGCTTCATACCGAAAGCTCTGTTATGATTTTTTTCCAGGACAAAACCCTCAATATAGCAGAAGATGGGCATCGGAGGGCTTCCAGGTGGGCCACAAGCCCCAAGGGCGCGCCTTGCAGGCTTGTGACTTCCTGTTGGGGACCTTGTTGTATTTCTTTCGCCCAATATTTTTTATATATTCCAAAATAATTCTCCGTAGATTTTCAAGACTTTTGGAGTTGTGGAGAATAGGAATATCAGATTTTCTCCTTTTCCAGTCCAGAACTCCAGCTAGCGGCAATCTCCCTCTTCATGTAAACCTTGTAAAATAAGAGAGAAAAGGCATAAGTGTTGTACCAAAATGTGTAATAACAGCCCATAATGCAATACATATCAATATAAAATCATGATGCAAAATGGACGTATCACTATGTGTTGGAAATAGGCCCTAGAGGCAATAATAAATTGGTTATTATCATATTTCCTTGTTCATGATAATCGTTTATTATCCATGCTATAATTGTGTTGATCGGAAACTAAGATACATGTGTGGATACATAGACAAAACCATGTCCCTAGTATGCCTCTAATAGACTAGCTCGTTAATCAAATATGGTTATGGTTTCCTAGCCATGGACATGAGATGTCATTTGATAACGGGATCACATCATTAGGAGAATGGTGTGATGGACAAGACCCAAACTACAAACGTAGCATATGATCATGTCAGTTTATTGCTACTGTTTTCTACATGTAAAGTATATGTTCCTATAACCATGAGATCATGCAACTCATCGACACCGGAGGAGTGCCTTGTGTGTATCAAACGTCGCAATGTAACTGGGTGACTATAAAGGTACTCTACAGGTATCTCTGAGGGTGTCTGTTTGGTTGGCATGGATCAAGACTGGGATTTGTTGCTTCGTGTGACGGAGAGGTATCTTAGGGCCCACTCGGTAATACAACATCACAACAAGCCTTGCAAACAATGTGACTAAGTGTTAGTCATGGGATCTTGTATTATGGAACGAGTAAAGAGACTTGCCGATAACGAGGTTGAACTAGGTATGGAGATATCGACGATCGAATCTCGAGCAAGTAACATACTGAAGAACAAAGGGAACATCATACGAGATTAACTGAATCCTTGACATAGAGGTTCGACCGATAAAGATCTTCGTAGAATATGTAGGAACTAATATGGGCATCCAGGTCCCGCTATTGGTTATTGACAGTAGAGGTGTCTCGGTCATGTCTACATAGTTCTCAAACCCGCAGGGTCTGCACACTTAAGGTTCGGTGATGTTTCGGTAGTATAGAGTTATGTATGGTGGTGACCGAAGGTTGTTTGGAGTCCTGGATGAGATCTCAGACATCACGAGGAGCTCCTAAATGGTCTGGAGGTAAAGATTGATATATAGGAAGTCCTGTTTTGGTCGCCGAAAAAGTTTCGGGCTCATCGGTAGTGTACGGGGAGTGCTGGTAGTGTACCGGGGGACCATCGGGAGAGGTATTTCGACCCAAGAGGCTACATGGGCTGTGGGAGGAGGTAAACCAGCCCCTGGTGGGCTGGCCGAAGCCTCCTCTAAGGGCCCATGTGGCTGAAGTGGTTTGAGAAGGAAAAAAAATCCAAAGGTGGAGAAGTGGAAAGAGTTTCCAAGTGGAAAGGAGGAATCCTACTCCAAATAGGATTGGAGTAGGATTCCTCCACCTCCAATTTCGACCAAACCTTAAGGGTTTGAGGCTTCCTCATCCTCTCCCTCCCTCCTATATACACTAGAGGATTTATAGGGAAAAGCTAACCCTAATAGCCATGTGCCACCTCTCCTCTAGATCGCAGTTTCTCCTCTAGATCGGTTTTCAGCGGTGCTTAGGCGAAGTCCTGCTGGAATAGCTCCACCATCATTGCTGCAACGCCATCGCGCAGCCGGAGAACTCATCTACCTCTCTACTCCCTCTTGTTGGATCAAGAAGGCATAGATCGTCATCGAGCTCTACCTGTGCTGAACGCGGAGGTGCCTTCCGTTCGGTGCTAGATCGGAAGGACCGTGATCAAGACCATGAAATGATTCATGATTGGATCGCAGGACGGGTCGTGATGAGATCGCGGGACGGATCGTGATGAGATCGCGGGACGGATCGTGATGGGACCGTGGGACGCTCGGCGATTTGGATCGCGAATACATTCGACTACATCAACCGCATTTTTTAACGCTTCCCGCTTAGCAATCTACAAGGGTATGTAGATCCACTCTCCCTCTTGTAGATGCTCATCACCATGGATAGATCTTGCTTGCACGTAGGAAAATTTTGTTTCCCATGCAACATTCCCCAACAGTGGTATCAGAGCTAGGTCTATGTGTAGATGAGATCTCGAGTAGAACACAAAGAGTTTGTGGGCGTTGATGCTTAGATTGCTTCCTCCCTTGGTCGTGTTTTGATTCAGCGGTATTGTGGGATGAAGCGGCCCGGACCAACCTTACTCGTACGCTTACGAGAGACTGATTCCATCAATTGACATGTAACCTCGTTGCATAAAGATGGCTGGCGGGTGCCTGTTTCTCCTACTTTAGTTGGATCGGATTCGACAAGGGCGATCCTTGAGAAGGTTGAAAAGCAACTTATGTATCATCGTTGTGGTTTTTGCATAGGTGAGAATTATTCTTGCTAGATACCCGTAGCAGCCACGTAAAACATGCAACAACAATTAGAGGACGTCTAACTTGTTTTTGCAGGGTATGTTGTGATGTGATATGGCCAATTACATGATGAGATATATGTGATGTATGAGATGATTATGTTTTGCATAGAATGTCATGACTTGCACGTCGATGAGTACGGCAACCGGCAGGAGCCATAGGGTTGTCTTTAATTATTGTATGACCTGCGTGTCAATCATTAAGCGCTATGTAATGCTTTACTTTATCGCTAAACGATAGCAATAGTAGTAGAAGCATGGTGGGCGCAACAACCCCGATGGCGACACGTTGATGGAGATCAAGATGATGGAGATCATGGTGTCATGCCGGTGACGATGGAGATCATGCCGGTGCTTTCAAGATGGAGATCAAAAGCACAAGTTCATGGCCATATTATGTCACTTATGATTTGCATGTGATGTTAATCCTTTTATGCACCTTGTTTTGCTTAGGACGATGGTAGCATTATAAGGTGATCCCTCACTTAATTTCAAGATAAATTGGGTCCTCCCCAAGTGTGCATCGTTGCGGAAGTTTGTCGTGTCGAGACACCACGTGATGATCGGGTGTGATAGACTCTACGTTCACATATAATGGGTGCAAACCAGTGTTGCACATGCAGAACACTTGGGTTAAACTTGACGAGCCTAGCATGTACAGACATGGCCTCAGAACACAAGAGACCGAAAGGTCGAACATGAGTCATATAGTACATATGATCAACATGATGATTTTCACCATTGAAACCACCTCAACTCACATGATGATCGGACTTGAGTTGGTGAATTTGGATCATGTATCACTCGAATGACCGGAGGGATGTCAATTTGGGTGGGAGTTCTTCAGTAATATGATTAATTGAACTCATTATCATGAACATAGTCAATAGTGTCTTTGCAAATTATGTTGTAGATTACTTTCTCGCGCTGTAGCTCCCTTGAATTTTTATATGTTCCTAGAGAAATAGAGTTCAAAGCTGATGGTAGCAATATTGCGGACTGGATCCGTGATCTGAGGATTGTCCTCATTGCTGCACAGAAGGCTTATGTCCTTAATGCACCACTCGGTGCACCAACCCCTCTAGCATCGTCTGTAGATGTTGTGAACATCTGACAGGCACTTTCTGATGACTACTTGATAGTTTAGTGCATCATGCATTATGACTTAGAATTGAGGCTCCGAAACATTTTGAACGTCACAGAACATATGAGATGTTCTAAGAGTTGAAATTAGGATCTCAGGCTCATGCCCGTGTTGCAAGATATGAGATCTCCAACAAGATTCTTTGCCTGCAAGATGAAAGAGAATAGCTCAATCATTGAGCATGTGCTCAGATTGTCCGGGTGCTACAATTGCTTGAATCGAGTGGGAGTTGATCTTCCAGATAAGATAGTGATTGCTATAGTTCTCCAAGTCACTGTCACTAAGATACTAGAACTTGGTGATGAACTATAAAATGCCAGGGATAGAAATAATTATCCCTGAGCTGTTTGTGATGTTTGACACCACGAAGGTAGAAATCAAGAAGGAGCGTCAAGTGTTGATGGTTAGTAAAATCACTAGTTTCAAGAAGGGCAAGGGCAAGGAGGGAAACTTCATGGATGGCAAGTCAGTTGCTGCTCTAGTGAAGCAACCCAAAGTTGAATCCAAACCCGAGACTAAGTGCTTAGATTATGAGGATAGCGGATGCTGAAGCGGATCAACCCTAGATACTTGGAAGATAAGAAGGCTGGCAACATCGATAGAAGTATATTTGATATACGTGTTATTGATGTGTACCTTGCTAGTACTCCTAGTAGCACCTGGGTATTGGATACCGGTTCGGTTGCTAAATGTTAGTAACTCGACATAAAAGCTACGGAATAAACGGAGAACTAGCTAAGGGTGAGGTGACGATGTGTGTTGGAAATGTTTCCAAGGTTGATGTGATCAACATCGCATGCTCTCTCTACCTTCGGGATAAGTGACGAACCTAAATAAATGTTATTTGGTGTTTTGTGTTGAGCATGAACGTGATTAGATCGTGTTTATTGCAACACGGTTATTCATTTAAGTTAGAGAATAATGGTTATTCTGTTTACATGAATAATACCTTTGATGGTCATGCACCCAGTGAGAATGGTTTGTTGAATCTTGATCGTAGCAATACACATGTTCATAACATTGATGCCAAAGATACAAAGTTAATAATGATTGTACCACATACTTGTGGCACTGCCGCTAAATTTCATATTGGTATAAAGCACATGAAGAAACTCCATGCTAATGGATCTTTGGACTCATTCGATTTCGAATCAGTTGAGACATGCGAACCATGCCTCTTAGGCAAGATGACTAAGGACCCCGTTTTCCAGATTGATGGAGCGGGCAAGTGATTTATTGGAAATGATACATGTTGATGTATGCAATCCAATGAGTCTTGTACATGCAGTGGATATCGTTATTTTCTTACCTTCACTGACGATTTGAGTAGATATAGTGAATATTTACTTAATGAAACACAAGTCTGAATCGTTTGAAAGGTTCAAGCAAATTCAGAGTGAAGTTTAAGATCATCGTGACAAGAAGATACAAATGTCTGTGATATGATCGTGGAGGTGAATATCTGAGTTACGAGCTTGGCATACAACTTTAGACAATGTGAAAGTTGTTTCACAACTCATGCCACCTGGAACACCATAGTGTGATGGTGTTCCCGAACGTCATAGTCGTGCTCTATTGGATATGGTGCGTGCTATGATGTCTCTTATCGTTTTGTTACTATAATTTTGGGGTTATGCATTAGAGACAACTACATTCACTTTAAATAGGGCGCCATCTAAATCCATTGAGATGACACCGTGTGAATTATAGTTTGATAGAAACCTAAGCTATCATTTCTTAATGTTTGAGGCTGTGACGCTTGTGTGGAAAATGTTTTCACCTAATGAGCTCGAACCCAAAGCGGACAAATGCATCTTCATAGAATACCCTAAGAACAGTTGGGTGAACCTTCTATCTCAGATCCAAGCATAAAATGTTTGTTGCTAAAACTGGGTCCTTTCTCGAGAAAAAATTTCTCTCGAAAGAATTGAGTGGGAGGAAGATAGAACTTGATGAGGTTATTGAACCTTTGTTTCAACGAGAGAATAGCGCAGCGCAGGAAGATGTTTCTGTGAAGCCTACGTTAGTTGAAGAGGAAGTTAATGATGATGATCATGAAGCTTCAGATCAAGTTACTATCAAACCTCGTAGGTCGACAAAGACATGTACTTCTCCTGAGTGGTAAGACAACCCTGTCTGAGAGGTCATGTTGTTAGACAACGACGAACCTACGAGCTATGGAGAAGCAATGATGGGACCGGAATCCAACAAATGGTTAGATGCCATGAAATCCGAGAAAAGATCCATGTATGAAAACCAAGTATTGACTTTGGTGGACTTGCTCGTTGGAGGGCAGGTCGTTGAGTACAAATGGATCTTTAAAATGAAGACATACGCTGATGGTGAATGTCACCATTTATAAAGCTCGACTTGTCGCAAAGAAGTTTCCCGCAAGTTCCAGGAGTTGACTACGATGAGACTTTCTCACTCGTAGCGATGCTAAAGTCTGTTGGAATTATGTTAGCAATTGCCGCATTTTTCAATTATGAAATCTGGCAGATGGATGACAAAACATTGTTTCCTTAATAGTTTACTTGAGAAAAGGTTGTATGTGATACAACTAGAAGGTTTTGTCAGTCCTAAGTATGCTAAAAGGTGTGTGAGCTCCAACAATCCATCTAAGGGATGGAGCAAGCGTCTCGGAGTTGGAATACACACTTTGATGAGGTGATCAAAGATTTGTAGTTTATACAAAGTTTACGAGAAACTTGTATTTACAATAAAGTGAGTGGGAGCACTATAGAATTTCTGATTAGTATATGTGGATGACATATTGTTGATCGGTAATAATGTAGAATTTCTGGAAAGCATGAATGGTTGTTTGAAAAGTGATTTTCAAAGGAAGACCTGGATAAAGCTACCTAATTGTTGAGCATCAAGATCTATAGAGATAGATCAAAATGCTTGATGAGACTTTCAATGAGTACATACCTTGACAAGATTTTGAAAGAGTTCAAAATGGATCAGTCAGAGAAAGAGTTCTCGCCTGATTTGTAAGGTGTGAAGTTGAGTGAGACTAAAATCTCGACAACGGCAGAAGAAAGAGAAAGGACGAATGTCGTCCCCTATACCTTACCCATAGGCTCTGTATAGTATGCCATGTTGTGTACCGCACCTGTATGTGCCTTGCCATGAGTCCGTCAAGGGGTACAAGAGTGATGCAGGAGTGCATCACTGGACAACAGTCAAGATTATCCTTAGCAACTAAAATACTAAGGAAAATGTTTCTCGATTATGGAGGTGATAAAGAGTTCGTTGTAAAGGGTTACGTCGATGCAAGCTTTGACACCAATCCGGATGACTCTTAGTAGCAATTCGGATACATGTAGTAGAGCAGCCATTTACAGTTTAACATAGAGATTTGCAAAGTACACACGGATCTGAATGTCGCAGACCCGTTGACTATAAGACCTCTCTCACATGCAAAGCATGATCGAGCCCCAGAACTCATTGGGTGTTAGATTCATAACAATGCGAATCACATGGTAATGTGAACTAGATTATTGACTCTAGTGCAAGTGGGAGACTGCTGGAAATATGCCCTAGAGGTAATAATAAATTGATTATTATCATATTTCCCTGTTCATGATAATCGTTTATTATCCATGCTATAATTGTGTTGATCGGAAACTCAGATACATGTGTGGATACATAGACAAAACCATGTCCCTAGTATGCCTCTAATAGACTAGCTCGTTAATCAAAGATGGTTAAGGTTTCCTAGCCATGGACATGGGATGTCATTTGATAACGGGATCACATCATTAGGAGAATGGTGTGATGGACAAGACCCAAACTACAAATGTAGCATATGATCGTGTCAGTTTATTGCTACTGTTTTCTGCATGTCAAGTATCTGTTCCTATGACCATGAGATCATGCAACTCGCTGACATCGGAGGAGTGCCTTGTGTGTATCAAATGTCGCAACGTAACTGGGTGACTATAAAGGTACTCTACAGGTATCTCCGAGGGTGTCTGTTGGGTTGGCATGGATCAAGACTGGGATTTGTTGCTTCGTGTGGCGGAGAGGTATCTCAGGGCCCACTCGGTAATACAACATCACAACAAGCCTTGCAAGCAATGTGACTAAGTGTTAGTCACGGGATCTTGTATTACGGAATGAGTAAAGAGACTTGGAGGTAACGAGGTTGAACTAGGTATGGAGATACCGACGATCGAATCTCGGGCAAGTAACATACCGAAGAAAAAAGGGAACATCATACGGGATTAACTGAATCCTTGACATAGAGGTTCGACCGATAAAGATCTTTGTAGAATATGTTGGAACCAATATGGGCATCTAGGTCCCGCTATTGGTTATTGACCGTAGAGGTGTCTCGGTCATGTCTACATAGTTCTTGAACCCGCAGGGTCTGCACACTTAAGGTTTGGTGATGTTTCAGTAGTATAGAGTTATGTATGGTGGTGATCGAAGGTTGTTTAGAGTCCTGGATGAGATCTTGGACATCACGAGGAGCTCCGAAATGGTCTGGAGGTAAAGATTGATATATAGGAAGTCCTGTTTTGGTCACCGGAAAAGTTTTGGGCTCATCGGTAGTGTACCGGGAGTGCTGGTAGTGTACCGGGGGACCATCGGGAGAGGTATTTCGACCCAAGAGGCTACATTGGCTGTGGGAGGAGGTAAACCAGCCCCTGGTGGGCTGGCCGAAGCCTCCTCTAAGGTCCCATGTGGCTGGAGTGGTTTGAGAAGGAAAAATCGAAAGGTGGAGAAGTGGAAAGAGTTTCCAAGTGGAAAGGAGGAATCCTACTCCTAATAGGATTGGAGTAGGACTCCTCCACCTCCAATTTCGACCAAACCTTGAGGGTTTGAGGCTGCCTCCTCCCCTCCCTCCCTCCTATATATACTAGAGGATTTATAGGGAAAAGCTAACCCTAATAGCCACGTGCTACCTCTCCTCTTGATCGTAGTTTCTCCTCTAGATCGTTTTTCAGCGGTGCTTAGGCGAAGCCCTGCTGGAATAGATCCACCATCATCGCTGCAACGCCGTCGCGCTGCCGGAGAACTCATCTACCTCTCCGCTCCCTCTTGCTAGATCAAGAAGGTGGAGATCATCATCGAGTTGTACGTGTGCTGAACGCGGAGGTGTCGTCCGTTCGGTGCTAGATCGAATGGACCGTGATCAAGATCGCGAAACGATTCATGATTGGATCGTGGGACGGATCGTGATGAGATCGCAGGACAGATCATGATGAGATCATGGGATGGATCCTGATGGGACCGTGGGACGCGCGGCGATTTGGATCACGAAGACGTTAGACTACATCAACCGCGTTTCTGAACGCTTCCTGCTTAGCAATCTACAAGGGTATGTAGATCCACTCTCCCTCTCGTAGATGCTCATCAGCATGGATAGATCTTGTGTGCGCGCAGGATTTTTTTTGTTTCCCATGCAACATTCCTCAACACTATGTTGCATCATCCCTTCCTCTTAGGGGAAATACCAACGCAGTCTCAAGCCACATCAAAGGAATTTTTGGCGCCGTTGCCACAGAGGAAGCGATCTCATCTACTAGGTTCCTAATAACATATCTAATCTCCTTGGAATTTACAGTATTTGCCATTTGCCTCTCATTTTTCCTCTCCCCCTCTTCACAGATTTTCCATTTTATTCGCCATTTTTTTCGTTTGCCTTTTTCTCGTCAGATCTCTTGTTTTTTTATGTTTGCTTGTGTTGCCATGTGCCTTCTATTTGCTTGCATCTTTGCTTGATAAAAATGTATTGATATGGATCCTCATCCACTTGCTAATATTTTCAAAAGACCAAATTATGATGAACCAATTGCTAATGAGTTGAGTGCACTTGATTATCTCTATGAAGTTTTGTTTGAAAATCGTGAATCTGAAAATTTTGATGAAGTGTTGAAAGAAGAAATTTATAAGGTGATTCATCATAGCTCCTTGATTGAAAAGAATGATTGCAATGATGTTAATATAAACTCTATTAATGTTAGTTATGTTAATGATATGCAAAACTACAAGCTTGGGGATGATAATTTTGTCATGTCCACTTCTTATTGCAATGATCATGATTGGGGTGATAATGCTTCTTATGATCTTGAAAAATTATTTAAGCCTCATGTTGCATATGTTATTGATAATAATGTTTGCAATGGTATCAAAAGTGGGTTTGGAAGAGCGTAAACTTTAGGTAAAAAGAATCGCACATATTTGGAGAGTGTTCAATCTTATGAATTCTTTGATAAAAGTGGGTTTGGAGAGGTCATAACTTTAGTTAATGATAATCCCACTATTTTGGAAGATGAAAAAAACTTTATGCATGTTGATCATACAGAGAGCATTGTTTATGATAGATATATTGTGAAATTCATTCATGATGATACTGAAAATTATTATGAGGGAGGAACATATGCTTGTAGGAATTGCAATAATGTCAAGTTTTCTCGCTATGTGATCAAAGTTTTGAATTTATGCTTGTTTGATGCTAGTTGATTCCTGCTCCCCTAAATTATTTGCTCACAAAATCCCGATGCATATGAAGTGGATTAGACTTAAATGTTATTGTCATGAGATTCATGATGCTCTCTTACATGTTTCAATTACTACTTTTTATGTGAGCATCATTGAAATCGACATGCCTAGCTAGGGGCGTAAAACGATAGCGCTTGTTGGGAGGCAACCCAATGAATAAAATATTTTTTCCTTTCTATTTTTAAGTGTTTGCACGATTATGATTCTGTTATGATTGTGCTTTTTATGTTTTACTTAGTGTTTGTGCCAAGTAGAATCTTTAGGACGATTCATAAGATGAGTAGAATCAATGCTGAATCTGAAACGGAATTCCCAGTGCACGAATTTTCATTTTTTACTAGAACGTGATATTGAGATAAAATTTAACATAGTATTTATATACAAATTATTTAAGTTTTCATAATTTTGAAGAGTTTTAGAGTTCCATAAGTATGGCTCGAGTGCAGATTACTATAGACTATTCAGTTTGAGACGGATCTTGTTTTCGTTGCATTGTGTGCTTGTTTTGATGAATCTATGGCTTGTATTGGGGGGTATAAGTCATGGTAAATTTAAAATACAGTAGGTATAATGCAATAATATAATATGAATGGATTTACAACAGTACCTAGAGTGGTCATTTGGTTTATTATACTAATAGATCTCACGAGAATTTTGTTAAGTTTTGTGTGATTGAAGTTTTCAAGTTTTGGGTGAGATCACGATTGATGAAGGAATATGGAGTAAGAAGAGTCTAATCTTGGGGATGACCATGGTCCCCAAAGTAATATCCAAATAGTATCAAGCAACTAAGCTTGGGGATGCCCCGAGTGACATCCCCTCTTTCTTCTAACAACCATCGGTATTTTACTTGCAACTATATTTTTATTCGTCACATATCATGAGTTTTGCTTGGAGCGTCTTTTATCTTTTCTTGTTTTGCTTTTATCCTTACTGACCACACCTATTTTAGAGAGCCAAAATTATGCTATGATTTGCTATAATTTCTCTTTATGCTTCACTTAAATCTATTGAGCTATGGAATTGCTCTAGTGCTTCACTTATATCTTTTGAAGCACTCTGTGCTTTTACATGTTTGAAGAAATGCTCTCATGCTTCACTTAGATTATTTGAGAGTTAGTAATTTTGAAGAAATCCTATCATGCATCACTTATACTATTTTGAGAGATGAAACTTTTATCCTCATGATCTTCACTTATATCTATGTGAGCTTATCAAAAGCAATTGCAATATATGAAACTAGTCCCAATGTGACAGATATTCAAGAGGGATATAATAAAAACTTTCATGAAGATCATTGGACAAAAACTTGATTATTTCTAATAGTTTTGAGATATGACGATAGTAATATGTGAGTTATGTTGGTGAGTAATTATGCTTAGTAAGAATATTGGTATTAAGGTTTGTGATTCCCCATGCAAGCACGGAAGTCAATAGTTATGCAATGAAATTACATCCTACTTATGGTGCATTATTCGGTGTTAGTTATGCTTAATGCTTGCTTATGTGATTTTTTCGTTTCTTGGTTGGATGCTTCTCAATCTATTTGTTAGCCGTCACTTGTACTAAGTAGAAATATTACTTGTGCATCCAAAATCCTTAAACCCAATTTTGCCATATGAGTCCACTATACCTACCTATATGCGGTATTTCCATTCCGTTCCAAGCAAATTTGTATGTGCCATCTCTAATTTTCAAAATGAAATTTCATTTTTGTGTGATCGTACCGCTCATGAAACGGTAGGGGGTGACATATTTTTTTCCATGATAGACGTGTTATTCTCAAGATGAGTGTTTATTCACTTGTCATTGCACAAGAGTATGGTGGTAATAGGGATGCCTAGTCCCAAAATGAAAAGGAAAAAAAATACTTTATGTTGTCAAATAATAAATTCGTTGCAAAGTGTTGGTATGGAAGGCAACCATGGATTCGGCTAGCCATGGAAAGTGAAAGTATGGTGGAAAAAGTAATAAACTTTATTTTTTGTTTGGGAACCCCTTATGATGTATCTAGCATGGAAAGGAATTGAAATCTCTCGATCGTTTTCGATGACAGGAAAGGCATGCCACCCAAAATATTTTTCTCTACCAATTTAAACCTTGAGCTCTGGCACCTCTACAAATCCCTACTTCCCTTTGTGAAGGGCCTATCTATTTACTTTATGCAATTTTTATTTTCAATTTGCGTCTCCATCTTCTCTTATAGAGCACCAACTAGGGGGCACTATGATCGTACTTGAGCATTAGGTGTAGCTAATATTTGAGTGTGTATCATGAATGGATCAATGTTTGAGCATGATGGGCTACAGATAACTTGCTTTAGTGTTGATATTTTGAAAGACATGGCTGCTTGTTGATATGCTTGAGTATTAAAGTTTTCATGTCAAACCTAGATTATTGCTTTGAGCCACTTAAAATCCCAAATGTCCATGCTACAAAGAAAAGAATATATGATGAACATGTTAGGCAACATTCCACAACAATAATTCTGTTTTTATCATTCATCTACTCGAGAACGAGTAGGAATTAAGCTTGGGGATGCTGATACATCTCCAACTTATCTATAATTTTTTCTTGTTCCATGCTGTTATATTATCAACCTTGGATGTTTTAAAATCATTTTATAGCAACTTTGTATCATTTTTTGGGACTAACCAATTGACATAGTGCCAAAGTGCCAGTTGTTGTTTTTTGCTTGTTTTTTTACTTTGCAGACAATCAATACCAAACGATCCCAAACGTCACGGAAATTTTTGGATATTTTTTGTGGATCAGAAGACCTAGGATGGGCCAAACAACCACCAGAGAGGGGGCCCAGGGTGGCCACCCTTCACCAGGGCACGCCAAAGGCCCCTAGCGTGGCCTGGTGGAGCGTGCCCACATCGGGACTCCCCGAATCGACTATCAAGCCTATTAATTCCCAAATATTCAGAAAACCCTAGGGGATTCGATGGAACACAAGTCCAGTCGCCGCAAGTTCCAAAACCGTGAGATCCAATCTAACACCATCACAAAGGGTGCACCGTCTTCGTGGGTGCTTCTCTGATGATGCGTGAGTAGTCCACCATAGACCTACGGGTCCGAGGCAATAGCTAGATGGCTTCCTCTCTCTATTTTGATTCTCAATACAATGGTCTCTTGGATTTCTATTTGATGTAATGACTTTTGCGGTGTCTTTGTTGGGATCAGATGAATTATGAGTTCATGATCAGTTTCTATCCATGAATATGATTTGAGTATTCTTTGATCTCTTGTTTGCAGGATTAATTATAGCCTCGTATTACCTTCAAATTTTTGTTTAGTTAGGCCAACTAGATCGATTTTTCTTGCCATGGGAAGAGGTGCTTTGTGATGGGTTCGATCTTGCGGTGTTCTTTCCCAGTGACAGAAGGGGCAGCAAGGCACGCATATATCGTTGCCATTAAGGATTACAAGATGGGGTCTATTCGTACATGAATAGATCTTGTCTACATCATGTCACCATTCTTATTGCATCACTCCATTTCTCCATGAACTTAATACACTATATGCATGATGGATAGCGGTTGATGTGTGGAGTAATAGAAGTAGATGCAGAATCATTTCGGTCTACTTATCTTGGACATGATGCCTATATAATGATCATTGTATGGATATCGTCATGATTATTTTGATCTTCTATCAATTGTCCAACAGTAATTTGTTCACCCACCGTGCGCCAACTAGTGAAACCTATGGCCCCCGGGTCTACTTTTCCAACATATTGCTTTCCGATCTACTATTTTGCCTTTTTGTTTACTTAGTTTATTTTGTGTTCTTGTGAGATCTATTTGCCAAAACTATCATTACATATTCTATATTTTTACCATTGAGAGCTTGAAAACCTCTCTTACGCGTCGGGTTGCAAGGATTTTTTTATTTGTGTGCAGGTGCTGTTTACGTGGGTGCATGATCTTGCTCTACGGATTGATAACTTGGATTAATAACTTAGGAAATACTTACCGTCCCTGTGCTACATCATGCCTTCCTCTTTGTGGAAATATCGATGCAGTCTCAAGCCACACCAGAGGGCTGGGCGAGGACCCCGTGGTGGTTCATTAAAAGGCTACTAGGAGAGGCCCATAACGCATACAAGGAAGATTCCACTAGACTTGGCACACAAGACAAGACTCATGTAACCTAAGCCTCTAGTGCATTATATAAACTAAGGCAGACTAGTCAATAGATGATCTCATGTTCATTAGAATCTCATACAACAAGCTCGTGGTAGATACATGTATTATGTACTATACCCCATATCAATACAATCGAAAGCATGATGTAGAATATTATCTCTTCGAGAGAGACCGGACCAAGATAAAATCCTTTGTCAATGTTACCATTGATCCAAGACACCTAGATTAGGACCCCCTACCTCAAGATATGTGAAAGCACATTTGCACCCTTGGTGGTTTTGGTAATTAGTAACAACATATATGTCATTGGATTCATTTTTTAACTAAGCATATTTCACGAGAAGTCCAATGATGGCATGGCTACAAATTTTGAGGAGATAGCCCAAGAAGCAAGGAATGGATTCGCAAGAAGACTCTCAAGATAGAAGATTCTCCTTTTACTTTGTGAGAAATCACTTTGAGTGCATAGGAAAGCCAATACTATTAAAAGGGGGGTAAGGTATTGATGGTGAACAAGTTGCTCCACGTGCACAAGTGCTAGCCACCAAAAACACCCACAAGCTTTCCCACAAAATACTCTGTCTAACCCCAACTTCACAAAATCGGTGCCACCAAGTTTGCATCTGGCTCTACTGATTTTTCACCCAAGATAAAACCCTAGCCAAACCCTATATCTTCGGTACAACCGAGACGACATTGGTGCAACCGATATTTGGTGACCACGATTCGGTTATCTGTTTTCATAGAATCAGAAATTCTGAGTATATGGTTCGGTCTCACCAAGTTTTGGAAACTGTCTCGACCACTGGTTTTGGTACCATCGAGATTTCTATATCGGTCTCATCGAGATTCCGAAAGTTGCCACATTTTGAACAGATCGGTACAACCGAGTTTGCATCGGTTTCACCGAGTTGGTCAATAATATGTGTAACGGTTGGATTTTTGAAGATGCATATATATACCCCTCCACCACATCTCACTCGAAAGAGAAGCACTCAGTATAGTTCCCCACTTCCCATATCCAAATTTCTAAGAGAGAACCACCTACCCTTGTGTTGAGATCAAGATGTTCCACTCCAACCATATGAATCTTGATTTATAGCCTCCCCAAATTGCTTTCCACCCAATCAACCTCTTTTACCAAGACAAATCTGTGATAGCATGATTAAGTGTTCAGGAGTCTATCGTCTTGAAGCATAAGAGAAAGGAGTTCATCACCACTATCAAGCCTATTACCTTTTGGAGGGTGGTGCCTCCTAGATTGGTTAGGTGTTGCTTGGGAGCCTCCTACTTCATGTTGTGGAGTTGAACCAAGAAGTTTATACGGGCAAGGAGATCACCTACTTCGTGAAGACCTACCCATAGTGAGGCTAGTCCTTCGTGGATGGAATCCATTATGGAATAGTGAAGGTTGCTACTTCGTGGACCCTTATGGGTGGAGCCTTTCGTGGACTCTCGCAACCGTTACCCTCGGTGGGTTGAAGACTCCAAAAACATGGATTTACGATAGCGCCACCTATCAGAACCAAGGGAAAAATCTTGGTGTCTACAATTGCGTTTGATCTTCTAAGCCCTTCTAAGCCTTAACTCTATTACATGTGCTTGTCTTTACTTCCTGTTGCTATACTCGTAGACATGCATGTGTAGGGTGTGCTTGACTTGCTATCATTGCTAAAATCTTCCCACAATTAAAATTGGGAAAAGGTAGAACTTTTATTTGGTCAAGTAGTCTAAT
This sequence comes from Hordeum marinum, assembly GCA_022496015.1. Classification (NCBI taxonomy): domain Eukaryota; kingdom Viridiplantae; phylum Streptophyta; class Magnoliopsida; order Poales; family Poaceae; genus Hordeum; species Hordeum marinum. Next base: position 325,050,911 of record CM039677.1, read on the forward strand.
CACCCCCCCTCTAGACCTACTTTCGATCCTACAAGTGGTATCAGAGCTTTGGTCTCCATTGCATTGGTTTCAACTTGTCTTGGCAGCACATGAAGTGTTGATTTATTCTTATGTGTACTAACCTATCTCACGAGTTCTTTTCGAGTTTTGTTTGGATGAAGTTTTTGAGAATAGGTGATACCATGATATGAGAGGATTGAACAAGATATAAAAGCTCAAGTTTGGGGATGCCCAAGGACTCCAAGTAAATATTTCAAGAAGTGTCAAGCATCTAAGCTTGGGGATGCCACACATCCCACCTCTCTTCGACAACTATCGGTTAGCCTATGTTGAGCCTAAATTTTTCTTTGTCCACATGATATGTGCTATTCTTGGAGTGCTATTTTTCTTTTGTTTGTTGTTTAAATGAAATACTCAGATCTGAAAATCTTTATTGAGAGCGAGAGAGAAAGTCCTCACATAGCTACTTAATTGTTTGACTACTCATTGATCTTTACCTATCTTTTTGGAGTAGTTTGTCATTCACTCTCGTGCTTCACTTATATCCTATGAGTAAATGGTTGAATTAATTGAATACCATAAATCTGAAATTAAATATGCTTCATATACTTATCCCATGAGGAGTAATGACTTCACACATAATAAGTATAGGTGGTAAAATTTATTGAAAGTTAGCAAACACCACATTGGTCACTTGTACAATTCATGAAATAATATTGAAGGAAGAGAGATTCCACATATAAATATATTATCTTGGACATCTTCTATGATTGTGAGCTCATTAATTATTTTCAAACTCGAGCAAATTAGTTAAAATTGGACAATGAAGACAACTTAATGAGTTATGTTTGGGTATATTTGTATATAAGTTATATTGTTATGGATCCTCCAACATGTAGTGCTTGCTTCCACCTCATACTAGCCAAAACTTCCGCACCAAGTAGAAATACTACGTGTGCATCCAAACACCCTTAAACCAATCTTGCCATGAGAGTCCACTATACCTACCTATGGATTGAGTAAGATCCTTCAAGTAAGTTTTCATCGGTGCAAAAAGAAATAAAAATTGCTCCTAAATATGTATGATATTTTATTGTAAGGGAAAATAACCGTTGTACGAACTTGTGATGGTAAATAAATAAAAGCGACAGACTGCATAATAAGGGTTGCTATCACAAAGGGCAATACAACATGGCGTTCCTTTGAATTAAGGGTTTGCACATCCAAAAACAAAAAGCGCATGACAACCTTTGCTTCCCTCTACGAAGGGCCTATCTTTTACTTTCTAGTACTTACATTTATGCAAGAGTCATGGTGATCTTCACCACTTCCTATATTTTGCATTTTTCTCTTGGCAAGCGTCATGTGTTGGGGAATGATCTAGACACATATATCCATACAAATATATTTGATCGTGAATTATTATTGTTGACAATTATCTATATGATAAATAAGTTGGGAGGCGAAACATTAAGACCCTATCTTTCTGTGTGTTTGATGGATGCTATTTGTTCTAAAAATATGCTTTGAGTGTCAATAATCATGGAAGACTATATGATAGTTGATTATATGGAATTTGCTAAATCAAAGCTCTTACATACACCCTTCCTGAAAATAAGATGAATTGCAATTGTTTGATGACTAGGAATATGTTTTGTTGGTTTTCAAGAAACTTTCTGGCCTATACTTTAACATGTGAATAGATTGTTACCTGATCATGAGAAGTTTTATGAGATGAGCTATTGGTTATGGTTTATATTGATGTTAGAGAAAGTGATTGGAATTATCATTGATCAAACTTGTGCACTTGCTAGCATTCACACTTCATAAATTATTTCTTTATCATTTACCTACCCGAGGATGAGCAGGAATTAAGCTTGGGGATGCTGATACGTCTCCAACATATCTATAATTTATGAAGTATTCATGCCATGTTTACAATAATTCTATATGACTATTGGAAATATGCCCTAGAGGCACTAATAAAATGGTTGTTATTGTATTTCCTTGTTCATGATAATTGTCTATTGTTCATGCTATAATTGTACAAACTAGGCCTAGCATGTACAAACATGGCCTCGGAACACGGGAGACCGAAAGGTCGAACATGATTCGCATATAAGATACGATCAACATGGAGATGTTCACCATCTATGACTAGTCCATCTCATGTGATGATCGGACACAGGCTAGTTGACATGGATCATGTGTCACTTGGATGACTAGAGAGATGTCTATCTAAGTGAGAGTTCATTAAATAATTTGATTATGTGAACTTAATTATCATGAACTTAGTCTAAAATTATCTTTACAATCTATATTGTAGATCCAATGGCCAACGCTAATGTCACCCTCAACTTCAACGCGTTCCTAGAGAAAACCAAGCTGAAAGACGATGGAAGCAACTATGCGGACTGCGCCCCTAGCTTGAGGATCATCCTCGTAGCTTCCAAGAGATTGTATGTCCTTGATGCACCGCTAGGTGACGCACCTATTTTCCCAGTGGATCAAGATGTTATGAACGGTTGGCAGTCATGTTGTGATGATTACTCCCTGGTTCAGTGTGGCATGCTTTACAGTTTAGAACCGGGGCACCAAAAGCGTTTTCAGCAACACGGAGCATATGAGATGTTCCAAGAGCTAAAATTGGTTTTCTATGCTCATGCTCGGGTCGAGAGATATGATGTCTTCGACAAGTTCTTTGGTTGTAAGATGGAGGAAAATAATTCTGTCAGTGAGCACGTACTCAAAATGTATAGGTTGCACAACCGCTTGACTCAGTTGGGAGTTAATCTTCCAGATGACTTGGTCATTGACAGAATCCTCCAGTCGCTTCCACCTAGCTACAAGAGCTTTGTGATGAACTACAACATGCAGGGTATGGAGAAGTCCATTCCTGAGTTATACTCGATGCTGAAATCAGCAGAGTTGAGATCAAAAAGGAGCATCAAGTGTTAGTGGTGAATAAGACCACTAGTTTCAAGAAAGGCAAGGGTAAGAAGAACTTCAAGAAGGATGGCAAAGCAGTTGTTGTGCCCGATAAGCAAGTTGCCGGGAAGAAGAACAAGAATGAACCCAAGCCTGAGACTAAGTGCTTGTATTGCAAGGGTACCGGTCACTGGAAGCGGAATTGCCCCAAGTACTTAGCGGATAAGAAGGCCGGCAACATTAAAGGTATATGTGATATACTTTTTATTGATGTGTACCTTACCAACGCTCTTAGTAGCTCCTGGGTATTTGATACCGGTGTAGTTGCTCACATTTGTAACTCCAAGCAAGAGCTGGGGAATAAGCGGAGACTGGCAAAGGACGAGGTGACGATGCGCGTCGGGAATGGTTCCAAGGTCGATGTGATCACCGTCGGCACGTTGCCTCTACATCTACCTTCGGGATTAGTTTTAAACCTTAATAATTGTTATTTAGTACCAGCTTTGAGCATGAATATTGTATCTTGATCTCGCTTGATGCGAGATGGCTACTCATTTAAATCTAAGAATAATGGTTGTTCTATTTATATGAGAGAAATGTTTTATGGTCATGCCCCGTTGGTCAATGGTTTATTTTTGATGAATCTCGAACGTGATGTTACACATGTCCATAATGTGAGTACCAAAAGATGTAAGGTTGATAACGATTGTCCCACTTACATGTGGCACTGCCGGCTTGGTCATATTGGTGTCAAACGCATGAAGAAACTCCATGCTGATGGACTTTTGGACTCTCATGATTTTGAATCATTTGACACGTGCGAACCGTGCCTCATGGGCAAGATGACCAAGACTCCGTTCTTCGGAACAATGGAGCGAGCAACTGACTTGTTGGAGATAATACATACTGATGTATGCGGTCCAATGAGCGTCAAGGCTCGTGGTGGCTACCGTTATGTTCTCACCCTCACTGATGACTTGAGCAGATATGGGTATGTCTACTTAATGAAACACAAGTCTGAAACCTTTGAAAGGTTCAAGGAATTTTAGAGTGAGGTAGAGAATCAACGTGACATGAAAATAAAGTGCCTACGATCTGATCATGGCGGAGAATATTTAAGTCAAGAGTTTGGAACGCACCTAAGGAAATGTGGGATGGTTTCACAACTCACGCCGCCTGGCACACCTCAGCGAAATGGTGTGTCTAAACGTCGTAATCGCACTCTATTGGATATGGTGCGATCTATGATGTCTCTTACCGACTTACCGCTAGCATTTTGGGGATATGCATTAGAGACTGCCGCATTCACTTTAAATAGGGCACCATCAAAATCCGTTGAGATGACACGGTATGAATTATGGTTTGGAAAGAAACCTAAGATGTCGTTTGTAAAAGTTTGGGGATGCGATGCTTATGTGAAGAAACTTCAACCTGAGAAGCTCGAACCCAAAGCGGAAAAGTGTGTCTTCATAGGATACCCCAAAGAAACTATTGGGTATACCTTCTACCTCAGATCCGAAGGCAAAGTCTTTGTTGCCAAGAATGGATCCTTTCTATAGAAAGAGTTTCTCTCGAAAGAAGTAAGTGGGAGGAAAATAGAACTTGATGAGGTAATTGTACGTCCACTCGAATCGGAGAGTAGCGCAACACAGGAAGTTGTTTCTGTGGAGCCTGGACCGGCTGGAGAGGAAGTTAATGATGGTGATCATGAAACTTCAGATCAAGTTGCTATTCTAAGGTCCACTAGGACACGTTCCGCACCAGAGTGGTACAGCAACCCTGTCCTGGAGATCATGTTGTTGGACAACGGTGAACCTTCGAACTATGAAGAAGCGATGGCGGGCCCAGATTCCAACAAATGTCTTGAAGCCATGAAATCCGAGATAGGATCCATGTATGAGAACAAATTATGTACTTTTTTGGACTTGCCTGATGATAAGCGAGCCATAGAAAATAAATGGATCTTTAAGAAGAAGACTGACGCGGATGGTAATGTGACCGCCCATAAGGCTCGGCTTGTCGCTAAGAGTTATCGACAAGTTCAAGGAGTTGACTACAATGAGATTTTCTCACCCGTAGTGATGTTGAAGTCCGTCTGAACCATGTTAGCAATTGCCGCTTTTTATGATTATGAGATGTGGCAAATGGACGTCAAAACAACATTCCTTAATGGCTTCCTTAAGGAAGAACTGTATATGATGTAGCCGGAAGGTTTTGTCGATCCTAAAGATGCTAACAAGGTATGCAAGCTCCAGCGGTCCATCTATGGGCTGGTGCAAGCATCTCGGAGTTGGAACATTCGCTTTAATGAGGTGATTAAAGCGTTTGGGTTTATACAAGTTTATGGAGAACCCTGTATTTACAAGAAAATGAGTGGGAGTTCTGTAGCATTTCTCATATTATATGTGGATGACATATTGTTGATGGGAAATGATATAGAACTTTTGGAAAGCATAAAGGCCTACTTGAATAAGTGCTTTCAATGAAGGACCTTGGAGAAGCTGCTTACATATTAGGCATCAAGATCTATAGAGATAGATCGAGATGCCTCATAGGTCTTTCACAAAGCACATACCTTGACAAGATATTGAAGAAGTTCAATATGGATCAGTCCAAGAAGGGGTTCTTGCGTGTGTTACAGGGTGTGAGATTGAGTACGACTCAATGCCCGACCATGACAAAGGATAGAGAAGAGATGAGTGTCATCCCCTATGCTTCAGCCAGAGGCTCTATTATGTATGCCATGCTGTGTACTAGACCTGATGTGAACCTTTCCATAAGTATAGTAGGGAGGTACCAAAGTGATCCCGGAGTGGAACACTGGACAGCGGTCAAGAATATCCTGAAGTACCTAAAAAGGACCAAGGACATGTTTCTCGTATATGGAGGTGCCGAAGAGCTCGTGGTAAAGGGTTACGTTGATGCTAGCTTCGACATAGATCCGGATGACTCCAAGTCACAAACCGGATACATGTATATTTTGAACGGAGGGGCAGTAAGCTGGTGCAGCAGCAAGCAAAGCGTCGCGGCAACATCTACATGTGAAGCGGAGTACATAGCTGCTTCAAAAGCAGCAAAGGAAGGAGTCTGGATGAAGGAGTTCATCACCGACCTAGGAGTGATTCCCAATGCGTCGGACCCGATGACTCTATTCTGTGACAACACTGGAGCTATTGCCCTTGCCAAGGAGCCCAGGTTTCACAAGAAGACAAGACACATCAAACACCATTTCAACTCCATTCGTGATTACATTCAGGAAGGAGATATAGATATTTGTAAAGTACATATGGATCTGAATGTCACAGATCCATTGACTCAACCTCTCTCACGAGCGAAACATGATCAACACCAGAACTCTATGGGTGTTCGATACATCACAATGTAACTAGATTATTGACTCTAGTGCAAGTGGGAGACTGTTGGAAATATGCCCTAGAGGCAATAATAAAATGGTTATTATTGTATTTCCTTGTTCATGATAATTGTCTATTATTCATGCTATAATTGTATTAACCAGAAACCGTAATGCATGTGTGAATACATAGACCACAACATGTCCCTAGTGAGCCTCTAGTTGGCTAGCTCGTTGATCAATAGATGGTCATGGTTTCATGACCATGGACATTGGATGTCATTGATAACGGGATCACATCATTTGGAGAATGATGTGATGGACAAGACCCAATCCTAAGCATAGCACAAGATCGTGTAGTTCGTCTGCTAAAGCTTTTCTAATGTCAAGTATCGTTTCCTTAGACCATGAGATTGTGCAATTCCCAGATACCGTAGGAATAATTTGGGTGTGCCAAATGTCTCAACGTAAATGGGTGGCTATAAAGGTACACTACGGGTATCTCCGAATGTGTCTGTTGAATTGGCACGAATCGAGACTGGGATTTGTCACTCCGTGTGACGGAGAGGTATCTCTGGGCCCACTCGGTAACACATCATCATAATGAGCTCAATGTGACTAAGGAGTTAGCCACGGGATGATGTGTTATGGAACGAGTAAAGAGACTTGCCGGTAATGAGATTGAACAAGGTATAGGGATACCGACGATCGAATCTCGGGCAAGTATCATACCGGTAGACAAAGGAAATTGTATACTGGATTGATTGAATCTCCAACATCGTGGTTCATCTGATGAGATCATCGTGGAGCATGTGGGAGCCAACATGGGTATCCATATCCCGCTGTTGGTTATTAACCGGAGAGGTGTCTCGGTCATGTCTACGTGCCTCCCGAACCCAGAGGGTCTACACACTTAAGGTTCGATGACACTAGGGTTATAGGGAAATAGTGTATGTGGTTACCAATGGTTGTTTGAAGTCCCGAATGAGATCCCGGACGTCACGAGGAGTTTTGGAATGGTCCGGAGGTAAAGATTCATATATAGGAAGTGAGGTTTTGGTCATCGGAAGTGTTTCGGGCATCACCGGTATCGTACCAGGACCACTGGAAGGGTTCCGGGGGTCCACCAAGTGGGGCCACCAGCACCAGAGGGATGCATGGGCTGCAAGTGGGAGGGAACCAGCCCCTAGGTGGGCTGGTGCGCCCCCCACAAGGGCCCAAGGCTCATCACAAGAGGAGAGGGGGGCAAACCCTAGCCCAGATGGGCCTAAGGCCCACCTAGGGCGCCGCCCCTCCCCTCTCCCTCTGTGGCCGCTGGCCAGATGGCCATCTAGGGCGGCCGCACCACCCTAGAGTGGGAAACCTAGGGGTTGCGCACCCTCCTCCCCTCCTATATATAGTGGGGGTTTTGGGGGCTGACAACACACGAGTTTCTTCCTCTCTCGGCGCAGCCCTACCCCTCCTCCTCCTCGTCCTCCGTAGTGATTGGTGAAGCCCTGTCGGAGTACCACGCAGCTCCACCGTCACCACGCCGTCGTGCTGTCAGAGCTCTCCCTCAACCTCTCCTTCCTCCTTGCTGGATCAAGGCGTAGGAGACGTCACCGGGCTGCACGTGTGTTGAATGCGGAGGCGCCGTTGTTCGGCGCTTAGATCGGATTCCACCACGATCTGAATCGCTGCGAGTACAACTCCACCAACCGCGTTCCAGTAACGCTTCCTCTTTGTGATCTTCAAAGGTATGAAGATGCACTCTCCCCTTACTCGTTGCTGGTTTCTCCATAGATGGATCTTGGTGATCGTAGGGATTTTTTTGATTTACTACTACGTCTCCCAAAAAATTTGGTATGATTTTATTAGAACTAACCCGGACTGACGTTGTTTTCAGCAGAACTACCTTGGTGTCGTTTTTTTGTGCAGAAATAAAAGTTCTCACAATGGGATGAAAATTTATGAAGAATATTTTTGGAAAATATAAAAAATACTGGAGCAAAAAGATACTGGAGAGGAGTCCCGAGGCAGCCAGAAGCCTAGGGGGCGAGCCCCCTAGCTTGTGGCCCCCTCAGGAGTCCCCTTGACATGAGACCGACGCCAAAAATTCTTACAAATACCAAAAACCCTAGGAAGAAACATAGATCAGGAGTTATGCTGCCGCGAGCCTGTGTAGCCATGAAAAACCCATCGGGAGCCCGTTCCGGCACCCTGCCGGAGGGGGCCATCATCACCGGAGGTCATCTTCATCATCCCAATGGTCTCCATGACGAGGAGGGAGTAGTTCACCCTCGGGGCTAAGGGTATGTACCAATAGCTATGTGTTTGATCTCTCTCTCTCTCTCTCTCGTGTTCTTGAGATGACATGATCTTGTTGTACCATGAGCTTTATTAATATAGATGAATCATATGGAGTTTTCCCCTCTCTATCTTCTTGTGATGAATTGAGTTTTCCCTTTGAAGTTTTCTTATCGGATTGAGTCTTTAAAGGATTTCAGAACACTTGATGTATGTGTTGCGATTGGATATTCGTGGTGACAATGGGATGTTCTATTGATCCACTTGATGTATGGTTTGGTGATTAACTTGTGGGTTCCGTGACCTTGGGAATCTATGCATAGAGGTTGGCACATGTTTTCGTCTTGACTCCCCGTTAGAAAATTTGGGGCACTCTTTGAAGTTCTTTGTGTTGGATTGAACATGATGAATCTGAAATTGTGTGATGCATATCATATAATCAAGCCCATGAGTACTCATGGTGACATTGGAGTATCTAGGTGACATTAGGATTTTGGTTGATGTGTATCTTAAGATGTTATTTTGGTACTAACTCTAGGGCTGTTCGTGACACTTATAGAGATAGCTCATACGATTGATCGAAAAAGATAACTTTGAGATGGTTTCGTACCCTACAATAATGTCTTCGTTTGTTCTCCGCTATTTGTGAATTTGGAGTGGGCTCTTTGTCGCACGTGAGGGATTTACATATGATTCAACTATGTCGGTATTGTTGAGAGAACTTGCACTAGTGAAAGTATGAACCCTAGGCCTTGTTTCTAAGCATTGCAATACCATTTTTGCTCACTTTTATCATTAGTCACCTTACTGTTTTTATATTTTCAGATTACAAAAACCTATATCTACCATCCATATTACACTTGTATCACCATCTTTTTGCCAAACTAGTGCAACTATATAATTTACCATTGCATTGGGTGTGTTGGCGACACAAGAGACTCTTTGTTATTTGGTTGCAGGGTTGTTTGAGAGAGACCATCTTCATCCTATGCCTCCCATGGATTGATAAACCTTAGGTCATCCACTTGAGGGAAGTTTGCTACTGTCCTACAAAACTCTATGCTTGGAGGCCCAACACGAGTCTACAAGAAGAAGGTTGCGTAGTAGACATCACTATGTTCTTCACTCATATTATTCTCGCACTCCACCAGGATGTATGTGGCATGGAAGAGTGCCCCATGAACCTAATCGATGTGCATTTGCATTCAAACGCAAATTCAAAATAATGCACAAATTTAGGGGGAGTTCTTGCTTATCACATACTTCTCAAAGCAATGACTCTATTCATTGATTATATCATATGTCCAAGATTTGATCTATATGTTGTCATCAATTACCAAAAAGGGGGAGATTGAAAGTACATTTGCTCCCTTGGTGTTTTTGGTAATTAATAACAACATATATGTCATTGGACTCGTGTTTTCACTAAGCATATTTCAGGAAAAGTCCAATGATGGGATGGCTACAAATTGTGAGGAGATACCCCAAGAAGCAAGGAATGGATTGGCAAAGCTTCAAGCTAGAAGACTCTCTCTTTACTTTGTGAGAAAACACTTTGAGTCCATAGGAAAGCCAATACTATTAAAAGGGGGTAAGGTATTGATGGTGTACAAATTGCTCCACGTGCACAAGTGCTAGCCACCAAAAACACCCACAAGCTCTCCCACAAAATACTATGTCTATCCCCAACTTCACAAAATCGGTGCCACCAAGTTTCCATCCGGCTCTATCAATTTTTCACCCAAGACAGAACCCTAGCCAAATCCTAGCTCTTCGGTACAACCGAGATTTGGTGACCATATTCAGTTAACCGTTTTCGTAGAATCGGAAATTCTGAGTATATGGTTCGATCTCATCGAGTCTTGGAAACTGCCTCGACCACTGGTTCCGATACCACCGAGATTTCTATATCAGTCTCACTGAGATTCCGAAAGTTGCCACATTTTGAACATATCGGTACAACCGAGTTTTGCATCGGTTTCACCGAGTTGGTCAATAATGTGTGTAACTATTGGATTTTTGGAGATGCATATATATACCCCTCCACCACATCCCACTCTCAAGATAAGCACTCAGAACAGTTCCCCACTTCCTATATCCAAATTTCTGAGAGAGAACCAACTACCCTTGTGTTGAGATCAAGATCTTCCACTCCAACCATATGAATCTTGATTTCTAGCCTCTCCAAGTTGCATTCCACCCAATCAACCTCTTCTACCAAGCAAAATATGTGAGAGAGTGATTGAGTGTTGAGGAGTCTATCATCTTGAAGCACAAGAGCAAGGAGTTCATCACCACTATCAAGCCTATTACCTATTGGAGGGTGGTGCCTCCTAGATTGGTTATGTGTTGCTTCGGAGCCTCCTACTTCGTGTTGTGGAGTTGAACCAAGAAGTTTGTACAGGCAAGGAGATCGCCTACTTCGTGAAGATCTACCCATAGTGAGGCTAGTCCTTCGTGGACAGAAGCCATTATGGAATAGTCAAGGTTTCTACTTCGTGGGTCCTTATGGGTGGAGCCCTCCGTGTACTCTCGCGCCCGTTACCCTCCATGGGTTGAAGACTCCATAAACGTGGATGTATAATAGCGCCACCTATCGGAACCACGGGAAAAACCTTCATGTCTGCAATTGCGTTTGATCTTCTAACCCTTACCTCTATTATATGTGCTTGTCTTTACTTTTCGCTGCTATACTCGTAGACATGCATGTGTAGGGTGTGCTTGACTACCTATCATTGCTAAAATCTGCCCACAACTAAAATTGTGAAAAGGTAGAACTTTTATTTGGTCAATTAGTCTAATAACCCCCTCTAGACCTACTTTCCATACTACAATATGCCAGATTTAGCACCGACATAGGTGCAATGAGAATTCAGATCGGCTTCGACGTGATCTACATGTCAGAATAGAGCTTCGTCATGGACGTTAGCATCTTCGTCAACATCTCAACTGGCCAAGATCAGACGGGTGACTTCATCAACATCAACTCTGATATCCACCGAAATCATGGAAAAATATTCCATGGAGCTCGGGGATCAACGTCAACATTTCCCTCGGGCGACCGTGTAGTTTTTTCTATACAGCGGATTCCTGTTCGCCTTCCCCGCCTCTTCGAGCTTTGCATTGATGATTTATCTGGTGAAATTGTGTGAATAGAGTCTATAACAACCCTGTAAAATTTCATCGTATTTTAATGGAGGGATCTCGGAAAATCGCTGATATACCGGAGCCGAGTCAAATATGGACGGGGATCTCGACGAGTTTGGGGCGAGGAGTTCAACTATTAGGTCAGACATCCTTTGAAAGATCCAACCGTACATAGGAGTGGGCATTGTTAAACCGAAAACCGAAAAACCAAAACGAACTGAACCGTATTAACTGATTTGTCGATTAATTCAGTGGTTGGATTGTCAATTCGGTGGGAATTTTTAAGGTTGTTTGGTGTTATAGTTTCGTTCGGTTTTCACTGTCCAAAAACCGAATAGACAGAACAAACTGAAATGAATGATAGTCGTGTGATTAGGACTGGGCATCACACATATTCTTCCATACATAATACATGTCACGTCTCATTTTACATTTCCACTTAATTATGCTCACTAGTTTGCTTCACCAGATAAAGCATTGGCTGGTGTTAAATTTGCTAGCTCCTGTGATTATTTTATGCATTCTATACAATGCAAATCAGTACTAATGAGTCATTACACTTATGATGAATGCATGTATTTTGTTTTTTCGGTTAACCGAACAAACCGAATCGATATATAATGGTTAATATAGTTCTGTTTCCAAATTTTGTGTGATTAATTCGGTTTTCATTTTTTCAAAACTGTCGTGGATTTGTCACGGCAGATGTCTGGGTCAACGGACTTAGGTTCGAGGCCATCGCTAAGGAGGTGAGCTCGAAAGGGTTAACCAGAATCGAGAGCCAAGGGTTTACCCAGGTTCGGCCCCTCAAAAGAGGTAAAAGCCTACGTCCTGCTCTGTGTTGTATTGATTGTGTATCAATTACGAGGGAGCGAGTTCGCTTGACCTAGCTATCGATTAGTTGTTTCATGGCCTAAACCACCCAAATAACCCGCCCTTATATACAGGGGTTAAGGCCCTGGGCTTACAAGAGTCCGGGTCGGAGTATACTTGACAACCTACCTCACCTCTAACTTCACATGCCTTATCTATCAAGTCGCCCTCGGCGGCCCTAGCCCACCGGGTTACATCCTGTCTTCTGGCTCTGGGCCTTTCTGGCCCACTGATTACTTTTGCTCCCGGAGTTGCCGTAAGCTGCCAACCGCATGACCCGGCCCCACCTAGGCAGATCTCCCCCTGGGGTTATATCCCCAACATTAGGCCCCAGATTGATTTGAACCAGTTCATGTCAATCTTCAAGTCTTTTGGTTGGCAAGTCTTGCCTTCTTTTGTAATCTTCATGACCCATCGAAAGAATGGGCAATCATTGCATCTAACAAGCTTTCATGACTCGCCGTGATGTCATTAATAAAATCCAAAAAGATTCCTATGACGTCAAAACGGATCTTTCATCATTAATATGGCCAACCCGAAAATCGAGGCGTCTTCTTAGTATAATCATTGCCGTGCTCCCTCGATTCCCACACCGGACCGCTCGAGAGACCATTATGCCCTTATATATAAGCACAGGGGTCATCGCTTTCATTTTCCCACCATCGCCATCTTGTTCTTCTTCCTCTGAACGCCCGTGCCGTTGAAGCCAGCTGCGCCGCTCAGTCATCACCGCCTTCATCAGAACTAGCCACTGCATCACCCTAAAACGATCCAGAGCTCCCGCGCATCCACCACATTCTTCCAAGTTCAAATTTTACTCCCTATTAGATCTGCATTAGGGTTTTCTTGAATCCATGGAGTTCGTCGGTGTCCATCACCATTTCGGAAGTTTTCTTCATCAATTGATTGAAAACATCTTTGCAAGGCTCCATAGTACTGACAATATCACGTGGCTGCTCACCCCGCACTTAGTTGCACTTATTATAGATCTGCAACTTTGTAGAAATTCGAATACTGGCCATCTGTTCTTCCGCTAGTCTTTTTAGGGTTAGAATATTTTTCCTTTTTCTTTTGCCCGTAGATCCTAAATCCATAGTTGTAGTTGTGGAAACGGTTTCTCGACACTTAGCAATTTTTGAACCTGCATAGATAAACTTGACCCGCCAACAATCTACCGGCTCACCTTGTCTCTTCGCAAGCATCCTCGGTGGCTCACAATTTTTATTGACCCGCCAAACACTATCACCATTTATAGCTGTAGAAAACTTGGTCAAGATGCATTTTTGAGCTGCCAAACATTCATGCCTTTCTGTAGCTTCCTAAGCCGTCACCATGTCGAAGACTCCCTCCACTTGCAACCGGGTAAGGTCTGGAGTAACTGAGGAGTCTCTTAAGGAATTTGTCACCATGGGGGTTCTGCCAGCTCAAGACGTCATCCATTGGCGGGTTCCAAGCAGCGAGATCACCCCTAAGCCCCAAGATGGGGAGGTCATTGTTTTCACAAACCATCTCCTTCGGGGTTTCTCTCCGCCTGGGTCAAAGTTTTTCTGGGACGTCTTACATGCTTTCAACCTACACCCCGCAAGATATTGGCCCAAACTCTGTTACCAACATGTGCCAATTCCAGACTTTCTGCGAAGCCTATCTTCAAGAGGAACCATCGGTTGATCTATTCAAGGAGTATTTTTACATCAATCGCCAAACTAAGATGGCGGACGGGTTAAGTCTTGAACTTGGGGGCGTAACTCTTCAGAGATGGAGAGACCTACTTTTCCCAGCAGTGGTCCTGCCACACCCCAAAGAGTGGAATAAGACCTGGTTTTATTGCCAAGACACTTCACCAAAGGGGGAGAACCCACTGTCGGGTTACCGTCCTTACTGGCTTAGCACGGATACAGAACTTCCAGATCACATGTCAGCCGCCGGACGTGCTCGGTATGCCTCCACATTCTCCAAAGTCAGGGCCCTGTTGGCCAATGGGTTGACAAGTGTTGATCTAACCCGCTGTTGGGTCTCTTGGAGGATCCTCCGCTAAGCTACCGAATCGCTTTGATGTGTCAGCATACTGGTAACGTAGATGACCCTCAACGCTTGTGGGTCGCTTTAAAGGACCAGGACCTCAATGCCATCGTCAAATCTATTTTGGGGGAAACATTAACCGCCTGCAGCAAGACTGGCCTGAGCCCCTTCTCTGCACTTAACCCGGCTCCGGATGTAAGTCTTTTCATGATAACCTTCATCCATTATTCTAACTCCATATCTTATTAACCCCTTCCTGCTGATATGCTTTGTCTTTTTTAGGCCGGCTCCTCATTCTGGAAAAATTGTTGCCCTCAACTCTCAAAAAGAAGAGCAAGGTCCCTAAGGCCTCAAAGCCTAAGGCGTTGTCCCACAAACGGAAACACTCAACTGAAGAGTTATTTGATTTAGACGATTCAAAGGTAGAACTTGACTCCCTTGGCCTTCTATTCATGCAACTTATTGACAACGATCACTCACAGGAAGAAGTTGAAACAAGCCATGCCAATGTTGTTGAGGTAATCATTGTCTCCTATTACTCGGATCTTTCACCAATAAAGAGAGTACGACGGGATGTACGGAAGGTAAAGAGTTCCTATCCTTTTGCTTACTTGAGTCATAACTTTCTTTTGAAGAAACAACAAGACGATGGTAGACATCAGACCCGGAGCTTGGCTCTGGAGACCTTTTATCTGGCTTACCAAACGAACTGGCTCCTTGAAAACAGCGCACAGAGGTACTTCCTTATCTTGAGCTTATCTTGCTTGTACACTATATTCTTAGATTACCAACTGTGTTAACAATGCTAACTTTTTCAGGACTCGCCTCCTCCTTCTGTCGATTCAACCGCCTCAAAGCTGCCTCCTTTTACTATTAACCCGGGGTAAACATCTCTTATGCTTAGAAAAATGTCTAATATCTCATACCTTATTATGACATACCCAATATTTCCTTTCCTCACAAGGCCCAAGCCAAGCGAAGGAAAGGAGTCGGGTAATCCACAACTCCTGATGTTCAAGACCTGGAGATCCCATCAATCAATATCCCTGTTTCTCATGTTAAACCTTCTGAAGCTGCCAAAGACGCCACTGAAGAAACTCCTCTACAGTCAGAGCCGGCTGCCATGGACATTGAGGCCCCTAACGCCCATCCAGATTCTGCTCCTAAGCCGCCCAGCCCCCGGCTGACAACTGAACATTGCTACCTCTTGAGCTTGCGTTGGTTTTCCCTTGAAGAGGAAAGGGTGATGAAGCTAAGTAGATAAGTATTTCCCTCAGTTGTTGAGAACCAAGGTATCAATCCAGTAGGAGGAACAAGCAAGTTACCAATGGATGCACCTACACAAACAATCTAACTCTTGCACCCAATGCTATAAAGGGGTTGTCAATCCCTTCACGGTTATTTACAAGGATTAGATCCGATAGAGATAGATGTAAACGAGAACGGAAAGTAAAAGGTAAATAAATTGTAGAAAAGTATTTTTTTGGTATTTTTGGTTTATAGATCTGAAAATATATTATGGAAAGTAGACCCGAGGGTCATAGGTTTCACTAGAGGCTTCTCTCATGATGGCAAGTATTACGGTGGGTGAACAAATTACTGTCGAGCAATTGATAGAAAAGCGAATAATTATGGAGATATCCAAGGCAATGATTATGCATATAGGCATCACGTCCGTGTCAAGTAGACCGAAACGATTCTTCATCTACTACTATTACTCCACACATCGACCGACTCCTGCCTGCATCTAGAGTATTAAGTTCATGAAGAACAGAGTAACGCATTAGATAAGATGACATGATGTAGAGGGATAAACTCAAGCAATATCATGAAAACTCCATCTTTTTATCCTTGGTGGCAACAATACAATACGTGCCTTGCTACCCCTACAATGTCACTGGGTGAGGACACCGCAAGATTGAACCCAAAACTATGCACTTCTCCCATTGCAAGAATTACCAATCTAGTTGGCCAAACCAAACCAATAACTCGAAGGGACTTGAAAAGATATGAAATCATGCATATAAGAATTCAGAAAAGACTCAAATAATATTCATAGATAATCTAAACATAAACCCACAATTCATCGGATCTCGACAAACACACCGCAAAAGAGTATTACATCGGTTAGATCTCCATGAAGATCATGAAGAATATGGTATTGAAGAGCAAAGAGAGAGAAGAAGCCATCTAGATACTAGCTATGGACCCAAATGTCTGTGGTGAACTACTCACGCATCATCAGAGGGGCAATGGAGTTGATGTAGATGCCCTCCGTGATCGAATCCCCCTCCGGTAGATTACCAGAAAAGGCTCCAAGATTGGATCTCATGGGAACCGAGGCTCCTGGCGGCGGAAAAGTATTTTCATAGCTCTCTCCGGTATATAGGGAATATTTTTGAATTGATAGGCCGGGAAATAGGGTTAGGGGAGCTGCCATGGGCCCACACGCCAGGGGGCGCACCCTACCCCCCGGGCACGCCCCTGTGGTTTGTAGCCACACGGTGGCTCTCCCGACTTCATCTCCAAGTCTTGTGGGTTGCTTCTTGTCCAAGAAAAATTATTCCGAAGATTTTATTCCGTTTGGACTCCGTTTAATATCCCTTATCTGTAATACTCAAAAACAAGGAAAAAGCAGAAACTGGCACTAGGCTCTAGATTAATAGGTTAGTCCCAAAAATAATATAAAATAACATATTAATGCATATAAAACATCCAAAACAGATAATATAATAGCATGGAACAATCAAAAATTATAGATACATTGGAGACGTATCAAACATGTGGCTTCTCATGAAGAAGTTGTTGTCATAGGGGCGGCTTACGAACCTCCAGCTCCCTCGCATGCACTATCCAAGCATATCAAAGAGGACGAGGCAACTCCCTCGAAGGAAGAAAAGTCTCCATCTGATCTTTCAAACATGGAGAAACTTACTGCTGAGGAACTGCATAGCGGCTACTTGAGTCGCATGTTTGCAAGCTGAGACATGGAGGCCAGCCTGGTTGCCATGATGAATAAAAGATACGAGGTACTAAACTTATCTTGTCTCTTCATATACATATACTTATGCAGCCACCAAGAGCCGGTTGACTTTTTCAAAGGTCAGCTAGGTCTTCCACTCATGTAGCAATTTTCCATTAAATCACCACGTAACTCTCAAGGGTCGTGTCATTACCTAAGTAATGAGCCGGCACTCGAGAATAGATGAAGAACCAAGTGTAGCCCCTAAGGGCTGGGTCATTACCTAATTAATGAGCCGGCACTCAATCATAGATTAAGCGCCAATTGTAGCCCCCAAGGGTCGGGTCATTACCTAAGTAATGAGCGGGCACTCAATCAAAGATTAAGCGCCAATTGTGCCCCCCAAGGGCCGGTTCATTACCTAAGTAATGAACTGGCACTCAATCATAGATTAAGCGCCAATTGTAGCCCCCAAGGGCCGGGTCATTACCTAAGTAATGAACCGGCTCTACAAAAAAGAGCTGAGATACATTAATCCCCAAGTGTCAAGTAAATTGCTTGCAATCTGCTTGGGACTTAGATATTGTACCAAATTTTGATATAAACTGTATGAGCCGGATTGGTGGCTTGATAACCTTTGTTTGTGTAGGAATCCTTGACTTGTACTGAATCAGCCGTGGCAGACCTTAAAAAGAGTCTGGCTTTGCAGCAAAAGGGTCGGGCAGAGGCTGAAGCCAAATGCCAGATGGCCTTGACTGAGTTAGATGTACTCAAGGTGGAGCTTAAAAATGTCAAGAAATCTTCTTTAGAAACCCAATCCGCCTGGGCTAAGTGTGCTGAGGACGCAAAGAGCCGGTTCAAAGTGGCGACTAATGAACTGAACACTCTGAAGGGCCACATCTCTCGCATGATTGGTGTTGTCTTTGGTAAGCATTCACTTCTCTTTTAAAAAAAGTACTATCAAAAATCCATTCCGGCGGCTTATAAATTCTTGACTTGCCTGTAGGTGCACAGAACCGCCGACTATCAGACAATAGCCTGATGAAGCTCAAGGCCCTATACACCTTAACAGAACAACTATACATCGGGTTGCTAATCACCATCAAAGCCATCATGTCTAAGAAGGGTGTACCGAAATTCATAAAGGGCGTGCTGGAAACCATGTCTACAATCCCTATGCAGGTGGAGGAACTAAGAAGATCAGACGCCCGTACGGGCGCAATTGCTGCTTTGAGCCGGTCGCTGACGTACGCTCCAGAGCTTACCCCGGATGAAATGATGCAGGGCATTCCTCAACTGAAGGACGATAGCTCAGAATTCACAAAGACAGATTATTCTCGCTGTCATAAAGCTTCTCGGGTTCTTGCAAGTTGGCTGGCTACAGAGACTGACCTATCTGTTACCAGGCGGCTTATTCTGAAGACAACAAGCGAATTCGAGGCCCCACTTTTTAAGCAAGGAGCCAATAGGATGAGGCTATTATTCCTCAATGCCGTAAGCACTTCTTCACTCCTGGTGTTGACCCATCTCTAATCATGCACGATGAAGCTATGTTTGAAGCCTTTACCGATTGCAATTGGGATGTGGACAATCTTCATATTGAGGAGACCGAAGACCCAACACATGATGACCCGGCGGCGAGTTAAAGAAAAACATTTGCATCGCATAACCTGGCCTTGTTTAATTCACTGGGTTAAGATTTGTTGCAAAAACTTGAAGTCTTCAATGCTTGGGGATTTTTGAACAACCCTGTAATAGTTGTAGAGAACTCTTGACTGCATGTTCTTGCACTTTTGACGTTTTACACTTGAAAGCTCTGCTGGTGACTTAGCAAACTCATCCGTTGATATATGAGCAATTTGACTGCCTTGACTCGCCGGGCGGCTTATACTCCATGGGCTAAGCCGGAAATTTTCCAAAATTTAGAACCTTTATCATGAGAGTATCTGCAAAAACAAACAATTGTTTGTCTCATCCTATAAGCCGGTTTTAAAGGCACGACAAGACAAAACAACCCTTGTATTTTATGAAAATATTTTTTTTCCGAAGAAACGAGGCGGAAAGCTTGAAAAACTTGTAAACCAGGCCTCACGTGACAGAAATCTTTCATTTAAACCTTAGGAAGTTCAGGGTCTTTAAAAGATTGACATTACTAAGAGTACGAACAGGCCACATAGCGGAGGGGGTATGGTAGACGAGACGAGTTTGTCCTCGCTCACTGTAAGCCAACCCTCTCGTAACAAAAGCTACCGTTTTAACCTTGACGAGTTTAGTGTCTTCGTGCGAGAATAACTTTAGAAAAGTTCAGGGTCTCTTATCAAGAATAACTGTCAAGAGTTTGGCGGGTCACATAGTGGAGTAGCAAGTTGCAAACAGGAAGGTTTAACTCGGACATGGCAGAAAGCCGGGTCAAGAGAGGTAGATAATCTTAACCCATAGGGTCGAAAGCCCCCCAAATGACCAACTTAAGGATCAACTCCTTTGTAATATGAACCAGACTAAGAGGGTTTAAAAGCCCCCAAGTAACCTGATTAAGGATCAACTCCTTTGTATGTAAATTCATGGCATAGAAAGCCTGTCCAAGAGGGTTTAAAAGCCCCCAGGTGACCTGTTTAAGGATCAACACCTTTGTATGACACTTAGTGTGAAGAACACAACACAGGCCCCTAATCATGGGGATGCCAAATTTATTATATCATAAAAGATGGTTTGTACAATGACATGGATATGTACACTGATGAGAGTCGGTTGGCGACTCAAGTATAGTACGGCCGAAGGTGAGCAATATTCCATGTCCTCTTGGTCTCTTCACCAGAAGTGTGAGACTTGACACTCTCCCGTATGTCTATGAGATAATATGATCCGTTGTTGAGATTTCTGCTGATCACAAATGGTCCCTCCCACGGAGGTGATAACTTGTGCATATCCGACTGGTCTTGAATCAACTGGAGTACTAAGTCGCCTTCTTGGAACGTCCGGGTCTTGACCCTGCGGCTATGGTAGCGACACATGTCTTGTTGACAAGTTGCTGAATGAGCTGCTGTGAGATCCCGCTCTTCATCCAAGGCATCCAAAGCATCCTATCGCGCCACCTCATTGTCATTTCCCACTTAAGCCGCCACTTTGGGCGAGTCATGACGAATATCGCAAGGGAGAACATCTTCTGCGCCATAAACCATGAAGAAAGGCGTAAAGCATGTAGACATGTTGGGGGTGGTTCTTATGCTCCAAAGAACATACGGCAAATCTTCCACCCAACAACCTGGCATGCGCTCCAAAGGAACCATAAGCCGGGGTTTGATGCCTCTCAAAATTTCCTGGTTAGCACGCTCAGCTTCACCATTAGACTATGGGTGAGCCACCAAAGATACATCAAGACGAATATGCTCCTCATCACAGAAATCATTCATGGCCCCCTTGGACAGATTTGTGCCATTATCAGTGATGATACTATGTGGATAGCCAAACCGAAAGATCGGCTTCTTGACGAACTGAACTACTGTTGCAGCATCACACTTACTAACCGGCTCAGCCTCAACCCATTAGTAAACTTGTCAACTGCCACTAAGAGGTGGGCCTTCTTATCCTTGGACCTTTTGAAAGGTCCTACCATATCAAGCCCCCAGACCGCAAACGGCCAGGTGATTGGAATCATCTGTAGTTCTTGAGCCGGCACGTGGGCACGACGCCCAAATTTCCGACCCCTGTCACACTTACTGACCAAATTCTCTGCATCTTTACTAGCTGCTAACCAGTTAAAACCGTGG
This sequence comes from Hordeum marinum, assembly GCA_022496015.1. Lineage (NCBI taxonomy): Eukaryota > Viridiplantae > Streptophyta > Magnoliopsida > Poales > Poaceae > Hordeum > Hordeum marinum. The sequence continues at coordinate 325,072,245 of CM039677.1, forward strand.
CGGAAGGCCTTGGCCACCAATGATTTTGACCCGCGCGTGATGACCAAAATCACCAGCATGGATTTCTTGCAAGATCTCATGGCCCTTTTCAGGAGAGACACAATGCTGAAAGACACCAGTCACACTGCGTTGATGCAACTCGCCGTCTTTGATAATCATAGATTTAGATCGCCTTATGATCTGTTGTGCCAGAGTCTAATCTTGGGGTAACTCGACACACGTTAAGTATGCCAGATAAGGCAGTGTCCAATCAAGAATTGCACGGAGAGCCGCCACCAATTTCCCTTCCTGGTCAGGTATAGCCAAGTCCTCCTCCGACGGTAACTTGACTGACAGATGATGCAATACGTCTAGGAATACGTTGAGATCCCAGCTTGGATAATGCATCAGCCACCTTGTTCTTGCACCGATCAATGAGATCCACGTGATAACCTTTGAAATGGCCAGCAATAACATCAATCGCCTGGCGGTAAGCCGCCATACGAGGGTCCCTTGAATCCCATGTGCCATAGACTTACCGAGCCACTAGGTCTGAGTCTCCAAGACATCTGACCCGGCTCAAGTTCATCTCCTTAGCCACACAGAGTGCATGAAGCAAAGCCTCATACTCTGCTACATTGTTAGTACAAGGGAACATTAACCTCAAAACATAACAGAACTTGTCACCTTGTGGGGAAGTTAAAACCACTCCAGCCCCCAACCCTTCCAATTGCCTGGATTCATCAAAGTGAATCGTCTAGTATGTGTTATCCGGCTTCTCCTCGGGCGATTGACTTTCTGTCCAATCGTTTATAAAGTCCACTAAGGCTTGAGATTTGATAGCCGTACGAGGTGCATATTTCAAATTAAGGGTCCCAAGCTCAAGTGCCCACTTAGAAATCCTGCTAGTAGCTTCTCTATTTTGGATGATTTCTCCCAACGGGGCAAAGCTAACCACTGTGATCTGGTGTCCAAGGAAGTAATGCTTCAACTTGCGGTTTGCCATGAACGCCCCATAGATCAATTTCTGCTAGTGCGGGTATCTTTACTTGGATTCTATCAAGACCTCGCTGACATAGTAGACCGACCATTGAATGGGATACTCCTTCCATGCCTCCTTGTGCTCCACAACAATCGCGGCGCTGACTGCCTTGTTATTAGCCGCCACGTACAAGAGCAAAGGTTCTTCTCAGCCGGAGCAGCCAAGACTGGTAGCTTGGCCAACTGCTTCTTGAGCGCCTCAAGCGCCTCGTCCGCAGACTTGCTCCAAACAAAATCATCCATCTTTTTCATCATCTGATATAGAGGAATAGCTTTCTCGCCCAGGCGGCTTATGAATCGGCTTAGTGCAGCAATACGACTCGCCAGGCATTGAACATCATTGATGCACACTGGCTTAGACAAGTAAGTAATAGCCTTTATCTTGTCCAGGTTAGCTTCAATGCCATGTTTAGAGACTAAAAACCCCAAGAGCTTGCCTGCAGCTACACCGAAAACGCACTTTGCCGGGTTAAGCATCATCTTGTAGACCCGCAAATTGCCAAAGGTTTCCTTCAAATCATCAAGCAGAGATTCCTTCTTCCTTGACTTGACCACAATATCATCCACGTAAGGATGAACATTTAGCCCAATCTGACCATGAAGGCAGTTCTGCACACCACGCTGGTAAGACGCCTGGGCACTCTTGAGCCCGAAAGACATAGACACACAGCAGAAAGCACCAAAAGGCGTAATAAAGGCCGTCTTCTCTTGGTCTTTAACTGCCATCTTGATCTAATGATAACCTGAATAAGCATCCAGAAAACATAGACTCTCACAACCCATCGTTGCATCAATGATTTAATCAATACGGAGGAGAGCAAACGGGTCAACCAGACACGCCTTGTTAAGATCCATGTAATCCATGCACATACGCCACATCCCATTCTTCTTGAGTACCAGCATCGGGTTAGCAAGCCACTCCGACTGAAAAACTTCAACGATGAACCCTGCTGCCAAAAGCCGGGCCACCTCTTCACCAATTGCTTTTCGCCTCTCCTCGTTGAATCGGCGTAGGAACTGCTTGACTGGCTTAAACTTAGGATCCACATTAAGGTGGTGCTCAGCGAGTTCTCTCGGTACACCCGGCATGTCAGAAGGCTTCCATGCAAAGATGTCCCCATTCTCACAGATGAACTCGATGAGCGTGCTTTCCTATTTGGGATCCATATTAGCCCCAATGGTGAACTGCTGTGACAAGTCGCCAGGCGCAAATTCCACCAACTTGGTATCTTCTACCACAAACTTAAGGGGCTGCTCAGATTCCGTGTTAGGCTTGTTTAGCGGCGTCATATCTTCCGGGTCAACATTTTCCTCCGCACAGCTTGATTCTGCATATGTTGCATCACCTTCCTCACATTCGGCAGCTGTCTTCCGATCACCATGCACAGTGATCGTCCCGTTTAACCCATGCATCTTGAGCTGCAAGTAGACATAGCAGGGCCTAGCCATGAACTTGGCATAATCCGGTCGTCCAAACAGAGCATTGTACGGGCTCTTAATCTTGACTACTTTAAACCACAAAGATTCCACCCTGTAATTGAATTCATCACCAAAAGCTACCTCCAAAGAGATCTTTCCCACTAGATAAGCCGACTTTCCACGCACTATGCCATGAAAAACTATTGAAGAAGGTTTGAGATCTTTGTCAAGCAAATTCATCCGGCGGAAAGTATCATAATACAAAATGTTGATGCTGCTGCCTCTATCCATAAGCACTTTGGTGAACACATATCCTCTCACTTGGGGGGGATGACCACCAGAGCCAATTGCCCCGGGTTATCCACACGCGGCGAGTGATCCTCTCTACTCCAAGTTATGTCATACTCACACCACTTCAAATACCGCGGGAGAGCCGACATGGCTACATCAGCTGCCCGCTTGCGCAAGTCTAGGTCCCGCTTGTCAAGGCTGGTTGTGAAAACATGGTACTGCCCTGCATTAAGTTGCTTGGGATTACTCTGATACCTAGAGTGGTTGTTTTGCTGCTGACCTCCACCGCCAGATTGCTGGTTATTACCTCCATAGTTTCCGTGGCCCTGATGGCCTGAGCCAGAGCCGCCCGGACCAAAACCAGATCCGGAAGTACCAGATCCTGATCCGCTGGATGGTCCGCCGCCGCCGCCTAGACGCTGGTTACCACCATAATTTTGATAATCGTGCATGATCCAACAATCCCTCCAAGCATGAGTAGACGGCTGATCTGGACGGTTGTGTTTCGAGCAAGGATCATTCAGCATCGCCTCCAAGTCGGCAGGTTTGTGTTTAAAAGGTGGCTTGCCATTACCCTTGCATCAGTTATTTCCAGTATTGGTGTTGGCCACGAGCTCTGACCCACCATCCTGGTGCTTACGCTTCCTACCGTTGCCATTACTGTTGTTTCCTCCCCCATTTTGCGACTGACCCTTGCCATTGTTATTCTTCTTGCCCTTGGCCAATTTCTCATCATCGGAACCAGGATCCTTCGTGTTGTTAGAGTCTGCATACTTGGTGAGAGCCGCCATGAGTTCCCTCATGTCTTGACATGTGCGCTTGAGCCGGCCAAGCTTCTATTTCAAAGGCGTGAAGTGGCAATTTTTCTCCAAAATTAAAACTGCTTAGATGCCATAATGTTATCAGAAGAGTGGATGATGGTTGAGACCTGCCGGACCCAGTGATGAGCCGACTCGTCCTCGCACTGTACGCAATGGTCAAATCCACAATCATCATGGGTTGCTTGCACGTCTCCTGGAAATTTTTGATGAACTTCGCCTTTAACTCGGCCCAAGTATTAATGGTGTTGGGTGGCAACCCCTTCGACCACGTGTGAGCCGGCCCTTCTAGCATCATGATGAAATACTTGGCACATACTGCTCCAACATCTCCATGGCAAATTCATAACTTTCAATCCAAGCTTCCAAACGCAAGTCAGCGGTATAGTTGGGCACCTTGCGAGGACCCTTAAAGTCTTGAGACAGGCGCTCGTTTCGCAAAGACGGCTCTAAGTACGACACTCCCACAGCCCTAGAAGTTAATCCGTTCCTATTGAAATGGAAGGTGCGACTGTGGGTTCCTGATAAGCCGTCGCAGTTGCCAGAGCCGCCACTTCTCGCTGGGCTGTTGCCCGATCCACCAGCGCCCGAGCATCGTGAGCCGGTCGATCGTCTCTCGGCGAGTTTCGTTGTTGATCACTGTTAGAAACCGTCGGCGACTCATAACGCCGGCTGTAGGTGCGGCTTGGGATGGGGGTTGAGTGCACGCGACTCCGGCTATAAGTATACTCCTCTTGTTGGGCCACCATCGTCTACAGATACCCAATGGCGTTCCGCACTTCCTCAGCGAAAGGTGCCTCATCGGGGATGGTGATTGTACCAAGCCTGGTCGCCGCTGCCACCATGTTCTCCGTCGGGTTAGAATAATGACCCGATGGCCTCGGAAAAGAATATGGTGGGGTCTGGTTCTGGCGGGGTGGGTCTGGATGCTGACGCTGAACCGCCACCCGACTTCTAGGTACTTCCGTCATCCAGGTTATGGGCAAAGGTATATTCCGTCTCGTCCCTGACGTGTTAAAAAGATTCCTGGCTTCATATTGATCCGACAAACGTGACTGATGCCTCATCTGGTGAACCGCCGCAGCAGACTGCTACTCTAGCTCTAAGCGAAAAGCCCCTGCTAAGGTGCTCCGAGTCAGCATCCATCTGAGCTTTCATTGCATTGATTTCCTGCTGGACTCCAGCCATATGGTCCTTCAACCTTGTGATCTCCGTGTTGCCGGCTGCCTGATTTTCAACAGTGGCCTTGGTTTCCGTCAGAGTTGTAAGCTTGTTCATCAGATCCAGAAGAACTTAAGTCGGCGGCCTGCCAGCTCCGGACCCGGCCGCACTGGTGCCTGTGCTATTAGGGGCCGGTGCCGAACCCGCCATGAAGACGGCAGCACGGTACGTTAGCTCATCCCCCTCCGGCTCATGGTATTCCGACTCGGGGTCGTGCTCGACGTAGCCCCCAAGCCCGCCATTATGAAGCTGATAGATCGATTCCGTCTCTCCGCTTGAGGAACCATCCTCTGAGCATATGAGAGTTCCCTCCCCCGACATGGAACCTTCAAGTTCCGTGCCTTGGGTAAAGCCTACAAAAACGTCCTTCCCGCCCGGGTTAACACGGGCAGGTTGCATGCGCCGGGCTGGCTCGATGAGGTCGGTGCAGATGTCAGGCCCGGTTCAGATACGTCTATCTTGCCGATGAAGACGTGAATTCCACCAAAGGGGACCCGACACCCATATTCGATTGAGTCGGCCTTGGGGCCCCAGCTGGTGTCCTCGATGTAGAGCTTGTCGCGGTGACTCTTGGTCATCCTGCCAACGACGTATGCCTCGATCCTTGAGAGAGATCCCTTCGAGAACTTCACACCACCGAGCGCTAGCCCCACGGTGGGCACCAACTATCGTGGATTTGTCACAGTAGACGTCCGGGTCAATGAACTTAGGTTCGAGGCCATCGCTAAGGCGGTGAGCTCGAAGGGGTTAATCGGAATGGAGAGCAAGGGTTTACCCAGGTTCGGCCCCTCGGAAGAGGTAAATCCTACGTCCTACTCTATGTTGTATTGATTGTGTATCGATTACAAGGGAGCGAGTTTGCTTGACCTAGCTATCGATCAGTTGTTTCGTGGCCTAAGCCGCCCACATAACCCGCCCTTATATACACGGGTCAAGGCCCTGGGCTTACAAGAGTCCGGGTTGGGGTATACTTGACAACCGACCTCACCTCTAACTTCACATGCCTTATCTATCAAGTCGCCCCCGGCGGCCCAAGCCCGCCGGGTTACATCCTGTCTTCTGGCTCTAGGCATTTCTGGCCCACTGATTACGTTTTCTCCTGGAGTTGTCGTAAGCCGCCAACCGCATGACCCAGCCCCACCTGGGCGGGTCTCCCCCTGGGGTTATATCCCCAACAAAAACCGTAATTATGAAAAAACAAATAAACCCAACTGTATTAACCATATAAACTGAACGCCCGGTCCTAACCGTACATCCGGTGTGGAATTCTCATATAGACCACCCCTTAAAATTCCAGCTCGATCCGACAGTTCAAACTCCCCGAAAAGTCAGAGGATTGAATCATTTTGGATTTTTTTTCTGCACGAAAACAAGTCTGACTCAAATTCATCTTTTTCATGAATGGGATATCAAACATCATTTTAAAGCAAACTTGTTTGAAGGGTGTCATTTTTTGTTTTCAATCACGTGCACACAAATTTTAAGCCTTTTCCAAGGTAATTTTTATCGTCTCACCGGTGTCAAACCAACCCAACTTTGTTGCTCGACGAATGCAGACCTGCACCAGCATCATCTACGTCACCACTCCATGGAGCCGAGACAAACACCTCGGATCATCACATAAGCGAGTCGAACAAGAGTTCGTCATCGTGAAGGCCAAATCACTTGTCAATACCACATCATCGCCCCATCGATTGCACACATCGGCTGCGCTCGCATCGCCGTGTTGTCACTTCATCAAGCCAGGATCGACCGCCTTAGAAATTCTGACATGTGTCGGCATCGCCTCTCCGTCTCCTTAGTGAGCTGACGTCCACCTCGCCGACCTGTTTTGACACGTTGATTGAGGTGGGGTCTCTGACATCCCTTCACCGACCTAATAGGTTGTCTAGGTTGGACCCGGCGCTGCGCAATTGCTTTATCGACCTACTCTGGGAACTTTGGCGTCACACTGCGACTTGCTCCGTCACCTTAGCTAGACCAGGGGCTTCACAACGACACATTGGTAGTGTTGTGTTGTTACTTCATCAAGCCAAGCTCTTTGCTCGGCCACCTCGGGATCGGCTTGGGGACTGGGATGTCATTCCGCCCCAATCTCAGTCTGTGTCATCAACACCAAGCACACTAACCAACTAAGTCGCTTTCATGCTCAATTATTTTTAATTCATCAATTTTTGTTTGGTTCAGCCAAGCATTATATTTTTGTTAAACAAACAAGTTTTTGTTACGAAATTTGTTTTTTAAACAATTTCTTTTACCTAAATTACTAGGGCTCATAAATTTATATGTGCCATTTTTAAATATTTTCTTCTAAGTATTGCAAACTCTTTTTCTACCACTGCTTTTTCGACTTGAGTGTATGATCAAATAGCTGGAAAGTCTGACTTCTCTTTAAAGACGCTCAAGTTTAGTTCTCTAAACTCGCATGAGAAGACTCCGTCTTCGGGAAAAGGAGGTTTAAACTGAAGGCTCGCCCACTTGAAGTCTAGATCTCGGATGTGTCATGTACTCATCTTAAAGCACGACGAAAGAACAAATTAATTTTAAGACCAATTTTCTATTGGCACCAATAAACTTGGTTTAATTCATACGTAATGTTTTTACATATGTTTTTTTGGTTTTTTGAGCTTACGACACTTTAAACCTATTAGTATGTTTTTCTTCCATGAGGCAGGACATCATATTGCCCAAGGTGTAGAACGTGTTATTCTGTCCAGGAGAGATATTTTCCAACCTACAGTTCGACATCTTCCCTACCGAGCTGCACCTCGGCGTTAGCAAAATTCACACGACGTGTGGACTAGTTTTCGAGGAGATACGGTCCTAGGGTCGTCCATGTTTCCCAACCCAAGTCTCAGGGACTACCGCATTGACGGTTCAATGCAGCCAATTTAAAAGTGCAATACGGTTTCCAAGGAGATTACGGTCCTTAGGTTGGTCAGCCGCACCCAACCCGAGTCTGGGTGGCTATTGCACACCGTGTTTCTGCTCCTAAAGTATGTTGTCGAGCAAGGACTTGATTCTCGGGCAGATTTCATAAATCGACCAGAGTCTCAGGAGCTACTAGGATCAATGGTTATATTCTATCCTTCAGGTCCATACAGGACTTTAGGCCTGCTGGTTATAAATCTCGACAGAGAAAATAAATTGCAGCAATAAGAAGAAATTCCGTAAAAAATCAACCCGTGACCGAGGTGGTGCACCACCTTAGAGGCAGTACGGGGTTAGAGCTCGGCTCCGAGTGGCTCGCTACACATGAGAATATTCTGGCACGAAACTTGGCTAAACTCCTCCAACTTTTCCAAGACCTAGGTGATATATGACACCTCGGATGATATCTGGCATTGGAGCTTGGCTGCAAAAAGACACCTCAGATGCAGTTTGGCGTTGGAACTCGGCTCCAAGAGGACACAACCGCTCGGGAAAAACTTCAAACCCAAAGTGTGGCAAGAAAATAACAAGGCATTTGTAAAGGCCTAGAATTTAAAGGGGATCCTCGGATGCCCGACATCTGAACTCTTCAGATACACCTCCACAATCCTCGAGATCAAAGATTTGTTGAACCAACTTTCAAGACCGACGATCGAGATGAAGAGCGGTGCGAAGAACCGAGGAGCATCCTCAACTTGAAGACTGGTTCAAGGGGCTACCGATGTAGTCTTGGATTAGGGGATACTCACCATGTTGTCTCCCGACGAGGAGGGCCGGGCCAAGGAGCCGCGTGGCGGTTCATTCACGGGCTACTTGGAGATGCCCATAACGCATACAATGGAGATTCCACAAGACTTGGCGCACAAGAAAAGAACTCTTGTAACCCTAGGCCTGTGGTGCATCATATAAACTAAGGCTATGCTAGTCAATAGATGATCTCATATTCATTAGAATCTCATATAACAATCTCGTGGTAGATACTTGTACTGTGTACTAACCCTCATATCAATACAATCAAAAGGAGGACGCGGTATAATATCTATTTGAGAAAGCCCGAACCTGAGTATAATCTCGTGTCCATGTTACCATCGCTCCAAGATGCCTAGATTAGGGCCCCTACCTCGAGATATGGAGGATTTAACACCGACAAGCAGACCATATACCGGTGGATGTCCTTCTAGTTTGGAGAACATTCCAAAGCTTGCTTTGCCCCTTCTTTTTACTTAGTTATCGGAACTGGATTTTTCTGTGGGTTGTGTTTCATAGTTTTTCTCTTTTTCTTAATTCTCAAAGTTTTTAACAAATCATTTTTTTTAAAATCCACAAACTTTTTTCAGATTATCGATATCTTTCAAATTTATGATCATTTTTAATTTGTGTTTTATTTCAAATTCTGAAATTTTCTTGAACGTGTATTTTTTTCTAATTGGTGTTATTTTCTTATAATTATTCGATTTTTCTAATTACAAAACAAATCAATTTCATGAACTATTCTCAAGTTTGTGAAAATTTTCAAATTCATAATTTCTTTTCAAAAAGAATTTACTCTTTAAAATTGTCAGTTTCTAGATTCATGAGTTTTAACCCAACTGGTCCATGGTCAAAATTCACAAGGTCAACAGTTCAGTGAACAAAAGGAGGCCATTGAGCAAGTGCTCGCTTGTTGGGCCGGCCCACACGTGAGGAGTGTGCAGGCCCGCACCAAATAGCAGGTCTCCAGTTTACCTTTATTTTGGTAATAAGTTAGTTTATTACTTATTCTTTCCTTTGAGATGGCCTGTTTTTCTACCGGGTCAAACTCATTTTTGAGGGACGATTCCATTCTAATTGGCGAACATTTAATTGAGCGTCCAAAACTCGCTCTTTATTTTGAGGGGTTCCAAAACTTGCTTATTACGAGACCGAACAACGACGTCCCCACAAGCGCCCACCGTAGATGGGCCAGATCCAGCGCAGAAGGAGCACTAGTTTGCCGCACAATACACATCTAAGCATTTAACCTAGGTATTTTCTTTATTCCGGTTCTTCAGTAATTTTCACGTACAAAATTGTAACAAATATACTAGGAGCATTTTAGAAGAATACTCCTATATTATTCAAAAAGTATTTTTAATAAGTGTTAGTATCTTTGAAAAGGTAAATTGTGTGATTAAAAATGTTTGTCATGTATTTCAAAATATTCACTTATTTATTAGAAAATATCAATTATGTATTCTGAAGAAGATCATTGTATATATTTTTAAAACTATGTTGTATTACAAATATGTTCAGACGTTTTTAAATATTTTAATGACATATTTTAATATAATAACGAAAATATGCTTTTTAGCGTAATTTGTGAATAATGTTCATAACATTCAAAAATTTCTTAAAAACATAATAAATGTTTATAAGTATGCTTGAAATTTGAAATAACTGTTATTGAATTAAAAAAATTAAGTAATTATAATAAGAATTTACAATAAATACAAAATGTTGTTGCCAATTTATAATAAAACATAAGGAATGTTCACATGTCTATTACAATGTCATGTTTTCTTTTGCGGGTAGTATTTAATAAAAAAGTAAAAAGGGTGTTAAAAAGATTATTGTGGATTGAAAAATAATTCAATATGCATTTTACAAAAGTTAAACATCTATTCGGATAAAGTTGAACATATTTGTAAACAATATTAAACGTGTACCCGATTTTTTTTTCAACTTGTATACAAAATGGTCAACGTTTATTAGAAAATTTGACATGTATTTAAAAAAATAGAAATAGGAAACCGAAAACCAACAAAAAAATAAAAACAAAAAAGAGACCGTTTGCAGAACCTTCCTAAAACCAGATGGTTCTAAAATCTGGTTTGTATTCGCCCCTCATTTGGCGACCGCTGCTCCGGTTAAAGTAAGATCTTGCATTTTGTTTAACATGTTCTTGTCTTCTTGGCCTGTTTTCTACACAGTTTATTTCTAAATCCACGCTTTTTTCTCCAAATTTAGTTGACTTTTTTGAAATTCGGACTAGTTAAAAATACATGAACATTTATAAAACTCATGCACCACCTTTTCACAACACGTGAACTTTTTATTGAATACACCTTTGAAATTCCTCTCAAAATACTAGAAATGCAGCAAAGTGAGCCATCTTTGGTTTGGAGCTAAATTGCCGGATGTATAGGCTTGATCAAGTACCTTACGTGAAATCGACCATATAAAGTGGGTTCCATAGCTTGCTCCCACAAAGGTCTTCCTTTTTCAGAGAAAAGGTCCACAAAGTGACAAAGGTCTTCTTTTTCCAGAAAAAAGGTCCGCAAAGTGACAGTTAGCACGTAACACAAAACATCTTCCTTTCGAGAATTCGTACCTTTAAAGTTCATAAATCCTAAATGTTTGCGCCAATCCCTATCTGACGCGTTAAGCTCTAGTTCGTTCATCGTTGGTAAACAACGCACAAAGTGATTCACTACATATGCTTCTTAAATTGGTTGGCCCATATAGTGGGGAATGTCCTTCTAGTTTCGGGAACATTCCAGAAGCTTGATTCGGCCCTTTTTTATTCAGTTACCCGGGATGTTTTTTCACTGGGTTGTGCTTCATACTTTTTTTATACGCATTATTTTTATAATTATTGCATTTTTAAGTCCACTAAGTTTTTCATATTTTATAAATTCATGTTTTATTTAAAATTCGGGAAAAATCTTAAATGCGCCATAATTTAAATTAGCGTTTTTTTCTTCTATTTTTTGTAAATTTGCAATAAATCAATTTCTTGAACTTTTCTCAAATATGTATTTTTTTCAAATTGGTGATTTCTTTTTCAAAATTTGTCACCTTTTTATTTTTTTATTTCAAGATTCATTATTTCTATTCGAAGATCAACTTTTCCATGGTCAAAATTCACCAGGTCAAAAATTGACCGATCAGTTAGAGAACGAAAGGAGGCTGTTTAGCAAGCGCTCGCTTGTTAGGCCACCCACACGTGATGAGCGTGCCAGCACCAATACACTAACTCGTTTTGACCTCACCAAAGACGAGGTCTACAGTTTACCTTTATTTTATTAACAATAGACAGTTTACTTGTTCTTTCCTTTGAGACGCCCGTGTTTCTACCGGGTTAACCTCGTTTTTCAGGAACGATTACCTTCAAATTGGCCAAAATTTCTTGGAGCGTCCCAAACACGTTATTGCGAGACCCAGCGTGACATCACCAGAAGCGCCCACCCTAAATGGGCCTGACTCAGCGCAAAAGGAGCATGTGTCTACCACACAATACACATGTCACTACGCATCCTAGGTATTTTTCTTTATTTCATTTCTTAAATATTTTTCACTTTAAAAGTTTCTATGAAATATACTAGGAATATTTTATAACAATCATCCTATATTATCCAAAAATGTGTTTCTAATAGAAGTTCATATGTTTTGGAGCTGGTAAGTTGTGCGATTAAAAATGTTTCTCATGTATTTACAGATATTCACGTATTTATTAGAATATATCAATCATGTGTTCTAAAAGAGTTCATTGTATATATTTTTAAAAATATCTTGTATTAGAAACATGTTCACAAGTTTTAAAATAGTTTAATGACATTTTTTCAAAAAGTTAAGAAAATATTTTTTGCATAAATTGTGAATAATGTTCGTACCATTCAAAAACAAATTCCAAAACCTAAGAATTGTTTATAATTTTTCATGAAATTTTAAATAATATTCACGTATATTTAAATAAAGCATTATGACATATAAAAATGTTGCTGCCAATTTAAAATGTTCATAAAACTTAAGAAATGTTTGCATGTCTATAACAATGTAGTTATTTAACGAAAGTACAAAGTGTGTAAAAAATGCTTATTGTGCATTACAAAAATGTACAATATGCATTTAAAAAAAGTTCTACACGTATTTGGATAAATGTTGAACGTATTTGTAAACAGTAGTCAATGTGTTTATGATTTTTTAAAATTGTATACAAAAAGTTCAACATGTATATTTGAATAATTGACATGTATTAGTTTTTTTGATAAACACAAAAAGGAATAAAATAAAATAAATAAAAAACCAACAAAGAATAACACAAAAAACAAAAGAAAGAGACCGTCTGCGAAACCTTCTTAAAACCAGATGGACAATTCCTAAATCCGGTCTGTACCCGCCCGTCAAAGGTACCCAAATCCTATTCGACACCCGCTGCTTCGGTTAGAGTTGCATAAATATATTCAAATCAATGAACCTTTTCCAACCCGTGATTTGTTTTCGAAATCAGTGAACTTCTTCAAATTCGTGATTTTGTTTTTCAAGGTCAGGGACTTTTTTCAAATCCATGATTTTTTTTAAAGTCAATGAATATTTTTTCAAATCCGCCAATGTTTTTTTCAAATTAGTGTTTTTCTTTTCAAAATTATCGAACTTTTTTCAAATCTATGATTTTTTTCCCAAAAGCCATGGACGTTTTTCAAATCCGCAAGTTTGTTCGATCTAAAATCTTGATTTTTTTCTTTGCAAATCACGAACTTTTCAGTCTGACCTAAACAGAGAAATGGTTCTATCTAGCAGGATGCTACTAACATTTCTTGCGCCTGAAGCAAATCGAGGCCTTTTCGTTGTTTAGCCCAGTCAAAATTTGGAATGCGGAAGCCTAATGCACTCACCCTGTCTTTCGAATATTTACCTACCCTTTTGAACTTGCCTAAAAAAAGGGCTATGTTCCCTTTCTACACGGGTTCAAGAAGCCACCAAAGCAGAGGAATTATATATACCTTTGGAAATTCCTGCGGAAATACTGCAGAAATATCCAGTGCAACATGGGCCTAACGATTCGCACGCCTCAACCGCAGCGTTCCACGCCTCAATGATTCGAACCTCGTTGCGATCCATGTCGCCCAAACCTGCTCCATTCTTTTGCCACCGTTATTGCACGGCCACACTGCTTACTACAGGAGAGCTGCGAGGTCCCGTGCCTTTGTCCACCGCACCTCGTGCCAATGCCAATGTGCGTGCACGCGCGCTCTCGATGGTCGCACGCGCCTACAGTTCTGTCCACCCCGCGGCGATTGCAAGAGGCACAGTGTTGCTACTGGGCCAGATGTTCGTTCTCCTGGCCGCTGGCGCTGCAAGCCTCATGCTATGTGGTCTGAAGGCTAAGGAATAGAATCTCTGCAAGGCTGGTCAGCCACCAACCGCTGTGCCCATCATGATCTGCAGATCAGACGAGACGAATTTGGCATGGCCGCGTCCAAGTTCTTTAAGGTGTTCCATGTGCCGCGTCCAAGTGGCCTCTGGACATGGCGCAGGGCCGCCACACCTGCACAGCGAAATGCCCTCCTCGTGTTGGCCACACAAGCATGGTAGATCGGCGGCGTTTCAGCCAAATAAGGCTGTCAGAAGCACAATCCATCCGCACATTCACCATCTTTTTTCCCCGCCTGGATCGTGATGTGCTCCTTGCCTGTGCCTGTGTGGAGCGTAGCACTTGTCCTCTTCGTAAAATTCGCCCTCTTCTTTACCAGGGCAATGCCGGCTTCGTGCTCGTCTCAGGAAGCGTTGGTGCTCTGGTGAGTGGTCGTGTGGTGCTCTTGTGCATCGGCCGGCGTGAAAATCTTTACCATGCACTACTACTACCACAAAGGCGCGAGAGATCCAATTAACTAGCAGGCCCAGTTTTTAATGGTTCCGAGCATTCCGGCCTCCGGCGAGCACTAGCACGACCCTTTTAATTACAAGTTGTCGCCGGGTGCAGCAGTGCCTGCGTGCGTGCGTGCGCGCTCGTTCAGAGTGGTCACCGTCGCAAGCCATCATGGATCATGGGACGTAAACTTTCTTTCACGATCCAGTTGCTGAAACACGCTCCCGGTGACAGTCCGTCGTCCATGGACGAGCAAGCTGCCACGGCCGCCCAAACGAAGCAACTTTCGCCATGGCTTTCGCAGTCGGGAAAGATAAAGATAAGCAGGTAAAAACAAGGCCACCGAGAGGCGAAAAGCGGCAAAGCGCGCGCGCGAGGTGCAATCTGTGGCGAAAGCTGGGATAAGATTCAAGGCCAAAAGCGCAGCCGCAGGGGGAGGCAAAGGGGGCGAAAGTATATGCGCATCGGTACGTGGTCTGCACGAGGGCGCCGGCTTTACGGTTTTTACCTCCAGGTGACACTCGCTTGACCGGCTCACTGGGAGTACGTGAAAAAAGAACCGACGTAAAACGGTAAAGAACTGAAGGCCTTTAGACCAGATTGAGATGCAGGGTTCAAGTTTGACTGCTTCAGTGAGTGAGCCGACGGATGAACCCTTGGCGAAGAACATCTTTTACGGAGAGGTAAAAATGCTGCTACGGCCGCTCCAATGTCGTTACCCTTTGTAGGTTGTAGTATCATTGCCCCACGTCCAAATTGTAGTGTCAAGCGTAGGGTAGCAATTAACTAGGCAAGGACTGTCCTCACTTGGAGGTCCGCACCTGAATTACTTAACGATTTCCAAGAGTACGTGTGTGCTAGATGGTTCATAACAGTATGAGTACAGTGCAAATATAATACTGATACTCCGTATAGAAAGCTGATAGGTAATAATTTCTGTCTGCTCGTAGATGTTAGTATAGGTTGATATACAACTAGAAGGACCGGACGCGCGTCATTAGGTTAAAAAAAACTAATCACTCTGTTTTAAAATACGATGTGTATTATTTTCTAAAAATGTCAAACCTTTTAAATTTTATTAAATTTGTGAATAAATATATCAAAATCCATAATATCAAATTGTTGTGATTAGATTCATCGTTAAATGAATTTTTATATTTTTATTTAATATTGTGGATGTCGATGTTTTTCTCTTAACTTGGTCAAAGTTGAAGAATTTGACTTTCCGAAAAATAACACCCCTTATATTTTGAAATCAATGGAATATTTCGTTTGATGTGTGGGGAGATGACATAGTGTGTTTTATTTTTATTTATATAATTCGGTAATTTGATGGGCCTTTCGTGGTATGATTCTATATTATATGCTAAGAGCATCTTTAGCAGACCCCGTATAAGTGGTCAAACCTGTAAATTTTTCGCGTTTTACAGTTTTGATCAAAAAAATGTCCATAACAGAAACCTTAAAAGTGGCCCAACCCGTAAATTTTGTAAGGGGCATGAAAAATCCACACCTGAAACCCTTATATCTGAAGGTTGGAAGGCAGAACCGAAGGGGCCTCGTATACCGGTCAAACCTTGTCGGAGCAAACACGCCACCACAAAGTTTGCCGGAGTCCGCCCTAAACTTGTCGGAATTCATCACCGCACATCGAAAAAGGCTCCTGGACGCCGCAGCCAATCACCGTCGGTTCGAATTGGACGAGCTCGACCTCGTTGTGGCCACCCATGCCCTCAGCCTGGCCATTGGAATCCTCCCGACGCGGTCGGCAAAGGGGCACGGCCGGCGAGGCTGGGTGCGGCCGGCATGGCGATGGGGTGCGACCGACGGGGATGGGGTGCGGCCGACAGGGGACGGGGCACGACCAACGAGTGACGGGACGCGACCGGCGTGGCCGGCACGGCCGATTGGGGAAAGGGTGGCCCCCGGACTAGAGGAAGGAGATCTTTATCTAGTTTTACAGTTTGTGTTCGGCCGTAGCTAAAATGGACCCTTAAAATGCCTTTTTTACCCGTATTCTAGTTTTACAGTTTGCCATTTTAAAGGGTCTGCTAGAGATGCTCTAACCAACCTTATATACGTGGGAAAATTTCTACGTCGACGGCAGCATGGACGTGATTGATATGTTTTTATAGGTCGGTTGATGTTGATTGATTTAAAAAAATCTATTGGTTCAGTCAAAATCGTAAACCAAACTCATTAGGAAGCATAATGTAGTTGTCTAAAGAATTGAATGAGTGAGTTTTGAGAAATTGTTAACCCGGTCAAAATCGGATGACCCAATTTTATTTGGAGTCTTGAAGACCTCAATTGAATGTGGACTCTTTAAAACTAAAGAGTATAATGTTATAGAGATATAAATGAAATAAACTAACAAGGTAACTTTGAAAATTGTTGACCGAGTTAAAATCAGGTGTCACAATATCAATTGAAGACCTTAATTGAATATGGGCTCTCCAATTTTAGGAGAATTGATGTTATAGTATATTTGTACTAGAACGTTAATTTGTGACCGGAAGTGATCGGTGATCTCACACGAGTCTGATATTAATTAGACAGTGTCAACTCAGCAGCATTTTTTGGACAGACTTTGGCAACGCAGTACCAATGCTTTTTTACCTTGTTTTTATCCAAGGAATTCAAACTTGGACAGATAGAACAATAACTAAAATTGCATGCAATCAGGGCCGGCCCATGAGCTGGGGGAGGGGGGGGGGGTGATTCTTCTTGCTGTTCTATTTCAGTTCTGTTTAGTTTGTTGTTCTATAAAACAAGCAGGTTATATATATAAAAAAGGCTTTTTTGTCGATTATTTATCAAGAAAGCAAAAAGGGTTCTTATCAAATGCACCATAAAATTGAAAAAGAAATAACTTACTCCAAGAATTTCATAAAAACCTCCCACTTCCCCTCTGATTGGTTAAAATTTCTTATAATTTTTTACTTTCTTTATGGTAGTCATTGTAGATTCCAGCAAGAGACAAGTGTACATACACGTTGTTCTTCATAATCTAAATATAACAGAAGAATAACTAAATATGCATGCATTCAGGGCCGGCCCCGAGGGTGGCAGGAGGCACGGTCGCCACGGGCCCTAGAAACCAAGGCCCCTCGCCTGGGTACCAATTGTATAGTTGCGATGGAGTTTGGGAGTGGCCCATCCATGAGGTTTTTTCTAAGGACCCATCCAAGAGTCACTACAGACGCATGACGTAACACAAATGAAGCCCACAATGACGGTTCTAGCAAACAAAATATCCAGTCTATTCAGTTCATGCACTTCTTCGCAAAAAAAAAAAAGAATCTCATTGAGATCCTACGTGATCGCACCACACAACATTGAAGCCCTAGCATCCGGTCAGCACCACCACAACCGTACTGTACGTTGATTCATTGGATGAGTTTATCAACTAGTCCAAACAACTTCTCATGGTCGACCCCGATACCGTATGACTTGACTACATCTTTCCTTTTGATTCCTTCAAATCAACGATTCATCCTACTTGCATCTTGATCAAATCTATTATCTGTTGTTCATGTAACCAGACTTGCTATGTCGTGACGATGGAAAATCTTGACATGTTTTTTCCCTCTCGACTTGTGGACATGATGCTGATATAAGTAAATTTTTCAGGAAGGAACTTGCTAAGAAACAATGAATCAAAGGAAGGACGTAACATGAGGTAATTATATCTTGTGTGTTCTGGATTTCTTTAAGAATAATCACAACTGGAGGAGTGAAATGGGCGGATACTTACCGACTTGTGTTAGACATATTGTGTAGATTCAAATAAAGTGTGAGGTCACTTGACCTTTTCGTAGTATAGAAATACGAATTACACTTACCACATGATCATGATTGGTAAGATAATCATGATCTTGATCATCCTTTTCTCAAAAGAAAAAAATTTGCTCGATTCACCTCTACGGTCACGCTTGATCTGTAGCATCATTGGTCATGTGGAAATGTTAAGCAGCGAGAGGTTGAGTCATTGATAGGAGACCACACATCCTCACCGTACCTATCGGCTACCGCAATGGCATGTTTCCAAAAGATATGCCTCTGCTTAATACAAATATTAGTTGACGTTAGCATTGAGGGCCTCGGGTTATACCTGCACCCTGGGCCCCTGAATTCTCAAGACTAGCCCTGCATGCAACCATAACTAAGACAAAGAATCAGAACGATATATAGCATGCAAACTATATAACATAACAACAACATTGAATATAAAAGCAGAGCATAAGTGAATGCAATAGAATGTGTATGTATTCAGTGAAAGTCTTTAGAGGATGAAAACTGATTAAAGCAAATAGAGATGGAGAATATTGAACCATTGGTATGGTGCCTACAGTAATTTGTTGCGCCAATTCAAGTTACCATGAAAACTCTAGATCTGATTGGAGGGGCTGAGATTTTCTCATAAAATCAATGTCTTAACCCTATTATTCTTCACCCTATCACTCGTGGTAGATATTCAATGTAGATTCGGGACCTTCACATACTTTTTCGTCACCTATCCACAAGATCACAATCTTCAAGAGTAGTAAGTCTTCAGTGAACTTAGACATATTCTTCGGTGATGATCAACTGCTTTGGCTATTAGGCAGTGCCGTTTTCCTCGGTTATGATTCACTCAAAATGTTAGAGAGGATGTGTTACTCAGACAATACTTGTCTAAGTTTTACATGGAGTAGCAAGCCAACTAATGGTGGATGAGGGGGGCTATTTATAGCCAGGGTCACAATCTGAGGGCCGATGTGACCACTGGATTGGACGCACCAACGTGTTGTTGCTAGATGTCACTAGAGTAGAAAAATAAACTCTCAATTTCCTCACGATAGGAAAACCAAACAGTTGGTTTCCTAACTCTTCAGTGAGGACTTTGACTGAGGTGTTCCAAAGAATGTCCTCATGGACACCCAAGAGAAAGGTCTTGAGCTCAGATTTCCAAAGCTTCACTCCCAGAAATAAGTGTAGATTAAGCACACTTCGGAAATACTATCTTCATATCACCCAATCCCCCCTTAATAGTATAGATTTCCCTATGACTCAAAAGAATAAAAGGAACTAGTAAAGTGCTAAATCTTCATGCTCTAGTTCTTCGCTTGAATTATTCAAAAGGGTCCACCAAAACCTTTAATATTTCCTTCACATTTTTATCGGCTACTATCATTGGTTAAAAAAATTATCAAGGACTTTCACCTATGTATACTCACAACACATTAGGCCCTTAACCACTATTGTGGTCATGGTGCGCCACCGCACATCGCACCTCCACCTTGATCTAAAGAACCAAGGTTAGGGAAATTTCAACGCACCCTCATTCTTTCCTCATTTACAAACATTAATACATCAAAATTATTTGACGGGGGTCGACAAGAAATGGGGCTGTGGGGGCCTCCATGGCGGATCACGTCAGAGTGGGGATGCGAGTTGTGAGTGCTTAGGTACATGCGACTGGAAAGGGATAAGGTGGAAGAGGAGGGGTCTCGGAGGGGTGCGTTTGGAATCTGAGGAGTCTACCGACCTACAGTTCCATGCATATTTCATTGTTCACCGCAACCGGGGCTCCAGTTTCCCCATGTATTATCCCACTTTCGCCACTCCTCCCACAACTAGCGATTTACTTCCCTTTATTCTCCCCTTGTTTCATATCCTCCTCTACTTTTTTCTTACTATATTTGTAAGTGCATGGTGCCCCCATGTGTGGTTTTGGTAATTGATGACAATCCCTACGGACTAACGGTTTCCTTGAGCTATATTTGAAGGGTTTGTCCATAGGCATTGCTTGAAGACCATTTGTTGTCTTCAAGGTTATTATAAAAACATTTTGTGTTGACCAATGTGCTATTCAAGGAGTTATCCAAAGATTGTTCTTGTGATATTTGAGCTTATTGCAAGTATGTCTTGAAGAAGAAGATAGTGTGATCATTCGTGCTTACCTTCAAGACATCACCCTTATGAAGAGAGAAGACACGATACAAGGTTGATCAGGAATAAGTACAAAGAGTGATTCAAGTTGATCAACACACAAAACCTATAAGATATACCGAGAAGGATCAAGCAATCCTATGGTATGGTAAGCACTGTCCATTACGCCGTGTGTACTAACCCATGGTCTTGTGAGAGTTCTTTGTGGGGTTAGGTATGTTTCCATGGGCGTGCATCAA
The DNA here is from genome assembly GCA_022496015.1 of Hordeum marinum. NCBI lineage: Eukaryota > Viridiplantae > Streptophyta > Magnoliopsida > Poales > Poaceae > Hordeum > Hordeum marinum. Next base: position 325,092,725 of record CM039677.1, read on the forward strand.
AAGGAAGATATCATATAACCCATGGTGGATGACATCAACAGGTGATCGTCATCAAGATTATTGTGTGCAAGTTCAACTGAAGTATCACAAAGAGATCACATGCTTGAATCTTGCTGTCCATTGTGGTGACAATGGACATGTGAAGATATGCCAAAGTGAGGCTCACCCATAGTGGAATATGGGGAGCAATCTATTAGTATTCATCGAGCCGGCGCAATAAAGAAATGTGGTCCAACTTGGAAGGTCAAGATCATCATCATCTATCTCAAGTGGATTATGCACATGCAAAGGTTTGTCCTTGATAGATTTTATATTTTACCTGTCTCATGGTGTTAGTTGGGAGATCATGTTATACGACAGATTGTCGTACTATCAAAGGGGCTCTCGAAATCGTATCATTCATTGAGAGCTCAAACCATTGCATCCTTGCATCATCATCTTTCTTGGTTTGTGTTTGGATTTTATCCATGTGAGTTTTGGATCTCTTGGTCATCTTCATGACTAGCGCAAATTCATCGAGAACGGACTTTGTTTGCATCATCTTTGCGTTTGTGTTGAAGATTTTGCCGGTTCATATTTGGGAAAGTTCTCTTACTTATCATATTGGCAATTTGTTATCCATTAGCTGTTAGATAGTATTTGTTGTCATCTATCCAACAAGCTTGAGTTTGCTCAATTTGGAGCCTATATACGATAGTTAAGGCAGTTTTAGTCGAATGACAGTTTTTCTATACCCTAGCCTCACTCCAGTGCCACAAACACTACCAATTACTTTCTGGTACCGGACTCGTTCTTCAAATCAGAAGTAATGGGGCGGTTGTAGGGTCCAACAGTACCGCTTCATGCGGTAGTACAACTCCGGCCCCAGTGGTAGTACCGCTTAACGCGGTACTTTCGTTGGCTTCTATCGTTGCTCTCTGTGTTTCCTTTGTTACTGCGACTTCTATGTCGTAGTACCGCTCGAAGTGGACGGTAGTATCGCTTACTATGGCACTACCGCTCCAGCTCTTCTCTTGCTTCGTGTTTTGCAGCTGGTACTTCCGCTCCAAGCGGTAGTATCGTTCCATTGAGCGGTAGTACCGCTTGTGTGCGACCAGTAGGCATAATGGTTGGATCCCACCCTCACCTATAAAAGGGGCTCTTCTTCCACATTGGACTTAATCCCTTCGTGCAAGTTTCCCCCCACCATTGTTGACCTCTTAAAGCTTTCTATCTCTCAATCCTCAAATGATGCTTGCTAATTTTTTAGGGAAAAGAGAGAGGAGATCTAGATTCACATTTCCACCAATCACTTTCTCCTCTAAGTGAGGAGAACTCCTTTGTATCTAGATCTTGGAGTTCTTGTGTTCTCCTTGTTCTTCCTCTCATATTCCTCCATAACATTTTTTGTTGTGGTGGGATTTGGGAGTGAGGAACTTGATCACTTCGTGTGTTCTTGCCATTGCATTAGTTGCATCGGTTTGAGTTCTCCATGGTGATACATGGAAATGAAAAGTTGAGAAGCTTATTACTCTTGGGTGTTTGGGCACCCTAGAGCTTGTTACTCTTGGGTGCTTTAGCATCCTGGACGGTTGGTGGTGCTTCGAAGCCCAATTGTTGTGGTGTAAAGCTCCGGGCAAGCGTCGGGGGTCTCCAATTAGGTTGTGGAGATTGCCCTGAGCAATTTGTACGGGTAACGGTGACCACCCAAGGGTTGCCAATTGTACAGGTTTGATGACCGCCCCCAAGGATCTCCATTCGTATGGGTTTGGTGACCGCCCTCAAGGGTACCTTAGTGGAATCACGACATCTTGCATTGTGTGGGGACGTGAGGAGATTATGGTGGCCCTAGTGGCATTTTGGGAAGCATTGTGCCTCCACACTGCTCCAAACAGAGATTAGCATCCGCAAGGGTGTGAACTCCAGGATACATCATCGTCTGTGCGTGCCTCGATTATCACTTACCCGATCCCTTATGCACTTTACTTTATGATAGCCATAATGAATCATGTTATATATCTTGCTATCACATAGTTGTTTATCTTGCTTGGCATAAGTTGTTTGGTGCACATAGGTGATCCTAGTTGTTTTAGGTTTGATTGCTTGACAAATTAAACACTAGTTTTATTCCAAATTTGTTCAAGCCTAAACCGTAATTATTGTAAAGCACCTATTCGCACCCACCTCTAGGCAACATGCACGTCCTTTCAGTAGTTCTTCTTCTCTCTCTCTACCTTCATGAGAGTAATATATGAGTGCGTTTTCCGAGGTCGGATTCTTTGTTATTTTATTTATTCTGCCATTGTGCATTACTTTCTATTAAGACTATATATCACTTCCACCATTTGGACTCTTTTCTTTACTTATTTGTTTTTACTGGAAGTAAACATCTAAACGTATCCATCAAATCGATGTGATTCTCGATTCCATTCTACATGGATCCCATCAAGAACCTCGGTGACACTCAAAAGTCAACATCAGAAAATGCTAAGGTAATTTATCATTTATATCTTCTTGTATGCATGTTTGTACCATCTATTACTGTGTCCTTGTTTTATTCATTTCCTTTTCAACGTTAATCACGGAAAAAGTCATAGAGGGTGGATTGACGGTATTGATGGATCATCTACAAGCATTTTCTAGTATCGTCCAAATGAAGAGTGTGAGGTAAATTTTAAGAAACTTATATTTATGGCCTCTTTGATTCAAAGGATTTTTATAGGAAACTGCCCATCCTTAGGAATTTTCCCTATGTGGACTGTTTGATTCATAGGATTGCAATCCATAGGAAAATTTCCTTAGGATTCATCACTACAAGAATTCATAAGAAGAACTACATCCACTCCGAACACATGTGAAAATCCCTTGTTTTCATGTACACAATTAAACACATGTGAAATGTTGTAATATTAAACCACATGTGTTATTTTCATGTGCAACTTTCTTTAAATTTTTATTTATTTTTCTTTTCAGTTGTATAGTCGTCCTTCTGAGTTTGTCGATATAGATATGCCACAAAGCTTCAACAGGATGTGCACCATCGTGTTGTCTAAAATGTTGCCATAGTCATTGTCGTGAGCAACCTTTTTTCACCCACTTACTCTACTGCATGCACTCTCCATGACCTTTTAGGTCGCTGGAACTTAAAGTTTGTTGATCCTTGTGTCAAGGATGTTGTTCTTGTGAAATTGGACAAACCATTCTCTGCTTCATTTTCCACGTCACCAAATTGAAACAAGACATTGACACCAACAACCAACACTAATGATGACATCCAAAGTTTCACGGCTGAGGCCATGTGATTAGATTGGGACCGCCTAATGAAGAATATTGTGTTGCTCTTCCTACTTTTAATGATGATGGTGATGATTCTGTTGTTGGAGGAGGCATTGCAGGTGCTTGAGGCAATGGTTTTGCAGGTGCCATTATTGTTGCTTAAACCCTATGATTTATGTGAACTGTTCTATGCAACTTGTGTCTATGATGTTTGAAGTGATCTCTTAATGTTTGAAGTGCACTTACTGATGAATTACGTGCATATGCTAAGTGCCGAACAATATGTTGGTTTAGTTTTGGTAGGAGTGTTGGGTACCAAATGGAAGCAAATTGAAGGTCTTAGAAAAATAACAATGGATACCGTTCTACAGGGAAACCGCCTCCAAGACGGAGAGCATCAAAAGATGTTAGTCAGAAACCACGTGTGGTGCTCAGAGCATTCAAGGCGGTTTTTAGAACACCTCTCGCATATGTAGTATTAGTGACACATGCTTTGAGGCGAAACGGGAAACCACCCATGTACCAAAATCGCACCCAAAGAACAATTATATACTAGTGTTTGTTAGGGATGTACAAAGTTCTGTAAACTTCCCTCAATTTTTATGAAATTATTTCGAAATTTCACTCAATAGGTGTGGCTAGTGGGATTGTTGGTGCCATCTCGAATATGCCTCCGATGAATGTGGGCCTTAGTTGTCAGTCTTGTTAGCTGCCATGTCATTATAGCTGGTGGGTTCAACTTGTGAGTTTCAAAATAATAATAAATAAGGTACACGTCGTACAATTTGTTTCTATTTTTTTAGGTTACAAAATAGTGTTTTTTGTGGTTTAGGAAAAAAAAGAAACTCCATGTATCTTGGGATCAAATTCTTTTTTTGATTGAAAAGCAGAATAAGTTCTAAAAGTTAGAAAAGCAAAATTATATTTTTTGCTTTTTGTTCATGCAATTCGCAACTTGGTTATGAAATCTAAGCCTCCAAGTCACGGTTAAAATTTACAACGATAGTGCTCTTTCTTTGCATAACCCCGGCTTTTGCATCATGTGTTCTTCATTAGAGCAAGTATAATAGAGGTAAGTCAGCGGGCTATAAAAAATAAAATAGTATATTCTTGTTTTCTTGGAGGAAAGAGAAGAGAAAAGAGAAGGTAAGCGGACTCTTGTTGAAGAGCCAGCTCTAGGACGTGCTCCAGGCACTTTGTCAGAATGGAAGGCGGACCATATAATAAAAAAGTAATACACTCTTCTAATCAACTATTGTACGTGTTGGCTATAAAATATGATATAAATAACATGTCAATCGCTTATAGCCAGCAATTGGCTATACTATTAATCATGCTCTTAGTATACTTGCATTGATCTGTGACACGAGCATAATATAATAGTACACTCACCTTTTCTGAATTATAACTAGATTTTACGGTGGGAGTTGAGTATGTTTAGAAGCTTCGAACGCCGAACTGACCAGGGCGTAAACTACTGCGTTCCCTATGCCCTTCGCCTCTTAGGCACGGTGCCACATACTGTGCAATGGAGCACTACCATATGAGGTTATGAACACCTGTTAGTAGACTGTTACCGTAAACTTATCTATGCATTTTCTGAATCATGTGGTTCACTCACAAAAGTTCCACGTAGAAGAACGGTAATCGATGTAACCATGTTGGTAGTAGCATTTTAAAAGGAGACGTTCACCCTTGGAGGAAGGAACTCGAGGTGTTGAATAAAGAACCATGTTGGTACGTACTACTAGTACTGTAGTGCATTCTCTGAGACGTCTACCAGCATATCCGACAGGCAGTGGTATACAATACGTAGACAATCATGAATCCGGATGTAGGATGTAATTGGTGTACAGCGTGCAATTGGAAAGTACTAGGTTTTTGTTCCGAACATCAGTAGACGTCATGATTTGCTTGCTACTGTAAGAAAGCATGCACTGTTCTCACCATGATCGGCTGTCGCGGTTTCTTCTGTATTCAGCGTTATTCCATGTCTTTTCGCGTTCCTATGACCTACGTATTCGTTAACCCTATCATTGCTTTGCGTAGTGAGCTAGCTATTGATCTTTGTTCTGTCTTGTTTTGTTTTTCCTTTTACCGAAAAACATGAAAGTGGCCTTCGTCTACCTCCTGCTACCGACGCCTCAAAACTCACTAGCTTGTCTTTGTAGGGCAGCTCTACTTAGCTAGTAGAATGCTAGCTAGACTAATCATCTGGCTCTACTGCGATAGAAAGGAAAAGTGAAAGATTTCACCATCTTGTGCTGAGTGATCTACCTTCTTCTTTGGCATCAAATCTCTTGTTATGTTTCAAAGAACTCGTCTTCTTTTATGGCCAGTTGCCTGCTGAACATGCATTTTGCCCACTAGTACGTAGTACGTCGATCTCATTTCGGTCAAGTCCTTCACCAGGCTGAATTAGAACTAATTAAGTACAACCTTTGTCCTTCCCGATTGTACCCGCGTAGTGTCTTCATCTACACTCTTTAAAGATCGCGAGTACCAGTTCACTTTGTCTTCCTTGGACTAATGTTTTAGAAGCGGCCAATGAACCAATTATTATATTCCAACTTCTTTTTTTCCTTTTGGTGAGGGAGCTAATTAACACACACTTCATTTTTGTAGGTATAAAAGCAAGCATTCATGCTTATTTTCTGCTAAAAGAGCCAGGATGCAATCTTGAGGATAGAAGATCACTTTGTTTGCACGGACCCCATGGGCTTTAACTCAAATTAGTGATCTGTTCGATGGATGGTTCTTCACATTTTACCCTGGGTGGTACGATCACATGTCCCGTCTGTCCTGTAAGAGGCATCGATCATGCACGATACAAGAATAATGTCGTTCCGAGGGACCATAGATTTTGATCGAACCTTGCGATTCGCATTTCCAGATTTCGCCAGGTAGACCAACTTAGTGGTATGCAGCAGCTGTTGGATCTCTCAAAAGAACAGAGGCACTTCTAGGTTCTGATTGCCAGACCAAGCCCAAGTTACATGTTTGCACACACACACAACTCAATATTTTTAGGAGAGATCGCTTGGAAACGCGTGCTAATCATAGATGGAATGCGCAACAGCTAGCGTATATACGAATTGTGAAAAAGAAATTAACCAGGACATGTAAAGCCATGGTCCCAACGGGTGTAAGCTTGTACCCATACAGCTATACGTGCATCGCTTCCTTTTTCCGTATAGCATGAGTTGAGGGCACGAGAGGAGGAGGAGCGTCTCGCTTTGTTCCATGAGCGTGCAGTGAATCTCGGAAGGGAGTGGCCTTCTTCCTCTTGTCACTCTCTGGTCTGCACGTAGTGGGAGCCATGCGTAGCCGCTTTCCAGGATTCTAATAACCGGTAGCACTAACCATAACCTATCTATCTGCTAGTAGTAAATTATTGCTTCTTGGCCGTGGCCCCAATTCCCAAAGCAGAATATGCATTCGACTTTGTGAACTAGTGGTTAACCGTGTGCTCGCCTTTATCCCACCTTGGTACATACGTAGTACGAAAGGAACAGTGGGATGATGATCTGGATTTCTTTTAAAAAGCTCTTGGCGCAGAAGATATAGGTGCTGCCTATGAAGTGTCTGACAGCTTGCACCGTTGAAAAAATCATGGGGAGAAAATTAACGTAAGAGATAGAAGAAAAAAAACTACTTGCTTCATAAAGGTGTTCTCGCTGTCGATGTAACACTTGTCATATATATATATATATATATATATATATATATATATATATATATATATGCCCTCATCGATTCCACATGATCTTCCTTTGATCATAGCTGCCTAACTTCTTCGCCTATGTGTGTCGAATGCAGTTTGAATTTGAATGACATGATTGATACATATTGTATCTATGTCAAGAGAAAATATTGAAAAAGAATCAAGACTTTCAAGTGAGGTTTTTTGGATTTAAGGGTACCGAGAGTACCTCACGCATGAGAGTACATGGCATGTTCTCAGTTGAGCAAGTATCTAGTGTTTTACTATCTTTCATTCGTACCGTGATACAATTGCATAGCTGGATAGACAGACAATTACCATAATAATAGTTTTTTCAATTGAAGCAAAAGTTACGAGATACACATGCTAAACCCCGATCTCCACTTACCAAGAGAAATTTGATTCCCCCCACTAATCCCTTGTGGATCTTGTTACTCTTGGGTGTTTGAGCACTCTAGACGGTTGAGGTCACCTCGAAACCACATTCCATTGTGGTGAAGCTTCGTGGTATCGTTGGGAGCCTCCAATTCAGTTGTGGAGATTGCCCCAACCTTGTTTGTAAAGGTTCGGTTGCCTCCTTCAAGGGCACCAATAGTGGAATCATGGAATCTCGCATTGTGTGAGGGCGTGAGGAGAATACGGTGGCCCTAGTGGCTTCTTGGGGAGCATTGTGCCTCCACGTCGCTCCAATGGAGACGTACTTCCCCACAAGGGAAGGAACTTCGGTAATAAATCCTTGTCTCCACCGGCTCCACTTTTGGTTATCTCACATCTTTACTTATTGCAAGCGTTTACTATGTCATATCTCGTGCTTGCTTGTGTGCTAGTAGTGGTTAGCATCATATAGGTTGTTCACCTAGTTGCACATCTAGCTAATTTATTTGATGTTAAACCTTAATTGTTAAAGAAAAGTAAAAAGTGTTAGTTGCCTACTCACCCTCCCTCTAGTCAACCATATCGATCCTTTCAACAACCAATGAGGTTCTTCAACATCAACACCTTTAGGAAATGAGTGACGCTCAAGCGTCACTGTCACTGGATCCAACCACCCAAGGCCAGGATCAAGATTTATTTTATCTAAGTTAATAAAGTCAAATCATTTGCTCATGTAAAGATCAAAAAATAACTTCACAACAGAGACCTAGGTGTGCATGACACCTAGATAGGATCAACTATATCCCATGCATGCTACCATTTGATCTACCAAACAAATCTACATTGAAGAGACTATTATTGGCATTTAGAGTTCTACACTCACCAAAAAGAAAAGAAAGACATCAATTACTATCACATTTACCCAAAGTCCATCGAGTTAGAACCATAAACCCTAGCTTTTTAACACAAACATACATTGTTAGTGCCTATATGTCCTAAGTCGTTGACCCAATTGCGACTTCAACACCTTGACTATCTTATCGATACTCAAGCAAACAATCTCAATGTAGGTGAAAATCATAGTGCGTGGTGCATTTTCCACACTCTTCAACCACACACCACTAGTTTTTGCTCACTACAAAAATCGACCGATCACCGTCGTATCAATCGCCCGATAGTTCAACACTTCACCCTTTTTCCCCCTCTGGATGTCCATGATGGAAGATTAGGTGGTAAATGCATATACTACATTAAATACATTAACGACTAAAGAAACACGGGACTACTAGATGGTCACACGCTAGGACCATGTGCTCCTATTGTCATGTTGATGCCATGTCTACAAAGCCAACCATTGCCCAAATCCATGTGTGTCAGAATTACCACAAATCATGATTTAGATGAAAATGGAGCATAAACTAGAGTGTAGGGACCAAAGTAGTGGTTTTGAGAGTTTTATGACCAAAACAATTACAACATCAAAGTTTAAGGAGCGTCGATATAGTTCACTATAGCTAATGAGCTACACACAAAGGCCGCATGCGAAGATGACAGAAAGTCGTAACTCCCAATTGTAGTTTTGTAATAACTGACAAATCCTACGGAGTAACGATGTCATTGAGTTGTATATGAAGGAAGTTTTGCATATGTGATTCATGAATATGTGTGGATTTGAGGATGTATGATATCAAGATTAAGATATTGATTGAGATGTAGTAAGTACTGACATGCGACGAACCAACTGTGTCATCAAGTTATATACGAAGAAATGTTGCATGAATTACACTGGATGAATTTGGAATGGCTGCAAACTAAATTAGTATATGTATTTGAAAGAACCAAATCGGTCGACTAGAAGTTGTGGTGAATAGGATACTCCAAAGTTTTACCTTAACTTCCCAATTTTAGGTTAGTGCAGATAAAGCGAGATTTCTAGGTATGCAATATACAGTGAGAACAACCTACTTGGCAAGCAAGCTAATACACTAGATACATAAGAACAACAAGATAGCTAGCAAGCACAAGTAAAGGTACTTAAACAGATTAACCACACACATAGGGGATGCAAATGCATTCTGCTGTTCACACTCTTTGGGAGTTCTAACCTTTGTTAGAGGGATGCGAAAGCCAAAGCTTTCAAGTAGCACCAAGCGGCTCACCCTAGTCTCCCTTTAAGTCACCCCAACGATGAGCCTTATATCACTTGTGGTTGTTCTTGAAGGCGACCACCAAACCTTTAGAGACTTCCCGGAGCACACCACACAATAGGAAGCTTTCAGGGCTTGTCTCCTATCGCATATAAGTCACAAATCTCCAAGAGTAACAAGTTTGGAAATGAACAAGTATGGGGATCACAAATTGGTTTCGTGGACGTGTAGATCAGGCAATTATCTTTCAATCCTCAATGTTTGATGGAGATTTAGTGGAAGAGCAATCAAGCTTTTAGGGTTTTGGCATTGGTGGAGTGACTCAAATTGAATATTGGGCCTAGAGATGGAAGAAGGGTGGATATTTATGCCCCTCCCTTCCCAAAGTGACCATTGCCACCCTAGGGGTCATGGGTACAGGGTCACCCAAGAATAAACTCCATCTGCACGGGGTTAGATGACCCGGACATGGGTTATCTAGGGAAATTCCCTCGTCCTCGTGGGCACAAGGGTCCTAGAAGAGGTCAATGTGGGAAGGATATTAACCCAAATTTTCATGGAAGGAAAGGAATAGACTGGTGTATATGTTTCACATGGTCCCCAAACTCACAGAATCACCTCGACCCCTCCTAACAGTGTGGTTTCCTATGACTAAAATAAAACAAACCCTTGATCCTTCAGATAACCAACACCTTTTTTCCTTTTTGGACTAGGAAGTCAACCATCTCCAAATGTACTCAACGACATACCAATGTTCCCACATAAACTTAATAACCGACATTAGTTTCACTAACCACATTGTCATCAACACCAGAACATAATTAGGGACAATGCACTTTCAACATCAAGGTCATTCAATTCAACATATAGATATATTATGATCGAGAAGAATTAAGTGAAGAGACCCTCAAAACATCAATATAGTTCAGTGACTGAACCAAATATGACTAATATGAAGTTCATCCATTCATGTCAAGATCATGAATTACCAATATGGAGTTCATTTGAGGAACTCAAAGGTGCTCATGATTAGGATTACAATATAATCCATGAGGATCAAGATCTCTCGAGAATGAAATAAAGAGAATATTTCAAAGATGTAGCTTCAAGATATGGTCACAGCGAGCTCTTGATTTGGGTCATGATTGAGAAGGTCTTAAAGTAATGAAGTGAACTGAAGAATGCTTTGCGGCTTTCAAGAGATCAACATAGAGCACAAAGTGAAGATAAATATGACCAACATGAAGCCCGTGGGTTGGATTTTGATTTCCATAATACTAGAAAAAAGATGTTTCGTCTAGGATCAAGTGATCTAAGCATGGTCGCAATTGAAAATTGTGCTTTTTCAACTAGCCCATATACTATGTGCTTGGTATTTCTGTGTGGGTTAGTTGCTACCTCATGTGCTTGACTCAAAAATAAGGTTTGAAGTATCCTTGCAAAGTTGGCCTCAAGTAGATATGGTCATCAAGGTTCATAAGAGCAAGTTAAAGATAAACACTCTGAGAGAATATATGCTTGAAGCTTGCAATTATTTTGTTAAAGAAATTGCATCTTAGTCCCCTATAATATTTTGGTTTTTAATGAAAAGGTATCTGAGAGAATTAATGTGTTACAAAGTTATTTTAAAAATATACTCCATATAGTGAGCGGGAACATCATTGGTGACCCCTAATTTCCGTGCTAACAAAGGGTTTACCCATTGAGCTCATAGTGTGTAATTTATAGGCTTTTAGTGGATCCAAGATCACTCTTATGCAAATTATACCATCAAAAGGGAAATATGAAACTTACTCCCTCCATTCCAGAATATAAGGTGCGTCAATTTTTATGAAATTCAAACATATGTATGCATGTTTGACCAATATTATAGAATAAAATACCAACATACGGAATAAAAATAAATAAAACATGTAAATACTTTTCATGATAGATCTAATGATACAAAATTGGCATTATATATATTTCTAAACACTTGGCCAAACATGCACAAGTTTGACTAAAAAACGGACCTTATATTTTGAAACAAAGGGGTATATATTAACTTCTTTAAGATCATAAAACAAAATCCCCAAGTATTCTACTCATTCCACTTCATTCCTCGAGATTTAGCTTTTCTCGTACTTTTGAGTATCTCTACATAGTACTACCAACCCTTTGAGGAATGAATGTTTTGCTCAAAGGCACTATTCTATGAAGATGTCCATAAGACCAATAAAAATTATGTACCATCTTCACAAAAAAATCTATCTGGTACCATCGAGCTTAGACTAAGCCAGTTTCGTACCGATTCCATTCCGATATATGTTGTGGCAATCAGAGTACCTCCAAGACCGTTTTCTCTTATATTTTTTTAGCATGTTCTCTTTCTCACATAAATGAGCTACTTTTATTTTATTATCTCCAAGCTTCTTGTTTTCGGTACCTCATGGTATTTGGATTTCTAAAAGGCTTAGCACACAACCTAGTACCTTCAAGCGTCGTGCACTTATAGGAATGTTCCGCTTCCTCCCTGGTAGTTCAAATTTCAAATGTGTCATTTAGTACCGAGATTTTAATTTTGGGACTTCTGGGCTTCACTTTTTCCCGAGTAACGGTCATTTGCGCTCTCCCTATAAATAGACTACGCCAACCCCTTGTTGGGTGAGATGTTTGTGCATCTTTTGGAAATACTTGGGACTAGAAACTGGAGCATTTCAAGGCCAAGCTCCTCCCTTTATTGAATCAACTTGTTTTGTCTACATCTCTCTTTGTTGCAACGCTATATTTGTGAGTGTGGGGGAAGTGTATTTCTATGTTTCACCGTGCTACTGAAAGCACATTTGCTCCCTTGGTGGTTTTGGTAATTTATAACAGCATATAAGTCATTGAACTAATGTTTCTACCAAGTATATTTCAGGAAATGTTCAATGATAGGATTGGCAAAAGGATTGTGGAGATTGTGGAATACCCCAAGATGCAAGGAAATAGGTTGGCAAAGCTTCAAGCATAGAAATCTACATTTTATATTTGTGAGAAATCACTTTGAGTCCATGAAAGACAATACTATTAAAAGGGGGTACGGTTTTGTTGGTGAACAAAATGCTCATATGTGCACAAGTGATAGTCACCAAAAACGCCCACAAACTCTCCTACCAAAGTGTGTCCAAAGCCAAATATTCAAAATTGGTGCAACCAACATTTCCATCCTGGTGCCACCGATTCTCAACCTCGGACAAACTCAGCCAAACCCTAGCCACTTCGGTGGAACCGATTCCATACCGGTGCCATCGAGTTTAGGTTGCCAACTTTCTGTTATGCAAATTCACAATATTGGTACCATAGAGATTGTTGGATCGGCATCACTGAGAATGACAATCTGACCGTTGGTCACCTTGTCGGTGCAACTGAGTTTCCTATATCGGTCTCACCGAGATTCAAAAGTTGCCACCTTTTGGTCACTTCGGTACCATCGAGATTAACATATCGGTGTCACCGAGTTGGTCATTTTGTGTATAATAGTTGGATTTTTGGGGATGCCTATATATACCCCTTCACCACCACCTACTCAAGAGAGAAGCACTCCGAACTATTCCATACTTGCCCCATCCAGTCTTTCTGAGAGAGAACCACCTACCCTTGTGTTGAGGTCAAGATCTTCCACTCCAACCATATGGATCTTGATTTCTAGACTCCCCAAGTTGCTTTCCACCAATCTCATCTCTTCCACCAAGCCAAATATGTGAGAGACTGATTGTGTGTTGAGGAGTCTATCATCTTAAAGCACAAGAGCACGGAGTTCATCGTCATTACCGAGCCTATTACCTTTCGAAGGGTGGTGCCTCCTAGATTGGTTAGGTGTCGCTTGGGAGCCTCCTACTTCATGTTGTGGAGTTGAACCAAGAAGTATGTATGGTGTAACATCCCAAAATTCCATTTTGGATTGTTATGAGATATAGCTATGCATCTATCATCATCATTGCTTGAATACATATATTAGTTGAAATGCCTTCTCTGAATTTCTGAAACCCCCTTTGTGTGGCTTTCACCTATTTGTAAATCTTGGTAAAATGTTCAAATAAGAGAGGAGGAATATGACACTCCACACCATGACCTAATTGGTGATTTATTTGAACCATAAAAACCAGGGGTTGTTTTGAAAATATTTGCAAAAGGATTTAAAAGCAAATAGGCCATTTCTGAAAATAATTTTTTTTTCAAAGTGTTCAAATGACAGAATAAAAATGTTCAATAAATGGAATTTATTATTATGTTGATTTTGATATATAATACTCCTATATTTAAAAATGTTTTGAATGCTTTTAAAGAGGTTTTACTACTCTGACTATTAAAAAGAGTAACGGTTTTTTGTATTTAAACGGGTCGGCCCACGGGCAGTTACTCGCGAACTCATTACTAGCCGGCCGACCGACACGCAACGGACGCTCCCACTCTCACTGACATCGGGTCCCACCCCGACCGACCGTTCGCACCGCAACGGTCACCCCCAACCTCCACGCGCGTCACCGCCGCCGCGATCCCCTCTCGCTGGATCCGCTCTTCTCTTCCTTCCCGAGCCCCCTCTCCGGCCTATAAATAGAGCCCCAACTCCCCGCCTCCATCCCCCCCGATCCCCCTCTCCTGTCGCCAGAATGCCGCCGCAAACCCTCGCCGGAGCCCCTGTCACCACCGGAACTCCCATTGCTCGTGCCCGTCGCCTCGGTTGTCCACTCGCCCCTCCGACCCGTCCGTTCGACGCCGGACCTCACCCGCCGTCGTTTGAACCCCTACACTACCTCCCTCGACCACCGGAGCACCGCCCCGACATCCTCTCCGTTTCGGACTCGCCGGAGATCCCTCACCGGCGACCTCTTAACACTGTGAGCACCCCCACCCGTTCGATCTGGATCTGAGGATCCAGATTAGATCGTTTTTATTCGCGAACTGGTATTCTCTTGGATTCGGTCGACCGCCCGTAACCCCGCTCGCCCACACACCTTGGCCACTCACAGGCTGCCACGTAGCCCCTGGCCGTCCGGTAGATTTTTTCCTTTTTTCTGTTTTGTTTTAGTTAACAGAAACTATTCTGAATTTGTTTTAGCTATATCTTTTAATCTACTTAATCTTTTGAGTTGATTCTTTTTGCAATAGCTCACATTTTTCATGTAGTTTTACCCTGTACTTTTAAATTTTAAATTTGTACTATAAAATTTGAATTCAATCAAATTTGCTCAAATCATTCAAATCTGAATAACTAGAGTTTGAAAATAGATTTTGATATGAATCTTTTTGCTACTGTTTGGTCTTAGTTAGGACTACCTCCATGTTTAGTTTGAGGATTTTTAGGATGATTATTATTAGTGTTTTAGCTATAAACAGATTCTGCCTATTAGTTAGTATAGTTTTATTTAACTTAGTTTTAGTTGGTTTAAATTAGATTTAGTTTTATTTGATTTAGTAGGTTCTGTTAGTTAAACTTTAGGTGTTCTACTTACTGTTAATAGAAATATAAAATTGTTTATTTTATTTCTTTGTTAATATAGGAATCACAACTTCTTTTCAAATAGGTTTAATTTGATTAAAACAACTAGTTAGTAATAGTTTTGCTTTCAACAAAGTTTTATATAATTTAATTCTGTTTTCTAAGACAAGTTTATTTGTACATTCTTTTCTGTTAAGAGCATGTTTTGGTTAATATATAATAAGTTTTGTTTTGCTCTTTTGTTAGTAAAACTATAGTTGTTTCATATAGTGGTTATCAAAACTTTTAAAAACTTTACTAAAGTTTTCCCAACAAACTTAAATTGATTCTATTCTGTTTATTAATAAAATATTTTATTGTTTCCTTGCTGTCAACAATTGTTTTGTTATTACAAAATAGTTTTGTTATGATAGTAGTGTTTTAACAATCATCTTCCAGAAAACAAAACTTTGTGTGTTTTCTTGCTTGTGTTTTTGTGCACTGTTTGCCTTGATTGTTTACTATTTCCTTACTGAATGTTGTGAGTTATTATTTTTGTTGTATGCTTATTGAGTGCTCTTGTGTGCTTCGTTAGATTATCCGGAGTGCGAGGCTTGTTACTTAGAGTCACTCACGTACGAAGATCATCAATCAGGCAAGTCACTTTGATCATCTTTACCCATGTTTTTATTGCATTAGTTCTTCCATAACCCCTCCCACTACAGACACCACCATTTCCTATATCCAGACCTTGGAGACTCACATCAGGACTCTGAAGCTTTGAGTTCGTGCTGATACGAAGACAATCAAGAATCTGATGAACCGCGAGATTGACCTCGAAGCTGACTTACGGGAAGCCGAGTACGAGCATGAGTATGAGGCGAAGGATTTCTTAGAGAGGATCGACAAGCTGAATACTCGCATCGCCACTCTGGAGGAACAGATGGACATGGGTGAAAATCTTCATCCTGAAGAGACTTGGCTCCTTTCATCAGGGACGATGATGACTATGAGGAGAGCACCACTGGAGGAGACTCAGTCACCATGTACTTCTGAGGAAAACTATAGTCATGCCCTCCATGTATCTTTTATTTTTCAACGTTAAAAGCGTAGGTCGATGTGTAGTTTGATTGAGACTTGTATCTCGATGTTTGACATTTATTGAATAAATGAATGAGTGTTTGGTGTGATATGTTTGTTGCATTGCATATGGGTAGTGAATTTCTCCTTTTAGGCCCTTGTTCTATTCTAATCCTCAACCCTCTGAAAACAGCAAGATGCCTCCACGACGTGAGTCCGACTTCACCTTCCCGCCGGAAATCACACAACTCCTTCAGCAGTAGAATGCACTGATGCAGCTATTGATCCAGAATCATACCAACAACCAGAACAACAACAACCACCATCCACCCCAGGCTGACAATCTCACCCGTTTTCTGAGGTTGAACCCTCCAACTTTCTCCAGCAGCACTGAGCCCATTGTAGCAGATGACTGGCTCCGTAAGATGGAGAGAGAACTAGTCACCGCTGGATGTACTGATGCTGAGAAAGTGCGCTTTGCCGCACATCAACTGGATGGACCAGCAGCTTCATGGTGGGAGAACTACACCACCACATATCCTATTGCTGATATAACTTGGGAGCAGTTCAAGCAAGCTTTCCGCACCGCACATGTTTTAGCTGGAGCCATGAATCTGAAGAAGCGCGAGTTTCGCAACTGGCGCCAGGGAAATCGCTCTGTGGCCCAGTACATGGACGACTTCAACACATTGGCCCGTTATGCACCAGGAGACGTGGCCAATGATGCAGCCAAGCAAGAGAAATTTCTGGAAGGACTCAACGATGAGTTGAGCTTGCAGCTGGTAGTGACTACCTTCAACAACTACCAAGAGCTGGTGGACAAGGCCCTCATCTTGGAGGGAAAGCAGCAGCAAATTGAGAACCGCAAGCGGAAATACACTCAGGGGAAGTTTAACTCTGGAGCTCATCAGAAGCCCCGCTACTCCCAGTACTCAGGGAATACCGGATCAGGGACCGGTAAGTTTGGAAGCCACAACCATGGAGGAAATGGGAACACCCGTCCCAACCATGGCAATTTCAAGACTGACAATGGAAATGGGAACAACAACCAGCACCGTCACGCTCCTACTCAGAAGGATCTGAGCCACATCACCTGTTTCAAGTGCCAGAAGACAGGGCACTATGCTACTGAGTGTCCCTAGAGCAAGCAGGGAAATGGAAACGGCAACTCCACAGCCAAGAAGCCAAATCCGTTTCCTCGTGCCCAGGTGAACCACCTCGACGTGGAAGAAGTCTATGATCTACCCGAGACTGTGGTTGGTAATTTTTATTGCATTCACATCCAGTTACAACACTTTTTGATTCCAGTGCAACTCATTCATTCATATCAAGGGTAGTTGTGGATAAGTATGGTTTGCCCACCAAAACCCTTAGTCAACCCATTAAGGTCAGTTCTCCAGGAGGTATGATGATGGCAGGGATAGGATGCCATGCCCTGAAACTCAATATAGGAAACCATGTTTTCCCCACCGACCTCATCGTCTTAGAATCCCAGGGATTGGATGTAATCCTAGGCATGGATTGGATGACCAAGTATGAAGGAAATCTTGATTGTCCTGGCAAGTCTGTTTCACTCACCACCCCGGAGAACAAGAGGATTAAGTATGTATCCCGACGCACCCAGATGAGTGCTCGATTAAATTCCCTCACAGGAGTTGTTCAGGAGGAAGTACCTGTGGTAAAATACTTTCCGGATGTATTCCCGGAAGAATTACCAGGCATGCCACCAGATAGGGAGATTGAGTTCCTAATAGAGCTACAACCAGGGACAGCCCCAATTTCCAAGAGACCCTATCGGATGCCCGCAAATGATCTGTTGGAAATCAAGAAGCAAATTAAGGAGTTATTGGACAAAGGGTATATTCACCCAAGTTCTTCACCTTGGGGAGCCCTAGTTCTTTTGGTGGAGAAGAAGGATAAAACCTTGAGAATGGTAGTCGATTATCGTGCCTTGAACGAGGTGACTATCAAGAACAAGTACCCTCTGCCGATGATTAATGACTTGTTTGATCAGCTAGTAGGCGCCAAAGTATTCTCCAAGATCGATCTTCGATCAGGGTATCACCAACTGAAGATTCATGAACAGGATATACCCAAAACAGCTTTCACGACAAGGTATGGCTTGTACGAGTATACAGTCATGTCCTTTGGTCTGACTAATGCTCCTGCCTACTTCATGAATTTTATGAACAAAGTGTTTATGGAATATTTGGACAAGTTTGTCGTGGTGTTCATCGATGACATTTTGATATTCTCCAAGAACGAGGAAGAGCACAAGGAACATTTGCGTTTAGTTCTGGAGAAACTGAGAGAGCATCAGTTATATGCCAAGTTCAGCAAATGTGAATTTTGGCTGACGGAAGTCAGATTCCTTGGACATGTTATTTCCGGAGATGGAATAGCCGTAGACCCCGCTAAGGTTGAAGCCGTCACCGAGTGGAAGTCACCCACCTCAGTTAAGGAGATCCGCAGTTTCCTTGGACTTGCCGGATATTACCGGAGATTCATTGAGAATTTCTCAAAGATAGCCAAGCCCATGACAGAGTTGTTGAAGAAAGAGTCTAAGTATATTTGGACTGAGGAATGTGAAGCCAGTTTCCAGGAGTTGAAGAAACGTTTGGTCATAGCCCCAGTGTTGATTTTGCCCAATATTCGGAAGGACTTCCAGGTTTATTGTGATGCTTCACGTCAAGGACTTGGAGGAGTACTCATGCAAGATGGAAAGGTTGTAGCTTATGCGTCCAGACAACTACGACCTCATGAGTTGAATTATGCCACCCATGATTTGGAACTAGCAGCCGTAGTGCACGCACTCAAGACCTGGAGACATTTCCTTATCGGAAATAGTTGTGATGTATACACTAATCATAAGAGCCTGAAATATATCTTCACGCAGAAAGAGTTGAACCTCAGACAGAGGAGATGGTTAGAGTTAATCAAGGACTATGACATGAGATTACACTACCATCCAGGTAAGGCTAATGTTGTAGCCGATGCCTTGAGTCAAAAAATTTATGTAAACACACTCACAGCGGGAGGATTACCCCAAGAGTTAGCCGATGATCTTAGAGAGCTCAGGCTAGAGATAGTCCCAAGAGGATATGTTGCCACACTGGAAATCCAGTCCACCTTGACCGAACGAATTCGTGAAACCCAAAAGACGGACAAGGAAATAGCTGAGATTAAGCAAAGAATGAAAGATGGTAAAGCTAAAGGTTTTCGTGAGGATGAACACGGAACTTTGTGGTTTGAGAACCGCATCTATGTGCCCAATGACCCAGAACTCAGGAAGTTGATACTTCAAGAAGCCCACGATTCACCTTACTGGATACACCCAGGCAATACCAAGATGTATCTGGATTTAAAAGAAAGTTACTGGTGGACAGGTATGAAGAAGGATATTGCGGAACACGTTGCAATATGTGATGTTTGTCAGTGAGTAAAGGCAGAACATCAGAAACCAGCAGGGTTACTCCAACCTTTGCCGATACCCGAGTGGAAATGGGAAAAGCTTGGTATGGACTTCATCACAGGATTACCCAGGACCCGTTCAGGTTATGATTCCATCTGGGTAGTGGTTGATCGCTTGACCAAGGTAGCTCATTTCATTCCAGTGAAACCCACCTATACCAGTGCTAAGCTAGCCAAGATATATATGACCAGGATCGTATGTCTGCATGGAATTTCGAGGAGTATCGTGTCTGATAGAGGAACACAATTTACCTCAAAGTTTTGGAATCAGTTACATGAAACTTTGGGTACAAGGCTGGAGTTCAGTAAAGCTTTTCATCCGCAGACCGATGGACAGACTAAGAGAGTCAATCAGATTCTGGAAGACATGTTGAGAGCTTGTGTGGTAGATTATGGATCTAGTTGGGATGACAATTTACCTTATGCAGAATTCTCGTACAACAACAGTTATAGACCAGTCTGAAGATGGCCCCTTTCGAAGCCTTATACGGAAGGAGGTGCAGAACACCGTTGACGTGGGATGGTGTTGGAGACCGACAACTTTTTGGTCCTGACCTTATCCGAGATTCTAAAGAGAAAGTCAAGCTGATTCACGATAGACTCAAGATAGCTCAATCTCGACAGAAGAGTTATGCTGACAGCAAACGTAAAGAAGTGACGTATGATGTGGGAGACCGAGCATTTCTTCGTGTGTCCCCGCTTCGAGGAATCAAGAGGTTTGGTGTTAAAGGAAAGTTAGCACCCAGATTCATAGGCCCCTACAAAATTCTTGAACGTAGAGGCAAAGTTGCATACAAACTGGAACTGTCGGAAGGATTATCCGAAGTTCATGATGTTTTCCATGTTTCCCAGCTGAAGAAATGTCATGCTGAGATGACTGATATTCCCTTGAGAGACACAGTGCCCCTAGAGGCCATACAACTTGACAGTGATCTGACCTACGAGGAGAAGCCTGTCAGAATCCTCGAGACTACCAACAGAGTTACCCGCAGCAGAATCATCAAGTTCTGTAAGGTATTGTGGAGTCATCACACCGAGGAAGAAGCCACCTGGGAACGCGAAGAAGATCTTCGTAGAGACCATCCGCACCTATTTTCTAGCCAACCCGAATCTCGAGGGCGAGATTCATCTTAAGGTGGGTAGGTTTGTAACATCCCAAAATTCCATTTTGGAATGTTATGAGATATATCTATGCATCTATCATCATCATTGCTTGAATACATATATTAGTTGAAATGCCTTCTCTGAATTTCTGAAACCCCCTTTGTGTGGCTTTCACCTATTTGTAAATCTTGGTAAAATGTTCAAATAAGAGAGGAGGAATATGACACTCCACACCAAGACCTAATTGGTGATTTATTTGAACCATAAAAACCAGGGGTTGTTTTGAAAATATTTGCAAAAGGATTTAAAAGCAAATAGGCCATTTCTGAAAATAATATTTTTTTCAAAGTGTTCAAATGACAGAATAAAAATGTTCACTAAATGGAACTTATTATTATGTTAATTTTGATATATAATACTCCTATATTCAAAAATATTTTGAATGCTTTTAAAGAGTTTTTACTACTCTAACTATTAAAAAGAGTAACGGTTTTTTGTATTTAAACGGGCCGGCCCACGGGCAGTTACTCGCGAACTCATTACTAGCCGGCCGACCAACACGCAACGGACGCTCCCACTCTCACTGACACCGGGTCCCATCCCGACCGACCGTTCACACCGCAACGGTCACCCCCAACCTCCGCGCGCGCCGCCGCCGCCGCGATCCCCTCTCGCTGGATCCGCTCTTCCCTTCCTTCCCGAGCCCCCTCTCCGGCCTATAAATAGAGCCCCAACTCCCCGCCTCCATCCCCCCCGAGCACCCTCTCCTGTCGCCAGAACGCCGCCGCAAACCCTTGCCGGAGCCCCTGTCACCACCGGAACTCCCATTGCTCGTGCATGTCGCCTCGGTTGTCCACTCTCCCCTCCGACCCGTCCGTTCGACGCCGGACCTCGCCCGCCGTCGTCTGAACCCCTCCACTACCTCCCTCGACCACCGGAGCGCCGCCCCGACATCCTCTCCATTTCGGACTCGCCGGAGATCCCTCGCCGGCGACCTCTTAACACTGTGAGCACCCCCACCCGTTCGATCTGGATCTGAGGATCCAGATTAGATCGTTTTTATTCGTGAACCGGTATTCTCTTCGATTCGGTCGACCGCCCGTAACCCCGCTCGCCCACACACCTTGGCCACTCACAGGCTGCCACGTAGCCTCTGGCCGTTCGGTAGATTTTTTCCTTTTTTCTGTTTTGTTTTAGTTAACAGAAACTATTCTGAATTTGTTTTAGCTATATCTTTTAATCTACTTAATCTTTTGAGTTGATTCTTTTTGCAATAGCTCACATTTTTCATGTAGTTTTACCCTGTACTTTTAAATTTTAAATTTGTACTATAAAATTTGAATTCAATCAAATTTGCTCAAATCATTCAAATCTGAATAACTAGAGTTTGAAAATAGATTTTGATATGAATCTTTTTGCTACTGTTTGGTCTTAGTTAGGACTACCTCCATGTTTAGTTTGAGGATTTTTAGGATGATTATTATTAGTGTTTTAGCTATAAACAGATTCTGCCTATTAGTTAGTATAGTTTTATTTAACTTAGTTTTAGTTGGTTTAAATTAGATTTAGTTTTATTTGATTTAGTAGGTTCTGTTAGTTAAACTTTAGGTGTTCTACTTACTGTTAATAGAAATATAAAATTGTTTAGTTTATTTCTTTGTTAATATAGGAATCACAACTTCTTTTCAAATAGGTTTAATTTGATTAAAACAACTAGTTAGTAATAGTTTTGCTTTCAACAAAGTTTTATATAATTTAATTCTGTTTTCTAATACAAGTTTATTTGTACATTCTTTTATGTTAAGAGCATGTTTTGGTTAATAAATAATAAGTTTTGTTTTGCTCTTTTGTTAGTAAAACTATAGTTGTTTCATATAGTGGTTATCAAAACTTTTAAAAACTTTACTAAAGTTTTCCCAACAAACTTAAATTGATTCTATTCTGTTTATCAATAAAATATTTTATTGTTTCCTTGCTGTCAACAATTGTTTTGTTATTACAAAATAGTTTTGTTATGATAGTAGTGTTTTAACAATCATCTTCCAGAAAACAAAACTTTGTGTGTTTTCTTGCTTGTGTTTTTGTGCACTGTTTGCCTTGATTGTTTACTATTTCCTTACTGAATGTTGTGAGTTATTATTTTTGTTGTATGCTTATTGAGTGCTCTTGTGTGCTTCGTTAGATTATCCGGAGTGCGAGGCTTGTTACTTAGAGTCACTCACGTACGAAGATCATCAATCAGGCAAGTCACTTTGATCATCTTTACCCATGTTTTTATTGCATTAGTTCTTCCATCACCCCAATTGCATGTAAAGTAGGTAACTGGAAACTTGGTTACGGTTGTAGTATCATGTGGTAGGTACCCCCTCAACACTTTGACACATTGGCCCCGGGAAACGTTGTTTTACATTTTGCTATGCTATTAGTAGACGGGGTTGGTTGTGTGATTCATGAGAGTTGAGAGAGTTAATAATTTCAAGACCTACATAATGATCAAGATTTCAAGACTCCGAGTTTTCAACATACCTCTGGGTGGATGATGGTTGAACGGCACCCTGGAGAAACCAGTGGAATTGCCTAGGTGATGCTAGAGATGGCCAGTATTCACGCGGAAAGGTCCACCCAGGCACAAAGAGATGGATGGATGCTTTAAGACCCAAGGCTTACCTGCACAGCCACAAGTCATTATGGGCTCTGGCTTGGTTGGATATCGTGGTGACCCTGGACAGGCGGTGCTACGAGAGGTAGAAGAACGATAGGAAAGGATGGGCACCGACAGAGTCGCAGGGAAACCCTTTGGAAGACCATGTTTTGGTCATCCGTTTCTCAAACACCCTAAAGTGCGAGAAATCAAACGGAGGCGACCAAATCTTGTGGGGAACGTGTGCAAAACTCTGCAGAGTACTCAAACCTAATCGATTAGCCGTGTCCATGGTCATGGACGACTTGAGCCAAAGGAATTGAACTTCCGGAAACTCTCAACACAATTAATAAGATGATGTGGGTATTAATGACTTGGGTATGAGAATTGGTTGGTGGAACCATCTCATTAATCAACCAACTTAGTAATATTTTTGCTTAGCCCTCTCTTGATGTAGGAAAAATTGGCTTTTCGCAAAAACTTACCACCCCACCTGCCATATATGCATATAGATTAGATGATTATCTTTTCACCCCTTTCTTGTGACTTTGCCGGCATATTCCATATGCTGACCTACACGGCTGCAACGTATCATGTTGCAGAGTACATTTCCGACCAGGAGTGAGGATACGCTCTACGCTCTGTAAGACGCCCTTGGAGTCAGATGGACTCATCTACCTTCGACGCTTCCGCAAGATTTAGATAATCTCATGAGTTGGCCTTCAGCCACTTTATTGTAATTTTTATTATAATAAAGGACTCAATATGAGATTTCGATTAATATAATGCTATGTGATTTCCCTTTGATATATACATTGATGTACCGTGTGTGTACCAGCATGATCTTGGGATGGTACGGAAACACCGGAGATTCGACCTTTCAGGTCGGGTCGCTACATATGGGCAAGGAGATCGCCTACTTCGTGAAGATCTACCCATAGTGTGGCTAGTCCTTCGTGGACGGAAGCTATTATAGAATAGTCAAGGTTGCTACTTCGTGGACACTTATGGGTGGAGCCCTCCGTGGACTCTCGCGACTGTTACCCTCCGTGGGTTGAAGACTCCATAAAGGTGGATGTACGATAGCACCACCTATTGGAACTACGGGAAAAATCATCGTGTCTACAATTGCGTTTGATCTTCCTACCCTATCCCTTCTACTCATGCTTGTTGTTATTTTCTGCTGCTATACTCTTAGACATGAATGTGTAGGGTGTAAATGACTTGCCATGAATGCTAAAACTGCAAACACTAAAATTTGGGAAAAGGCAAAAAAATTATTTGGTCAAGTAGTCTAATCACCCTCCCTCTAGACATACTTTCGGTCCTACAGTTGCTCCTTCCTTGTTTGGCCACAAAAACCCACGATCACATGGTATAAGAGGCCCACTCCATGACATCAACCTATGCATAGGTTCCACCCACGGTTCCATACGAAAGGAGCCTAGAAATTTGTAGGGACACACACGTTCGAGGTGGCCACATGTTTGTTTCAAGATTGATACACTAGTTTATGTCATTAGACCATAATTGCTCCAGTCGGGTCCATGCATGCTGTTGGGAAACATAGTAGAAAACGAAAAAAATCACCCTACGATCAACTAGGAACACTATGAAGATACAATAATGGTTGGGATCATGATCATTACCGTTGTCGAGTAGCAGCGGAAGAAGAGCGTGACGATGATGACCGAGCTTGGAGCCCAAAACTTGTGTATAGAAAAAGGGCCAATAGCTGAAGTATATATACATGGCAAGAGAGGAGGGGTCACCACAAGGGGGAGGTAAAGTACCACCCCTTGGCCGGCCAAGGAGGAGGAGTCCTCCTCCAATTCGGCCTCCCTCTCCCCTTTCCATCGGGAGAAGGGGTGCCACCTCCACTTGTGGCCAAGTGGCCCAAGTGGTCTTCCGACACTTGGCATTTTTAGGCCAATTGATATTTTATTAAATATGAAATTGTTCTAACTACTTTCAGACCATTTTATATATAATTTAACATCTCTGGAAATCCACCTATATATATTTATCGCTAATACCCGGTATTACCCGATATTCACTATAACCCTGAAACGCTTTCGGATCCTCTCAGAACTATCCCTACTATTAATGAAACAATTCCACAAATAAATCCTCAATGCTCTCGACCTACTAAACTCAGCAAATCGTGATTACCTTAAGCTTGTCACCTCGTAGGTTCGATAACTCATAGACATGAACGAAACTCCTTCGTTCAATGGCCGATAGTGGAACCGTGGATGTCCATATCGATCCCTATGAGTACACGAATGACATTCGAGTGAACCATTGGTTAGCATGTGATATTCTCTTTGCTTCACGATACTTTACAAGACCCGAGAATCACTAGTATCCTCTCGATTCATCCGCATGCTCGTTATAACGTTATTGTCGTTATCGGTTTTGTTCTTCTTTCTCGTTGATGTGTTCTGGTATCCCCATGACATAGTCACCTGTGTATGGCCAGGCGATGATGGATGTCGTCACGCCGAGAGGGCCCTAAGAATATCTCTCCATCGTCCGAGGAGCAAATCCCACTCTCGAGCTATCTAGTCCTTTTTCAAACTTTCCGATGAACCTATAGGTTGTCGTTATGATCACCTAGTTACAGATGAAGTTTGAACAACCCCAAACCTCACCGTACGGTAAGAACTGATTACGATACTCTCATGGTCTAAGGAACATAAAACACATGTTAACACTCTGTGTTCTAATTGATTTCAGACAATATTATCTTGCAAAACAAACAAGTTTGGGTCGATTCAATATGACCATTGTTCTAACGTCATACTCTTAATGTTCTTTTAGGACTATCGTTACACCTAACAATATCCTACGATCCGAAAAATATGATCACTAACAACACTTGAGCAAGTCTTAGAGGCAAAACTGGGAACCTTTGTTTTACCATTTATCATTTCACATACGAAAGGGAACCGGATCGTGAAGCGACCACACATGAGTTGAAGATGTTGCAACTCAATGATCAAGCATGCGACATTCTCTTCAACTGTCTATGCCCCGAAGAATTCAACAAAACCTACCGTCTTGAAAATGCAAAAGAGATTTGGGATACTTTGGTTGATATGCACGATGGAACTGAGTCCGTGAGAGAATTCAAGTTGGATGTTCTTCAAGGTCAGCTTGACAAGTTCAAGATGAAGGATGGTGAGAGAGTCGTGGAAATGTAATCTAGGTTATCTCTCATCACAAATGGGATTGCCGGCTTAGGAAGCAAAAAAAATGACCGACAAATTCATCATCAAGAAGATACTTAGAGCTTTGGATGAGAGATACGACACTTTGTGCACATTGATCCAAATGATGCCCAACTACAAAGATATCAAGCCTACGGATGTCATTGGAAGGATTGTTGCTCATGAGATGACACTCAAAGATAAGGAAGAGCTTCATCACAAGTCTAGCAGTGCTTACAAAGCCACAAGTGATGCTCCCGCTACCTCAAGCGACAACCTTGTCACAAATGAAGAGATAAGCCTCATGGTCAAGAAATTCAACAAGTTCTACAAGAATAGAAGCAAAGATCGAAGCTCCAACTCAAGATATGAAGAGAAGCGTTCGTCAAGTCGTGACCAAAAATTATACAACTGTGGGAAGCCCAGACACTACTCCAATGAGTTCACGGCTCCTTACAAGAGAAAAGAAGAGTCACCAAGAAGACGAAGCTCAAGAGACGAGTCACCTCGAAGAGAGAGAAGGAGTAGAGATGATCGTTATGAACGAAGACCCTCAAGGAGAAGTAGGGACTCGGAGAAGAAGGACAAGTACACCAAGAGATACTCAAGAAGAAACCATCAAGCTCATGTTGGTGAATGGGTTTCCGGCTCCGACTCCGACAACCACTCCGATAGAAGCTATCACTCCAACTCCGACTATAGTCAAGATGAAGGTGTTGACGGACTTGCACTAGTGACTACCAACTCCTATGATCTATTTGATTCACCAAACGAAGGGAGTGGAATTTGCTTCATGGCTAAATGCCCCAAGGTATCACACCCCGAGTATCTTGATTTCAATAGTGATGAAGATAACTTGCTATTTGACAAATCTAGTAATGATAGTCAAAATGAACTTGCTAGTACTCACTCTAGTGTAGATAAGTCGCGCATTGATGATAAGTTGGAAATAGAATGACTAACTCAAGAACAAAAAACTCTTAAGTTAGCTCACGTGTCAACTCCACAAGATCATAGAGAGCTTGTAAGGACACATGAGAAGCTACGCTTCGAGAAGCTCAATTTAGAGCAAGAGCATGAGTTCCTTAAAGCTATCAATGACGATCTTCGAAAGAAGACTTCCTCTTATCCAGCCAAGTGACTTCTCTTATCTACATTCATGCCTCAAGTTAAAACTAAGCAATCTAGTAACAAAGGCAAGAAAGATTCTTCATCTAGTAGCAACAATAAAAATGCTAAACCCAATGATGCTGCTTCTAGTAGTTCTATTGATTCCACTAATGATGATTCTCTTAGCCAAGTAACACTTGAGAAATAAAATTCTTTATTGAAAGGAATTATAGAAAAAGGTATCTACAAGAGTCTTGCCGGGTGTAAGCAATTTGAGGAAATTGTACGCAAGCACGGAGGATACCGGAAGAATCGTGGTGTTGGCTACTTCAACGCAACTGGAGTTGAATGGGAAGAAGGTCAATACCCCGAACCCAAGTTTGTTCCTCAAAAGGAGAAGTATGAAAATACTCTTCCCAAGGGTACAAACACTCAAGACGACCTTCCACCACAAGACCACAAGCTCAAGGGAAAGAATAAGCTTCAAGAGGACATTGACTCATATGAAGATGAATCCCTAGCATTGGTGGAGTGGGTTCCCAAGGCTACTTCAAGCTCAACTTCTACAAAGGCAACTACAACACCAAGGATCCCCATCAACTTGATGTGGTTCCCCAAGAAGAAGAACTAGACAGTTCTTGAGGGGTGATTCCGCCAATGAAATTCACTCATATTCATTATTGGCAAGAACTATTTGCAAACAACATCAACTCTATGCAATAGTTCAAGGAGTCACACATTCCCTCAAAGGTAAGCAAGGGACAAGGTAATCAACAAATCAATGGACATCATAACATATGCTTTGCACTCCATGTCCATAGATATCCTTGTATTTGTCTCTTATATGTTGGGACTAACCCATGTAGGTGAGAAGAGTATGGAAACAACAACAATGCTCCTAACTCTTGGTGATCTTCATCAACCTTGAGCATCCACAACTACCCCACCAACATGAAGTATTCATCGACAGAACCCAAGGTTAGTTTATCCCTCTTATGAGCGGATGTCACATCAAGGGGGAGCTTTACTCTAAGACTTGAGTTAAAGCATCTCTTAGTATGTGACAACATTAAATGCTTTATGTAAAAGTGGTAACCCCACTTGGGCTTAAACGATGAGTATGACCTATGATCAAGTATTCTTACTTGGCTCCTAAGTCAAATACTCATATATAGATGACTTCTTCATCGCCCAAGTGCTTGTTAGATGCTAGTGTGTATGTGGATGTTTGTCATGATTTCATTTAACATCTTATTGTGTGAGCATGTTGGTCTGCATTTATTGTCTCATTCGAGGACATCCAATTGTTGCTATTTGGCTCTTGATTTTCTCTTTTGCCAATTGGATGGACAAGAATACCTAGGACCACTCTTTAGCGTTCTATGCTTTCTCACCTCATACTCTATTCATGTTGCATCACAAAATTTGAACAAGTGCTTTTTGATCCCTCTGTGTGTGGAGCACTCGAAGTTCCGTATCATCAAGGACTGACCATTAAAACCTCCCAAGTGCATCTCGTTGGAACCAACCCCAAAATATCGGTCTCACCGAATGCCTAGGGTTGATCTGGTTTTCTATCTCGGTACTACCGATTCCATATTATCGGTTACACTGAGTTTCCCTGTCAGCTCACAGTTGAGAAACTCGGTGACACCGAAAATTTAGAATCGGTATCACCGATAGTGAAGGGTATATAAGCTATAGTCCCAACGGTTCGAAATTTCAATCTTCAATCGTCGCGCCCCAAACCCTAAGCTGCCGCAGAAGGACCCCCTGGTCATCGCCTTGCCTCCCCGTGTGTCTCCGCCACTGGGAATCTCGCCGTCGATGGGCATCTTCGCCGCCGTCGCCACCATCGCCGTTGTAGCGGATTCATCACCGAGCTAGGGTACGGATTCGATCTATCTTGCGCTCCCCGTCCGATTACTGCACAATAAAGTTGATTTTCTCCATAAGCCACAATTTTCACAACTTTCTATCCACGAGAAAACTCCGTAGATTAGAGAACCATCGATTTTCTAGGGCTTGCCTTCCGCCCGATGGAACTCGGTAGAACCTAAGTGAACAAATCCGTATCACCAATTTGCCTGTCTGTGTTGCTGAGATCTGTCTCGGTGAAACCGAGTACTTCTTTTCGATCTCACCAAAAAGAGTGCCAAGTTTCTGTTAATGGGATAGTCTGTCTCAGTAGCACCGAATTTTTTGCTTTGGCTGTACCGATTTTCATGTGACAGAATGTAAAATCTTGAAAATATTTTCTTCAAACTTTCAAAAATCAGCCTCATTTTGTGATGACTCATCTTCTTCTGCTCCTCTACACTCTGTTCACAGGGTCAGAGATGTCTGCTTCAGATGACAGTGAGAACAACTTTAGAGAACAGAGCGTTGAGATGGATTCTGGCACTAGTCCTCAGCCTAGTTCATTTTCAGATCCAGGCACCCCTAGTTCTCATGGGTTGCCTAAATCTACTACAAGGACTAGGAAGAGACTGAATTTAGATGAAGAAGATTCAGACTTTGTGCCAAATGAGGTTCTTGCCAAGAAGCAAGAGAAGGTTGCAGAGAAGTCAGCCAATGAGGCCACCTCTTAAAGGAGGGTGGTTGGCAAAACATATGCACCTCCTGAATCTATGAGAGCACCTAAGAGTGCCAGAGGTACAGTGACCGTTGATCCCCCGAAGGAGTCTATGCCTAAGAAGTCAGGGGAGAAGAAGAAGGCTAGAAAGAGGATAATCCATGTTATAGGTAGGCCTACATCTATGTTTGAAGATCTAGAGGAGGCAGCTGCTGCTGAAGAGGAGGTAGAGCCAGCTGTTAAGGTCCCTCGCAAGAAGAAGTCAAGGCTTATGGCAAATGCTATGCCTAAGGCTGCAACCACCTAGAGCACCAAATCCAAGAAAACTGTTGCTGCTGTTGCTGAGAAATCCAAGAGGTCATCTAGACAGATTCCTGCTTCTAAGAAGAACAAGGGGTCTACCTTTAGAGAAGAAGAGGATGATGACTTGACTGCCTTAATGAAGCTTGGGCCACACCTTCCAGTACATAATGCTAGCCATCCACTTGCTAAAGATATGAAGAAGAGGAAGGACTCTGGCTTGAGGGCATGGGGAGCTGCTGATCCATATAACCAAAGGAAGAAGAC
This sequence comes from Hordeum marinum, assembly GCA_022496015.1. Taxonomy (NCBI): domain Eukaryota; kingdom Viridiplantae; phylum Streptophyta; class Magnoliopsida; order Poales; family Poaceae; genus Hordeum; species Hordeum marinum. Next base: position 325,123,426 of record CM039677.1, read on the forward strand.
AACTGTGGACTACACATTCTATACCAAAGAGCAACATGATTTCTATGAGACTGTGCTTTTTGAAAAGAGTCTAGCTATGAGTGATATGAGGTATGTGGACTGGAAATTCATCAAGGAGAATGAGGACTACTTTCCGAGTGTCCAAGATAATTTTCACTGCATTGGATTGGATGAGTTTGTTGGCAGAGAGTTTACTACTTAGAATGGTGAGATGATCATGCAATTCTACTCCACTGCACATTTCTATGGAGATGGTAGGATTGTATGGATGACTGAAGGTGCAAGATGTGAGTCCACTATTGATGAATGGGCTGCCATCTTAGGAGTCCCAGAAGCTCAAGATGGAGATTTGGATGTCTACTCAGAATCCAAGGAGAGCCACGATGCTATGGCTAACATGTACATGGAGATCCCTGCTGCTAACGTGAAGTCTCATAGGCTAGGATCTATTTACTTTCTCCATGCTAGCCTCCGCACCATGAACACCATTCTGAGGCATACTTTGATGCCCAAGTCAGGAGATGACAAGATGATCCGAGGCTACTCCATCAACATGTTGATCCACCTTGACAGACACACCAGGATCCAAGGTTGTCACAATCGTGATTCTGTTATACGATTCTACGACTTTATGATCCAAACTAACCCCTATGATTCTATGATTTTAGTTCATAGAATCTACGTTTCTATGATCCTGATAGTGAAGATTCTACGATTTGCGATCCTGCCATCAGAGTTCCGATCTGATTCAAAATCACGATTCTAACAACCTTGCTAGGATCAGAGTCACGGACTTGATTGTTGAGATAGTCAAGAGGGTTGCTGCTTCAGAAGCTCTCTTGCTGTTATGCACCCTATATCCAGATGATCATCAACTCCAAGTTGGAAAAGCACATATTTGCTCTAGATCGTCCCCATTTACCCCTACAGCCAGATCTCGAGGACAATGTTGTGGTGATGGATGTTGAACATCCCACATTTGCTGCAACTCAGGCACATCAGAGGCAGTTAGAGCCACTAGTGCTCAAGTCCCTAGATCCATAAATGAGCAAATGGATCTGTTGATATCATCAGTTCAGGGTATGCAGAAGGACATTAAGGGGATTCTAGATAACCAGAACAGTCTTGTGAGGATCTTTGAAAATAGGATCAAGACCCTTAATGCTAAGGTGGATGGGCTAACTAAGATAGTCAATGATCTCAAGAAGTAAGTTGACTTGGTGCCTCTTCCTCAGACTTCTTCACATGATGATGATGAGGAGGAGAAGGATGGATCACGTCTCAGGACATGCACACAATTTCCTACTCAGGCCACATCAGCCACTGTGCCAGCTCCAGACTTGAGGCCCTCTTCATTAGCTCCTGCTGCTATCACCTCAGCTCCTGCTCCATCAGTTTCAGTTCCTCTAGCTGCCACTCGAACTCCATCCACAACATCTGCAGAGATCTTCGCCGACGCTGTTCTCTCGACTCCTTCATCAACAACCGGAGGAGATCAACCCAATAACGCTTAGATATATGCCTTTGAACTGTTTGGTAACTTGTTGCCAAAGGGGGAGAAGTGTATATAGATCTTTAGGCTTCGAGTGAGAAAGCATTTTGGTGTTTATTTCTTTTTCAAAAACAATTGTATTTTGGTTGCTTGTGATACACGTTCTTTGTGTTTGATCATACACTTTCTGTGTGATGCTACTACTTCCTATCATCTTAATGCTTAATGAGATGATATTTCACCATTGCTTGATTGTGTTGTGCTATGATGTTCACTCTAATTATTCTCGCACACCACCAAGTTGTATGTGACATGGAAGAAGTGCCTCATGTACCTAATTGATTGTGCATCTGCATTCAAATGCAAATTCAAAATGATGCACAAATTTAGGGGGAGCTCTTGCTTATCTTATACTTCTCAAAGCGACGATTATATTCATTGATTATATCATATGTCGAAGCTTTGATCTATATGTTGTCATCAATTACCAAAAAGTGGGAGACTGAAAGCACATTTGCTCCCTTGGTGGTTTTGGTAATTTATAACAACATATAAGTCATTGAACTAATGTTTCCACCAAGTATATTTCAGGAAATGTTCAATGATAGGGTTGGCAAAAGGATTGTGGAGATTGTGGAATACCCCAAGATGCAAGGAAATAGGTTGGCAAAGCTTCAAGCAGAGGAATCTACATTTTATATTTGTGAGAAATCGCTCTAAGTCCATGAAAGCCAATACTATTAAAAGGGGGTAAGGTTTTGTTGGTGAACAAAATGCTTATACGTGCACAAGTGATTGTCACCAAAAACACCCACAAACTCTCCCACCAAAGTCTGTCCAAAGCCAAATATTCAAAATCGGTGCAACTAACATTTCCATCCCGGTGCCATCGATTCTCAACCTCACACAGATTCAGCCAAACCCCAGCCATTTTGGTGCAACCGATTCCATACTGGTGCCACCGAGTTTAGGTTGCCAACTTTCTGTTACGCAAATTCACAATATCGGTGCCACTGAGATTGTTGGATCGGCATCACCAAGAATGACAATCTGACCATTGGTCACTTCGGTACCACCGAGATTAACACATCAGTGTCACTAGGTTGGTCATTTTGTGTGTAATGGTTGGATTTTTGGGGATGCCTATATATACCCCTTCACCACCACCTACTCGAGAGAGAAGCACTCAGAACTATTCCATACTTGCCCCATCCAGTTTTTGTGAGAAAGAACCACCTACCCTTGTGTTGAGGTCAAGATCTTCCACTCCAACCATATGGATCTTGATTTCTAGACTCCCCAAGTTTATTTCCACCAATCTCATCTCTTCCACCAAGCCAAATCTGTGAGAGAGTGATTGTGTGTTGAGGAGTCTATCATCTTGAAGCACAAGATCAAAGAGTTCATCGTCATTACGGAGCCTCTTACCTTTTGGAGGGTGGTGCCTCCTAGATTGATTAGGTGTCGCTTGGGAGCCTCCTACTTCGTGTTGTGGAGTTGAACCAAGAAGTTTGTACGGGCAAGGAGGTTGCCTACTTCGTGAAGATCTACCCATAGTGTGGCTAGTCCTTCATGGATGGAAGCCGTTATGGAATAGTCAAGGTTGCTACTTCGTGGACCCTTATGGGTGGAGCCCTCCGTGGAATCTCGCGACTGTTACCCTCCGTGGGTTGAAGACTCCATAAACGTGGATGTACGATAGCACCACCTATCAGAACCACGGGAAAAATCATCGTGTCTACAATTGCGTTTGATCTTCCTACCCTATCCCTTCTACTCATGCTTCTTGTTATTTTTCGCTGCTATACTCTTAGACATGCATGTGTAGGGCATACTTGACTTGCCATGAATGCTAAAACTGCAAACACTAAAATTTGGGAAAAGGCAAAAAAATTATTTGGCCAAGTAGTCTAATCACCCCCCTCTAGACATACTTTCGGTCCTACAGCTGCTCCTTCCTTGTTTGGCCACAAAAACCCAGGATCACATGGTATAAGAGGACCACTCCATGACATCAACCTATGCATAGGTGACACCCACGGTTCCATACCAAAGGAGCCCAGAAATTTGCAGGGAAACACGCGTTCAAGGTGGCCACATGTTTGTTTCAAGATTGATATACTAGTTTATGTCATTAGACCATAATTGCTCCACTCGGGTCCACGCATGCCTGTTGGGAAACATAGTAGAAAACAAAAAAAATCACCTACGATCAAATAGGAACACTATGAAGATACAATAATGGTTGGGATCATGATCATTACCATTGTCGAGTAGCAACGGAAGAAGAGCGTGACGATGACGACCGAGCTTGGAGTCCAAAACTTGTGTGTAGAAAAAGGGCCAATACCTGAAGTATATATACGTGGCAGGAGAGGAGGGGGTGCCACAAGGGGGGGTAGTATCTCCCCTTGGCCGGCCAAGGAGGAGGAGTCCTCCTCCAATTCGGCCTCCCTCCCCCTTTCCATCTGGAGAAGGGGTGCCACCTCCACTTGTGCCCAACTGGCCCAAGTGGTCTTCCGACACTTGGCCTTTTTAGGCCAATTGATATTTTATTAAATATGAAATTTTTATAACTACTTTCAGACCATTTTATATATATATTAACATCTCTCGAAACATTTTCCACCTATATATATTTATCGCTAATACCCGGTATTACCCGATATTCACTATAACCCTCGAACGCTTCCGGATCCTCTCAGAACTATTCTGACTATTAATGAAACAATTCCACAAATAAATCCTCAATGCTCTCTACCTACTAACACTCAGCAAATCGTGATTACCTTAATCTTGTGACCTCGTAGGTTCGATAACTCATAGACATGAACGAAACTCCTTCGTTCAATGGCCGATAGTGGAACCGTGGACGTCCATATCGATCCCTATGAGTACACGAATGATATTCGAGTGAACCGTCGTTTACCATGTGATATTATCTTTGCTTCATGATACTTTACAAGACTCGAGAATCACTGGTATCCTCTCGAGTCATCCGCCTGCTCGTTATAACGTTATTGTTGTTACCGGTTTTATTCTTCTTTCTCGTTGATGTGCTCCGGCATCCCCATGACATAGTCACCTATGTATGGACATACGATGATGGATGTCTTCACACCGAGAGGTCCCTAATAATATCTGTCCATCGTCCGAGGAGCAAATCCCACTCTCGAGCTATCTAGTCCTTTTTCAAACTTTCTGATGAACCTATAGGTTGTCGTTATGATCACCTAGACACATATGAAGTTTGAACAACCCCAAACCTCATCGTACGATAAGAACTGATTACAATACTCTCATGGTCTAAGGAACATAAAACACATGTTAACACTCTGTGTTCTAATTGATTTCAGACAATATTATCTTGAAGCAAAACAAACAAGTTTGGGTCGATTCAATATGACCATTGTTCTAATGTCATACTCTTAATGTTGTTTTAGGACTATCGTTACACCTAACAATATCCTAAGATCCGGAAAATATGATCACTAACAACACTTGAGCAAGTCTTAGAGGCAAGACTGGGAACCTTTGTTTTACCGTTTATCATTTCACATGTGCCTATGAGTTTTCACCGAATCGCATATTCCAGAATCATAGCAGTTATAGCATAGATTATCAACTCTTAATTTTGAAAATGGAAATATAATAATACAACATTGTTGCCTCTGGGGCATATTTCCAACAATCTTTCACTTGCACTAAAGTGAGTAATCTAGTTGCATGATTTGTTAACACCTATGGCTTATCTGGTGTTGCTCATGCTTTGCTTTAGTGATAGAGCCTTCATCACCGGTTTTGACATATTCAAAACCATATAATACAAGAAAATTCCCTGCACGCTACTGCGGGAATTGTTGGCAATATTTTTAGCCGATATTTTCTTATGTGAAACGTGAATATTACAATTAACAATATGAGCATGAAAATACAAATATAAGAGATTTATTATACTTGACTTGTTTACTGTTGCAAAATAGTTTTGGAATGTAAGTAAGGGTTAGTAATTACTTTCAAGCTAATTTGTTTTTTTATAAAAGGAGTGTGACCTCCGGCTTCTGCATCAGCATGATGCATACGACCATTTTATTAAAAGTGCGATAACAAAAAGTCTAAGGTTCTGATCAAGCTCTGAAGGAGCGGTATTACAAACTAAGAAACAAATAAATAGAAGCCACAACCGGCGACAATAGAACTATATGCCTAACCATCTATCCTATTAGTGGATCGCCATCCAACCCGGTTGAATATATCTCGTGCTACCATCTCCCACCGGGCACACCCAGTAACCAAAGGCTCCCTGGTTTCCGCAGAAGTGAGTAACGACCACGTACGGATCAAAGCCGATGCCCTGTGTAGTACCTGCAAAAAATGTATATGTATTTGGCTGTTGAAAACCATGTCATTTCTGCAATTCCATATAGCCCAAAGAAGTGCACATACTTCTATGCGTATATGTCTAGCAATGTTCATATCAACTCCGTCTAGCCACGTACCAAATAACGTGTCAATGCTATCGGGAGGATCAATATTAAAAGTTACCCGAACAGTTTGCCATAATAGTTTTGCTAGTGGGCAGTGGAGAAAAAGGTGTCTGATAGTTTCCTGATGATTACAAAAGCTACATCTTGTATTGCCTGGCCAATTGCGCTTTGCTAAATTTTCCTTAGTAAGGATCGCCTTCTTGTGAACAAACCACATGAAGACTTTGATTCTGAAAGGAACCTTGACCTTCCAAATGTGAATTGGCTTGGAAACCTCCGTCGTATCAATAAGATCAAGGTACATTGATTTGACTGTAAATATGGCTGAAGCTGTGAGCTTCCATGTAATCCTATGAAGCTCATCCGATAACTGAACATCCATGAGTCGTTTGACTAAGTGCAACCACTCCGCCCAACGATGTCCTATCAGAGTTCTCCGAAAGTGAATATTGAGAGGAGTGGACTGGAATATTGTGTCAACATACACATCTTTTCGTTGCACAATGTTATAGAGGGAAGGATACTGTAAAGCTAAGGGCGTCTCCCCCAACCACGTATCCTCCCAAAATCTCATAGCACCACCATTCCCAATAATGAACCTACTTCTATGGAAGAATTGAGCCTTGACCTTCGTCAATCCCTTCCAGAATGGAGTCATTCGGTCGAACTATGACTTGGGCCAATGTTTTAGAATGGAGGTACTTATTACGCAAAATCCGTGCCCACATCCCGTCAGGCTCTAATGATAGTCTATATAGCCACTTACTAAGCAGACATCTATTCTTAACATCTAAGTTTGCAATCCCCAAACCTCCTTGTTCTTTGGGTCTGCAAATTTTGTTCCATTTAGTAAGTCTATACTTTTTCTTCACTTCATCACTCTGCCAAAAGAACCGGGGTCGATAAAAATCCAATCTTTGACGTACCCCTATTGGTATCTCAAAGAAGGAGAGGAGGAACATGGACATACTCGTGAGCACCGAGTTAATCAGTATTAGCCTTCCTTCATAAGACAGAAGCTTTCCTTTCCAGCAACTCAGTTCTTCTCAAATCGATCATCAATACACTTCCACTCTTGGTTCGATAACTTTTGATGGTGAATTGGTATACCCAATTAAAAATGGAGAAGAATTTCACTTCTCCGGCCTCTGCACCAACTAAGGATGCATACAGTCATTGTGTATGAGTATCAGGATTTTTAACTTGGTTAATAACCAAGCCTGGTCCTCTAGATAAATTTCATAAGTACCAGCAAAGGCTAGTCCTCAAGAATAAATAAGAATCTAAATTTGCTTCCGTGAGGATTTGAATTCGGGTGTTGGATTTGTGAATCCACTCCCCCAACCAGCTAAGCTAGGCTCACTCTCCCTTCAAGCTAATTTGTTACTACCTATTTTTCAAAATGTAAGATTTTTTTTGACACGGGCATAGGATAGTGTGTGTCCGTCCTAAAAATAGCGAAGCCATAGCCTGGAAGAAGCATCAACGACGTATGGGCTGCAAAGAGCGAAGAAAAGAAAAGGTAAAAGCAAAAGAGGGCCTGTCACCCGTCACCGGGGCCGTACATACTTGATCATCGTCTCATTCGGGCAGTGGTACGTCGGGTCTTTTATTGGACAGAGATTTCCCAGACCCCTGCACACCCTACTAATAGTAATCGATGGACACCTCACCTCAGTACCCTTTCTTTCTTTCCCCTCAAAAGAAAAATAAAAATAAAAATCGCAATTACAATCCGAAACCTTAAGCCCGGCGCAGCACGGCAGCCCTCGGCAGGAAAAACAGCAGCGCGGCACCGCAGCGTATCCTCTCGACAGAGCAGAGCAGAGCAGCGCAGCGCAGAGAGCAGGTAGTCGCCAGGGCGGGCACTTTGCGTTGATCCGGTGATGGAGACCGGTCAAGCCCGTACCGCGGCCATCAAGCCGGGCGTCAATGCCGCTGCCTGCGCGGCTGCGCCATGCCACCGAACCAAAGCCAAAGCCTGCGCGCAACTCCATGGTCGTAGTAGTACCACTCTCTGCACGGCCTCGCCAGCCGCTGCGGCAGCGGCAGCCCTGGCCTCGCTTCCAAAAGGAAACCAACAAAACTGGTTAAATGGAGAGAGAGGCGAAAATAACATGACGGCCCTCCATTTCCCGTCACACTCCCCACACTGGGCGTAGATAGAAGAGACCGTCGTCGTGTGTGTGGGTGTTGGTGTGTGTGGGCCTTTCCCCCACCGCAAGAAAACAAGGAGCGCCCTGCCCTGCCCCTTCCATATCAAGCCCGGAAAAAGAAGGAAGGAGCGAGTCGAGCGAGTGCAAACAAATTTCCACGAGCAAAACGGCAAGAGCAGATTCCCACCCCCACCCCCACCCCCACTTTGCTCCGCTCCACCTCCACTACCCTCGCCAGTCGCATTCTCGTCACGCCTCCATATCATTTCCACATCAACCCTCCAAGTCCGTCGGTGTCATCATCATGGCGGGACGACACGGCCGCCTATAAGCCCGGCCCGGGGGCGATCGATCGTTTTCTACGACTGTGGTGATTGGGCAGCAGCAGCGGCAGCAGCGGACGACCGAGCTGACAAGCGCTGGCGATGGGTTGCAAGGGGTCCAAGCTGGACGAGCAGGAGGCGGTGGCGCTGTGCCGCGGGCGGGCCGACCTGCTCGCGGTCGCCGTCCGCCACCGCGACGCGCTCGGGGCCGCGCACGCCGCGCTCGCCGGCTCGCTCCTCTCCGTCTCCTCCTCGCTCCACCTCCTCCTCGTCTCCGCCGCCTCCGCGCGCCCGCGCCCGGGGCTCGCGCTCCCCGCCGCGCCCAAGGCCGTCGACCCTCCGGCAGCGGCGCAACCCTCCTCGCCCCCGCACTCCTCGTCGCACATCGACTTTGCGCCGTCCTCCGGGTCCGAGTCCGGCTCCGTCGCCTCCTCGCCTCCCCGCCGCGTCGACGCCGCCCGCCACGACCAGCCCCACCACCAGCACCCGCACGCGCTTCACTTCCCGCATTACGGCTACGGGTACGGGTACGGTTACGAGCCCGAGCCCCCGTTCGGGTACCCGCCGGGATCGCTGCAACTCTACTACGCGCGGAGCCGCCCGCCTCCGGCCTCGGTCGCCGTCGAGCAGCGCGCGCCCGCGTCGGAGCGCGTCTACTTCGGCTCCTCCGACCCGGCGGGTGGGAACGCGCGGTATCATTCCTACGGAGGACAGGCCGCGGCGGCAGGTAGGGCGGCTGCACCCCCGCCGTCGCCGCCGAGGGCGAGCTCGTGGGACTTCTTCAATGTCTTCGACGACTACCAAGTGCACGACAACTACTGTTACGATGCTGCCGGCGCTGGGACCACGGCGACGACACCGTACACGCCGAGCAGGTGCTCGCGGGACGTGCGGGAGGAGGAGGGCATCCCGGAGCTCGAGGAGGACGACGCGGTCGTCAAGGAGGTCTCCAGCGAGCACTATATGCCGGGGAGTGGCGGCGCACGTAGCCGACGCAGCTCGGCCGGCGGCATGAGCAGCAGCGAAGAGGAGAATTGTGAGGTCGATAAGGGAGTGCTCGCCGGGGGTAGCATGGCGCGGCAACAGGCGCCAGCGCAGCCTAATGTCTCAGCCTCCGTGCCAACTCACCGGAAGTCGTCCGGGAGTGCAGACATCGCCGGGGAGATCAAGGCGCAGTTTGTTCGAGCGGCGGATGCAGTCTGGGCAGTCGCACCGATTCTGGAGGTGGAGAGGCGGAGTTACCAATACCACCCCCGGAGCTCGGTGTACCATGGTGAGTTTTTTTTTTTGAACTGTTTATTTGGGTTATCAAGAACTTGCATGTATTCTGATTAGTTTAGTGCCATTGATGTTATGGCGAATTATTTGTTGTTTCAAGAACTGTCATATTTTTCTGATATACTTTGGTGTAGTCCATGTTAAAAACATGCATATATATAGTATAGTTTAGATACTCTGATATACTTTGCTGTCGTCGATTCTTGGTGTCACAGTGTCACTGATCGATTTATTGGTATTTCGAAATAGTTTCGTCTCGGATGGTGTCAACGGCTGCAATACCAAATTCAGGGCACGGAGGTGAAGAGTTGGATCTTGGAGGTTGGAAGAAGGTGGCTGAAGGGGGGAAGAGCCTATCGGTCACGCTGCAGAAACTCTATATCTGGGAGAAGAAATTATATAATGAGGTTAAGGTATGTATTCGCCTTTGATTTTGTTGAAATAATACCTGAATTTACTCTGTGCTGGAATGATGTGTTAGTTACTAGGTATGTTGGGGCACTTTATCAAGTTAACTGATATGTAGGTTGGAATTTTTTTTTGTTACTCCTAAATACTACTGGTGACAAATATTTACCGAGAGCACAATGCCATCCTCTCATAGTGTCATGTTTGCGCAATGACAACATCCTTAATTTGGTGCCGATAGGCGGCTATGCAGAAAGATGAAATGTTGATCCTAGCATGGCAAGGTTGAGATCAATGGAATGCCAAGTGTGCTGCTTCATCAGGAAAAGGTCTTGAGAATATCGTATAAAAGCTCCTTTCTGGAGACCAAATACCCAAATTAGGAATATTTTAATTTACATGCCATATTTGAAGAGATTTAACCATTTTTGTAATGGTATTAGATGTACTCTTGAGTTTGTGCGTTTCTCTTCTGATGCTAGTTTCATTTGAAAGGATGCTGCACTACCTTTTTACTAGGTTTCTTTTTTCTTAACCGCAAACCGTAGAACAATTGTTCAACGGTATTTTCATTGATAAAATAAATATTTACAAACAAGGCACAAGTATCAAACACATCTAACTAATTCCTGCTCTAGGTTTCTTAATGTATAACAATATTAAATTTCATTTTATCTATGTTGTTGGCTCCTTATGTAGCACTAGTTTCAATAATGTGGGACGTGCCTTTTCTTTTAAACTGTGGAGATTATTTTTCTCATATGATCTCACACGTGTTAACTACTATGCTACATCTGATTATTTTTGTTATGTTTTCCTCTTCCAGTCTGAAGAGAAAATGCGTCTCCTGCTAGCCAAGAACTCCAAGCGGCTGAAGTTCTTGGATCAAAAGGGTGCTGAAGCTCAGAAGATCGATGCGACTCAAAACTTGGTCAGGAAGCTGTCGGCAAAAATAAGAATGGCTGTGCGAGTTATTGCTAAGGTTTCAAAAAAGATAAACAGAGTAAGGGATGAGGAATTGTGGCCACAAATTATGGCCTTAATCCAAGGGTACGCTCTAATTTTTTGCCTTGAGATCTTAGGTACACATTTCAGTCTTCCGCCTTTACACTGGTTGTCTGCTTGCCTAGTTTGTACAATCTTCTATTAGGAAGTAACATTCTAGTCCCGTAGGTTATTTAGTTTCAGTGCAGCTGCCTGGAAGTTGTTACATCTGGTATAGAGGCTAACTCTACAGTCCTGCATACCCCACTGCACATGTATGTTTTAAAAAAAACTCATGCTTTGGAGTAATTAATATCCCCAAATGCTTTTACCATAGGGTGAACTTTCCTGAACATCGGCTTCTTTCTTTGTAATCTTGCAATTGTTATCGGACGGAAGCTAACTTGCATCAAAAGACTGACAACCTTTCTTTGTAGGTTTGTGAAAATGTGGCAAGAAAAGCTGGACTGCTACCAGACTCAGTGTGAAGCAATATCGGAGGCGAAAAACCTGGATTCGGCTATCTCCGGCGGGATCAGTCGAGACCTAGCAATGGAGCTTGAAGTGGACTTGGTTAAATGGATTGTGAATTTCTGCTCTTGGGTGAACGCGCAAAGGAGCTTCGTGAAGGCACTGAACGGATGGCTGGCACTCAGCCTCAACTATCAGCAGGAGGAGACGCCTGACGGAGCTCCTCCCTATTCTCCTGGAAGGGTGGGTGCACCTCTTGTGTTTGTCATCTGCAACACCTGGTCTCAAGCCATGGATCGGATTTCCGAGAAGGAAGTGGTCACCGCCATGCAGGCCCTAGTGTCCAGCGTACGCAACCAGTGCGAGCACAGAACTGCTGCCGAGCAAGGCGAGCTGATCTTAGTGACCCGGGAAAGAGAAAAGTGGAACAGGATTCTGGAGAGGAAGTCCGTGGAGATTAACAGGGAGGCAGACACGCTCAACAGGAAGCTGGCCCTGGTGCCAGGCCGGCAAAGCCTGCTTCCAACGGCGCAAACGTACCAGGCGCATTTTCTTGAAGCAGACAGCCTACAGGTGAGCTTGAGCCGGGTCCTTCAGGCCTTGGAGAGCTTCGCGTCCAGCTCCCTGCAAGCTTTCCGGGAGACTCTGAGACATGCTGAAGAAGAAATGCAGTCCAGAGAGAGTGCTAAAGTTTCATAGCCTGATTTTGCGTCTGACACAAGCTTGTAGAATATTAATCATCATCTCCTCATCAGGTGGCATCGGTGCTGAATGTGCTAGGCGAATGCTTCCAACAGATTTAGTTTTTGTGGAGAAATTCTGACTTCTGGGTTTTAGCAACCGACCCAGATTTGCCCTGCTCACGTAGTGTCGGCAGCCCTTGGTCCATCAGAATAGAACGGCTGATGAAGTAGCAGGTGCATATAGGCAAAGGTGCTAGTAGTGTTTTTTGTGTGTCATGGGTATGCACTGTGCAATATGCAGCCCAATGAATCCCTTGGGATTTTTTGGCTGCTGTCATTGCTTTTTGGCATCTATATAACCGAATGCTTGAATGTGCAATAGTGGTACGATCTGCTCATTGGTCGTATTATTCTGTATGTATCAAGTATGAGCGTAAATTATGATGAAATTGTGTCCAATGTATGTGTGGTTAAATTACAATTAGACCTGGGCTTGGGAAATAGGGTTAGAAGATGTTTTCTCTTGACAATGTGTTAGGAGTTTTAGTCGAACAAACTCTCATGAAAGGCGGCACCAGATCAGTATTCAAAGTGAGCTTAGGCGCACATGCTCCCGGATGAACACTAAATTTAGAAAATGGTAACATATGTTGTTAAGAAATAACATGTTCATGTGTTTCTACATGTGTGTTATTTTTGTGAAGAAATAACATATGTTGTGATGGCAAAAGGCTTTTAAAGCATAATTGTGTTTTTTCGTTTTCCACAACATAACATATGTGGTTTCTTAAGAAAAGAATCACGCATTTAGAATACACAATCATGTTTGTGTAAAAACAACTATATTATTAAAACCCATAATAATTTTTATTGTAATGTAGGAACATGTGCACACGGTCCTGCGAGCAAAACATTGCCTCCATATCGAATATTCAAAACTGCCGCATCGGATCCAGCAATCATCCTTAAAGCCGTTGCTTTTCCAAGATCTACGGATTTGACACTCGCACGCTGGGTTATATGGGTCACACAATGACATCAATGTCCTGCAACGATCCCTGTTCTTTGCAAGGCTAGTTGATGGTGATGCTCTGCTAGTGAATTTTATAGTCAATGGGCACCAATACCCAATGTTCTATTACCTTGTTGATGACATATCTCCTTTGTGGTTCACAATTGTAAAGAATTTTCTAACCCACAAGATAAGCAAAGAGTCTATTTCAATAAGTTTAAAATCAGCTAGTACGAATGTTGACAGAGCATTTGGGATATTGCAATCTTGCTTTGTGGTTGTTCTTGTACCTAAAAATTTTGCGATCATTTTTCCTTTTTAGCAAATCATGACATCATGTGTGATCATGCACCAACGAGATTAACACGAAGTCTTCAAGTAGGATCTCGTGGTATCAACTGTGATGCCAGAGCGACATCAAGATCAAACCCGCACATTTCTTGGAGTACATCCAAAGATAGAAGACTACACGGAGCATGGATAACTTTGAGATGACGTAGTTGAGCAAATTTGGCAGCTCCATGGGAAATTTTTTTTCATGTGCCTTCGTGTTATACCTACATTATTTAGTTCATTTAGATTATTTTTTTGAAAGATCCAACATCGCTGGCATTCATTGATAATAGCAGGAAGCAACGGAAAACAACAAGATGGTGAAGGTCCTAGGACCAGAAGATCCGAAGATCAAAGAAAAAGAAAAACAGTAACCTTAATAGCTCTGACACAACATTTCGTACAATCCATACTCGACAGCGCAGCTCCGACTCCAACATTGAACTACTAAGGAAACTAGGCAAGGTTGGCGTCACGGAGGAACGCCGAACGAACCACTTGTCATGTGTCATCGTATACCGTCGCCCCCCCCCCCCTACCGCGGCTTCGACTTCACAGCAACAGACAATCGAGGCACTCCTACGGACTCGTCGGAGAAGAAGAGCCGACTACCATGACCAGGCCATACCTCCGACATTGCTCACCGCCGTCATCGTTGCCACAAAAGCCACCGTGCACGTCCAATAGTAGGAAGCATCAAAGGAATCAAAGTCTTCATGTAGGGGAACGTTGCATGGGAAACAAAAAATTTCCTACGCACACGCAAGATCTATCCATGGTGATGAGCACCTACGAGAGAGAGAGTGGATCTACGTATCCTTGTAGATCGCTAAGCGGGAAGCGTTAAGAAACGTAGTTGATGTAGTTGAACGTCTTCGCGATCCAAATTGCCGAGCGTCCCGCGATCCAATCACGATCCGTCCCGATCAAGTACCGAACGGACGGCACCTCCGCGTTCAACACACGTACAGCTTGATGACGATCTTCGCCTTCTTGATCCAGCAAGAGAGAGCAGAGAGGTAGACGAGTTCTCCGATAGCGTGACGGCGCTGCGGCGATGGTGGTGGAGTAATCTCAGCAGGGCTTCGCCTAAGCACAGCTAAAACCGATCTAGAGGAGAAACTACGAACTAGAGGGTAGGGTTGCACGTGGCTGAAAATCTTGTCACAAAATCCTAAAACCCTCTAGTATATATAGGAGGAGAGGAGGAGGCTTGGCGCAAGGGCCAGCCCCTCTAGGCTTGGGCCGAAGTGGAGAGGAGGAGGAGTCCTCCTCCACTCCTAGTAGGATTAGGACTCCTTCCTTATTTCACCCTCTTTGCCTTTTTCCACCTTTTTCACTTAGGAATCTCTTCCCAGCCGCATGGGCCTTGTGTGGGACTTTGGCCAGCCCACTAAGGGATATTATTAGTCCTCCCACAGCACATGAAGCCTCTTGGGTCGAAATACCTCTCCCGATGGTCCCCTAGTACACTCCCGGCACTCCCGGTACACTACCGATGAACCCGAAACTTTTCCGGTGACCAAAATAGGACTTCCTATATATCAATCTTTACCTCCGGACCATTCCGGAGCTCCTCGTGACATTAGGGATCTCATACGGGACTCCGAACAACCTTCGGTCACCACCATGCATAACTCTATACTACCAAAATGTCACCGAACCTTAAGTGTGCAGACCCTACGGGTTCGAGAACTATGTAGACATGACCGAGACACCTCTATGGTCAATAACCAATAGCGGGACCTGGAAGCCCATATTGCTTCCTACATATTCTACGAAGATCTTTATCGGTCGAACCTCTATGTCAAGGATTCAGTTAATCCCGTATTATGTTCCCTTTGTTCTTCGGTATGTTACTTGCCCGAGATTCGATCGTCAGTATCTCCATACCTAGTTCAACCTCGTTACCGGCAAGTCTCTTTACTCGTTCCGTAATACAAAATCCCGTGACTAACACTTAATCACATTGCTTGCAAGGCTTATTATGATGTTGTATTACCGAGTGGGCCTTGAGATACCTCTCCGTCACACGGAGTAACAAATCCCAGTCTTGATCCATGCCAACCTGACAGACACCCTCGGAGATACCTGTAGAGCATCTTTATAGTCACCCAGTTACATTGCAACGTTTGATACACACAAGGCACTCCTCCGGTGTCCGTGAGTTGCATGATCTCATGGTCATAGGAACATATACTTGACATGAAGAAAACTGTAGCAATAAACTGACATGATCATATGCTACATTTATAGTTTGGGTCTTGTCCATCCCATCATTCTCCTGATGATGTGATCCCGTTATCAAATGACATCACATGTCAATGTCTAGGAAACCTTGACCATCTTTGATCAACGAGCTAGTTCACTAGAGGCATACTAGGGACAAAGTATTGTTTATTTATCCACACATGCAATGTGTTTCCAATCAATACAATTATAGCATGGATAATAAACAATTATCATGAACAAGGAAATATAATAATAAACACTTTATTTATTGCCTCTAGGGCATATTTCCAACAGTCTCCCACTTGCACTAGAATCAATAATCTAGTTCACATCACTATGTGATTTACATTGTAATGAATCGAGAAACATCTCCTTAGTCCTTTTCAGGTACTTAAGGATATTCTTGACCACCGTCCAGTGCTTCATTCCAGGATCACTTTGAAACCTTCCGGTCATACTTATGGCAAGGCTGACATCGGGTCTTGTGTACAGCATTGCATACATGATAGAGCCTATAGCTGAAGCATAGGGGGATGACACTCATCTTCTCTTTATCGTCTACAGTCACTGGGCATTGATCTACAGTCACTGGGCATTGAGTCTTACTCAACTTCACACCTTGTAATATAGGCAAGAACCCCTTCTTGGACTGTTCCATTTTGAACTTCTTGAAAACTTTATCAAGGTATGTGCTCTGTGAAAGTGCTATTAAGCGTCTCGATCTATCTCTATAGATCTTAATGCCTAATATGAAAGCAGCTTCTCCTAGGTCCTTCATTGAAAAAATCTTGTTCAAATATTCCTTCACGCTTTCCAACATTTCTATATTGTTTCCAACCAGCAATATGTCATCTACATATAATATTAGAAATGCTATAGAGCTCCCACTCACTTTCTTGTAAATACAAGCTTCTCCATAAACTTGTATAAACCCAAACGCTTTGATCACCTCATCAAAGCACTTATTCCAACTCCAAGATGCTTGCACCAGTCCATAAATGGATTGCTGGAGCTTGCAAACTTTTTCAGCATTCTCTGGATCGACAAAACCTTCCGGTTGCATCATATACAACTCTTCCTCCAGGAAACCATTGAGGAACGTTGTTTTGACATCCATCTGCCAAATTTTATAGTCGAAATATGCAACTATTGCAAACATGATTCTGACGGACTTAAGCATCGCTACGGGTGAGAAGGTCTCATCGTAGTCAACTCCTTGAAGTTGTGAAAAACCCTTTGCCGCAAGTCGAGCTTTATAGACGGTGACATTATCGTCCACGTCCATCTTCTTCTTAAAGATCCATTTGTTCTGAATAGCCTTTCGCCCTTTAGGTAATACTTCCAAAGTCCATACTTTGTTTTCATACATGGATCCCATCTCAGATTTCATGGCCTCTAACCATTTCTCGGAATCCGGGCCCATCCTCGCTCCTCCATAGCTCGTAGGTTCATTGTTGTCCAACAACATGACCTCCAAGACAGGGTTGCCGTACCACTCAGGAGCAGTACGCGCCCTTGTCGACCTACGAGGTTCAATAGTAACTTGATCCGAAACTTCATGATCATCATCATTAACTTACTCTTCAACCGTCGTAGGCTCCACAGAAACATCTTTCTACGCTGCGCTACTCTCTAGTTGAAGTAAAGGTTCAATAACCTCATCAAGCTCTATTTTCCTCTCACTCAATTCTTTCGAGAGAAACTCTTTCTCAAGAAATGTTCCGTTCTTAGCGACAAACACTTTGCCTTCGGATCCGAGATAGAAGGTATACCCGACTGTCCCTTTCAGGTATCCTATGAAGACGCATTTCTCCGCTTTCGGTTCCAGCTTTTCAGGCTAAAGCTTTTTGACATAAGCATCACATCCCCAAACTTTAAGAAACGACAACTTTGGCCTCTTGCCAAACCATAGTTCATATGGCGTCGTCTCAACGGATTTCGATGGTGCCCTATTTAAAGTGAATGCAATTGTCTCTAATGCATAACCCCAAAACGATAGTGGCAAATCAGCAAGCGACATCATAGAACGCACCATATCTAATAAGGTTCAATTACGACGTTCGGACACACCATTACGCTATGGTGTTCCAGGCGGCATTAACTGTGAAACAATTCCACACTGTCTTAAATGTCTACCAAACTCATAACTCAGATATTCACCTCCTCGATCAGATCGTAGGAATTTGATCTTCTTGTTACGATGATTCTCAACTTCACTCTGAAATTGCTTGAACTTTTCAAACGTTTCAGACTTATGTTTCATTAAGTAAATATACCCATATCTACTTAAGTCATCAGTGAAGGTGAGAAAATAACGATATCCACCGCGCGCTGCAACATTCATTGGACCGCATACATCAGTATGTATGATTTCCAATAAGTCACTTGCCCGTTC
This sequence comes from Hordeum marinum, assembly GCA_022496015.1. Taxonomy (NCBI): domain Eukaryota; kingdom Viridiplantae; phylum Streptophyta; class Magnoliopsida; order Poales; family Poaceae; genus Hordeum; species Hordeum marinum. The sequence goes on from CM039677.1 coordinate 325,141,680, forward strand.
CATTGTTCCAGAGAACAGCGTTTTAATCATATTGCCCATGAGGCATGGTTCACATGTGTCGAGTGATTCAAAATCAAGTGACTCCAAAAGTCCATCAGCATGGAGCTTCCTCATGTGTTTTACACCAATATGACCCAAACGGCAGTGCCACAAGAAAGTGGTACTATCATTATCAACTCTACATCTTTTGGCATCAATGTTATGAACATGTGTATCATCACTATCAAGATTCAATATGAATAAACCCCTTACATTGGGTGCATGACCATAAAAGATATTACTCATATAAATAGAACAACCATTATTTTCTGATTTAAATGAGTAACCGTCTCGCAATAAACAAGATCTAGATATAAAGTTGATGCTTAACGCATGCACTAAATAATAATTATTTAGGTTCATCACTAATCCCGATGATAATCGAAGAGAGAGCGTGCCGATGATGATCACATCAACCTTGGAACCATTTCCCACGCGGATCGTCACTTCATCCTTTGCCAGCCTTCATCTATTCCGTAGTTCCTGTTTTGAGTTGCAAATATGAGCAACCAAACCGGTATCAAATACCCAGGCACTACAAGGAGAGCTAGTAAGGTACACATCAATAACATGTATATCATATATACCTTTTTTGTCATTGGCCGCCTTCTTGTCAGCTAGGTACTTGGGGCAGTTCCGATTCCAGTGACCAGTTCCCTTGCAATAAAAGCACTCAGTTTCTGGCTTGGGTCCAGCCTTGGGCTTCTTTACACGAGTAGCAACTGCTTTGCCATCCTTCTTGGATTTACCCTTCTTGCCCTTGCCCTTGCCATTCTTCTTGAAACTAGTGGTTTTATTGACCATCAACACTTGATGTTCTTTCTGGATTTCAGACTTAGCGACTTTCAGCATCGCAAACAGCTCGGCGACTGACTTGTACATCCCGTGCATGTTATAGTTCATCACAGAGCTCTTGTATCTAGGTGGCAGTGATTGAAGAACTCTGTCAATGATCGCCTCTGCCGGAAGGGGCATTCCCAACTTCACCAGACGAGTCGAATACCCAGACATTCTGAGTATATGTTCACTGATAGACCCGTTCTCCTCCATTTTACAAGCATAGAACTTATCGGAGGTATCATACCTCTCGATCTGGGCATTCTTCTGAAAGATAAACTTCAACTCCTTGAACATCTCATATGCTCCATGACGTTCAAAACGTCTTTGAAGTCCCGGTTCTAAGCCATACAACATTGCACACTAAACTATTGAGTAATCCCCAGAACGTGCCTCCCAAGCATTCTTAACGTCTTCGAATGACATGTCTTCGGGTTGGTCACCAAGCGGTGCATCAAGGACATATGATTTCTGGAAAGCCGTGAGGATAATCCTCAGATTACGGGTCCAGTCAACAAAGTTACTTCCATCATCTTTCAACTTAGCCTTCTCTAGGAACGCATTAAAATTCAGGGGTGCTACTGCGCGAGCCATTGATCTACAACATAAATATGCAAAGGTTACTTAGACTATTGTTCAAGATAATGAGTTTAGTTAATCAAATTACTAAAGCTCCCACTCAAATTGACATCCCTCAGGTCATCTGAGTGTCACATGATCCAAATTCACCAACTTAAGTCCGATCATCACGTGAGTTGAGGTGGTTTCAATGGTGAACATCATCATGTTGATCATATCTACTATATGACTCATGTTCGACCTTTCGGTCCCTTGTGTTCCGAGGCCATGTCTGTACATACTAGGCTCGTCAAGTTTAACCCGAGTATTCTGCATGTGCAACACTGTCTTTATCGGTCGAACTACTTTGTCAAGAATTCAGTTAATCCCGTATTATGTTCCCTTTGTTCTTCGGTATGTTACTTGCCCGAGATTCGATCGTCGGTATCTCCATACCTAGTTCAACCTCGTTATCGGCAAGTCTCTTTACTCGTTACATAATACAAGATCCCGTGACTAACACTTAGTCACATTGCTTGCAAGGCTTATTGTGATGTTGTATTACCGAGTGGGCCCTGAGATATCTCTCCGTCACACGGAGTAACAAATCCCAGTCTTGATCCATGCCAACCCAACAGACACCCTCGGAGATACCTGTAGAGCATCTTTATAGTCACCCAGTTACATTGCGACGTTTGATACACACAAGGCACTCCTCCGGTGTCCGTGAGTTGCATGATCTCATGGTCATAGGAACATATACTTGACATGCAGAAAACTATAGCAATAAACTGACACGATCATATGCTACATTTATAGTTTGGGTCTTGTCCATCCCATCATTCTCCTAATGATGTGATCCCGTTATCAAATGACATCACATGTCAATGGCTAGGAAACCTTGACCATCTTTGATCAACGAGCTAGTTCAATAGAGGCATACTAGGGATAAAGTGTTGTCTATTGATCCACACATGCAATATGTTTCCAATCAATACAATTATAGCATGGATAATAAAAAATTATCACGAACAAGGAAATATAATAATAAACACTTTATTTATTGCCTCTAGGGCACATTTCCAACACTTCAAGACGGCGCCCTAAAGAGAGGAACGACGTTGAAGACGTCGCCACCGCCTAACCCTACAGCAGGATCTTGGCTTTCACCCGAAGGACTTGATCCGAGAGAATTGGCTGTGAAATCCCTGACGACTCCTCCAAGGAGGATAGCGAAGCCCACAGACGCCGTCGCCGCTGGCCGGCGAGCACCGGCCAGGCTTTCACCCGGAGCAGCCACTCCCACGTAGCAGGGCTGAGGTCGACCCGTATCTCCCACACACACACATAGCGAGCACGCCACCGTTCTGCAGGGCCACCAGCTAGCCTCCTTCACGACGGGCATGCAGAACCAGATCGGGTCCTGCACCCCGCATCCAACCACGGCCGGCAGCCACCTCGCTCCCACAACGGCGCCGCCGAGGCTGCACAAGCAAGATCTGGCCGAATCTAGGCCAGCCGCACCGCAACCCACGTCACCACGGAGCACCCTCCGCCATCGCCGCCAGAGCCGAGGCCGTCGCCGGCCGCCTAGCACGCAGGCCAGCACCATCGCAACCCTGACCTCACGCCGTGATGACGCCTCTCCCGACCGCTGCGACAGGCCGACGGCTCGCCTCCCCGCCAGATCCGGGCGCAATGGCCTTGGATCCGTCACCTTGCAGGCTGTCATCGGACATCCTTCGCGAGGAAGGAGCACGCCGCCCCCGTCGCGTCCTACGGCCGCTGCCCTAGCCAACCAGCGTCAGCGCGCTCGAGCTCCCGCTGGAGTGGCTGGCCCGCGACACACCAGCTCGAACGGGAGGAGAAAAAGGGCCCCGCTGCCGAGCCGCGGGGGCTTTGCCCGACGACTCCTGCCGGTGGCGACGAGGGGCGGGGGCGCGATGGTTGTGGCCTAGCGGCGACGGCTCGGTTTCGCTCCTGGCCGCCCGCGGGATCGGCCGAGGAGCGAGTCGTTGTGCTTTGAGGAATTTGGATGCAGGTTTTGTTCATTTAGACTATATGTTACACTTGATCCAAATTACACAAAGACCATCATTCTCCTGCTATATTTATGCCCAACTTCTCTGCTCCCGAGGATATTCAAAGCTTGGCCTCACATTTGATGCTATTAAGTAAGATTTGCGACAGGATACTCTTTTGTCGGAAGACTCGAGCCTTCGCTTTATTTTAAATAATCCAACTAATGAGCATGGTGAGGGATGCCATAGCTTTCCTATTCGGGATGCTTATGTCGGAAGAGGTTGATCCACCATTCTTTGAGGGAGCGTTTCATATGCCAAGAAGACGTGTAAATGTTGTTAAGATGGAGCCGGTCATTCATGAGGTTCTAAAGACGGAGGGTGAAGCGGCATTTAAAGAACAGATGCACACCGAATTCTTCTTCCCTTTTGCAAAAAGGGCAAGCATCGTAATTTGGCCATCCAAGTTTAGCTATTATATCGACGTCTAAATCCTATCATGAGGGGGTTTAGACAATCTGATTTCGCAGTTGCCCTAAAAAGTGTCTAAATTTTTATTTAGAGAATTTGTGGAGATGCCCTAATAGAATGTGAAGGCTGCATACTTGATCTTGCTTTCCTAATTCTGCAAAGGAGGCTACGTATGGTCTCTGGCATTCACAGTAAAACTTGAATATTCTTGATCATTTTTGTTAACGATGTGCGAGTTGAGCTTGGATAGAAACATGCCAACCTATACAGATTACCGCACATCCATGACACATGAAAACAACATGCTCAGAAGACAGATGCAGCAACATCATTATCGCAAGTGCCACTCGAAACAATTCATGCGCTACCTCACTCTAGGGGACGGGTGCTGGCTGCCGTGGCTGCTGGCCGGGCTAGCCCGTTCCGACATGTACCCTGGCCGTGGCGACTGGCTGTAACCGTGACCGCTCCGTGCGTTGTTTGGTCGCGCGGACGCCGAGCCGACGGAGCCGTCCCCGGACCTGGAACCGCCCCTGGACATGGACTCGATCTCCTGGAGCACGGTGACGACCTCCTTCATGGACGGCCGGTTGGTGTGCTCGGCGGCGAGGCACCGGAGCGTGAGCTGCGCCGCCCGCTGCGCGCCCCTTGACGAGTACTGGCCCTCGAGGCGCGGGTCCATGAGGCGCGCCAGCTTCCGGCGGTCCGCCAGGTGCGGCTTGGCCCAGTCCACCAGGTTGTGCTGCCCGCTGGGCCGGTCCGTGTCCAGCGCGCGCAGGCCCGTCAGCACCTCCAGCAGCACCACGCCGAAGCCGTACACGTCGCTCTTCACGTAGAGGTGCCCCGTCGCGACGTACTCCGGCGCCGCGTAGCCGTAGGTGCCCATCACCCGGGTGGTCACGTGGCTGCTGCCGCCGGCCGGGCCGTCCTTGGCGAGCCCGAAGTCCGAGAGCTTGGCGTGGAATTGCTGCGGAGCGCGAGCGCGGGAGAGGAGGGTTAGACGACGTGCGCGCGCGTGTGACTGATGCGAGACGTGAAGGATCGCCGGCGAGCGGCGGCGCGCGCACGTACCGTGTCGAGGAGGATGTTGGAGGCCTTGAAGTCCCGGTAGATGACGTGCTTCTCCGAGGAGTGCAGGAAGGCCAGGCCGCGCGCCGCGTCGATCGCCACGCGCAGCCGGAGGCTCCACGACAGCGGCTGGAACGCGCCCGCGCCTTCTGGTGGGCACAATGCTATCCGCGTTAGCCTCAGGTTAATTAATCAGTTGATATGTAGTATGTGCTGGGACTTACTCCGTGGCTCGTTTCTGAAGAGGTGATCCTCGAGGTTGCCTTTGGCCATGAACTCGTAGACGAGCAGGAGCTCCTTGTCCTCCCAGCAGTACCCCAGCAGCCTCACCAGGTTGGGATGAATGAGCCTTCCCAGGAAATTCACCTCCGACTGCAACACCAATTCCGCCACGAATCAGCAACTCCAATGGCATCATGCATGCCAACGTGGGTGCCAATCGCTGAACATGCATGCCAACGTGGGTGCCAATCGCTGAACATGCATGATCATGGAAGGCACACACACGCACATTTTGGTTGAGAATTATGCAATGCTATGCCCAGCCCACGTGAAGACGTCGTTGAACATGGTTCGGGTTGACGAAAAGACACTTACATAGCACAAAAAAAAAGGAAAAAAAAAGAGATCGTGTCGTTCCGTTTCACCTGCCATTCTTGGACGCCCTGCAGGCTCTCGGGGTTGAGCTTCTTGACGGCGACGGGCATGCCGGCGCCGCTCCTGGCCGGGCTCATGGTCTTCTCGTCGACCCAGCCCTTGTGCACCCGCCCGAACCCGCCCTCGCCGAGGAGGGTGTCCGACTTGAAGTTCCGCGTGGCGGCCTTGAGCTCCGCGAACGTGAAGATCCGGAGGTTGGGCGCCTCCAGGATCCTCCCCTCCCGGCTTGGGCTGGCCTCGCTGCCGGCGGTCGTGGCGCCTCCAGCCACCGGACGGGTGGTTCCGCTGCCGCTGCTGGAGGTCGTGGGCGCGCTCGGCGACTTCCGAGGCTGCCCCGGGGAGCTCATTGCTGCCGCTGCGTTTGCGTTGGGCTGGGGCGCGACCATGCCGGGCCTCGCCATCGCTGCTGGGAGAGTAAAATGAGCACAGATTGCATGCGTCAGAAGTTGTACTAAGTATCGAACAAAATACACGGTGAATCAAGGAATCAAGCTAGAGCAAGATCAATGGAGAATCATGGCGATACCTCTGGCATGTGCATGATGCGCTATCGCCTTGACAGCCTCCACGTCGGTCTCTTCGGAGCCGAAGCAGTTACCCATGGCGCGGAAGCAAAGCTCTAGGCCGTAGCTCTCTCGTCTCCTCCTCTCTCTTCTGACTTGATGATGGATGGCTATATCCCTCGTGTCGTCAATCCCAATCAGGTCCCTCGAGGCTCCAGCTACGTGCTTCGCATAAAAAAAGAGATAGGCAAATGTGACTTTGGACGTGGCGGTGGAGAGGAGAGGGGCGACGAGGCCTGCGCGTTGGGGTAGTGGAAGGCTGCTCCGCTCGTGGAACTTCTCGTGGAGCTGTCATTTGGGCGCCCATGCATCAGGCGAGGGGCAGATGGCGCATATCGCGGAGACGCGGGCAAATTTGTTCCAGTATTAAAAATAAGTAATAATCAAACAAGCTATGACCACGTCACTGCTTCGGCTTGCATTTCGAACATGATTAGGCTGGTTGCAGCTTGCAGCCCGCTGGAGCTCTAGCTGCTGACACTGTTGGAATGATCAGAAACTGACGCGAGTGCAGGGGACAGCAGCTCTTCTTCTCGCATCTAACGTGGAAATATAATCAGGAACATAATAACATACTTATTTGGATTACATGTACAGCAATTAAGACACACATATATGGGACCCATATTTTCTATCACTGTCCCGAGCGTGGTACGCAGCATGCATACGTACCGCCCTGGCCGGCCCATTTCACACCGTTTTTTTCTTGTCTGTAAAACCTTAAAAAAACTGAGGGCCCGGCAAGATTCAAACCAGCACCTATACGCTTAGTAAAACCGCGGCAACCAACTAGACTACTTTATTGTTGTATTTAGTTACTTTTTTCTTTCTTTCTTCAAATATAACACTAACCAGTGCTAGCTTGTTTGGTTTTATTTTTTCAGCTTTTGCTTGTCCGACTTTTCTTATGTTTTATATATTTACCTTTCATTTATCCATTTTCTATTCTTTTTGAAATTCATGAACTATTTTTAAATCATGGTCTTTTCTTAAATCTGTGAAATTTTAAAATTCATGAATATTTTCTTAAATTAGCGAGCTTTGTTTTCAAGTTTGTGATTTTTTCGAATATGTGAAAAAAATTCAAACCCCGCGATTTCTTTTCAACTTTTACGAACTTTTTCTAAACTTGCATTTTTTAATTCATCATCATTATTTTCAAAAATGATGAACTTTATTCAAACCCGAGAATGCTTGGGCCCATCCAACAGGCGCCCGATGGGAGCGATGTCGTGGCCTAGTTGGGCCAAGGATTAAAAATATTACTTTTGTTTTGTTTTTGGTTAAATTATTTTTCTCACTTTTGAGCTTCATTATCATTTTCGAAACTTGTTCAAAATTTGAAACATTGTCATTTTTTTCTTGTTTTTAAATATTATATACAATTTTGAAAAATATTTGGAATTTGAAAAAATGTGCTTGTTTTCCAAGTTTTGTTAACAAATATAAGAAATGGTTGCGTTTCAAATAACATGATCAATTTTTAAAAAGCTATGTGGTTTACAATTTGTGTTGAACATCAATTGTTGGAGATTTGTTAACAATTTTGGAAAAGGTGTTCAAGTTTGGAAAAATTATGTACACAATTTAAAATTACAAAATTGTATAATTGTCTTGTGAAATGGTTAAGATATAAGAAAATGTTCGTCTTGATTCGTAATGAGGGAAATTGTCAATAACAGAAGCATTCAAATTAGAAAAACTACATGCTCACATATGCACCCGTTTAGCCTAGTCTAGCACACTCCTCTCAGCTGGTGTTTTTTGGAATGTGGATAAATGACCTTAACTTCTTGCCAAAGCCTAGCACGGACGTATGAAGCATATGCATCAGGTTTGAATGAATTACCAAACTGTATGCAAGTTAAGTCATGTCCGGCCAATTGTTGGTCATGTTTCACCGACAAAAGCTCACGAAAATGCAAGAATTATCGAAAACTCGAACAACTAGGCATGGCTAGTAGTATAATCCCCGTGTGTTGCCACGGGCCATGAATATATTTTTATTAGGTACAAAAATAATCGTAATGCATATTTAAATTTACATGCATGGAAATTATAGCATGTAAAATGAGAAGCAATTGAAATCCACTTTAATGATCCAACTAATTATCTGTTACAAATTAAGTTATATTTTTATACCCTGACGTCCCAGATCTAGGAAGCGTTATAATGGAGTGTGAGATAAAAAAAATGAGCTGAAACATCTATTTTTTTTCTACATAGCAGGAAGCATGATCAAGTAGTGATGAATACAAACAAAAAATGCCTTCATCACACATAGATCCATATCAGTTTTGGTGCAACTAATGTTTGTGCTAGTCTGCTAATAATTTCTATTCACGAAGTAAGTTGAACACAACTAACATTTCAAAGAAATAATAATAAGTTATTTGAAGAAAGAGCCTATAGAAAATTGTAGAATAATGTTTAGTCATTAATAAGTGTGCAAGTGATAGACCAGTGTGTATATAACTTCTGTTAACATGTTGCCCCATATCATAATAATATGAATACTGCTAGGTACATGAACCCAATTCCGACTAACATGGTACCACCGATAGGTTCATATAGCATAGTGTTTTACCGGTCTATGGGAGGAACACCAATGGCATAATTATCCTAACACACCAAGGAATAAAATTTAAAACTGATAAAACTCAGAAGTGATTATCAGTAGAACAGAAGCAATTATCTTGCGAGAAGCTTCAACTCTAGCAAATTCAGCATAACCAATTCCATGGGGAACAACACAAGTATCTAGGTAGTCCAGGCTCATACTCAAAATATGGTATCCTATTCTAACGATGTAGTTAGAAATATATGGAAACTGTTCATCCAACATACAAATATTCTAGCATTGACCTCCATGAAGAATGTTACTACGCAATAGATATTCCTATAATTTTGAATGTTCTGAAATGGTTGCTACGGGCTATCTGTCATGTTACTTCCAATACGCGGACTCAACACAAAAATTCCACCCTATGATGAACCCTTCTCTTTTTATATCGGACCCTCCTCTTCCCGCTATGGTTTTCACCGTAGCGGACAGTTTTCGCTACAGCCTCCTCCTTTAATATCAGATGACGCTCACTTCACCTTTGCCATGCATTTTAGTAGGGATGAAACGTTTCATATTTACAATGTGATACAGTGGGTTAGACTAACAAATACTATTGACACAAACAATAAATAACTATAAAGAGCATTCTCAAAGTCCATTCAACATTACAAATACGTACTGGCGTGGGAGGCGAGTGGCAAATTGAACGCATTCCTAGTCTCCATAAGCTCCACCTCCAGCCCATATACAATTCATTGTTATAAGGGATAATTTTCATTCTTCTCTTTCCCGTCCTTCCTTACATGTTCTAGTCATAGCCTCTTCGTCAACCCGTTTCATTGACGCCAACTAGCACCGCACCAAGATCAGTGTGTTCATTAGTAACACCTTATCTTTTTGTTTCATCCTTCCTCGCCAAGTTTAGTTCTTGTTGCTACTTATTTTTTAAATACTATTTCCTTAATTTTTTGGAACACACATTTCTTTTTTAACATCATGGATCACTTGGTTGCTTTAGTTTTTTCTCTTATTATTCATGGGACACACTTTCTTTTTACTATAGCATGAACCATCTGGCCAATATTGTGTTGTATTGTCCTCGTCCGTAAATGTTTCGGCAACTGTCAGCGTATGGGCATCCCGCAGAACATGGTCATCATCCAACTTGATGAACACTAAGTTGCCCATGTAGCAAGTACATGGTGGTTGTTGTACTTATTGGCAAGTGGTGCCGGCCTGATAATATATCTGAGAGTCTATTAATCATCATTGCCCACGAGCGTTTTTGAAATAATCCATCATGATTATTGTTTGCTTAACTAACTACAGAAATAATTAATGGCCTATCTAATTCTTCACATACCTAACTAACTTTCAAACAAATCAATTAATTATCTGCCTAATTAGGACATCCCTACTTACAATTAAGTGTAGGCATAATTAACTGTCTATCTAATTATTAATTGCATTAATGACTCAGGTTCCAAATTGATCCGATTAAAAAAATCCTATCTAAATGGCGGATTAATTACATGCCTAATTAACTGTCTAGCTAATTAATTCCATCGATGGCTTGATTTGCTAAATGATTCTATGCTCTATTTTCTAAACATTTTCGCATGAATGGCTGTTACGAACGATGTCGACAACTATCGAGTATTAGAGGACACATTTACTTAACGATTTTTTGACATTTGAATGGACACGTTTGATTTCAAAATATACCATGGCTGGATCCCTATATAGCTGACAAGAAATATAATGTCCGTGTCCACGAATGCGGGTACGCGACAGTATGACGACTCACATTCTGTCAAGACCTTCCTCGATGCCACGATCCATGCACTGGCATTCTGGAGCATCACGTCGACGTGAGGCGTGCTTAGGGTGTCCTCCTTGGTGTCGCACACGGCGTCCTTCCGCAGGGGCGGACGGATGTGTATGCTCATAACAAAAAACAAGATATGGTATTTTTATTGTATTAGGAAACTTATGATTGTCAATTAATAGTAGATATAACGATCATAATAAATGACATAGTGTGTGGGATTAAGGATTTTTTATTGAGGAATAACTGACTTTGTTCTGGAAGTTTATCGAGAAAAATCATGGCGTGATTCCTTAATTCTTAATTACCTATTATTTATGTGATTAAATTAAACCAGCACCTTCCAAAGCAAGCACGAAACAACATCTCTCACTTTAATGGGATTTGGTTTTTAATAGAAGGGAGAAAATCGAGTAGGAAGGGGATTTGTTTGTCATAATTTATATGTTAATATCCTTAAAATCCGTTATTTGTTTCCTTAAAATATGTTATTTATTTCCTAAAATAAATTGCACTAATGAGAGGGATTTGTTGATTTGAATAAGTTAGGAAAGTTAGACTAAAATCTATTATTTATTTTCTGAAAATGTGTTATTTGTTTCATAAAATAAATTGCATAAATAAGAGGGAACGATTGATTTGGATAACTTAAGAAAGTTCGATTCATGATTTGTTATACGTTAGGAAAGTCCTAGTTTGTAATAAAGAGTGGACCGAAAAATAAACTGATGGACCAGGTGGGGCGGTGAGAGGAGAGACAGAAAAAAACCATGTGAAAATAGGAGACGAAGAAAAAAAATCCGTAGATGCTATTCTACCAACTCGGCATTTAGGAGTAGAGATGCCTTGAATTGGTCACGGAAGCTGGTGGAAAAATTGAGGCCATTTGATGGATGTCAAAAAATAACGTGCTTTCAAACGAATCCTTCTCGCCTACCTGAACACCCTTCGTTGAATATGATTTAGTTTTGGACATTCGTAAAATGAACCCAAGTTCGCAAACAGTGAGCATGCCCATGGTATACATCCATGCCAGATTTGAACTATTTCTGACTATGTATGCAAGTTTCGACATCATGTCATCGTTCTCCAAGCATTACTCTAGTTGTCATGAACTTCATACTTAGAGTAGCAAGCATAGAAGCACTCTCAGCGTGGAATGATAGTAATAGGTGCAAGAAGGAGTGGATCTATTTGCTTATAGACGTGATGCCTATATACACATGATCATTGTCGTGAATAAATATTGCATAACTATGCGCTTTTCTATCAACTTCCCAACAATAATTTGTTTACCCAGCGTATGCTTGCTTTATGAGAGATGCCACTGGGGGAAACTATTGCCCCCGGGTCTATCCAAATATATATTTACAAAAACATTTATTACCTTGTTGTTCTTATTTACTTTTTATTTTATTTTGCAATTTATAATTATCTACTGTCATCTACACACTTCATTTGCTTGCAAATAACGAGTCTAAGGGGATTGACAACCCTCTTGCTCACGTTAGGTGCAAGTGTTCGTTTCTTTGTATGCAGTCGCTGAAGACGGGGGGTGCATGATACTCCCACTGGTTCGATAAACCTTGATTCTCTACCGAGGGAAATGCTTATCTATGTTGTGCTACATCACCCGCTCCTCTTTGCGGAAAACCCAACGCAGATCACAAGTATCACTCCTCCTCCAAGGGAGGGGTGACCGCCTAGGTGGAGGAGTGCCCACCAAGAAAGGTGAGGCTCCATCCTCCCTAGGGTTTCCTCTTAGCCCAGCCGCATGGGCCTCCTAGGGGCTAGTGCGCCTGGCCCAACTAGGCTAGGGTGCTTCCGATACATCCCACATGGGTCCCTGGGGCACGTGGACCCCGAATGGACCCCCAGAACCCTTTGGTGCCTTCGGTACACTGCCGACATAACCCGTGAACTTTTCTAGAACCCAATAAACCACTTTCCATATATAAAACATTACCTCCGGACCATTCCGGAACTCCTCATAACGTCCAGGTCTCATTCGAGACTTCTAACAACATTCGTTCACCAATATAAATATCTCAATACTACCCCGACATCATTGAATGTTAAGTGGGTGACCCTATGGGTTCGAGAATTATGCAGACATGACCGAGACACCTCTGCAGTCAATAATCAATAGCGGGACCTGGATGCCCATATTGATTCCCACATATTCAACGAAAATCTTTATCGATTTGAACCACGATGTCAAGGATTCAGTTAATCCCGTATGCAATTTCCTTTGTCCAACGATATGTTACTCGCCCGAGATTCGATCGTCGGTATCTTTATACCTGGTTCAATCTCGTTACCGTCAAGTCTCTTTACTCGTTCCATAATATAATATCCATGTGACTAAATATATTAATCACATGCTTGCAAGATTCTTGTGATGTTGTGTTATTGAGAGGGCTCAGGGATATCTCTCTGTCACATGGAGTGACAAATACCTAGTCTCGAGCCATGCAACCCAACAAATACCTTCGGAGATACCTGAATAGCACCTTTGTGATCACCTAGTTAAGAAGTGGCATGTGATAGCTCACAAAGTATTCCTCTTGTATCCTAGAGTGGCATGATCTCATGGTCTAAGGAATAGGTACTTGACATTACGAAAGCTATGACAAAGTGAACATAATAATATGATCATATGCTAAGCTTACGGTTGGGTCTGTCCATCACATCATTGTCCTAATGATGTGATCCCATTATCAAATGACAATTCATGTATATGGTCAGGAAACCTTACCATCTTTGATCAACAAGCTAGTCCAGTAGAGGCTCACTAGGAACACAATGTTGTTTATGTATCTGCACATGTATTTAAGTTTTCGGTCAATACAATTCTAGCATGATAATAAACATTTATCATGAAGAAGGAAATATGATAATAACCATTTTTTTACTACCTGTTAGGGCATATTTCCAACATTATGTTAGGCTGGCAGCGCCGCCGTGCTCGTCTGATCAAGGTAGGCTTGCCGGCGAACTCCTCGGAGGCGAGCGACGATGAGTCAAGAATGCAGGAAGTGTCCTCCAACAAGCTGATGCCCCTAGCCGTGCATGTCCATGCCTGCTTCATCGTGGAGCAGGGGCAGATGCACTTCAACACTGTTATGGCGGAGTAGCAACTGACACTGGAGATGGTGTCGACATTTCGGCATGCACAAGAGGAGCACCGCTACAACCTCATCCTCCTCGCGCACCATCGGCAGGGGGAGGGCCAAATCTACGACAAGTTCGTGACCGAGGAAGCCGTGGTTGTGAAGAAGCCGAACTTCGTGTAGGAGCAGTGACCGCTCTATGAGGCCACACACAACACTCGCACGTCAGCGCCGGACGCGCTTGCGGCCATGGACGAAACACCAACAACTGCGCGTGATGACCCACAAGTGTAGGGGATCAATCGTAGTCCTTTTGATAAGTAAGAGTGTCGAACCCAATGAGGAGGAGAAGGATATGATAAGCGGTTTTCAGCAAGGTAATTTCTGCAAGCACTAAAATTGTAAGTAGCAAGTGTTTTGATAGCAAGGTAATTTGTAACGAGCAAGTAACGGTAACAATAGGTAGGGTGCAGCAAGGTAGCCCAATACTTTTGGGGCAAAGGACAGTCCAAAAGTATTTCTTATGATGAGCAAAGTGGTCTTGAGGGTACACGAGAATTTCATCTAGCCACTTTCGTCATGTTGGTTTGATTTGTGTTCGCTACTTTGATAATTTGATATGTGGGTGGACCGGTGCTAAGGTGTTGTTCTTACTTGAACTAACAACCTACTTATGATTAACCCTATCGCAAGCATCTGCAACTACGAGAAAAGTATTAAGACAAAGTCTAACCATAGCATTAAACATGTGGACCCAAATCAGCCCCTTACGGAGTAATGTATAAACTAGGGTTTAAGTTTCTGTCACTCTTGCAACCCATCATCTAATAAATAATACACAATGCATTCCCTTAGGCCCAAAGATGGTGAGGTGTCATGTAGTCGACGTTCACATGACACTACTAAGGGAATCACGACATACATATCATCAAAATATCGAACACATATCAAATTCACATGAGTACTTGCAACATGACTTCTCTCGTGACCTCAAGAACAAAGGTAACTACTCACAAATAATATGCATTCTCAAGATCAAAGGTGTTTTGAATATCATAATGGATCTTAACATATAATCTTCCACCAAATAAACCATATAGTAATCGACTACACAAGGCAATCAACACTACTAGTCACCCCCAGGTACCAATCTGAGGTTCCGGTACAAAGATTGAACACCAGAGATGAACTAGGGTTTGAGAGGAGATGGTGTTGTTGAATATATTGATGAAGAATGGCCTCCCCAAGATGCGAGGGTTGTTGGTGATGATGGCTTCGATTTCCCCCTCCGGGAGGGAAGTTCCCCAGGCGGAATCGCTCCGCCGGAGGGCAAAAGTGCTCATGTCCAAGTTCCACCTCGAGACGGCGCGCTTCATCCCGAAAATCCCCCTCTGATTTTTTCTAGGTTAATTGGGACTATATACCAGAATATGGGCTCTGGAGGTGGGCCTAGGTGCCCACCCTCCACCAGGGCGCGGGTAGGGGGACATGCACGCCCTGGTGGACGGTGACCACCTGGTGACCCCCCTCCGATAGTTCTTTGCTCCATATATTCTTATTTAGTATTAAAATATTCCCCGTGAATTTTTAGCTTCATTGGAGTTGTGCAGAATAGGTATCTCTGACGTGCTTCTTCGGGGTGTTGAATTCCAGTTGGCGGCATTCTCCCTCTTGATGTAAACCTTGCAAATTATGAGAGGAAAGGCATTAGAATTACTCCCCAAAGCATTATTTGTTGGAAATATGCGCTAGCGGCAATAATAAATTAGTTGTTATCATATTTACTTGTTCATGATAATCGTTTATTATCCATGCTATAATTGTATTGATCGGATACTTAGATGCATGTGTGGATACATAGACAAAACCATGTCCCTAGTATGCCTCTAATAGACTAGCTCGTTGATCAAAGATGGTTAAGGTTTCCTATCCATTGACATGAGATGTCATTTGATAACGGGATCACATCATTAGGAGAATGATGGGATGGACAAGACCCAAACTACAAACGTAGCATATGATCGTGTTAGTTTAATGCTACTGTTTTCTGCATGTCAAGTATCTGTTCCTATGACCATGAGATCATGCAACTCACTGACACCTGAGGAGTGCCTTGTGTGTATCAAACGTCACAACGTAACTGGGTGACTATAAAGGTACTCTACAGGTATCTTCGAGGGTGTCTGTTGGGTTGGCATGGATCAAGACTGGGATTTGTTACTCCGTGTGACGGAGAGGTATCTCAGGGCCCACTCGGTAATACAACATCACAACAAGCCTTGCAAGCAATGTGACTAAGTGTTAGTCACAGGATCTTGTATTACGGAACGAGTATAGAGACTTGCCGGTAACGAGGTTGAACTAGGTATGGAGATACCGACGATCGAATCTCGCGCAAGTAACATACCGAAGAACAAAGGGAACATCATACGGGATTAACTGAATCCTTGACATAGAGGTTCGACCGATAAAGATATTCGTAGAATATGTAGGAACCAATATGGGCATCCAGGTCCCTCTATTGATTATTGACCGTAGAGGTGTCTCGGTCATGTCTACATAGTTCTCGAACCCGCAGGGTCTGCACACTTAAGGTTCGGTGATGTTTCGGTAGTATAGAGTTATGTATGGTGGTGACCGAAGGTTGTTCGGAGTCCCGGATGAGATCTCAGACGTCACGAGGAGCTCCGAAATGGTCCGGAGGTAAAGATTGATATATAGGAAGTCCCATTTTGATCGCCGGAAAAGTTTCGGGCTAATCGGTAATGTACCGGGAGTGCCAGTAGTGTACCGGGAACCACCGGGAGGGGTATTTCGACCTAAGAGGCTTCATGGGCTGTGGGAGAGTAAATACCAGCCTTTTGTGGGCTGGTGGAAGTCCCACCCAAGGCCCATGCGGCTGGGAGAAAAAGCCCAAAGGGAAAAGGTGGAAAAAGGCCAAAAAAAGGAGGAATCCTAGTCCTACTAGGATTGGAGGAGGAGTCCTCCTCTCCTCCCCACTTTGGCCAACCCAAGGGCTGGATTTTTGGCAGCCTAGCCTCCTCCTCCTCTCCACCTATATATACTAGAGGATTTTAGGGTTTTGGCACAGAATTTTCAGCCACGTGCTACCCGTTCCTCTAGTGCATAGTTTCTCCTCTAGATCCGTTTTCTGCAGTGCTTAGGCGAAGCCCTGCCGAAATAGCTCCACCACCATCGCCGCAGCGCCGTCACGCTGCCGAAGAACTCTTCTACCTCTCCGCTCCCTCTTTCTAGATCAAGAAGGCGGAGATTGTCATTAAGCTGTACGTGTACTGAACGCGGAGGTGACGTCCGTTCGGCGCTAGATCAGAAGGACCGTGATCAAGATTGCGAGACGGATCGTGACGAGATCGCGGGACGGATCGTGATGAGATCGCGGGACGGATCGTGATGAGTTCGTGGGTAGATCGTGATGAGATCGCGGGACGAATCGTGATGAGATCGCGGGATGGACCGTGATTGGATCGCGGGACGGATTGTGATGAGATCGCGGGACGCTCGGCGATTTGGATCGCGAAGACATTCGACTACACCAACCGCGTTTCTTAATGTTTCCCGCTTAGCGATCTACAAGGGTACATAGATCCACTCTCCCTCTCGTAGATGCTCATCACCATGGATAGATCTGCGTGTGCGTAGGAAATTTTTTGTTTCCCATGCAACGTTCCCCAACAGTGGTATCAGAGCTAGGTCTATGTGTAGATGAGATCTCGAGTAGAACACAAAGAGTTTGTGGGCATTGATGCTTAGATTGCTTCCTCCCTTGGTCAGATTTTGGTTCAGCGGTATTGTGAGATGAAGCGTCCCGGACCAACATTACTCGTACGCTTACGAGAGACCGGTTCCCTCGACCGCAACTTGTTGCATAGATGGCTTGCGGGTGCCAGTTTCTCTCACTTTAGTTGGATCGGATTCGACAAAGGCGGTCCTTGAGAAGGTTGAAAAGCAACTAGTGTATCACCTTGTGGTTTTTGCGTAGATGAGAATTGTTCTTGCTAGATACCCGTAGCAGCCACGTAAAACATGCAACAACAATTAGAGGACGTCTAACTTGTTTTTGCAGGGTATGTTGTGATATGATATGGCCAATTACATGATGTGATATATGTGATGTATGAGATGATCATGTGATGTATAGATTATCACGACTTGCATGTCGATGAGTACGGCAACCGACAGGAGCCATAGGGTTGTCTTTAATTATTGTATGACCTGCGTGTCAAACATTAAGCGCTATGTAATGCTTTACTTTATCGCTAAACGGTAGAAATAGTAGTAGAAGCATGTTGGGCGCGACAACCCCGATGGCGACACGTTGATGGAGATCAAGATGATGGAGATCATGGTGTCATGCCGGTGACGATGGAGATCATGCCGGTGCTTTCATGATGGAGATCAAAAGCACAAGTTCATGGCCATATCATGTCACTTATGATTTGCATGTGATGTTAATCCTTTTATGCACCTTGTTTTGCTTAGGACGACGGTAGCATTATAAGGTGATCCCTCACTTAATTTCAAGATAAATTGTGTTCTCCCTGAGTGTGCACCGTTGCGAAAGTTCTTCGTGTCGAGACACCACGTGAAGATCGGGTGTGATAGACTCTACGTTCACATACAACTGGTGCAAGCTAGTGTTGCACATGCAGAACACTCGGGTTAAACTTGACGAGCCTAGCATGTACAGACATGGCCTCAGAACACAAGAGACCGAAAGGTCGAACATGAGTCATATGGTAGATATGATCAACATGATGATGTTCACCATTGAAACCACCTCAACTCACGTGATGATCGGACTTGAGTTGATGAATTTGGATCATGTATCACTCGAATGACTGGAGGGATGTCTATTTGAGTGGGAGTTCTTAAGTAATATGATTAATTGAACTCATTATCATGAACAAAGTTCATAGTGTTTGTGCAAATTATGTTGTAGATTACTTGCTCGTGCTGTAGCTCCCTTGAATTTTTATATGTTCCTAGAGAAATAGAGTTGAAAGATGTTGGTAGCAATATTGCGGACTGGGTCCATGATCCGAGGATTGTCCTCATTGCTGCGCAGAAGGCTTATGTCCTTAATGCACCGCTCGGTGCGCCAACCCCTCTAGCATCGTTTGTAGATGTTGTGAACATCTGACAGACACGTTCTGATGACTACTTGATAGTTTAGTGCGTCATGCATTACGGCTTAGAATTGAGGCTCCGAAACATTTTGAACGTCACAGAACATATGAGATGTTCTAAGAGCTGAAATTAGGATCTCAAGCTCGTGCCCATGTTGCGAGATATGAGATCTCCAACAAGATTCTTTGCCTGCAAGATGAAGGAGAATAGCTCAATCGTTGAGCATGTGCTCAGATTGTCTGGGTGCTACAATCGCTTCAATCGAGTGGGAGTTGATATTCTAGATAAGATAGTGATTGATATAGTTCTCCAAGTCACTGGCACTAAGCTACTAAAACTTGGTGATGAACTATAAAACGCCAGGGATAGAAATAATGATCCATGAGCTATTTGCGATGTTTGACACCGCGAAGGTAGAAATCAAGAAGGAGCGTCAAGTGTTGATGGTTAGTAAAACCACTAGTTTCGAGAAGAGCAAGGAGGTAAACTTCATGGATGGCAAGTCAGTTGCTGCTCCAGTGGAGCAACCGAAAGTTGAACTCAAACCCGAGACTAAGTGTTTCGATTATGAGGAGAGCGGTCGCTGAAGCGGAACAACCCTAGATACTTGGTAGATAAGAAGGCTGGCAACGTGAATAGAAGTATATTTGATATATGTGTTATTGATGTGTACCTTGCTAGTACTCCTAGTAGCACCTGGGTATTGGATACCGGTTCGGTTGCTAAATGTTAGTAACTCGAAATAAAAGCCACGGAATAAACAAAGAACTAGCTAAGGGTGAGGTGATGATGTGTGTTGGAAGTGTTTCCAAGGTTGATGTGATCGACATCGCACGCTCTCTCTACCTTCGGGATTAGTAACAAACCTAAATAAGTGTTATTTGGTGTTTTGCGTTGAGCATGAACGTTATTAGATCGTGTTTATTGCAACACGGTTATTCATTTAAGTTAGAGAATAATGGTTATTCTGTTTACATGAATAATACCTTCAATGGTCATGCACCCAGTGAGAATGGTTTATTGAATTTTGATCGTAGTAATACACATGTTCATAACATTGATGCCAAAAGATGCAAAGTTAATAATGATAGTACCAAATACTTGTGGCACTGCCGCTAAATGTCATATTGGTATAAAATGCATGAAGAAACTCCATGCTGATGGATCTTTGGACTCTTTCGATTTCGAATCGTTGAGACATGCGAACCATGCCTCTTGGTCAAAGATGACTAAGGACCCCATTTTTTGGTTTGACAGAGCGGGCAAGTGATTTATTGGAAATGATACATGTTGATGTATGCAATCCAATGAGTCTTGTAGCGTGCGATGGATATCATTATTTTCTTACCTGCACTGATGATTTGGGTAGATATAGTGTATGTTTACTTAATGAAACACAAGTCTGAATCGTTTGAAAAGTTCAAGCAAATTCAGAGTGAAGTTTAAGATCATCGTGACAAGAAGATAAAAATATCTGCGATATGATCGTGGAGATAAATATCTGAGTTACTAGTTTGACATACAACTTTAGACAATGTGAAAGTTGTTTCACAACACACGCCACCTGGAACACCATAGTGTGATGGTATGTCCGAAAGTCATAGTCGTGCTCTATTGGATATGGTGCATGTTATGATGTCTCTTATCGTTTTGCTACTATAATTTTGGGGTTGTGCATTAGAGACAACTACATTCACTTTAAATAGGGCACCATCTGAATCCGTTGAGATGACATCGTGTGAATTATGGTTTGATAGAAACCTAAGCTGTCATTTCTTGATGTTTGGGGCTGCGGCGCTTGTGTGGAAAATGTTTTCACCTAATGAGCTCGAACCCAAAGCGAACAAATGCATATTCGTAGAATACACTAAGAACAGTTGGGTGAACCTTCTATCTCAGATCCAAGCATAAAGTGTTTGTTGCTAAAACGGGTCCTTTCTCGAGAAAAAGTTTCTCTCAAAAGAATTGAGTGGGAGGAAGATAGAACTTGATGAGGTTGTTGAACCTTTGTTTCAACCAGAGAGTAGCGCAGTGCAGAAAGATGTTTCTATGGAACCTACGTCAGTTGAAGAGGAAGTAAATGATGATGATCATGAAGCTTCGGATCAAGTTACTATCGAACCTCGTAGGTTGACAAGGATGTGTACTGCTCCTGAGCGGTATGACAACCCTGTCTTGGAGGTCTTGTTGTTGGACAACAATGAACCTACCAGCTGTGGAGAAGCGATGATGGGCCCGGATTCCGACAAATGGTTAGAGGCCATGAAATCCGAGAAAGGATCCATATATGAAAACCAAGTATAGACTTTGGTAGACTTGCTCGTTGGATGGCAGGTCGTTGAGTACAAATGGATCTTTAAAATGAAGACAGACGCTGATGGTGAATGTCACCATTTATAAAGCTCGACTTGTCGCAAAGAAGTTTCCGGCAAGTTCAAGGAGTTGACTGCGGTGAGACTTTCTCTCGTAGTGATGCTAAAGTCTGTTAGAATTATGTTAGCAGTTGCTGCATTTTTCAATTATGAAATCTGGCAAATGGATGCCAAAACATCGTTTCCTTTCTTGAGGAAAGGTTGTATGTGATACAACCAGAAGGTTTTGTCAGTCCTAAGGATGCTAAAAGGTGTGCAAGCTTCAGTGATCCTTCTATGAACTGAAGCAAGCATCTCGGAGTTGGAATATACACTTTGATGAGGTGATTAAAGTTTTTGAGTCTATACAAAGTTTACGAGAAACTTGTATTTACAATAAAGTGAGTGGGAGCACTATAGAGTTTCTGATAAGCATATGTGGTTGACATATTGTTGATCAGAAATGATATAGAATTTCTGGAAAGCATAAAGGGTTGTTTGAAAAGAGTTTTTCAAAGGAAGACCTGGATAAAGCTACCTAATTTTTAAGCATCAAGATCTATAGAGATAGATCAAGATACTTGATGAGACTTTCAATGAGTACATACCTTGACAAGATTTTGAAAGAGTTCAAAATGGATCAGTCAAAGAAAGAGTTCTCGCTTGATTTGTAAGGTATAAAGTTGAGTAAGACTCAATGCCGAGTGACTTCAGAAGATAGAGAAAAGATGAGTGTCATCCCCTATGCTTCAGCCATAGGCTCTATCATGTATGCAATGCTGTGCACAAGACCCGATGTCAGCCTTGCCATAAGTATGGCCGGAAGGTTTCAAAGTGATCCTGGAATGGAGCACTGAACAGCGGTCAAGATTATCCTTAGTAACTAAAAGACTAAGGAGATGTTTCTCGATTATGGAGGTGATAAAGAGTTCGTCGTAAAGAGTCCCGTAGATGCAAGCTTTAACACCAATCCGGATGACTCTTAGTAGCAATCTGGATACGTATGTTTCAGTCAACTTTGCAACTACAATTCATCATATTTTCAGGAAGGGTCTCATGCAGGAGCCTTTTGGCAAGTCCACATACTCAACCATCATTTAGTCTTCTATGATTGCTAACGCTCACGGCATACCCATGGACAAAAAGTTTCAACCAGACACATAGAAAGATAGGGGCTTATAGTTTGCCTCCCAACATATTCTCCTCAAGGGCATGTTAACAACAATAACTCATGCTCACTCATATCCAACTGGTCATATGTGCCTAGATCTTTCCTCACCACATGATGCTTGCCAAAGGATAAAAATAAAAAGGAATAGGGAAGAATACTTTCACTCATGCATAAAAGTAAGTACATAAAAGTAAAATATAGGCCCTTCGTAGAGGGAAGCAGAGGTTGTCATGTGCTTTTTAATTTGTGTGCCAAATCTCTTAGCACAAAATAAAGTCACGTTGCATTGCCTCTTGTGATAGCAACCTTTAATATGCAGTTTTTTGCTTTTATTACTTTGCCATCACAAGTTCGTGCAACGCTCAATTTTCTCTTACACTAATTGGTCCAACACTTTATAGAAGTAACTTTTATTGCCTTGATGCACCGATGACAACTTACTTGAAGGATCTTATTCAATCCATAGGTAGGTATGGTGGACTCTCAAACATGAGTTTGGGTTTTGGGTTTTTGGATGCACAAGTAGTATCTCTACTTAGTGCGGAGTTTTTGGCTAGAAAAGATATTGGGCAGGGACCACATGTTAAAATCATTACGTTGTCTTCCTTGTCCAACATCAACAATTTTGGCATATAATATTTAATGGGGGATCACAATCACAAAAGATGTCCATGATAGTATATTTGTATCTGAATCTTCTCTTCCCTGATTAATTCTTTCATGAGTTGCATCATTGACTAATGCTATGTTTTCTAATCTCCAATAAATTTTACCACTTATACTTTTTTATTGTGATGTCATCACTCACCATAAGGTTAGCATATGATCTTTTTCATTTATTTTTTTATCATGATTGCAACAAGAAAGTAAAAGGGGCGAAAGCTCAAACTAACTTTATTATATAACTCTAACTCAATTACATTGATAGATAGATCACGAAACTAGCACTCCAAGATAGATCATACTAAGCTTTTATTCAACTAAAAGATGAAAAGGCTAAGGATCGAAAATAGAAAGAAAAATGTGAAAGTGATGGTGATATGATACCGGGGCACCTCCCCCAAGCTGGGCTCAATCCAAGGGGAGTGCCCATACCCGTGTACTCAGATCTCCTTTGGTTGTGGTGATGATGAAGGTGGTGGTGATCAGGCGTCACACTTCAGCTCCAATAGGTACCTCAATTTGCGGATGACGCTCCTGAGGGTGGTGGTATGCTCTTCTAGCAAAAGATTTTCATGGGTGGGGAATTTATTCTGAATACGAACCTCCTCGAAAGCCCTGAAAGCTTTAATTTCAAGAGGGGTAAGATGAGGATAGTAAGGTCGGAGGATATCTTCTTATTCCTTTTCCACCATGCCCGTGGGTTGCCCTCCTTCTTGAACTTGATTTTGCATAGCCTCCTTGCACTTGTTCTCCTTATGGGTTTCTTTTGGCTCTTATCTTTTCAGCACCATCTTCATCAACCAAGCATATTTTTCTACGTTATTGGGAGAGGAAGAAGACATGAGGCTTGGCTTGTCAGATCTGCCAGAAAACTAGCACGAAACAAGAACAGAAGAAAATCTCGCGATGCGGTGGTCAAAACAGTCAGGGGTATCTATAGAATTTAATTCTTGGAAACCAAGCAAACTAAAGGACAATGGAGTCGGGAAGGTTCCTGAGGTGGGCACGCTCCACCAGGGCGCGCCAGGGATTGCAACCGCATCCTGGTATTCCGTGCCCTCCTCGGTTACCTTTCGGATTATTTTTTAATTCCTAAAATTCATAAATCTTCCAAAACTACTAAAAAATATTTTTGCGGATTTTTCGGAGACTGTTTACTCATTATATCATGTACCTCTTTATTTTCACGATTCTAGAGTGTTTCAGAAGGTTTCTTTTATGTGTTCCTCCGGTGTCATGGTTTGGATAACATTGCTTTCAACATTAATAGGCATACCTGAGATATAATGTTTAATTCTTTGTCCATTAACCACCTTTGGGTTGGTACCTTCGGCATTATTAATCTTAATAGCTCCAGAGTGATAAACTTCTTCGATAACATAGGGTCCTTCCCATTTGGAGAGAAGTTTTCCTGGAAAAAATCTGAAACAAGAATTGTACAATAGAACATATTCTCCAACTTTGAATTCTCGCTTTTGGTTCTTTTGACATGCCATATTTTAACTTTTTATTTAAATAACTTGGCATTTTCATAATCTTGGGTTCTCCATTCATCTAATGAGCTAATATCAGTTAACCTCTTTTCACCGGCAAGTTTGAAATCATAGTTTAGTTCTTTGATTGCCCAAAATGCTTTATGTTCTAATTCTAGAGGCAAATGACAAGCTTTACCATATACCATCTTGTATGGAGACATACCCATAGGATTTTTATACGCTGTTCTATAGGCCCAAAGTGCATCATCTAATTTCTTAGGCCAATTCTTTCGAGACCTATTAACAGTTTTTTGTAATATCAATTTTATTTCTCTATTGCTAAGTTCAACTTGACCACTAGATTGAGGATGATAGGGTGATGCAATTCTATGGTTAACATCATATTTAGCAAGCATCTTATGGAAAACACCATGAATAAAGTGTGAACAACCATCAGTCATTGGGTATCTAGGGACTCCAAACCTCGGGAAAATAACTTATTTAAGCATTTTAATGGAAGTATGATGATCAGCACTACCAGTTGGAATAACTTCTACCCACTTAGTGACATAATCAATAGGAACCAAAATATGAGTGTACGCATTAGAGGAAGGAAAAGGTCCCATATAATCAAAACCTAAGCATCAAATGGTTCAACAACAAGTGAATAGTTCATAGGCATTTCTTGATGCTTACCGATATTACCAATTCTTTGACATTCATCACAAGACGAGACAAACTTACGAGCATCCTTGAAGAGAGTAGGACAATAGAAACATATTGTAACACCTTATGAGCGGTTCTATCTCCAGCATGATGTCCTCCATAAACTTCAGAATCAAATTTCCATAAGATTTCTTCCTGTTCAGGCTTAGTTACACAACATCTAATAATACCATCTACTCCTTTATAAAGATGTGGGTCATCCCAAAAGTAATGTCTTAAGTCATAGAAGATTTTTTTTTCTTTTGTTGGTATGTGAAACTAGGTGGAATATATTTAATAACAATGTAATTGGCATAATCAGCATACCATTGAGTGTTTTGAGAGACATTTATTGCAGCTAGTTGTTCATCAGGAAAACTATCATCAATAGGTAGTGGGTCATCAAGAATATTTTCTATCCTAGGCAAGTTATCAGCTATGGGGTTCTCAGCTCCCTGCCTATAAACGATATGTAAATCAAATTCCTGAAGCAAGAGAACCCACCTAATGAGTCTAGGTTTAGCATCTTTCTTTTCCATAAGATATTTTATAGCAGCATGATCTGTGTGAACAGTAACTTTGGAATCCATAATGTAAATTCTAAATTTATCACAAGCAAACATGACTGCTAAAAATTCCTGTTGTTCAGTAGTAGCATAATTTCTTTAGGCATTGTCTAGAGTTTTGCTAGCATAATGGATAACATTTATTTTTTATCAACTCTTTGTCCTAGAACAACACCAATAGCATAATCACTAGCATCACACATAATTTCAAAAGGCAAGTTCCAATCAGGTGGTTGAATAATAGGTGCAGTTGTTAAGGCTTTCTTTAGTGTTTCAAAGGCTTCTATGCAATCATCGTCAAAAAACAAAGGGAATATCGTTTTGTAAAAGATTCGTAAGAGGCCTACAAATCTTTGAGAATTCTTTAATAAACCTCCTATAAAAACCAGCATGACCAAGGAAACTTCGAATACCTTTGATATCTTTAGGACACGGTATTTTCTCAATTGCATCAACTTTAGCTTGATCCACCTCAATACCTCGTTCGGAGATCTTATGCCCCAAGACAATACCTTCATTAACTATAAAGTGGCACTTCTCCTAATTCACGAAGAGCTTAGTTTGTTCACATCTCTGCAAAACTCGATCAAGGTTGCTTAAGCAATCATCAAAAGAAGTTCCATAAACGGAAAAATCATCCATTAAAACCTTCACAATCTTTTCACAAAAATCAGATAATATAGCAGTCATACATCTTTGAAAGGTAGCAGGTGCATTGCATAAACAAAAAGGCATACGTCGATAAGCATAGGTTCCAAAAGGACAAGTAAAGGTGGTTTTCTCTTGATCAGATTGTGACACCGGTATTTGAGAGAAACCAGAATATCCATCTAGAAAGCAAAAGTGTGTGTGTCCTTAGATAATCTGTCAAGCATTTAATCAATAAAAGTCAAGGGGTAATGACCCTTTCTAGTAGCTTTATTTAATTTTCGAAAATAAATTACCATCCTATAGCCAGTAACAATTCTTTGGGGCATAAGCTCATTTTTATCATTAGGAACAACAGTGATACCTCCTTTCTTAGGGACACAGTGAATGGGACTCGCCTATCTACTATCACCTATAGGATTGATTATACCAACTTCCAGAAGCTTTAATATTTTAGTTCTTACCACTTCTTTCATCTTGGGATTCAATCGTCGTTGGTGATCAACAACGGGTTTAGCATCAGGTTCCATATTAATCTTGTGCTAACATAGAGTGGGACTAATGCCCTTAAGATCATCAAGAGTATATCCAATAGAAGCTTGGTGCTTTGTCAGAATTTTCAATAGTATTTCTTCTTCATATTTTGAAAGGTTGGCACTAATAATAACATGATATAATTTTTCTCATCAAGGCAAGCATATTTCAGAGTGTCAGGCAATTGTTTTAGTTCAAACACAGGATCACCTTTAGGTGGAGGAGGACCTCCAAGAGTTTCAATAGGAAAATTGTGTTTCAGTAGAGGTTGTTGTTCAAAGAAATTTTTATCTATTTCGTTTCTTTCACGAAAGTGCAGATCATTTCCATGGTCTAGCAAATATTGTTCTAGTGGATCGGTAGGAGGAACGGCAATAGAAGCAAGGCCAATTATTCCATCCTTATTAGGTAATTCTCTATCACTAGGTTGTCTAATAAACTTGGAAAAATTAAACTCATTACACACATCTCCAAACTCAACACTGATAGTTTCCTTTTTGCAATCTATCTTAGCATTAACAGTGTTCAAGAAAGGTCTACCAAAGATAATGGGACAAAAGTAATATTTTGGGGAACCAAGAACTAGAAAATATGTAGGATATTTTATTTCCCACACAAGACTTCAACATCTCTAACAACCCCAAGTGGTGTGATGGTGTCTCTATTAGCAAGTTTAGTAGTAACATTAATATCTTCCATCTCAGCAGGTGCTGTTTCATTCATAATTTCTTGATATAATGTAAAAGGAATAGCACTCATACTAGCACCCACATCACATAAGCCATGATAACAATGATCCCCTATTTTGACTCAAAGAATAGGCAAGCCAACTACGGGTCTATGTTTATCTTTTTCATCAGGTTTAGCAATTCTAACAGCTTCATCACAGAAGTAAATGGCATGCCCATCAACATTTTCTACCAAGAGATCTTTAACCATAGAAACACTAGGTTCTACTTCAATTTGTTCAGAGGGCTTAGGTGTTCTAATATTACTTTTTCGAACCACAATTGATACCTTAGCATGTTCCTTTATCCTAACTGGAAAAGGCAGATTCTCAATATAAGCAATAGGCACAACTGGGTTAACACTGTAAACGATAGTTTCTTCTTTAGCTATGACCGGTTCTTTAATTTCTTCTTTAATAGGGGGTGATATTTAAACCACTTCTCTTTAGGGAGATCAACATGAGCAACCAAAGATTCACAAAAAGAGGCTACTATCACAGAGTCAAGTCCATATTTAGTGCTAAACTTATGAAAAGCATCGATATTCATAAAAGATTTAACACAATCAAATTCAAGCTTTATACCTGACTCATTACCTTCATCGAGTTCCAAATCTTTAGAGTTGCGTTTAATTCTGTACAAAAGATCCCACTTGAATTCCATAGTCTTCTTCATACAAGAATCAGTACATGAAGTATCAAGCATGCTTTGATCATTATGAGAAAGCCGAGCATAAAACTTTTGAATGATAAGTTTTCTTGGGATGTCGTGATTGGGGCATGAGTATAACATTGACTTAAGCCTCCCCCAATCTAGAGCGATACTTTCTCCTTCACGAGGCCTAAAATTATATATATATAATTCCAATCACGATGAAATAGATGTTGTTGGGGAACGTTGCATGGGAAACAAAAAATTTCCTACGCACATGAGGATCTATCCATGGTGATGAGCATCTACGAGAGGGAGAGTGGATCCACATACCCTTGTAGATCGCTAAGCGGGAAGCGTTAAGAAACGCGGTTGGTGTAGAAGAACGTCTTCGCGATCCAAATCGTCATGCGTCCCGCGATCCAATCACGATCGGTCCCGCGATCCAATCACGATCCGTCCTGCGATCCGATCACGATCCGTCCCACGAACTTGATCACGATCCGTCTCACGAACTTGATCACGATCCTACTGATCTAGCACCGAACGGACGGCACCTCCGCGTTCAGCACATGTACAGGTTGATGACAATCTCCACCGTCTTGATCCAGCAAGAAGGAGTGGAGAGGAAGAACAGTTCTCCGGCATCCTGATGGCGCTCCGGCGATGGTGGTGGAGCAATTCTGGCAGGGCTTCACCTAAGCACTCGAGAAAAACAATCTAAAGGAGAAACTATGCACTAGAGGAACGGGTAGAACGTGGCTGAGAATCTAGTGCAAAAACCCTCAATACCACCAGTATATATAGGAGGAGAGGAGGAGAGGAGGCAGCTTGGCCTCCAAGCCTCCTAGGCTTCGGCCGAACTAGGAGAGGAGGAGTCCACCTCCTCCTAGTGGGATTAGGATTCATCCTTTTTTTCCTTTTTGCATTTTCCACCTTTTTCCTTTTGGGTTTTCTTATCCAGCCACATGGGCCTTGTGTGGGAGTTTCCACCAGCCCACTAAGGGCTGATATTCACTCTACCACAACCCATGAAGCCTCTTGGGTCGAAATACCCCTCCCGAAGGTCTCCCGGTACACTACCGGCACTCCCGGTATACTACCGATAAGCCCGGAACTTTTCCGGCGACCAAAACAGGACTTCCTATATATGAATCTTTACCTCCGGACCATTCCGGAGCTCCTCATGATGTCCAGGATCTCATCCGGGACTCCGAACAAAGTTCGGTCACCACCATACATAACTCTATACTACCAAAACGTCACCAAACCTTAAGTGTGCAGACCCTGCGGGTTCGAAAACTATGTAGACATGACCGAGACACCTCTATGGTCAATAACCAATGGCAGGACCTGGATGTCCACATTGGTTCCTACATATTCTACGAAGATCTTTATCGGTCGAACCTCTATGTCAAGGATTCAGTTAATCCCGTATGATGTTCCCTTTGTTCTTTGGTATGTTACTTGCCCGAGATTCGATCGTCGGTATCTCCATACCTAGTTCAACCTCGTTACTGGCGAGTCTCTTTACTCGTTCCGTAATACAAGATCCCGTGACCAACACTTAGTCACATTGCTTGCAAGGCTTATTGTGATGTTGTATTACCGAGTGGGCCCTGAGATACCTCTCCGTCACACGAAGTAACAAATCCCAGTCTTGATCCATGCCAACTCAACAGACACCCTCAGAGACACCTGTAGAGCACCTTTATAGTCACCCAGTTACGTTGCAACGTTTGATCCACACAAGGTACTCCTCCGATATCTCTGAGTTGCATGATCTCATTGTCATAGGAACATATACTTGACATGCAGAAAACAGTAGCAATAAACTGACACGATCATAAGCTACGTTTGTAGTTTGGGTCTTGTCCATCACATCATTCTCCTAATGATGTGATCCCGTTATCAAATGACATATCATGTCCATGGCTAGGAAACCTTAACCATCTTTCAATCAACGAGCTAGTTCACTAGAGACATACTAGGGACATTGTGTTTGTCTATGTATCCACACATGTATCCATGTTTCCAATTAATACACTTATAGCATGGATAATAAACAATTATCATGAACAAAGAAATTCAATAATAAACACTTTATTTATTGCCTCTAGGGCATATTTCCAACAGTCTCCCACTTGCACTAGAGTCAATAATCTAGTTCACATCACTATGTGATTTACATTGTAATGAATCGAACACCCATGCAGTTCTGGTGTTGATCATGTTTAGCCCTTGGAAGAGGTTTAGTCAACGGGTCTGCAACATTCAGATCCGTGTGCACTTTGCAAATATTTATGTCTTTCTCCAAGATGTAATCGTGGATGGAGTTGAAGCGTCACTTTATGTGTCTGGTCCTCTTGTGAAACCTTGGTTCCTTGGCCAGAGCAATGGCACCAGTGTTGTCACAGAACAGGTTCATTGGATTTAGTGCACTGGGCACTACTCCAAGATCTGTCATGAACTGCTTCATCCAGAAACCTTACTTTGCCGCCTCCGAAGCTGCGATGTATTCCGCTTCGCACGTAGAATCAGCTACAACACTTTGCTTGGAACTGCACTAGCTTACCGCTCCCCATTTAAGAATAAATACGTATCCGGTTTGCGACTTAGAGTCGTCCGGATCAGTGTCAAAGCTTGCATCGACGTAACGCTTTACGACGAGCTCTTTACCACCTCCATAAACGAGAAACATTTCCTTAGTCCTTTTCAGGTACTTAAGGATATTCTTGACCACTTGCCAGTGCTCCATTCCAGGATCACTTTGAAACCTTCTGGCCATACTTATGGCAAGGCTGACATCGGGTCTTGTGCACAACATTGCATACATGATAGAGCCTATGGCTGAAGCATAGGGGATGACACTCATCTTTTCTCTATCTTCTACAGTTACTGGGCATTGAGTCTTACTCAACTTCACACCTTGTAATACAGGCAAGAACCCCTTCTTGGACTATTCCATTTTGAACTTCTTCAAAACTTTATCAAGGTATGTGCTCTGTGAAAGTGCTATTAAGCGTCTCGATCTATCTCTATAGATCTTAATGCCTAATATGAAAGCAGCTTCTCCTAGGTCCTTCATTGAAAAACTCTTGTTCAAATATTCCTTCACGCTTTCCAGCATTTCTATATTGTTTCCAATCAGCAATATGTCATCCACATATAATACTAGAAACGCTATAGAGCTCCCACTCACTTTCTTGTAAGTACAAGCTTCTCCGTAAACTTGTATAAACTCAAACGCTTTGATCACCTCATCAAAGCACTTATTCCAACTCTGAGATGCTTGCACCAGTCCATAAATGGATCGCTGGAGTTTGCAAACTTTGTTAGCATTCTCTGGATCGACAAAACCTTCGGGTTGCATCATATACAACTCTTCCTCAAGGAAACCGTTGAGGAACGCTGTTTTTACATCCATCTGCCAAATTTCATAGTCGAAATAGGCAGCTATTGCTAACATGATTCTGACAGACTTAAGCATCGCTACGGGTGAGAAAGTGTCATCGTAGTCAACTCCTTGAACTTGTGAAAAACCCTTTGCCACAAGTTGAGCTTTATAGACGGTGACATTACCGTCCGCGTCTGTTTTCTTCTTAAAGATCCATTTGTTCTGAATGGTCTTTCGCCCTTCAGGTAATACTTCCAAAGTCCATACTTCGCGAGCCATTGATGTACAACATAAATATGCAAAGTTCACTTAGACTATTGTTCAAGATAATGAGTTTAGTTAATCAAATTACTAAAGCTCCCACTCAAATTGACATCCCCCAGGTCATCTGAGTGTCACATGATCCAAATCCACCAACTCAAGTCCGATCATCACGTGAGTTGAGGTGGCTTCAATGGTGAACATCATTATGTTGATCATATCTACTATATGACTCATGTTCGACCTTTCGGTCTCTTGTGTTCCGAGGCCATGTCTCTACATGCTAGGCTCGTCAATTCTGTACAAATATCCCACTTGAATTCCATAGTCTTCTTCATACAAGAATCAGTACATGAAGTATCGAGCATGCTTTGATCATTATGAGAAAGCTGAGCATAAAATTTTTGAATGATAATTTTCTTGGGATGTCGTGATTGGGGCATGAGTATAACATTGACTTAAGCCTCCCCCAATCTAGAGCGATACTTTCTCCTTCACGAGGCCTAAAATTATATATATAATTCCAATCACGATGAAATAGATGCTGTGAGGGAACGTTGCATGGGAAACAAAAAATTTCCTACGCACACGAAGATCTATCCATGGTGATGAGCATCTACGAGAGGGAGAGTGGATCTACATACCCTTGTAGATCGCTAAGCGGGAAGCGTTAAGAAACGCGGTTGGTGTAGTCGAACGTCTTCGCGATCCAAATTGTCGTGCGTCCCGCGATCCAATCACGATCTGTCCCGCGATCCGATCACGATCCGTCCCGCGATCTGATCACGATCCGTCCCACGAACTTGATCACGACCAGTCTCGCGAACTTGATCACAATCCTACCGATCTAGCACCGAACGGACGACACCTCCGCGTTCAGCACACGTATAGCTTGATGACGATCTCCACCGTCTTGATCCAGCAAGAAGGAGTGGAGAGGAAGAATAGTTCTCCGGCAGCCTGACGGCGCTCCAGCGATGGTGGTGGAGCAATTCCGGCAGGGCTTCGCCTAAGCACTGCAGAAAACCGATCTAGAGGAGAAACTATGATTTGGAGAAACGGGTAGCACGTGGCTCAAAATCTAGTGCAAAACCCCTCAATACCACCAGTATATATAGGAGGAGAGGAGGAGAGGAGGAAGCTTGGCCTCCAAGCCTCCTAGGCTTCGGCCGAACTAGGAGAGGAGGAGTCCACCTCCTCCACTCCTAGTAGGATTATGATTCATCCTTTTTTTTCCTTTTTACATTTTCCCACCTTTTTCCTTTTGGGTTTTCTTATCCAGCCACATGGGCCTTGTGTGGGAGTTTCCACCAGCCCACTAAGGGCTGATATTCACTCTCCCACAGCCCATGAAGCCTCTTGGGTCGAAATACCCCTCCCGGAGGTCTCCCGGTACACTACCGACACTCCCGGTACACTACCGATAAGCCCGGAACTTTTCCGGCAACCAAAACCGGACTTCCTATATATGAATCTTTACCTCCATACCATTCCGTAGCTCCTCGTGACGTCTATGATCTCATCCGGGACTCCGAACAAACTTCGGTCACCACCATACATAACTCTATACTACCGAAACGTCACCAAACCTTAAGTGTGCAGACCCTGCGGGTTTGAAAACTATGTAGACATGACCGAGACACCTCTACGTTCAATAACCAATGGCGGGACCTGGATATCCACATTGGTTCCTACATATTCTACGAAGATCTTTATCGGTCGAACCTCTATGTCAAGGATTCAGTTAATCCCGTATGATGTTCCCTTTGTTCTTCGGTATGTTACTTGCCCGAGATTCGATCGTCGGTATCTCCATACCTAGTTCAACCTCGTTACTGGCAAGTCTCTTTACTCGTTCCGTAATACAAGATCCTGTGACCAACACTTAGTCACATTGCTTGCAAGGCTTATTGTGATGTTGTATTACCGAGTGGGCCCTGAGATACCTCTCCGTCACACGGAGTAACAAATCCCAGTCTTGATCCATGCCAACTCAACAGACACCCTCGGAGACACCTGTAGAGCGCCTTTATCGTCACCCAGTTACATTGCGACGTTTGATACACACAAGGTACTCCTCCGATATCTGTGAGTTGCATGATCTCATGGTCATAGGAACATATACTTGACATGCGAAAAACAGTAGCAATAAACTGACACGATCATAAGCTACGTCTGTAGTTTGGGTCTTGTCCATCACATCATTCTCCTAATGATGTGATCCCGTTATCAAATGACATCTCATGTCCATGGCTAGGAAACCTTAACCATCTTTCAATCAACGAGCTAGTTCACTAGAGGCATACTAGGGACATTGTGCTTGTCTATGTATCCACATATGTATCCATGTTTCCAATTAATACACTTATAGCATGGATAATAAACGATTATCATGAACAAAGAAATACAATAATAAACACTTTATTTATTGCCTCTAGGGCATATTTCCAACAGATGCATGGGATAAAGCTTTTGGTGGAATTCCAATTTCAAACGATTCTAGTTCCATGATCCAATATCATCACATATCCTATACCATGTAAATGCCTTTCCCTTCAAAGATAAAGGGAAAACCTTCTTCTTAACTTCACCTCCGGATAAACCTATAAGCTGAAATAGTCCACAAATTTCTTCCACATGGATTAGGTGCATAACCGATGTTCAGTTCCATCTCCTGCATAATGACCAACTAGCAGTTGTTCTAACATACCCGAAGGAATTTCATAATCAATATTTTCAGTAGGTGTTGTGGGTTGAGGGGAAACTAATTATGGTTCCGTTCGAGGTGAAGATACCCCGAATAAACCCCTCAAAGGATTACTTTCCATAGTAACAAGTGGCAGTAAATTTTAGCACGTAGTATAAGTTTTTCCTTACCGATTTCCACTTACTAAGAGCGCTTCACTCCACGGCAACAGCGCCAGAAAAGAGTCTTGATGACCCAAAATTATAGGGGATCAATCATAGTCCTTTCGATAAGTAAGAGGTTTGAACCCAACGAGGAGCAGAAGGATATTATGAGCGGTTTTCAGCAAGGTAATTTCTGCAAGCACTGAAATTGTAAGTAGCAAGTCTTTTGATAGCAAGATAAATTTTAACGAGCACATAATGGTAAAAATAGGTAAGGTGTAGCAAGGTAGACCAATCCTTTTGTGGCGAAGGACAGGCCAGAAGTATTTCTTATGATGATCAAAGTGTTCTTGAGGATACACGAGAATTTCATCTAGCCACTTTCGTCTTGTTGGTTTGATTTGTGTTTGCTACTTTGATAATTTGATATGTGAGTGGACCGGTGCTAAGGTGTTGTTCTTACTTGAACTAACAAGCTACTTATGATTAAGCCTCTCTCAAGCATCCGCAACTACGAGAAAAGTATTAAGATAAAGTCTAACCATAGCATTAAACATGTGGACCCAAATCATCCCCTTACGGAGTAATGCATAAACTAGGGTTTAAGTTTTTGTCACTCTCGCAACGCATCATCTAATAACTAATCCACAATACATTCCATTAGGCCCAAGGATGGTGAAGTGTAATGTAGTCGACGGTCACATGACACCACTAAGGGAAGCACAACATACATATCATTAAAATATAGAACGCATATCAAATTCACATGAGTACTTGCAACATGACTTCTCGCGTGACCTCAAGAACAAAGGTAGCTACTCACAAATAATATGAATGCTCAAGATCAGAGGTGTATTGAATACCATAATGGATCTGAACATATAATCTTTCACCAAATAAACCATATAGTAATCAACTACGCAAGGTAATCAACACTACTAGTCACCCACGGGTACCAATCTGAGGTTCTGGTACAAAGATTGAACACAAGAGATGAACTAGGGTTTGAGAGGAGATGGCGTTATTAAAGTTGTTCATGAAGAATGGCCTCCCAAAGATGAGAGGGTTGTTGATGATGACGATGGCTTCGATTTCCCCCTCCGGGAAGGAAGTTCCCCCGGCGGAATCGCTCAGCTGGAGGGCAAAAGTGCCCCAGCCCAGGTTTCGCCTCGAGGAGGCGGCGCTTCCTACCAAAAATCCTCCTCTGATTTTTTTCTAGGTTAATTGGGACTATATACCAGGAGATGGGCTCTGGAGGTGGGCCTGGGTGCCCACCCTCCACGAGGGCGCGGACAGGGGGCCAGGCACGCCCTAGTGGAAGGTGGCCACCTGGTGGCCCCCGTCCAGTAGTTCTTTGCTCTAGAAATTCTTATTTAATATAAAAATATTTCTCATGAATTTTTAGCTTCATTAGAGTTGTGCACAATAGGTATCTCTATGTGCTTTTTGGGGTGCTGAATTCTACTTGCCGACATTCTCCCTCTTGATGTAAACCTTGCAAATTATGAGAGAAAAAGGCATTAGAATTACTCCCCAAAGCATTATTATGCTTAAAAACATTATAAATAGCAGTAGTAAAGCATGATGCAAAAAAGGATGTATCAGCGTGTTGTCCGCTTCAGCAGTTGCAGGTCGTTGATGACGCTATGACCACGAGGCTAGTGTGTCGACTTCCTAAGTCAACCTCAACTCCACCGACAACGGCCAGGCTATGGTTTCTGACGTGAAAGAGTAGGACATGGAAGATGGTGGTGCCTCTTATCTCGTTTCCTTCTATTCCTCGTCGGCGACCACAATATTTACTTTCCAATGGCCACAAACACGGACGATGGGCGCCGACGGAGATTTAGACTAGGTTAACTTTCGGGCGCTTTTGTTTAATGGAATATGTAGAAAATCTAATGAATGTCGTTTGGTTTAAATGAAAATCATCCAATTTGAATATAAATTGTTCGATTTGTACAAAACATGTTTGAAATATATGCGGACACGGGTGGATGACAGGCTCCAGTATCACTATCCATGAACGCGTGTGGACGCCTCCGCAAACAGTTACCATGTCTGTGTTTATGGATCCATGTTAGAGATATGTTTATTTTGTTTCTTTCAACTCATCTCTATCTCCATGCCGATTAGATTTCTAGATCAACCTCACAATTCATAATTTTATTTATTCACTTTGTCGACTTGGATTGTGAACAACGGCCCGGCCGTTGTGCCACGTGATGCATGTGCACAAATAATCTCGTGTTGTTGCACCCTCCCACCAACATGAGCAGCCAACGACCGTCGATGAGCCGAAGTGCCAAAGGTATTCAGATTGAAATGTAATTTTGTGTGAGTTAGCCTATTTTTAACAACATTTTGCTTCTTGTTCAAATTTGGCCCTCCAGATCTACTCCCTCTATTCCGAAATGTAGGTTGCTTAAACATTTTCTGTGCAAATCGCGTAACGCTATGATATTTTTGAACTTCCTGAAAATTCCCTCTGTTAGATCGCACTCGCTCACTCTCATCCCTCTCGTTCCCCTCGCCGCGTCGCTGTCTTCCCCTCATTCACCTCGCTCCTCTCCCTCGCCACCTACCTCTCCTCGCCGTCACCAGCCTTTGCACATCGTCACTGGCCTATCCGCATCACCTTGTTTCCTCTCCTCACTACGTGTGCCACCCGATTTCCTAACCATGTCTTCGCCGGCCTCTCCCCACCACCCCATCGTCAAAAGATGAGCTTTTTTTTTCCGGCGACGAGCTTCTATGCGACGGAGGCGCTGGATCCGCGTACGCCAGCACTGGATCCATAGAGGCGCTAGATGTGGAGCTGCCGAGCCGCTGGATGCGGCCCACTACCAGCAAAGGAGCGGTCGGGTCGAGCTATAGAGCATGCCCAGGAAAGAAACGCAGTGCGGAACCAAATCCCCTCCCCTTGACCCGACCCCCTCCTCTCCTCTTCTCCCTCCTCTGTCCCGACAGGCGCACAGGAGACCTGTGGCCATGGAGATTTTCGGCGGTGGTGGTAGGGCTGGAGCTGGGCAAGAGCGGCAAGGACCATGTCACCACTCCTACCCCTTCGACGACTTCAAGAACAAGTACGTCCTCGTATACTCCCTGATGTGTATGCCCCTTCCCCTTTCTTTCTTTCTTTCTGAACTTCTAAATGTTGCAATATTGCTGGGGTTTTCTCGACTGATCCTTGTTGTGGGTGCAGCTGGTGACTGGCACTGGCTTCAGGGCCCCTACGGGTTTGACAAGGGCAACATCGACAGCCTCTTCATCGCCGTCTTAGGCTCCTCCATCGACACTGGATCTAGAGCGGCACTAGATGTCGAACTGCAACGTCTACACTGCATCTTCTGTTACTGGTACTCCAAATTATTGTCTAGATTCTTTTCTTGTGGGTATGTGGAATAGATTCATGTCTGAATTTTTTTCTTGTGGGAGTATGAAACACATCGATAGAGCTGAGAATAAGCATCTTCACCAAATTTTAAAGCTGGAGTGCTGAACACAAACAACATGCCCGACTTGGAATTTAAACTTGAATTGCTAATCAAAACATGAAGAAATGTTAAATACTCACTCCAAGACTTTGAATTCAGAGTTCCAGGAAGAACACATGCAAAGAATTCCCCACCAGGCGCCAGTCTCACCAGAATCATTATGTTTCAACCTCATCATTGGACTGAGCACACCTAGCATTAAACTATGGATCAAGTCGCACCAAGTAGCGGAGTCATGGAGTGCTGGTGTAGTCGAGCTTGGTGCAGAGTCGCGGCACCGAGTTGATGGAGGCAAGGAGGTTGCATCATCAGCTTCATCTGCAATCCGGACATTGACGGAGGGATCCGAAGAGGAGAAATCATTGTCCTCGAGCGATGGAGTCTTGCGCCATTTCTCCATGTTGGGAGGTGGTGCACCAAATCTTTAGCATTGGTGGAAGCCATCCTCTCTAAGATCTTCCTCAAGGGCCAGCATGGTTAAGGTCCTCCATGAGCGACAACTGGTTTCATAGGACACAAATGCATTCTTCGTGGCGAGGTTGCAAACGTGGTTGATATATTGAATCATGCAATGCATATGGCATCAAGACCATTCATGGTGTCGATCTTGCTTTTGAATTAGAGAGACGAGAAGTTCACGATCAGTGAGGGCATGCTCTCTTCTTGGCAGTCGTTGGCAAGGCAGGGTGCTAGCAGTGGCTTTAGTATTTGGAAGATAAATGCCATGATTACGAGCGGAGGGTAAAAACCCGGTGTTGGTTCTGTACTTAATGAAGCGCATTATCCATGGGGCATATATCTTCAGCACGAAGAGATTGATGCCATTTGTTGCGAGGTTGCGAAGGAATAAATCTCAAAGATTAAACCTAATGCCATAGACAATGTTGTAGATCAATGTCTTCACAACCCCTTCAATCTTGTGAGTTGAGTTGTGCCCTTTGATCGGATAGATTGTGTGCCGAAGAATATGATAGATGGTCCTTGGTAGATACTGAAGATCATCAACAAAGAGAGAAGTGGGCAAATCTGCATCTTGAGCCAAAGTCTACATCAAGGTGAGCATCTCAATCATATTGGGCTTTGGCATGTGGAAAGTGCTTCGAGTGGCAGCAATGTAGACTTCAGATCGAGGATCCAAATCTTCACCAGAGGCAGCAAGAGGTGTAGCAGGGAAGAAATCTAGTGCAGTGGTAGTGATGTGCTCATCTTGGATCATAAATTCCATCTTCCAGGTATTCAAGTCATGGCCAAAACCTAACATGTGGAGAGTTGCATAGAACTGGAGGATGAGTTCCTCATTCCAGTCTTCATGATTTGTGTAGAATGGCAATAGTCCAACATCCTGAAGACAATCCAGTGCCTGATCAAAATAGGGAAAACCTTTCATAGCTTCAAAGTTGAGATGCTTGTGGGGAAAGATCATGTTCCGACCATAGAGCACACACATATAATACTGACGTTATGGAGCACTCCAAAATCTGTCAGACTATATCTTTGGGCGGCTTTATGGATTGCGGTCGGAGTCGAGGAAGGTGTTGTTCAATCTGAAGCTTTTGAGTTCAAAGACCAAGGGTCTTGCAGGGCCAGACTGGCGAAGACATGGAAGTCGAGGCATTGGATTCATAACATTGGGGCGTCGATTGAGGTGGAATTCATATTGAGGCCCCTGATACATCTCCATCGTATCTTCTTTTCCAAACTCTTTTGCCCTTATTTTGGACTCTAATTTGCATGATTTGAATGGAACTAACCCGGATTGATGTTGTTTTCAGCAAAATTGCCTTGGTGTTATTTTTGTGCAGAAATAAAAGTTCTTGGATTGACCTGAAAATTTACGGAGAATATTTTTGGAATTAATAAAAAATATTGGTGAAAGAATCAACTAGAGGGGAGGCACCCATTGGCCACAAGCCAGGGGCGCCCCCCTAGGGCGCGCCTAGGTGGCTTGTGGGCCCCCTACAGCTCCACCGACCTCAATTCCAACTCTATATATTCACTTCCG
Organism: Hordeum marinum; assembly: GCA_022496015.1. Lineage (NCBI taxonomy): Eukaryota > Viridiplantae > Streptophyta > Magnoliopsida > Poales > Poaceae > Hordeum > Hordeum marinum. The sequence continues at coordinate 325,182,048 of CM039677.1, forward strand.
TGGAGAAAAAAATCAAAGAGAAGAGTTTATCGCGTTTCACGATACGAAGCCGCCGCCACCTCCTGTTCTTCCTCGGGAGGGCAGATCTAGAGTCCGTTTTGGGCTCCGGAGAGGGCAAATTGACACCGTCGTCATCACCAACCATCCTTCATCACAAATTTCATGATGCTCTCCACCGTTCGTGAGTAATTCCATCGTAGTCTTGCTGGGTGGTGATGGGTTGGATGAGATTTACCATGTAATCGAGTTAGTTTTGTTAGGGTTTGATCTTTAGTATCCATTATGTTTCGAGATTGATGTTGCTATGACTTTGCTATGCTTAATGCTTGTCACTAGGGCCCGAGTGCCATGATTTGAGATCTGAAACTATTATGTTTTCATGAATATATAAGTGTTTTTGATCCTATCTTGCATGTTGTAGACACCTATTACGAGTTATGATCCGCATCCCCCAGGGTGATAATAACTGGGATTCTTTCTGGTGATTACCGTAGTTTGAGGAGTTCATATATTCACTAAGTGCTAATGCTTTGGTCCGGTTCTCTATTAAAAGGAGGCCTTAATATCCCTCAGTTTCCATTAGGACCCCGCTGCCATGGGAGGGTAGGACAAAAGATGTCATGCAAGTTCTTTTCCATAAGCACGTATGACTATATATGGAATACATGCCTACATTACATTGATGAATTGGAGCTAGTTCTGTGTCACCCTATGTTATAACCGTTGCATGATGAATGCCATCCGACATAATTATCCATTACTAATCCATTGCCTACGAGCTTTTCACATATTGATCCTTGCTAAGTTACTTTTCCGTTGCTACTGTTACAATCACCACAAAACTGCTACTGTCACTTTTGCCATCGTTACCGTTACTTCCATACTACTTTGCTACTAAATACTTTGCTGCAGATATTAAGTCTTTCAGATGTGGTTGAATTGAAAACTCAACTGCTAATACTCGAGAATATTCTTTGGCTCCCCTTGTGTTGAATCAATAAAATTGGATTGAATACTCCACCCTCGAAAACTGTTGCGATCCTCTATACTTGTGGGTTATCAAGATCTTTTTCCATGGCGGAGCAATGAGCCAGGGCCACCTTGTTGGAACCATTTCTCCTTCCCTATTGAGAGCCATGATGATATTCTCATTGTTATCGTCTGTTGGATGGTGTGGCAGGGACAGGAGGACCATCAGGGGCATTATCGTTGCCCAGAGTGTTGGCACCTGCAATGTCTTCATTAGCTTTGGATTCAAGCTTAGGGTGATCTCTAGAGATATCCTCAATCATGACCACTTCATCAACTGGTGAAGTTGGTGAGACATGAACTTCATCTTCAGGGATGTTATGCATTGAAGCCATAGCGGGTCTTGGTCCAGGGTGAAACCTTTTGAGAGGCGACATATGAGGAGTACTGTTTGTCTCCTTGGCAACAAATGGCGATTCAGGAGATCGTGGAGCAGGGGGAAAGAACGGTGGAGAAGGAGTACCGAGTTCAGCTTCCGGAATCTCTGGCGTGATTGGAGTTACAATGTCCACGAACTTGCTTTCCTGTTGGGGCGATGATACCCTTGGTGCATCAACTTGAGGCACCTCATTTTGATCAACATTGTCTTCGGGAGCAATGTTGCCAGCTGCATTTGCGTTGGCAGCTAGAATGTCTTCAGTGTGTAGGGCCTATGTGGTAGAATACTCATAAAGAATAACTCGCCTCTTGGTGTTTGTAGAAGCAGGTGGAGAAACAGAGATAGGTGACACACGGTGTCAGTGTCAAAACCAGCGGATCTCGGGTAGAGGGTCCCGAGCTATGAGACTAGGATCGATGGTAACAAGGGACGAAGGACACGATGTTACCCAGGTTCTGGCCCTCCTATGAAGGTAAAACTATACGTCCTGCTTGATTATATTGATGGTATGAAGGTTACAGAGTTGATCTACCTCGAGATCGAATGGCTAAACCCTAGACGAGTTTTTTCTGCCCTACGATCTAAAACCCTCCCAGTTTATATAGACACTGGGGGTACTAGGGTTTACACATGGTAGGTCTCCTGCCATGGATGGACATGTCGATTTCCTCATCTTGACTTGGAGTGTACGACGTGCCTTCGGGAATTCCTTCTGGAATGTGGGCTCTCAATGTATCTGGCCCTTCCTGCGACAATCAGAGAATGGCCCACCAAGCCGGCCTATTAAGAGATAGGCCAATGGCTTGAGGACCCCTTAGTCCAGGACTCCCTTAGTAGCCACCAAACTTGCCCCCAACGCCAAGGGTCTTAGATTCGGCTTCACCACGTGACTAGAGTTTTTGGCTTGCGTGGTGAGTTCTTCTTCCCATTTAATGATCATCCGAGATTAGTTCGGCCTCTGATGAAGCGTAACGTTTCCGATTATATGATCGTCCGAACACCGTGAGTCGATCGGTCCCGAAGGCCAAATGTCATAGTGTAAACAATGTATACTGACAACCTTTCTGACGAAGGGTCGCAGCCCATCACAACCACTGAATCGGTTATGACAACTCGATTCGCGGTTCGAGGCCATTTTTACCTTAACACGATTCACCAATGCATAAATAGTGCCCTGTTTCCCATGGGATATGATTAATCATATCAACTTTCTTTATGCGTGTATAACGGCATGCACATCTTTGGAAGCAAAGGGGTTTGAGGCACAGTAAAGGGAGGCTAATTGTCATCACGCCTCATAAAAGGACAAACCTCATGCCTATTCACGCTCCCCATTCGCATCCTGTGCTTCCTCAATCTCCCTAAGCTCCGAGAGCCCAGATCGAGTCCTTCCTCAACTTCTCCTTTGAGGTTTAGCCATGGCGGGTTCGGGCTCCAATGGCAAGTGGGAGGCCTCCACGGTCATTGACCAAGACATCTGGGACTTGAAGGAAGCTGGTTACCTCCCCACTAACGTCTTCCACCCCGCCCCGGAGAAGAACCAGGCGGTTCCCACCCCAAGCCAGGCGAGAGGGTGGTATTCGTCCGCCACTTAATTTGGGGACTAAGCTTTCCACTCCATCCCTTTGTACGGGGTCTCATGTTCTTCTATGGACTCGACTTCCACGACCTCCCCCAGAACTCTTTTATGCACATATCAGCCTTTATCATCGTCTGCAAGGCCTTTCTGCGGGTCGAACCGCACTTCGGTCTGTGGCTCAAGGACTTCAACGTCAAGCCAAATACCGTCGCGAGTGAGCATGCGGACTACAGAGGGGCGGTCATCAGCAAGCTCCCTTATGTCGGATGGCCGACCGGCACCTTCATCGACACCATCAAGATCTGGCAAAAGGAGTGGTTTTACATCACTGAGCCAAGGGAATAAGGTCGGGTTGCTCCGGTTGAGCTATGATCCAGACCCCCCACAAGATTGACCTCATGGCTCTGAAAGGGCCTTGACTGAGGGTCGTATGCGGAGGTGGACATGCTGCAGAAGCGCATCACCTCAATGATCAACGCTAAGATCGAGCTGGTTAATGATATGTCTCCAACGTATCTATAATTTTTTATGATGGCATGCTATTATATTATCTATTTTGGATGTTTTATATGCATTAATATGCTATTTTATATTATTTTTGGGACTAACTTTTTAATCTAGAGCCTTGTGCCATTTTCTGTTTTTGCCTTGTTTTTGAGTTTTGCATGTATGGAATATTAAACGGAGTCCAAACGGAATAAAACCTTCGGAAGTAATGTTTTTGGAAGGAAACAAATCGATCAAGCTTGGAGTGCACGTCAGGGGAGGTGCCAGGGAGCCACAAGCCTGCTAGGCGTGGCCCCCCTGGCCGCGCCTAGTAGGCTTGTTGCCTCTCGGCACATCTCCTAACCCTAATTCTTGGCCTATAAATACCCAGATATTCCCCCAACATCAGAAAGAGCCACACAAATACTTTTCCGCCACCAGAAGCCTCCGTTCCCAAGAGATCCAATCTTGGAGCCTTTTCCGATAATCTGTCGGAGGGGTTTTTGATCACGGAGGGCATCTACATCAACTCCATTGCCCCTTTGATGATGCGTGAGTAGTCCACTAGACCTACGGGTCCATAGCTAGTAGCTAGATGACTTCTTCTCTCTCTTTGATCTTTAATACCATGTTCTTCATGATCTTCATGGAGATCTATCCGATGTAATCCTCTTTTGTTGTGTGTTTGTCAAGATACGATGAATTGTGAGTTTATGTTCAGATTATCCATGAATCTTATTTGAATCTCCTCTGAATTATTATATGCATGATTTCATATCCTTGCAAGTCTCTTCGAGTTATTGGTTTGGTTTGGCCAACTAGATTGGTAATTCTTGCAATGGGAGAAGTGCTTAGTTTTGGGTTTAATCTTGCGGTGTCCTCACCTAGTGTACAGTAGGGGTAATGAGGAACATATTGTATTGTTTCCATCAAGGGTAATAAGATGGGGTTCTCATCATATTTCTTGAGTTTATCCCTTTACATCATGTCACCTTTATTAATGCATTACTCTGTTCTTCATGAACTTGACACTCTAGATGCACGTAGGAGTCGGTCGATGTGTGGAGTAATAGTAGTAGATGTAGAATCGTTTTGGTCTACTTGACACGGACGTGATGCCTATATGCATGATCATTGACTTGGATAACTATATGATTATTCGCTTTTCTATCAATTGCTTGACAGTAATTTGTTTACCCACCATTGTATTTGCCTTCAAGAGAGAAGCTTCTAGTGAAACCTTTGGCCCCCGGGTCTACTTTCCATTATATACTTTCAGATCTATACTTTGCTGCAATTTATTTACCTTTTACTTTCCGTTCTCGTTTATATCTATATCTATTGGATCTAATCCTTGCAAATAACCGTGAAGGGATTGACAACCCCTTTATAGCGTTGGGTGCAAGAGTTTGATTGTTTGTGTAGGTGCAACCATTGGTGACTTGCTTGTTCCTCCTACTGGATTGATACCTTGGTTCTCAACAACTGAGGGAAATACTTATCTACTTCACAGCATCACCCTTTCCTCTTCAAGGGAAAACCAACGCATGCTCAAGAGGTAGCAGTTAATGTGGTCCAGATCATGCTTCGACGCCACATCCTTCCCTGCCAGCGCTAGGACTCCCCCATATGGGCTTATCAGCTTGATGATGAGCCTACTATTTCTGAGCTCTTCCGCACCACTCCGGAGAAATTGTGGAAAGCACTATTCAAGGCTCAAAAGAGTTGGTCAGTCGAAGAGGAGGATCAGGGCCTACACGGCGATAACCCTCCTACCCAGGTATAACATAATTTCAATTGATCGGCTCTGTTTTCTAACAGAAAATCTAAACACCTTTACCAACATCTTTGCAGAAATGGTTGAGCAAATCCATAGGCATCAACTGCCTGACACCATAGCCCGAAGACCCTAGGTCAAAGCTGTTGTCGGAGATGCTCGTCGCGGCGCCTTACAAGGCGCCAGAAAAGAAAGAAAAGAAAAGGGCCGAGGAGGTCTTTGCATAAAGGACCAGCCGGACGTTGCGTCTGAGGAAACCCATGCCTCATCTAACCATGAGGAAGATCATGAGGACGGGGAGGAGGGGGATTCCCCCCTCACAAGAAAGAGGGTGGTGTCATCGAACATCGCGGCGGAGTTACCTCCTCCTGCTCCACAAAGGGCACGTCGGGCGATGTTGGTCCTGCCCGACGACAGTTCAGACTCGGATATCGAGTCCGAGGACTTCGAAAAGGTTCCTCAACGGAACCTAAGGGTCAAGCCCCCAACTCGAAGGTAGGAATCCAAAGATTCCCTAAGCAATTCATGCCAAGTTTTTAATGTTATTAACGTGTGAGCGCCTTTGGGTCCGCAGCCCACCACGCGTTCTCCCCACGGACCAAGTTTCGGATGGGGAGACTCCACCCGCTGAGCTGGCGGAGAGTGGAACTGCGTTGCAGCCCACACCTCCAGGGATCACGAAGGATGTCGTGGAGGTGTCATCCCACAAGGCTCCATTGGACCCAAACACAGGCGATGGGGGTGACGATGTCATGGCCGAGGTTAATGCCTCGACCGCTGAAGACCGGGAGGAGGAGCCCCTCCCGGACACTGAGGAGACTGGACAAAGGGATGTACAATCCCCTCCGAGGTCATCTCCAGAGTGTACCATGCCTACGGAGCCACCGGTTCAATCCCCGGTTGGAGATTGGACTAACCAATCACCACTGACGCCCCGATGACTGGATGGCCGGTCATGGAGGAGGCTTTGTCAAGCGCCTCCATCTCCGGGGATCATCGCACCCTTATGGGTGCGGTTTTGCAAAGCATTCAGTCCGTTGATAGCAGACTGGAGGAGGCCTTCAACGGTCTCCTGACGGGCTTCCAGGTGGGCCACGTAATGTTCTTTTCCTGAAATTTTAATTTATTAGGTTTGTGCCGTCGTTATATATAGCAGCCCTCGAGCCCTGGGTGAGTTTAGAAAAACTCACCCAGGGGTCAAATACAAAGAAATGACCAAACAATGTATGAGACATTATTCATCCTATAATGTTCTAACAGTCCTTAAGAGGACCGAACATAGGGTCATGGTCTTGACAGTTCGGGTGTTTAAACTCATATAAACTGATAAATATGTGCTATTTGCAGGCTTCGTCATCAGCGGCGGCCGTTAATGCCACAGAGCTTGACGAGCTAAACCGGAAGCTCAAGTGCTCTGAAGAGGAGCTTGACGCTCTAAACAAGAGGTTCGACGAGGCGCAAGGTTAGCCGTCTTAGAATATCCGAGCTATTAAGCATTAGTGATTAACACTGTTGACTTAGTATAATTATATGTTGTATTGCTTACACAGCCTCGGCGAAGGAAGTCGAGAAGCTCAAGGCCGAGCTGCGACAGATGAAGCAAGAGGCCGCGGAAGAGAAGGCAACAGTCGAACAGGCAGCAGCCACGCTCTCCACATTAAAAACCATGAGGCTCGGGTGGGGGAGGTTCAGCAGGAGCTTAAGGACGCCAGCCAAAAATGCGAGGACCTTGATCGGAAGGGCAAGGAACAAGATATCGAGCTATCCACGCTGAAAGCCGACCTCCTGAAGGAGCGGGTGGACATGCAGTTCTTTGAAGAACAGATTCGCCAAGTTAAGGCTATCACGGATGGTAAGCCGTATTTACTACGGTGTGCCTTCGATGATAACAAGTTCGCATTGCTCATCCAGGTGTGGCGTTCCATAGGCGCTAGCTTGGACCTCCTGAAGAGTGTAGCGGATGCTTATATGTCTCCAACGTATCTATAATTTATGAAGTATTCGTGCCATGTTTACAATAATTCTATATGATTTTGGTATGATTTTATTAGAACTAACCCGGACTGACGTTGTTTTCAGCAGAACTACCATGGTGTTGTTTTTGTGCAGAAATAAAAGTCCTCAAAATGGGCTGAAATTTTACGGAGAATATTTTGGGAAAATATAACAAATACTAGAGCAAAAGAGCTGGGCCAGGAAGTGGACGAGGAGACCACAAGCCTGTTGGGCGCGACCACCCCCTAGGTCGCGCCCGTGTGGCTTGTGGACTCCCCGAGCACCCCCCCTTGATGTTAGACCGATGGAAAAAATTTCTATAAATACTAAAACCGCCAGAAAGAAACCTAGATCGGAAGTTCCGCTGCCGCAAGCCTCTATAGCCACGAAAAACCAATCAGGAGCCCGTTCCGGCACCCTGCTAGAGGGGGAAACCATCACGGGAGGCCATCTTCATCATCCCGGTGGTCTCCATGATGAGGAGGGAGTAGTTCACCCTCGGGGTTGGGGTCATGTACCAGTAGCTATGTGTTTGATCTCTCTCTCTCTCGTGTTCTTGAGATGGCACAATCTTGATGTGCCGCGAGCTTTATTAATATAGATGAATCATATGGAGTTTTCCCCTCTCTATCTTCTTGTGATGAATTGAGTTTTCCCTTTGAAGTTTTCTTATCGGATTGCGTCTTTAAGGATTTGAGAACACTCGATGCATGTCTTGCGATGGGATATCCGTGGTGACAATGGAATGTTCTATTGATCCACTTGGTGTATGTTTTGGTGATCAACTTGCGGGTTCAGTGACCTTGGGAATCTATGCATAGGGTTTGGCACATGTTTTCATCTTGAATATCCGGTGGAAACTTTGGGGCACTCTTTGAAGTTCTTCGTGTTGGAATGAACATGATGAATTTGAAATTGTGTGATGCATATCGTATAATCAAGGCCATGGGTACTCATGGTGACATTGGAGTATCTAGGTGACACTAGCGTTTTGGTTGATGTGTATCTTCAGGTGTTACTTTAGTACGAACTCTAGGGCTGTTCGTGACACTTATAGGGATAGCTCATAAGATTGATCAGAAAGGAAACTTTGAGGTGGTCTCGTACCCTACAATAACTTCTTCGTTTGTTCTCCGTTATTTGTGACTTTGGAGTGAACCCTTTGTCGCGCGTGAGAGATTTACATATGATTCAACTATGTTAGTATTGTCGAGAGAAATTGCACTAGTGAAAGTATGAACCCTAGGCCTTCTTTCTAAGCATTGCAATACCGTTTGTTCTCACTTTTATCATTAGTTACCTTGCTGTTTTTATATTTTCAGATTACAAAAACCTATATCTACCATCCATATTAAACTTGTATCACCATCTCTTTGCCGAACTAGTGCACCTCTACAATTTACCATTGTATTGGGTGTGTTGGGGACACAAGAGACTCTTCGTTATTTGGTTGCAGGGTTGTTCGAGAGATACAATCTTCATCCTACACCTCCCACGAATTGATAAACCTTAGGTCATCCACTTGAGGGAAAATTGCTACTGTCCTACAAAACTCTACGCTTGGAGGTCCAACACGAGTCTACAAGAAGAAGGTTGCATAGTAGACATCAAGCTCTTTTCTGGCGCCGTTGCAGGGGAGGTGAGTGCTTGAAGGTATATCTTTAGATCTTGCAATCAAATCTTTTAGTTTCTTTTTTTCACTAGTTTGGTTTTATAAAACAAAACTACAAACAAAATATGGAATTGAGGTTGCCTCATATGCTTCATCTTTTTAATGTCTTATGTGAAAATGATGGAAAGGAAAATTGTGCTCAAGTGTTAGAAGAAGAAGTTATTAAAATGTTCGGCACTAAATATTTGAGTGATGAGCATGATTGCAATATTGTTAGTATGAATTCTCTGAATATTCATGATGCTAATGATATGCAAAGCCACAAGCTTGGGGATCCTATGTTTGATGAATATGATATTTTTAGTGCCCCAAGTTTTGATGAGCAAAACTATTATAATGATGAGATGCCTACTATCTATGATGATTATGATGATGACATGTACTCCCTCCATCCCAAAATTCTTGTCTCGGATTTGTGTAGATATGAATGTATCTAGTCACATTTTAATATTTAGATACATCCACTTCTAAATAAAGTTAAGACAAGAATTTTGGGACGGAGGGAGTATGCTATAAAGAGTGATAGTAACCATGCAACTTGTCATCATGATTTTAATATTCAATGTGGTTATGTCAATGTGGATAATTATGTCGGATGGCATTCATGTGCAATGGTTATAAGATACAGTGACACAGAACTAGCTCCAATTCATCAATGTAATGTAGGCATGTATTCCATATATAGTCATACGTGCTTATGGAAAAGAACTTGCATGACATCTTTTGTCCTACCCTCCCATGGCAGCGGGGTCCTATTGGATACTAAGGGATATTAAGGCCTCCTTTTAATAGAGAACCGGACCAAAGCATTAGCACTTAGTGAATACATGAACTCCTCAAACTACGGTAATCATCGGAAAGAATCCAAGTTATTGTCACCCTGGGGGATGCGGATCATAACTCGTAATAGGTGTCTACAACTTGCAAGATAGGATCAAGAACACATATATATATTCATGAAAACATAATAGGTTCAGATCTTAAATCATGGCACTCGGGCCCTAGTGACAAGAATTAAGCATAGCAAAGTCATAGAAACATCAATGTCTGAACATAGTGCATACTAGGGATCAAACCCAAACAAAACTAACTCGATTACATGGTAAATCTCATCCAACCCATCACCGTCCAGCAAGCCTACGATGGAATTACTCACGAACGGCGGAGACCATCATGAAATTGGTGATGAAGGATGGTTGTTGATGACGACGGCATCGATTTCCCCTCTCCGGAGCCAAATCAGACTCCAGATCTGCCCTCCCGAGGATGAACGGGAGGTGGCGGCGGCTCCATATCATAAAATGCGATGAACTCTTCTCTCTGATTTTTTTCTCCATAAATAGGAATATATAGGAGTGGAATAGAGGTCGGAGGAGCGACAGGGGCCCACAAGCCACAGGGGCGCACCCTAGGGGGTGGGCGCGCCCCCTGGCTTGTGGCCAGGTGGTGAGCCCCCCTGCAGTTGATTCTTTCGCCAATATTTTTTATTAATTCCGAAAATATTCTCCATAAATTTTCAGGTCAATCCGAGAACTTTTAGTTCTGCACAAAAATAACACCAAGGTAATTTTGCTAAAAATAGCGTCAGTCCGGGTTAGTTACATTCAAATCATGCAAATTAGAGTCCAAAACAAGGTCAAAAGAGTTTGGAAAAGTAGATACGTTGGAGATGTATCAATTCCCCCAAGCTTAAACCTTTGCTTGTCCTCAAGCAATTCAGTTGATAAACTGAAAGTGATAAAGAAAAACTTTTACAAACTCTGTTTGATCTTGCCGTTGTAAATATGTCTAACTTATATTCAGATTTTCAGCAAAGATTATATACTAACCACATTCATAATAACATTTAGGTCTCACATTTACTCATATAAATGGCATAACCAACTAGCGAGCAATAATAATAAGTCTCGGATGACAACAATTTTATCAAAACAATCATGATACAACATGACATAATGGTATCTCGCTAGCCCTTTCTGAGACCGCAAAACATAAATGCAGAGCACCTCTGAAGAACGAGGGCTGACTGGACATTGTAATTCATGGTAAAAGAGATCCAGTCATACTCATACTCAATATCAATTAATATCAAAGCATACAAATGACGGTGGTGCTCTCTAACAGGTGCCTTTTATAAGAGGATGATGACTCAACGATAAAGTAAAATAGATAGGCCCTTCGCAGAGGGAAGCATTGATTTGCGGAGGTGCCAGAGCTCGAGCTTTTAAAACAAGGATGAATAATCATTTTGAGAGGTATGCTTTCATTGCCAACATAACAACTAAGAGATCTCAGTATCTTCCATGCTAGATACATTATAGGCGGTTCCCAAACAGAATAGTAAAGTTTTTACTCCCCCTCCACCAAATCAGTCACACTCCACGGCGGGCCGAATCCACGGGTATCGTCCATACAAATACAATCCTGGGGGAGTTTTGTTTTATTATACTTTGATTTGAATTTTGAGCATGGGACTCGGAATCCTGAGTACCAGCCACTTTCTCGTGAATGATAGTGAATCAACACATATCGTGAGAATAACCCACCTAGCATGGAAGATACTGACAACCCCTAGTCACTACATGAGCGATTTGGGCATACAAAATGAAATATTTATTTGAAGGTTTGGAGAATGGCACATGCAAATTTACTTGGAACGGCAGGTAAATACCATATATAGGTAGGTATGGTGGACTCATATGGAACAACTTTGGGTTTATGGAGATGGATGCACAAGCAGTGTTACCGCTTAGTACAAGTGAAGGCTATCAAAAGACTGGGGAGCGACCAACTAGAGAGTGACAATAGTCATAAACATGCTTTGAGATTAACCAATGTTCAATGCAAGCATGAGTAGGATATAAATCCCCATGAACATAAACATCGTGGAGGATATGTTGGTTTGTTTCAACTACATGCATGAACATGTGCCAAGTCAAGCCACTCGAATCATTCAGAGGAGGGTACCATTCTATCATACCACATCACAACCATTTTAATGCGCATGTTGGCACTCAAGACAAACCATTATCCACTCTTAGCTAATTAAGCATGGTATGAGCAACTATAATCTCTAATTGTCATTGCAAACATTTTTCATCTATAATGGGCTGAATTAAAAACGATGAGCTAATCATATTTACAAAAGTAAGATAGGTCGAGTTCATACCAGTTTTTCTCCATCTCAGTCAGTTCATCATATATCGTCATTATTGCCTTTGACTTGCACGACCGGACGATGTGAATAATAATAAGAGTGCACATGCATTGGACTAAGTTGGAATCTGCAAACAATAACTCAAAAGGGAAGGCAAAGAAATATGCGCTCTATATAAGATAAACAATAATGCATATGAGAGCCACTCAACATGTCATCGTGATCTTCTCCTTATGACCCAAAGAAAAGAAAGGAAAATTATTTACACGGGAAAGCTCCCAACAAGCAAAAGAAGAACGAGAAATCTTTTTTGGGTTTTTTATTAATGATACAACTAAACAAACTTAAAAGGTAAAGCTAGAACTATTTTTTTTTCAAGATTGATTAAACTCACAAGAAGAAAACAAAAAGAACAAATAAACTACCATGGATAATACAATGAAAAAGTATGAACACCGACTAATAAGATGAGTGGGTGAACATCAATGTAATGTCTGTGAGAAATACGTACTCCCCCAAGCTTAGGCTTTTGGCCTAAGCTAGTTTAGGGACATGGCTGGAAATAACCCTCTCCTGGATACTATGGAGGATACTGAGGGCTCCACTGGTTGGCGAGCTCCTGTGGCTCCCATGGAAAAACTAGGGCTTGGTATGGATCAAGAGCTGGTGCCGGCTCAGGTGTTGGGGGTTGCGACAAACTCCAATATTGGTAGATGTCATCGGGCATAATAGTGTACCTGCCTGAATGAATATCGAACAAAGAAGGAGCAGGCAGAGTAATAATCTCACAAGTACCCTGACTAAATACTAAGTTGTAAAGCAGCCTTTTATCACTATCTTTCTTAATAAAATCATGTGCTACCATACTATTATAATCTAAATGTCTTGTAGGAAGCAACATTTCATCTTCCTCGTCAAGCCTAATATGTATCTCAAAGTGTTTAGCTAAACAAGACGCATATATACCTCCAAATATGGGACCCTTTAAATGGTTTAAATTCAACCGTTGGGCTACGATGGCGCCCAGACTAAAAGTTCTATCAGTAAGTAAAGCACAACGCAAAATAGCAAGATCGGGAGCACTAAGGCTTCCACTCTTGCCTCGACCAAGTAGACATCTACCCACAAATAATGAATAATAGCATAAAACAGGAAAATGTACACTAGCTGCTTTGGCCTTCGACACCCCTCTCTCTTCCTCCATAGTGATTGCGGCAATAAAATCCTCCATGTCTCTAGGACGTCGTTCATTGATGCTGCCCTCAAAAGGTATTTTGCAAACATTGCAAAAATCGTAAAGTGACATTTCCTTAGGCACATCATATAAATGAAATTCTACCATGGGAGGATTTTTCCTAGGATAAAAGTGAAATTTTTGCACGAAAGTATTTGTGAGTAAGAGGTATTGGTCACACTTATCGTGGAGGAAGTCAGTGATGTCTGCATTCTTTGCTAAATAATAGAAATCTTCATAAATTCCGGCCGCTCTCAAGAATGCTTCACTTGGCCATTCACATGGACGAACCTCCGCGGTATGAGGGACATTGTATTTAGGCTTCTCACTTCCTTTTTCTTTAAAACCCCGGCTTGAAGAGCCTCTTAACAATCTCCTCATCATCTCTTTTGCTGAAAATTAATTCTGAATTTTTTAGTGAATCAAAATAATATTGAACAAAACTGCACAAAACTCATACCAACTACTCCCACAAGTGCCTAGAAGCTATATCATGCATAAAAACTACTTGGGACCATATAAATTTAAAATGCAAGCTCAAGAACAAGGTCACCATAGCAGCAAAAATTTGCAATATGTAAAGCACTAGAACAACGACTAATTGGACCATTGGAGGAGTCACATACCTATGAGCAATCCCCTAAAACAGTTTTACAAATGGAGCTTTGAGTAAGGAGATAAAAATGGTAGCAAAATGAGCTAGAACACTGGTTTGAACAATGGTGGGATTTTTTTCTGGAGGAAGAAGTGGACGATGTCTGGAATAAATGAGGGGGCCTCACGTGGGACCCACAAGCCACTAGGGCGCGCCTAGGGGGGTGGGCGTGCCCTGCAGGCTTGTGGCCCACTAGTGCAGCCCCCTGATGCATACTCAGTGCCAAAAATTCTTAAATATTCCAAAAAATCATACTAAATTTTCAGGGAATTCTGGGAACTTTTATTTTCAGGTCATTTTTCTATTGTACGGATAAAACAGAAAACAGGAAAATAATGGCATTTTTGCTAAATTGAAACTAAGGAACAAAGAATAAAAGTTGGTTACAGAAGGTAGTGCTTCCTAAATTCATCCATCTCATGCTCGTCAAAAAGAGTCCATTAATAAGGTTGATCAAGTCTTATTGACAAACCTTTTTTTTCGAATGACATGAAACTGGAGAATTTTTGAATGACACTAGGTTACCTAAATGGGGATATGCATGTCCCCAACAATAAGTATATCATATTTCATCTTAGCAGTAGGGACAGGGAATTCAAAACCTCCAAAAAGAATCGTTGGAATTTTTTCAATGGAGTTGATACTATGAACTTGAGGTTGTTTCTTCGGAAAATGAATCGTATGCTCATTACCATTAACATGAAAAGTGACATTGCTCTTATTGCAATCAATAACAGCCCCTTTAGTATTCAAAAATGGTCTACCAAGGATGATCGACATACTGTCGTCCTCGAGAATATCAAGAATAACAAAGTCCGTTAAGATAGTAACATTCGCAACCACAACATGCACATCCTCGCAAATACCAATGGGTAAAGCAGTTGATTTATCAGCCGTTTGCAATGAGATTTCAGTAGTGTCAACTTATTCAAATCAAGTCTAGGGTATAAAGCGAAAGGCATAACACTAACACCAGCTCCAAGATCACATAAAGCAGTTTTAACATAATTTCCTTTAATAGAGCATGGTATAGTAGGTACTCCGGGATCTCCTATTTTCTTTAGGTATTCCACCTTTATTAGTATAATTAGTAAGCATGGTGGAAATCTCAGCTTTCGGTATCTTTCTTTTATTTGTCACAATATCTTTCATATACTTAGCATAAGGAAACATTTTCAAAATATCAGTCAAGCGCATACGCAAAAAGATAGGTCTAAGCATTTCAACAAAGCGCTCAAAATCCTCATCATCCTTTTTCTTGGATGGTTTAGGAGGAAAGGGCATGGATTTCTGAACCCATGGTTGTCTTTCTCTACCATGTTTCCTAGCAATGAAGTCACTTTTATCGTATCTTTTATTCTTAGGTTATGGGTTATCAAGATCATCAACAGGTTCAATCTCCACATCATTATCATTACTAGGTTGAGCATAAACATGAACATCATTATAAATGTTATCACTAGGCTCATGTTCATCATGAGACCGTGTCTCGGCATCAAAAATAGAAATATCATTTGGATTCTCAGATGTATCTATAACGGGTTCACTAGCAGCATGCAAAGTATTATCATCATTCTTTTTCCTACTCTTATTGGAACGAATAGGTGCATTAGTATTAACTCTCTGAGAATCTTGCTCAATTCTCTTAGGATGGCCCTCAGGATACAAAGGTTCCTAAGTCATTCTACCACCTCTAGTCACAACTTTAACAGAAGGATCATTGCCTTTACTATTCATCTCATTAAGCAAATAATTTTGCGCCTTAAGTACTTGTTTTACTTGAGTAGTTACCATGGAAGCATGTTTACTAATAAGCTTAAGATCATTGACAGTTCTATTCAAATAATCACCCAAGCGATCAAGCATGTAAGCATTATGTTTCAATTGTCTATTAACATAAGCATTGAAATTTTCTTGCTTCACAATAAAATTATCAAATTCATCCAAGCATTGGCTAGCAGACTTATTATATGGAATATCTCTTTCATCAAATCTACGAAGAGAATTTACCTCCACTACCTATGTCGGGTTATCAAGACCATGTATTTCTTCAATAGGTGGTAGATTCTTAATATCTTCAGGTTTAATACCCTTTTCTTTCATACATTTCTTTGCCTCTTGCATATCTTCAGGACTGAGGAATAGAATACCTCTTTTCTTCGGAGTTGGCTTTGGAGGTGGTTCGGGAATAGTCCATTCATTATCATTGCTCAATATATTATTCAATAGTAATTTAGCTTGTTCAATAGTTCGTTCCCTGAAAACACAACTAGCACAACTATCTAGGTGGTCCCTAGAAGCATCGGTTAGTCCATTATAAAAGATATCAAGTATTTCAATTTTCTTGAGAGGATGATATTTCAAAGAATTAGGTAATTGGAGAAGCCTCCCCCAGGCTTGTGGGAGACTCTCTTCTTCAATTTGCACAAAGTTAAATATTTCCTGCAAGGCAACTTGTTTCTTATGGGCAGAAAAATATTTTCTAGAGAAGTAATAAATCATATCCTGGGGACTATGCACACAACCAGGAGCAAGAGAATTGAACCATATCTTAGCATCACCCTTTAATGAGAAAGGAAACAACTTAAAAATATAGTAATAGCGAATTTTTTCCTCATGAGTAAATAGGGTGGCTATATCATTCAATTTAGTAAGATGTGCCACAACAGTTTCAGATTCATAACCATAGAAAGGATCAGATTCAACCAAAGTAATTAACTTAGGAACAACGGAGAATTCATAATCCTTATCAGTAACAAAGATAGGTGAAGTAGCAAACTTAGGATCATATTGCACTCTAGCATTCAAAGATTTTTCTTTCCACTTGCGAAGCAATTTCTTAAGATCATCTCTATCCTTACAAGCAAGAAACTCCCTAGCTACCTCTCCTTCCATAACATAACCTTCAGGTATATTAGGCAATTCATATCTAGGAGAGCTAGGTCTAGCAGGTGTGTCATAGTGTTCAGTTTCAATAATTTCATCAGATTCAGAAATATTATCAGTTTCAGCATTGGCTCTAGCAATTTGTTCGTCAAGAAATTCACCCAGTGGCACAGTATCATCAAGCAAAGTATCATCATAAGCATCATGCATAGCAGAAGTACCATCATCAATTACTTGCGACATATTAGAATTACAAGTAGGTGGTGGTGTCTCAAATTTACTCATAACAGAAGGTAAATCAAGTGCAGAGCTAGATAGCAGTTCCTTACCTGTCCTCGTAGTTGAGGGGTAGATCTTGGTTTTTGGATATTTAAGATTCCTCATAGTGATCAATAGATATATAGCCCAAGAGACTCGGAGAATAGAGCTATGCTCCCCGGCAACTGCGCCAGAAAAAGGTCTTGATAACCCACAAGTATAGGGATCGCAACAGTTTTCGAGGGTAGAGTATTCAACCCAAATTTAATGATTCGACACAAGGGGAGCCAAAGAATATTCTCGAGTATTAGCAGCTGAGTTTCAATTCAACCACACTTGAAAGACTTAATATCTGCAGCAAAGTATTCAGTAGCAAAGTAGTATGGAAGTAACGGTAACGGTGGCAAAAGTGATAGTAGTAGTTTTGTAGTGTTTGTAACAGTAGCAACGGAAAAGTAACTTAGCAAAGATCAATATATGGAAAGCTCATAGGCAATGGATCAGTGATGGATAATTATGTCGGACGGCATTCATCATGCAATGGTTATAACATAGGGTGACATAGAACTAGCTCCAATTCATCAATGTAATGTAAGCATGTATTCCATATATAGTCATACGTGCTTATGGAAAAGAACTTGCATGACATCTTTTGTCCTACCCTCCCATGGCAGCGGGGTCCTATTGGAAACTAAGGGATATTAAGGCCTTCTTTTAATAGAGAACCGGACCAAAGCATTAGCACTTAGTGAATACATGAGCTCCTCAAACTATGGTAATCACCAGAAAGAATCCCAGTTATTGTCACCCTGGGGGATGCGGATCATAACTCATAATAGGTGTCTACAACTTGCAAGATAGGATCAAGAACACATATATATTCATGAAAACATAATAGGTTCAGATCTGAAATCAGGGCACGCGGGCCCTAGTGACAAGCATTAAGCATAGCAAAGTCATAGCAACATCAATCTCAGAACATAGAGGGTACTAGGGATCAAACCATAACAAAACTAACTCGATTACATGGTAAATCTCATCCAAACCATCACCTTCCAGCAAGCCCATGATGTAATTACTCACGAACGGTGGAGAGCATCATGAAATTGGTGATGAAGGATGGTTTGTGATGATGACGGCGTCGATTTCCCCTCTCCGGAGACCAAATCAGACTCCAGATCTGCCCTCCCGAGGAAGAACAGGAGGTAGAGGCGGCTCCATATCGTAAAATGTGGTGAACTCTTCTCTATGATTTTTTTATCCGTAAATAGGAATATATAGGAATGGAAACGAGGTTGGACGAGCAACAGGGGGACCACAAGCCATAGGGGCACGCCCCTGGCTTGTGGCCAGGTGGTGGCCCCCCTGTAGTTGATTCTTTCGCCAATTGTTTTTATTAATTCCAAAAATATTCTCTGTAAATTTTCAGGTCAATCCAAGAACTTTTATTTCTGCACAAAAATAACACCAAGGCAATTTTGCTGAAAACAACATCAATCCGGGTTAGTTCCATTCAAATCATGCAAATTAGAGTCCAAAATGAAAAGAGTCTTGATGACCCACAAGTATAGGGGATCTATCATAGTCCTTTCGATAAGTAAGAGTGTCGAACCCAATGAGGAGCAGAAGGAAATGGCAAGCGGTTTTCAGCAAGGTATTCTCTGCAAGCACTGAAATTATCAGTAACAGATAGTTTTGTGATAAGATAATTCTTAACGGGTAGCAAGTAACAATTGTAACAAAGGTGCAACTAGGTGGCCCAATCCTTTTTATAGCAAAGGACAAGCCTGGACAAACTCTTATATAAAGCAAGGTGCTCCCGAGGACACATGGAAATTTCTGTCAAACTAGTTTTCATCATGCTCATATGATTCGCGTTCATTACTTTGATAATTTGATATGTGGGTGGATAGGTGCTTGGGTGCTGCCCTTACTTGGACAAGCCTCCCACTTATGATTAGCCCATCTCGCAAGCATCCGCAATTATGAAAGAACAATTAAGATAAATCTAACCATAGCATGAAACATGTGGATTCGAATCAGCCCCTTATGAAGCAACACATAAACTAGGGTTTAAGCTTCTGTCACTCTAGCAACCCATCATCTACTTATTACTTCCCAATGCCTTCCTCTGGGCCCAAACAATGGTGAAGTGTCAAGTAGTCGATGTTCACATAACACCACTAGAGGAGAGACAACAACCATCTCATCAAAATATCGAACGAATAACAAATTCACATGATTACGTATAAAAAGACTTATCCCATGTCCTCAGGAGCAAGCGTAACTACTCACAAAGCATATTAATGTTCATAATTAGAGGAGTATTAATGATGATCAAGGATCTGAACATATGATCTTCCACCAAGTAAACCAACTAGCATCAACTACAAGGAGTAATCAGCACTACTAGCAACCCGCAGGTACCAATCTGAGGTTTCGAGACAAAGATCAGATACAAGAGATGAAATAGGCTTTGGAGAGGAGATGGTGTTGATGAAGATGTTAATGGAGATTGCCCCCTCTCGATGAGAGGGTAATTAGTGATGACTATGGCTTCGATTTCCCCCTTCGGGAGGGAAGTTTCCTCGACAGAACAGCTCTGCCGGAGCCCTAGATTGGTTCTGCCCAAGTTCCGCCTCGAGACGGCGGCGCTTCATCCCGAAAGCTCTGTTATGATTTTTTCCAGGTCAAAAGCCTCCATATAGCAGAAGATGGGCATCGGAGGGCTGCCAAGTGGGCCACAAGCCACAGGGGCACGCCTAGGGGGGTAGTGCGCGCCACCCTAGCTTGTGACTACCTGGTGGGCCCCCTAATGTATTTATTTTGCCCAATAATTTTTATATATTCAAAAAAATTCTTCGTAGATTTTCAGGACTTTGGGAGTTGTGTAGAATAGGTATCTCACATTTGCTCCTTTTCTAGTCCAGAATTCCAGCTGCCGGCATTCTCCCTCTTCATGTAAACCTTGTAAAATAAGAGAGAAAAGGCATAAATATTGTACCAAAAGGTGTAGTAACAGCCCAGAATGCAATAAACATCAATAATAAAGCATGATGCAAAATGAACGTATCAACTCCCCCAAGCTTAGACCTCGTTTGTCCTCAAGCGAAAGCCGAAATCGATAAATGTGCCCACATGTTTATAGATAGAGGTGTCGATAAAATAAAAAATTGACAGGAAGGCATCATGATCATCTTTAGAACAGCAACATATATTGACATATAATTTCTTATGCTTTTGTAACAATTCATTCATAATGGTAAAGTATGAATCAAGAAATCTATTGAGAACCGACAAACTACGATCTCAGTCATCGAAGCAATTCCAATCTATCATAACATAGGAAAGAGTCAATATAAGAGCTTGTAAAGCAAATCCACATACTCAATCATCTTTTAGTATTTCACAATTGCTAACACTCATGAAGTACCTATGAGGTCAAAGCTTCAATCGGATATAGAGAAGGATAGGGGCTTATAGTGTTGCCTCCCAACTATTCATCTCAAGGGTAATGTCAACAGTAATAACTCATGTGCGTCCACTTCCGAGTGGATATATGTGTCTAGATCATTCCCCAACACATGACGCTTGCCAGAAGATAAAGGCAAAATAAAGATAGTGATGGAGATCACCACGACTCTTGCAAAAAGGTAAGTAAAAATAGATGTAACAGATAGGCCCTTCGCAGAGGGAAACAGAGGTTGTCTTGCGCTTTTATAGTTGGATGCACAATCCCTTAATGCAAAAGAACGTCACTTTATATTGCCCCTTGTGATAGAAAACTTTATTATGCAGTCCGTTGCTTTTATTTCTTCCCTATCACAAGTTCGTATAAAGTATATTTTCCTCACACTAATAGATCACACATATTTAGAGAGCAATTTTTATTGCTTGCACCGATGACAACTTACTTGAAGGATCTTATTCAATCCATAGGTAGGTATGGTGGACTCTCATGGCAAAACTGGGTTAAGGGTGTTTGGATGCACAAGTAGTATATCTACTTGGTGCGGAAGTTTTGGCTGATATGAGGTGGGAGCAAGCGACACATGTTGAGGGATCTATAACAATATAAGTTCTATTCGGATATAAGCAAACATAAACCATTATGTTGTCTTCCTTATCCAACATCAACTTCTTAACATATAATATTTTAATGAGTGCTCACAATCATAAAATATGTCCAAGACAATATATTTATATGTGAACCTCTCTTTCTTTATTACTTCCTTTTAATGGCCACAATGACCAACAACTATGTTTGTCAACCCACAATAGGTTTCAATCGACATACTTCTTATATGTGAAGTCATCACTCCCCATAAGATCATCATATATACTCTTTACTTTTATTCTATACTTCTTTCTATTCCATCTTTCTCAAGATCAAGATCATACCAAACAAGCAAAGCCCTCAACTCACAAGTACTTTTTATTGTATAATTCTCAGACTTGCTTACATAGGAGGAATCGTAAAGCAAAAACTCAAAACTAGATCACATGAAAAATTTATTCTACTAGATCAAGATATAACCAAAAGGATTGAACTAAGAAAAATGATAAAAATAAAAATAAAAGATGTGATGGTGATACGATACCGGGGCACCTCCCCCAAGCTTGGCGCAAGCCAAGGGGAGTGCCCATACCCATGTGTTTAGTTGTCTTGCTTCGGAGGTGGTGATGTGGGAGTTGTTGATGAGGTTGGAAGCTTGTCCTCCGTCTTCCAAGGCATAGGCTCACCATCGTAAAAGGATGAATGAGTCTCCGGGATCCTCAAATGTCCAGCCAAACTCATTTTCTTAAATTTGTATTCATACTCACAGTTTTGGTTCTGTAGGTCATAGATCTGGGCTTGGAGATGCTCAATTTTCTCGTAAAGCTTAAAGATGTGCTCCCTCACTTCCTTGGCGTCCAGCTTGTGCTTGTTGGTAAACTCCGCGATCATCATGTGATTGGAATTGAGTCCTTGTTCCACCATCCCTTGGCACTTGAAGACCTGTTGCTCCATTGCTTCGAGCCTTGTCTCCATGCTTCCGGTCTTCCTTGGCCCCTCAATATCACGGATGTGCAGCACCCCCTCATGCATCTCAATGGTTTGAGGGTATTGCAGCACCTCCGCAAGGTAGGGGTTGATGACCTTCGCAAAGAACTTGTCCTTCGGAGCACTTGGGGACGTCTTGTTGATCTAAAACTGCTGCAGAAATAGCTTAAAACAAAAACAGGAGATATTGTCGTGATACGAGAGTCAAAACCTTCGGGAGATTATATAATGAATTTTTACCGACCCGAAGGAGTATACCACAAGAAAATGGAGTCCGGATGGTACACGAGGTGACCACAAGCCACAGGGGCGCGCCCAGGGAGTAGGGTGTGCCCCCCTGGCTTGTCGCCTCCTCGTGCACTATTCTGACTAATTTAAATTTTCCTATTTTTTAAAATATTCCAAAACAGATAAAAATTGCCATTGAAAAAGTTTTGGAGTCTATTTACTTACTGTACCACATACCTATTCCTTTTCGGAGTCTGAAACGTTTTGGTAAGTCTCATTCATGTATTCCTTCGGAGTTATGGTATTGATGATATTGGTTTCAACATTTATGGGAGTACCTGAGATATAGTGTTTGATTCTTTGACCGTTCACCACCTTCGGGTTTGTGCCTTCGGTGTTGTTAATCTTGATGGCACCGGAACGCTACCTCCTCGATAACGTAAGGACCTTCCCATTTAGAGAGAAGTTTTCCTGCAAAAAATCTTAAACGAGAATTATATAGCAAGACATGATCACCTACATTAAATTCATGTTTTTATATCCTTCTATCATACCATATCTTAACCTTTTCTTTAAACAACTTGGCATTGTCATAGGCTTGGGTTCTCCATTCGTCAAGTAAGCTAATATCAAATAACCTCTTCTCACCAGCAAGTTTGAAATCATAATTGAGCTCTTTGATCGTCTAATAAGATTTATGTTTTATCTCTAGAGGTAAGTCACATGCTTTACCATAAACCAACTTATACGGAGACATACTCATAGGGTTTTTGTAAGCAGTTCTATAAGCCCATAATGCATCATCAAGTTTCTTAGGCCAATTCTTCCTAGATCTATTAACAACCTTCTGCAAAATCAATTTAATTTCTCTATTGCTCAATTCTACTTGACCACTAGACTGAGGATGATAAGGATATGCAATTCTATGATTAACAGCATATTTAGCGAGCAATTTACGGAAAGCACCATGAATAAAGTGTGAACCACCATCAGTCATCAAATATCTAGGGACTCCAAATCTAGGGAAAATTAACTTCTTTAAGCATTTTAATAGAAGTGTTATGATAAGCACTACTAGTTGGAATAACTTCTACCCACTTAGTAACATAATCAATAACAACTAGAATATGAGTATACCCGTTAGATTGTGGAAAAGGCCCCATATAATCAAAACCCCAAACATCAAATGGTTCAATAAAAAGAGAGTAATTCATAGGCATTTCCTGATGTCTACAAACATTACCAATTCTTTGACATTCATCACAAGACAAGACAAACTTGCGAGCATCCTTGAAGAGAGTAGGCCAATAAATTCCAGATTGTAGTACCTTATGTGCAGTTCTATCTCCAGCATGGTGTCCTCCGTAGGCTTCGGAGTGACACTTGCGTAAGATATGTTCCTATTTATGCTTAGGTACACAACGTATAATAATACCATCTACTCCTTCTTTATAAAGGTGTGGATCATCCCAAAAGTAATTCCTTAAATCATGGAAGAACTTTTTCTTTTGTTGGTATGTGAAAGTAGACGGTATAAATTTAGCAACAATGTAATTGCCATAATCAGCATACCATGGAGCATTGTGTGAAGCATTTAGGACAGCTAATTGTTCATCACGAAAGCTATCATCAATAGGTAGTGGGTCATCAAGAACATTTTCTAACCTAGAAAAGTTATCTGCCACAGGGTTATCAGCTCCCTTTCTATCAATAATATGCAAATCAAATTCTTGTAGCAGAAGGACCCACCTAATAAGTCTAGGTTTAGCATCTTTCTTTTCCATAAGGTACTTAATAGCAGCATGATCAGTGTGAACAGTTACTTTGGAATCAACAATATAAGGTCTAAAATTATCACAAGCAAACACGAGTGCTAAAAATTCCTTTTCAGTAGTAGCATAGTTTCTTTGAGCATTGTCTAGAGTTTTACTAGCATAATGGATAACATTTAATTTCTTATCGACTCTTTGTCCTAGAACAACACCAACAGCATAATCACTAGCATCACACATAATTTCAAAGGGTAGGTTCCAGTCGGGTGGTTGAACAACAAGTGCGGTAATCAAGGCATTCTTAAGAATTTTAAATGCTTCTACACAATCATCATCAAAAACAAATGGAACATATTTTTGCAAAAGATTTGTGAGAGGCCTAGAAATCTTTGATAAACCTCCTATAGAAACCAGCATGACCAAGGAAACTTCTTATACCTTTGATATCCGTAGGGCATAACATTTTTTCAATAGCATCAAATTTAGCTTTATCAACTTCAATACCTCTTTCGAAGATCTTGTGCCCCGAGACAATACCTTCATTAACCATAAAGTGGCACTTTTCCCAATTCAAGACAAGATTAGTTTCTTCACATCTCTGCAAAACTCGGTCAAGGTTGCTCAAACAATCATCAAATGAAGTTCCGTAAACGAAAAAATCATCCATGAAAACCTCAAGGATCTTTTCACAAAAGTTAGAGAATATAGCCAGCATACATCTTTGAAAGGTAGCAGGTGCATTGCATAAACCAAAAGGCATACGTCTATAAGCAAAGGTACCGAAAGGGCAAGTAAAAGTGGTTTTTTCTTGATCCTCTCTTGATACAGGTATTTTAGAGAAACCATAGTAACCATCTAGAAAGCAAAAAATGAGTATGTTTGGATAGTCTTTCTAGCATTTGATCAATAAAAGGTAAAGGGTAATGATCTTTCTTAGTAGATTTATTAAATTTCCTAAAATCAATTACCATTCTATAACCTATAACAATTCTTTGCGGGATCAATTCATTTTTATCATTAGGAACAACGGTAATACCTCCCTTATTAGGGACACAATGAACGGGACTAACCCATCTACTATCAGCAACATGATAAATCATACCTACCTCCAGAAGCTTTAGTATTTCTTTTTCTTAACACTTCTTTCATCTTAGGGTTCAATCGTCGTTGGTGATCAATAATTGGTTTGGCATCAGGCTCCATATTAATTTTGTGCTGCCATAGAGTGGGACTAATGCCCTTAAGATCAGCATGAGTATAACCAATAGCAGCACGGTGCTTCCTCAGAGTTTTCAATAATCTCTTTTCTTCATGCTCTGAAAGGTTAGCACTAATAATAACAGGATATATCTCCTTTTCATCAAGATAAGCATATTTCAACGTATTGGGTAATTTTTTGAGCTCAAACATGGGATCACCCTTGGATGGGTGAGGATCCCTAAGTATTTTTAACAGGCAAGTTGTGTTTCAAAATAGGTTGCTGATCAAAGAAATTTTTATCTATTTCATTCCTCTCATTCATATGCATATCATTTTCATGGTCTAGCAAATATTGTTCTAAAGGATCAGTAGGAGGCACAACAATAGAATCAAGACCAATAATTTCATATTTACTAGGAAATTCTTTTTCATGGGGTTGTCTACCAAATTTAGAGAAAATGAACCCATGAGACACATCCCCAAAACTCACAGTAACTGTTTCTTTATCACAATCAATCCTAGCATTAACATAATTCCAGAAGGGTCTGCCAAATATAATGGGACAAAAATCATCTTGTGGGGAACCAAGAACAAGAAAATCAGTAGGATATTTTATTTTCCCACACAAGACTTCAACATCTCTAACAGTCCCCATCGGTGCAATAGTGTCTCTATTAGCAAGCTTAATAGTAACATCAATTTCCTCTAGTTCAACTAGTGCAATATCATGCATGATTTCTTTGTATAAGGAAAAGGGAATTGCACTTACGCTAGCACCCATATCACACAATCCATGATAACAATGATCTCCTATTTTAATAGAAACAATAGGCACGCCAACAATCGGTCTATGTTTACTGTTAGTATCAGGTCTAGCAATTCTAGCCACTTCATCATAGAAATGAATAACATGCCCATCAATATTATCAACCAAGAGATCTTTAACCATAGCAATACTAGGTTCAACTTTAATTTGTTCAGGGGGTGTTGGTGTTCTAATACAAATCTTATGAACCATAGTTGAAGCTTTAGCATGTTCCTTTATCCTAACAGGTAAGGGTGGTTTCTCAATGTAAGTAGTAGGAATAACATGATCAACATTATAAGTAATAGTTTCTTCTTAACCTTTAATAGGTTCAACTACTTTCACTTCAATGGGAGGATGATATTTAAACCACTTCTCCTCAGGGAGATCAACATGAGTAGCAAAATATTCACAGAAAGAAGCTACTATATCAGAGTCACGTCCATATTTAGTGCTAAATTCATGAAAGCACCGGTTTGTATAAAGGATTTAACACAATCAAACTTATGGTTTATACCTGACTCCTTACCTTCGCCGAGTTTCGAATCTTCAGAGTTGCCTTTAATTCTTTCCAGTAAGTCCCATTTGAATTCTATATCTTTCTTCATAAAAAACCCAGAGCAAGAAGTATCGAGCATGGATCGATCATTATGATAAAGCCGACCATAAAAAATCTGAATAATAATTTCTCTTGAGACCTCATGGTTGGGGCATGAATATGACATTGACTTAAGCCTCCCCCAAGCTTGAGCGATTCTTTCTCCTTCATGAGGTGATACGTCTACAACATATCTATAATTTATGAAGTATTCATGTTGTTATTTTATCATTCTTGGATGTTTTACAATCATTTTATAACAACTTTATATCATTTTTAGGGACTAACCTATTGACCCAATGCCCATTGCCAGTTGTTGTTTTTTGCTTGTTTTTTACATCACAGGAAATCAATATCAAATGGAGTCCAAACACCACGAAACTTTTTGGAGATTTTTTTGGACTAGAAGGGAACCAATGGGCCAGAGCTGCACCTGGGGGTGCCCCGAGGGGGGCACAACCCACCATGGCGCACCAGGAGGCCTAGGCGTGCCCAGGTGGGTTGTGCCCACCTCGGTGGCCTCCCGCACCCCCTCTATGCACTATAAATTCCCAAATATTCCGAAACCCTTTGAGGGAGCCCTATATCAGAAGTTCCGCTGCTGTAAGGCTCTATAGCCACCAAAAAACCAATCTAGACCCCGTTCTGGCACCCTGTCGGAGGGGGGAATCATCATCGGTGGCCATCTTCATCATCCCAGCGGCTACCACGATGAGGAGGGAGTAGTCCACCCACGGGCTGAGGGTTTGTACCAGTAGCTATGTGTTTAATCTCTCTCTCTCTCGTGATCTATATCATGGGCTTTGTTAATATATATGGATCATATGATGTTTCTCCCCTCTATACTCTTATTGTGATGAATTGAACCTTTACCCTTTGAAGTTTTGTTATGTCGGATTGAATGTTCAGATTTGGGAATGCATGATGTATGTCTTGCGGTATGAATACTTGAGGTGACATTGGGGTATCTTATTGGTTCACTTGATGTACGTTATGGCACTCAACTTGCGGATTCCCGCAGTGATATTAGGGTAATCTATGCATGGGGGTTGATGCACGTTTTTATTATCTTTTCTCCGATAGGAACTTTGGGGATCCCTTGTAGTTCTTTGTGTGGATTGAGTATTATGAATATGAATTTGCTTTGGTGTTATTCTAGTACGAACTCTTGCGTAGATCAATCGGAAAATAATAGCTTGTGTTATTCTAGTACGAACTCTAGGATAGACCGAACGGAAAGAATAGCTTTGAGGTGGTTTCGTACCTTACAAACAATTACTATCTTTTGTTCTCCGCTAATAGGAACTCGGGAGTGATTCTTTACTGCACTTTGAGGTATAATCTTATGATCCAACTATGTTAGCACTGTTGAGAAATTGCACTAGCGAAAGTATGGACCCTAGGCCTTGTTTTCAAGCATTGCAATGCCGTTTTTGTGCCCGTTTACTATTTTCTACCTCGTTGTTTTTATTTATTCAGATTATAAAAACATATTTCTACCATCCATATTACACTTTTATCACCATCTCTTCGCCGAACTAGTGCACCTATACAATTTGCCATTATATTGGGTGTGTTGGGGACACAAGAGATTTCTTGTATTTGGTTGCAGGGTCATTTGAGAGAGACCATCTTCATCCTACACCTCTCAAGGATTTATAAACCTTAGGTCATCCACTTGAGGGAAAATTGCTACTGTCCTACAAAACTCTGCGCTTGGAGGCCCAACACGTGTCTACAAGAATAAAGTTGCGTAGTAGACATCAAGCTCTCTTCTGGTGTCGTTGTCGGGGAGGTGAGTGCATGAAGGTATATCTTTAGATCTTGCAATCACATCTTTTAGTTTCTTGTTTTATCACTAGTTTGGTTTATTAAATAAAACTACAAAAAATGGAATGGAGGTTGCATCATATTATTGATCATCTTTATAATATCTTTCGTGAAAATGATGGAAAGGAAAATTGTGCTCAAGTGCTAGAAGAAGAAGTTATTAAAATGTTTGGCACTAAATCTTTGAGTGATGAGCATGATTGCAATGTTGTTAGTATGAATTCTCTGAATATTCATCATGCTAATGATATGCAAGGCCATAAGCTTGGGGATGCTATGTTTGATGAAGATGATATTTTTTGTCCCCCAAGTTTTGATGTGGAAATTTGTTATAATGAAATCATGCCTCCTATTTATGATGATTATATTGATGAGAGTGGATTTGGAGAGGTCATGACTTTATTTAATGATGAATCCACTATTTTGGAAGACGTTGCTATTGATTATGACAACAAAGTTCCTATATATGATGATTATGGTGATGACATGTATGCTATAAATAATAATGATAACCATGAAAATTTTCATTGTGATTTTAATTTTGAATCACATGATAGTTATTTTGTTGAGTTTGCTCCCACTACTATTGATGAGAATAAATGTGCTTATGTGGAGAGTAACAAAATCTCTATTCTTGTGAATCATGAAAAGAATGCTTTATGTGATAGCTATATTGTTGAATTCATTAATGATGCTACTGAAAATTATTATGAGAGAGGAACATATGCTTGTAGGTATTGCAATAATATCGAGCTTCCTCTCTGTGTGTTGAAAATCTTGAAGCTATGCTTGTTTTGCCTTCCTATGCTAGTTAATTATTTCTCCCATAAATTGTTTGCTCACAAAATCCCTATGCATAGGAACTGGGTTAGGATTAAATGTGCTAGTCATATGCTTCATGATGCTCTCTTTATGTTTCAATTCTTTACTTTTATGCGAGCATCATTGAAATCATCATGCCTAGTTTAAAAGGCATAAAAGAAAAGCGCTTGTTGGGAGACAACCCAACACTTTTACCTACTGTTTTTGTGTGTTCACATGATTAATCTAATGTAGTAATAATGTTTTATTGCTTTTGTTTCAATAAAGTACAAGGTAAAGCCTTTGGGATCATGTCGGGTGATAATTGATTTGATCTTGTTGAAAAACAGAAACTTTTGCGCTCACGAAAATAATTCTCATTTTTAACAGAAGAGTTATTTTGAGTTGATTCTCTTTGAGGAATATTAATATACAAATTTCTTACATTGTCATAATTCTTAATAATTTTTATAGTATCAGAAGTATGGTTGGAGTACAGATTACTACAGAGTGTTATGTTTTTGACGGATTCTGTTTTCAATGCATAGTTTCCTTGTTTTCTAGTTTATGTGGCTTATATTGCTCAATATAAATTGTGGAAATGATATGATACAGTAGGCATTGCGTGAGAATAATTATGGATCTTCTATTGACAGTACCAAAGTGAAATGGTTTGCTCTTCATCATACTAACCCATCTCATGAAGTTTCGTTAAGTTTTCTGTGATTGAAGTTTTCAAGTTTTGGGTGAGACACGGATATGAGGAGAATAAGGAGTGACAAGAACCTAATATTGGGGATGCCCAAGGCACCCCCAAGGTAATATCCAAGGAAGACTCAAGCGCCTAAGATTGGGGATGCCCCGGAAGGCATCACCTCTTTCGTCTTCAACACTATCGGTATATCTTACTTGGAGCTATATTTTTATTCATCACACAATATGTGATTTGCTTGGATCATCATTATATTTTGTTATTTTTGTTATGTATTATTTATATTCTATTTTTTCCAATAAAAAGTTCCAACAATTCCCTTAGATGCTTGCATTGCATGTTTTGATGAGTGCTGTGTAAAAACAGATACAATGGATGTAGTGTTTGAATTTTAATATTTTACTGGAACATGGAAAGTTTCTGAAATTTTTACACAGTATGTTCATATAAATTTTATAGCATTTACTAAATTTTCATAATTGTTTGAGCTACATAATTACACTGTTTTCATAAATTCTATAGACTGTTCTGTTTAGACAGATTGCTGTCATGGTTTCGTTATCTACTTATCCTATAGTTTCCATAGCCTATATTGGTAGATATGAATTATGGAAATGATAGTATAAAGTACCTAATGTTCGAAACTTATTATGCAACTTGTCTTGGCAGTAAATAAAGAGTTGATTTATTATTATGTGTACTAACCTATCTCACGAGTTCTTTTTGAGTTTTGTGTGGATGAAGTTTTCAGTATTAGGTAAACCGTGATATGAAAGAATTAAGGAGACACAAAAAATCAAGCTTGGGGATGCCCATGGCATCCCAAGATAATATTCAAGAATTCTCAAGCATCTAAGCTTGGGGATGCCCCGGTAGGCATCCCACCTTTCTTCTTCAACAATTATCGGTTAGTATCGATTGATCCTAAGTTTTTGCTTCTTCACATGATGTGTGCTATTCATGAAATGTCATTTTATTTTACTTCTTGTTTTGAATAAAATACTTAGATCTGAAAGTTTTAAATAAAATAGAGTCCTCAAGTAGTCGCCAAGGAGGCTAAGTAAGCGGCATTCACATCCCATCAACGAAGCTCTTTTCTATGTCATTTACTCTTGTGCTTCACTTATATCCTATGAGTAAATTGTTGAATAAATTGAATGTCATGAAGTTGAAACCATATCATGCCTAGCGGTAGATTCACATTGGGTTTAGAAAGTGAAATCTTTTGAGGCTTGACAATTGCCATATTGGTCATACAAGCAATTCACGAATAATTAGTATAAGGAAGAGAACTTTCGCATGCAAATACACTATCCTGGAAATATTTTGTGATTGTGAGCCCCCATAAAAATATTATATGCCAAAATTGTTGACGTTGGGCAAGGAAGACAACATAATGATTTATGTTTGTTCATATTCACATAGAAGTTATATTGTCATAGATCCTTCAACATGTGGTGCTTGCCCCCCATCTTTGCTAGCCAAAGATTCCGCAGCAAGTATGAGCTCTACTTGTGCATCCAAATCCTTAAACCTAGTCTTTGCCATATGAGTCCACTATATCTACCTATATGCGGTATTTCCGTGTCGTTCTAAGCAAATTTGTATGTGCCATCTCTAATTTTCAAAATAAACTTCTCTTTTGTGTGTTTGTTTCGCTCACGAAGCGGTGAGGGGTGACTAATATTTTCCATGCTAGATGTGTTATTCTCACGATGAGTGTCTATTCACTTGTCATTGCACGAGAATAGGGCAAAGGTATTAGGGATGCCCAGTCCCAAAATGCAAAAATGAATTTACTTTATGTTGTCAAATAATAAATTCCTTGGAAAGTGAAGTATGGTGGAAAAAGGAATAAACTTTATTATCTATTTGGGAACCGTCTATGATATATCTAGCATGGAAAGTGTTGGCAACTCTAAGTCATTTTTGTTGATGGGATGGATACACCTCCCAAAATGTTTTTATCTCTAAGTTTTTCACTTTGAGATCTCACACCTCTACAAATCCCTACTTCCCTCTGCGAAGGGCCTATCTTTTAATTTATGTATTTACTTTTATGCAAGAGTCAAAGTTTTTTCTCTCTATTCCTTTTTATTTTTCTCCTTTGGCAAGCATCATGTGGTGAGGAAAGATCTAGGCACATATGTCCAGTTGAATATGGGTAGCATGAGTTATTATTGTTGACATCACCCTTGAGGTGAATACGTTGGAAGGCAAAGCAATAAGCCCCTATCTTTCTATGTGTCTGGTTGAAACGTTTTGCCCATGTGTATGCGATGAGTGTTAGCAATCATAGAAGACTATATGATGGTTGAGTATGTGGTGATCTTACTTAAACTCTGTTGAATAAGTTGAATTGCAATTGCTTGGTAACTGAGAACATAGGTTGTTGGGTTTCAAGAGAATACATTGTTTGAACCTTAACATGTGAATTGGTTGCTACTTTAACATGAGAAAACTTTATGAGAAAAGAATTGTTGTAATGATGCTAGGAAAAGTGATTGAAATTATCATTGATCAAACTTATGCACTTTGCTAGCATTCACAATTCATAAATTATTTATTTTATCATTTGCCTACTTGAGGACGAGTAGGAATTAAGCTTGGAGATGCTGATACTTCTCCAACGTATCTATAATTTATGAAGTATTCATGTTGTTATTTTATCATTCTTGGATGTTTTACAATCATTTTATAGCAACTTTATATCATTTTTTGCGACTAACCTATTGACCCAATGCCCATTGCCAGTTGTTGTTTTTTGCTTGTTTTTTACATCACAGGAAATCAATATCAAATGGAGTCCAAACAAATGTTTTACAATATTCAGTAAGGTATTCTCTGCAAGCACTGAAATTATCGGTAACAGATAGTTTTGTGATAAGATAATTTGTAACGGGTAGCAAGTAACAATTGTAACAAAGGTGCAGCAAGGTGGCTCAATACTTTTTATAGCAAAGGACAAGCCTGGACAAACTCTTATATAAAGCAAGGCGCTCCCAAGGACACGTGGGAATTTCTATCAAGCTAGATTTCATCATGCTCATATGATTCGCGTTCGTTACTTTGATAATTTGATATGTGGTGGACCGGTGCTTGGGTGTTGCCCTTACTTGGACAAGCCTCCCATTTATGTTTAACCCCTCTCACAAGCATCCGCAACTACAAAAGAAGAATTAAGATAAATCTAACCATAGCATGAAACATGTGGATTCAAATCAGCCCCTTACGAAGCAACGCATAAACTAGGGTTTAAGCTTCTGTCACTCTAGCAACCCATCATCTACTTATTACTTCCCAATGCGTTCCTCTGGGCCCAAACAATGGTGAAGTGTCATGTAGTCAACGTTCACCTAACACCGCTAGAGGAGAGACAACATACATCGCATCAAAATATCGGACGAATACCAAATTCACATGATTACGTTTAAAAAGACTTATCCCATGTCCTCAGGAACAAACGTAACTAATCACAAAGCATATTCATGTTCATAATCAGAGGAGTATTAATGATGATCAAGGATCTGAACATATGATCTTCCACCAAGTAAACCAACTAGCATCAACTACAAGGAGTAATCAGCACTACTAGCAACCCGCATGTACCAATCTGAGGTTTTGAGACAAAGATCAGATACAAGAGATGAACTAGGCTTTGGAGAGGAGATGGTGCTGATGAAGATGTTGATGGAGATTGCCCCCCTCTCGATGAGAGGGTCATTGGTGATGACTATGGCTTCGATTTCCCCCTTCGAAAGGGAAGTTTCCCCGGCAGAACAGCTCCGCCGGAGCCCTAGATTGGTTCTGCCCAAGTTCCACCTCGAGATGACAATGCTTTGCCCCGAAAGCTCTGTTATGATTTTTTCCAGGTCAAAAGCCTCCATATAGCAGAAGATGGGCACCGGAGGGCTGTCGGGTGGGCCACAAGCCATAGGGGCGCGCCTAGGGGGCTAGGGCGCGCCCCTTGGCTTGTGACTGCGTGGTGGCCCCCCTGATGTATTCCTTTTGCCCAATAATTTTTATATATTCCAAAATAATTCTTCGTATGTTTTTAGGACTTTTGGAGTTGTGCAGAATAGGTATCTCAGATTTGCTCCTTTTCTAGTCCAGAATTCCAGCTGTCGGCATTCTCCCTCTTCATGTAAACCTTGTAAAATAAGAGAGAAAAGGCATAAATATTGTACCAAAATGTTTAGTAACAGCCCATAATGCAATAAATATCAATATAAAAGCATAATGCAAAATGGACGTATCAATCGACATCACCTTCGGCCCCGACGACCACCCCAAGACGATGACAGCCGCCGGAGCACTCCCCATATTGTGCACGCCCACCATAAGCGGCGTGGTTGTCTCCAGACCCTCATAGATAGTGTCGTCGGCCTCAACGACATCTCTGTGGAGGACTTCGACGCGTTGCAGCTACCCTCGCGATTGACTCGCGCCTTCAAGGCCCTTCACCGAGGTGACCGAGGGATCTGTCGTACTCATGGGGTGGGTGCACCTTCCCGTCAGCTTTGGCGTCTGCTCCAACTTCCGCACCAAGCTGGTCGACTTCGACGTCACCCACATCCACCTCTCGTACAATGCAATACTCGGCTACGCCGCGCTTGCCCAGTTCATGGCGGCGACGCACCCGGGCCACAACATCGTCAAGATGCCCAGGAGCGGTGGCGCCCTCACCATCGTGGGAAATGTCAAGGATGCGTGCCACGTGTTCAAGCTCACCTACAAGGCGGCGGTGGCGCATCCCAGTGATGGGGACGTCGTGTAGGCCACAGAGGACTCCAGGGGCGTCCTCGACGTCGCGACGACGAAAAAGGGGCAACTGTTCTACTAGAGTCGGGATGAGACAAAGCGGGTGCCGGTGGACGAAGGAAACCTAGGTCCTTCCTTCACCATCGGCACAGACCTTCCCCGGGATCGAGAGGAGGCGTTGGTGGCTTTCCTCCGCGCAAACAAGGATGCGTTTGCATGGAGCGCCTCCGATCTAAGTGGGGTCCCAAGGTACGTGATCAAGCACCACCTCATGGTGTGCTCGAACGCGCGGCCGGTCAAGCAAAAGGCAAGAAGGCAAGCTTAGGAGAAACAGGCGTTCATCGCTTAGGAGGTCGGCAAGCTGAAGGAGGCTCGGGTTATTCGGGAGGTGCACTACCCAGAGTGGCTTCCCAACCCGGTGGTCATCCCGAAGAAGTGCGGAAAGGAGCGTATGTGCGTCGACTTCACGAGCCTCAACAAAGCCTGCCCGCAAGACCCGTTCCTGCTACCGCGCATCGACCAGATCATGGACTCCACTATGGAGTGCCACCTTCTGTGCTTCCTAACCGCTTTCTCGGTCCACCATCAGATCAAAATGGCGGTGGAGGACATCGAGAAGATAGCATTCCTCACCTTGTTTGGGGTGTTTTGCTACACATGCATGCCTTTTGGGTTGCGGAATGCCAGGGCAACTTTCCAAAGGCTGATGCACATCGCCCTAGGGCCGCGGCTCGGGAGGAGTGTGTAAGCCTACGTCGACGACATCGTGGTAAAATCCAGGGTGGCCAAGACCATGATCGAGGACCTGGAAGAGAAGTTCACGAGCCTGAGGGAGGTAAACCTAAATCTCAACCCCAAGAAATGCATCTTCGGGGTCCCCTCGGGCAAGTTTCTCGGTTTCCTGGTGTCGCACCAGGGAATCGAGGCAAACCCGGAGAAGGTCAGGGGCATAAGTAAGATGAGTGCGCCCCGAACCCTCAAGGAAATGCAGAAGTTGGCGGGTTGCGTGACCTCCTTGGGGCACTTCATCTCCAAGCTTGGTGAGCGGGACCTGCCGTTCTTCAAGATCATGAAAAGGAAGGGGCCCTTCGAATGGACCCGGGAGATAGACACAACCTTCGAGGAGCTCAAGAAGTACCTCACGAGCCCACCGGTGATGGTGGTGCCACACCCTCGGGAGCCACTGCTGCAATACCTAGGTGTCACCCCTCACTCCGCCAGCGCTGCATTAGTGGCGGTCAGGAAGGAGTGTACCAACACGCGCACCTCACCAACAAACACGGGTGGGCCCCCCAATCCGGATCAAGGGGCTCGCATGGTGCCGGAGAGCCTGTTCCTCCCCAAAACGGTGCTCCTGAGGCCCCAGCCGCCCCGGTGGACTCTTAGGTGCTCAATCCTCATGAGGCTCCGACCGCTCTGACGGCTCCCGAGGCCCCCAAGCCTCCTAAGATCACCACCAAACAAGACACCTCAAGAGACCTCACCCTCGTCGAGCACCCGGTCTACTATGTCAGCACGGTGCTACGGGACGCACGCTCACATTACCCAATGCAACAGAAGCTCCTCCTAGAACTTCTTGTCGCTTCAAGGAAACTACGCCACTACTTCCACGGGCATCCCATTAAGGTCGTCTCTGCGTATCCCCTGGAGAAGGTCATGCGCAACCCCAATGCAGTGAGAAGAGTCGCCGAATGGAAGATCGAGCTGCAAGCCTTCAACATAGAGTTCAGCACGACCAGCGCCATCAAGGGAGCCGTCCTGGCAAACTTCATGATGGAGTGGACAGACGCCCCTGGCTGGGGGCTGGACGGAAGCCAGTGCCTCACCCCCAGCGACGAGACACCTAAGGGATGGATCATGCATTTCGACGGAGCCTTCTCGCGCATGGGAGCATAGGCTGGGGTCGTGCTCACTTCCCCAATGGGAGACAAGCTCGGGTATGTCGTGCAGCTCTATTTTCAGCATGGAGAGAAGGTCTCCAACAACATCGCGGAGTACGAGGGCCTCATTGCATGCCTCAAGGCAGCAACGGCCTTGGGGGTTCGGTGCCTCACCGTCATGGGCGACTCCCAACTCCTCGTCAACTTCTCCAACAAAGAATATACACCCAACGATGAGCATGTGGAGGCGTACTTGGAAGAGGTACGTAAGATCGAAAAACATTTTCAGGGCTTGGAATTGCAGCACATCCCGCGTGGCGCAAACAAGGAGGCCGATGACATCACCAAGAGGGCATTGCGATGCGAGCATTAGGAGCCAGGCATCTTCGAGGAGCGGCTCTTCAAATCCGTCGAAGCACCACCCTCTCGGGACTCGGCGCCACGAAGCGAGGAGCTCCCACCACCATCGTCCTTTGGGGCTTCGGGCTGTGGCCAGGCCTCAGGAGCCCGATTGCTCCTGGCACCAAAGCTTTAGGATGACGACTGAATGCAGGAATTCAAAGCCTACCTGATCCACGGCATGCTACCAGCAAAGGAGGAAGACACGAAGCGCGTGGTGCGGCAGGCCACGACCTACTGCTTGCAAGACGGAGACTTGTACCGCAGGCGCCTGAACGACGTCGCGATGCAGTGCATCTCCAGGGGTCAAGGGTGTGAGCTACTCGTGGACATCCATGGAGGAGATTGCGTGCACCACTCCTCATCGTGCACTCTTGCGTGGAAGGCATTCCGATCGGGCTTCTACTGGCCCTTGGCACTTAACGATGCCATCGAGTTGGCCCGGTCTTGCGAAGCCTGCCAGTTCCACGCCTAGCAAATTCACCAACCTGCCCAGGTCCTCCAGACCATCCCGCTCTCCTGGCCCTTTGCGATCTGGGGGCTGGACATACTGGGGCCCTTCCCGCGGGCAGCGGGCGGGTACCGCTACCTCTACGTCGCCATCGACAAGTTCACCAAGTCGGCGGAGGTGGAGCCAGTGCGTACCATCCCAACTGGATCGGCCGTCAAGTTCATCAAGGACACCGTGAGCCAATTCGGCGTCCCCAACCGCATCATCACCGACAACAATTCGCAGTTTACAAGTAGCCTCTTCAAGACTTATTACGCTAACCTTGGAACGCAGATTTGCTACGCCTCGATAGCCCACCCCAGGAGCAATGGCCAGATGGAGTGCACCAACGCGGAAGTCCTGTGAGGCCTCAAGACAAGGAGCTTCAAGAAGAAACTGGAGGCTTGGCAGGGCCTAGGTTGATGAGCAACAGTCTGTGCTATGGTCCATCTGCACCACTGTGACTAAGCCCACCGACAAGACCCCATTCTTCCTTGTCTACGGAGCCGAATCCGTCCTCCCCCACGAGGTTAAGCACCGCTCCCCGCGGGTCTTGGCATTCGAAGAGGAGCGTCAGGACGCCACGTAGGGGACCGACCTCATGCCTGGGGAGGAAGCTCGTCGCCAAGCCTCGCTCCAAGCTGCAAGGTATCAGCAAGTGCTATGGTGCTGCCACTACCGTAATATTTGCTCCAGGACCCTCGAAGTCGGAGACCTCATCCTGAGGCGAGTTCTCTCCAGGGAGGGCTTGCACAAGGTCTCGCCCATGTGGGAGGGCTCGTTCAAGGTCGCTCATGTCTCCAGGCCTGGCGCCATGCGCCTGGAGACTCAGGACGGGGTCCCCATCCAGAATGCCTGGAACATCCAGCACCTCCGGAGGTTCTACCCCTGATAGTCTCACGTAATAATGAGCGGGTTGTATACGCCCGGAGCCCCCCGAGGATGGGGGGGGTTCCTCCCACGCAATGTGGCAGCCACAGCTCTGCATTGGCCGAGAAGTCAACACTACCCATCAATGGCTATGCCCATGCAATGTGGATGCCCTACGTTCAACATTAGGGGAAGACAAAGACTAGCCTAGGTGTAAGACGCGGGTTTTATTTGCTCTTCTCGTGTTTGAATTTGCTAACTTTCCTGGAACAAAACTCGGGGCTTTTTCCAAGCCATGTTTTCAAGAAACGGGCCAGGGATTTGTGTTCATCACCATTCCCCATCTTGGTTTTCTCTCTTCAAGACGGGCACTCGCCTGCTCCCCTCCCCCTCGCACCCCGCGAGCGGGGGCTGCGGGTCATGGTGCTCGTACCTTGCCAAGGCCTTGGTGCCCGGATCCTCGCATGGTACTCCCGGATGGGTTAGCAGGCACGTGGCGCTTCATACCCGCTCGCGGGCTCCATTCATGATCCAATGTGTCATCTCGAAGCCTCGAGGGGGGCACCCCTCCCGGGGAAGGAAACAAAAAATTCTTTGGGAGCCGCTTGAGCATCTAAGGGGGCTCCTGAGCAACATGCCTCAGGAGCCTTACCGGTCATATAGCCACTCGGCACCCTCGATGCCGTCCTTGGTGATCCGGTCGGCATCAAGGGTGTCGAGGCCACATCCCGTAGTTGCGACCTTGTCTAGTCGTACACTATGGTGGCAGGGAAATGTGTGGGACTGGGGCATGCAGACATAGAGTGCCAAAAGGGATCCCAACCTGCCTCACCTGCAAGACGAAGAAGTCCACAGGACGTCCGGACTCCCCAAGCACCATAGCCACGCCTCCTTTGGAGCCTACAATGAGCATGTCGAGCTAAGTACCCTAGTCACAACCTGAAGGCCACCTTAATTAATGAAAATGTGAAAGCCAGGATAGGTAACAGAAGCATGAATAAAAGAGGCAACCGCCCAAGTTCATTACACGCCCACAGGGCGTCTCTTGGTTTTTTTATTACAGGAACAGGAAAAGAAGGAAAAGCCCCCCACGGGGGCTGACGCTTCGGGATCTCTAGGACCCACACACCAACGCTTAGTCAGTGTCCTTCTCCTCCTTCACGGGCTCGTGGAGGCGCACTGGAGCGGATGCTTTAGGAGCAGAGCAGCGACACTGTGGCGGCTGGCTTTCCCCCAAGGACTAGGCGCGCCGGCGCGGTGGCGCATCATAGCTACTGTCACTGCTATCGCTGCTACCGCTGCCGTTGCTCGGGCTCCCCTCGGAGGGGGTTTCGTTGCCGCTAGAGACGCAGCGCCCGTTATCAAGGACAAGCTCGTCTCCAAGATCGCCGCGACCGGCATCCTTCGGGCAGCACCCCAGGCGCTCACCCTCTCCCCCAAAGACCTTGACGAAGAGCGTCGCCACCCCATCGTATTTGAAGTGCAGGGTGCGCCTCCCCACCAGGCCACGGGCGCGGGCAAACATCTTCCACCCGCGGTTTAGTTACACATAACCCCTGGGGGTGACCTCGACCTCTACCCACGATGCCGCGCTGCAGCAGCCGTCGGCCTGCAGACATAGGTCGTCGGCCCCCCCGGGCGGCAGCGCCCCATTGAAGGAGCGCGGGAGTTGGAACCAGGCGGCCTTCGGCCTCTCCGCCCACACCCTAAACTCCTGGGCCGTATCGGCCGTATGGAGATGTGGGTGTGGTGGCCGGGCCGCCACCGCCGTCCACCCACCGCGGGTGCCACCTCCTCGACTACTGCGGGCACCCGCGCTGGTCGGAGCCACACCACGGCTGCCGACGGTAACCCCAAGCTGTGCGGGAGCACGGCTGCGTCCAAGGGGAGCTGCCCCAGCGTCATAGCATGCTTTCGAGGATGACCGTGGCCCCTTCTGGGTGGCGATAAAGCAGGGCTCTCCTCGGGGGCCTTCCCCTTCTCGGCAGCGGAGTGCTTCCTCACTGGAGCCATGATTGGGAGAATGGCGGCTTGGAAGTTGGGAGGCAAGGAGGATGAAGGTGTGTTAAGGGTTTTCTTGCCCTCGCCAGCTTATGTACTACCGAGGCTAACCGGCACCCCCTCGCATCCCAGGAGGCGTGCAACCTCCTAAGGGTCACATCTGCGCAGCCCAAGAGGAGAAGGCCAAGGCGACAACATCATTTAAGGAAATATAATGATGGCCGGCGCAGCACGCGGACGTCACATCAGTTTGACTTGGGGCGGTTCCTAACGCCTTCGAGGAGCGGGGGCGTCGCCACTTAGGCGTTCGACGGGTGTAAAGCCTGGCCCGTAGGCAATTAGGTCCCGCGGCACTACGAGCCACCTTTAACGGCTTCGCCTAGAAGCCAACTCGGGCACGCCTTGGGCCCGGGGGCTACTTTGTCATTCTGGGAACTGGGGTACCCAGCCCTGCCTGCCTGCGGCCCAGGACGTGGCCCACTTCGTCAGCCAGACGAGGCCTAGCGCTGCTCTGCACGAGACAAGGCCCTCGCGAGGGCCCTAGGCTCGCGAGCAAGAATGACACCAAGACTAGCAAGGATGGGCCTCCTCAGGCCCCCTCTAGAGCAGCAGAGATCTCTATGCAGAACCCAGCCTCAGGAGTCAAAGATGATGCAGGGAAGGACAGGCGGGCGCCAGCGTGCCAGGCGGTGTAGTTTCCCCTTTGCTGCAAAGGAAGCGAGGATGTACGCGGGTTCCCGAAGAGCCGGACAAAGGTTTCCATTCCAATGCAAGAAGACCATGACCATGAGCCCCGCAGGGCGGATGTCAACGCCGATCCCACCACTGCATCATTGACAGCCTCTTTGCAGGCGAAGACCGCCTTTGGAGAGGGCGCGGATGTACTCCTGTCCCCCTTCAAACTTGGTCGTTGTGGGATCCCTTCCCGCCATTGTGATAAGGGAAGAGGACCCGGGCCATCGCTATATATAGAGGCTAGGCCACACCGTAGAAGGGGATCTGATCCAGGACTTAGTTACTCAAACCAAGAAACAAGGAGAGAGCCAAGAACACTGCTTGAGCAACCTCACGACTCTCGAGCTCACTGTACTAGTTCATCCACCACACCTCCCCGAGGGGCAATCCACCAAAGAAGGAGTAGGGTATTACACTTCACAGCGGCCCAAACCTGGGAAAACTGTCATGTTCATCTTCTTTCTCGTCATCGTGCGAGTTTGTCGTGATACCCATCGAATAGTGAGCTAGGTAGGGCGAGGTTGTAGGGGATCTTCGCACACGCCCCAATGTTCGAACCTTGAAGGTTTTGCGGAGCCCGAAATCCAACATTTGGAGGTTGTAGGGGATCTTCGCACATGCCCCAGTATTCAAACCTTGAGGGTTTTGCGGAGCCCGAAATCCAACACCTCTAGGGCATGTTTCCAACAATATATTCAATCTTAAGTGATATGCAAGCTCAAACCAATTTGAAGAAAAAGGATAGTTTCCTAAAGACATTGATATAGACGAACATAAAAGCAAAGTCTTCAGGATGGGGTGGTGGCGTTACCCACCGTATAAGAATGTTTGACCCAGACATGGCGCACAATTATCGTGGCATTCTGTAGTCATATTCTTCGTTAATGTATTCGCACTTGTAGTGTAAGTCTTCATGAATTGAAGGCATATGTTACTTCATGTATTGTGCATCAAAGTCATCAACATGCATAAGCGTTAGGATGTATTCCCATTCAAAGGACATTTGAGGATTCTATGATATTTAGCTCATAGTGCAACTTGCAAAATATCTTCTCATCCAAAGGCTTCATGAAGATATCCACCATCCGGTCTTCAGTGTCAGCATATGCTTGATGTTGATGTAGCCTTCCATCACGTGATCCCGAAGAAAATGATGTCGTGTCTGAATATGATTCGTCTTTGAATGATGTACTGGGTTGTAGGAGATCCTGATTGCACTCTCATTGTCGCAGTAGAGAGGTACATACTTCAGGTTGATGTTGTAGTCCTTGAGAGTCTTCTTCATCCAAAGAAGTTGAGTGCAGCAAGCGCCAGCAACAATGTATTCGACTTCAGCGGTGGAGAGTGATACACAGTTCTGCTTCTTTGAAGACCAACATACAAGGGATCGTCCCAGAAAGTGACGTGTGCCTGATGTAGACTTGCGATCAACTCTATCGCCAGCGAAGTCGAACTGACTAGCCAATGAGCTCAAACTTCAAACCCTTTGGGTACCATAATCCTAGTGTTGGGGTGTGAGCAAGATATCTAAGTATTCGCTTCATTGCTAGGTGATGTGAGTCCTTTGGTGCCACTTGAAATCGGGTGCACATGCAAACGCTAAGCGTTATATCTGGCCTAGATGCACATAGGTACAATAAAGATCCAATCATGGAGAAATATACCTTCTGATCGAAATCTTTACCATTTTCATCAGTGTGGAGGTGACCATTAGTAGGCATTGGCGTCTTGTAAACTTTGACTTCATTCATGCCAAATTTCTTGAGGAAGTCCTTGATGTACTTCTCCTGAAATATAAACATGCCATTGGGTTGTTGTCAAATTTTAAGCCCTAAGAAGAATTTCAGTTCTCCCATCGTCGACATTTGATATTTCTCTTGCATCATAAAGGCAAACTCATCACTGTATCTAATGTTAGTGTAGACGAAGATAATGTCGTCCACATAGATTTGACATACAAACAATTCACCATCATAGGATTTAGTAAAGAGTGTGGGATCGAGTGAACCAGGTTTGAAGCCTTTCTTCTTGAGGAACTCCTTGAGTGTGTCATACCAAGCTCTTAGTGCTTCATTGAGGCCATATAGTGCCTTGTTGAGCTTGTAGACTTTGTCAGGATGCTTTGGATCTTCAAACCCTGGTGGTTGAGCAACATATACTTCTTCCTCAATCTTAATATTGAGGAATGCACTTTTGACATCCATTTGATATAAGCATATGTCATGATGGTTAGCATAAGCAAGCAGTATATGAATGGCTTCGAGTCTAGCAAGAGGTGCAAAAGTTTCACCGAAATCAATACCCTCAACCTGTGTGCAACCTTGGGCCACAAGTCGAGCCTTCTTTCTGATGACTTGGCTGGACTCATCTTGCTTGTTGTGAAAGATCCACTTCGTGCCAATGATGTTGTGCTTCCTTGGATCAGGGCGCTTCACGAGCTCCCACACATTGTTTAGCTCGAACTGGTGAAGCTCGTCTTGCATGGATTCAATCCATTTGATTCCTTGAAAGCTTCATCTACTTTGGTGGGCACTGAGATAGATACAAAAGCAAAATGCTCACAGAAGTTAGCCAGTTGAGTAGCTCTTGAGCGAGTGGGTGGACCTGGTGCATTTATGTTGTCTATCATTCTCTTAATTTGGACTTAATTAGCCACATATAGATGAGCAGGGTGAAGACTTTGTTCTGGCTGATGCGCACTGTCTTCGTCAACAGCAATGTATTTAGGTTCAGCATTGCCTTCGCGCTGAGTGGATGGAGGAATGATGACTTCTTCAACTTTTGGTTCTTCAGGCACGATTTCTCCAGTTCCCATCAGTCTGATAGCTTCATCAGGTGGTAGTTCATCTAGCACAGGAGATAGATGCTCTCCTTGTGAGCCATTAGTTTCATCAAATTTCACATCTACAATTTCGACAACTTTGTTGTGGGAAGTGTTGAAGACTCTGTAGGTGTGCGAATCGTTTCCATAACCAAGCATGAAACCCT
Source organism: Hordeum marinum (assembly GCA_022496015.1). NCBI lineage: Eukaryota > Viridiplantae > Streptophyta > Magnoliopsida > Poales > Poaceae > Hordeum > Hordeum marinum. The sequence goes on from CM039677.1 coordinate 325,226,269, forward strand.
CATGTGCTTTCTGTGTGAATTTGGAAGTGTGGTGTGGATCCCTTATCTAGCATCTTGCACCGAAGACTTTGAAATAACTTACATTGGGTTTCTTACCGATGAGAAGCTCATATGATGTTTTCTTAAAGAACTTGTGAAGATATACTCTATTGATGATGTGGCATGCAGTATCAATGGCTCCAGGCCATAGCTTCTGTGGTGTATTATATTCATCAAGCATGGTGAGAGCCATCTCAATAAGAGTTCTATTCTTACGCTCCATGACGCCATTCTGCTGAGGAGTGTATGGAGCAGAGAACTCATGAGTGATGACAAGAGTATCAAGATAGGTATCCAAGCCTGTGTTCTTGAATTCAGTGTCATTGTCACTCCTGATGTGCTTGATCTTGATGTTGTAGTTGTTCATACACCTATTTGCGAAACGCCTAAATACATTTTGCACTTCTGTTTTATAAAGTACGTTATGCACCCAAGTGAACCGAGAATAGTCATCAACAATTACGAAGCCATATAGATTTGCAGTGATAGAGAAGGTGGAATAGTGATTAGGTTCAAATAAGTCCACATGTAGTAGCTCGAAGGGACGTGTGGTCGTCATGATTGTCTTCGTGGGATGTTTGTCCCTAGTCATATTTCCGCTTCACAGGCACCACAGAGGTGGTCCTTTTTGAACTTGACACCCTCGACGCCAATAATAAGCTTCTTCTTGGTGAGTGTTTGTAAGTTCCTCATCCCAGCATGTCCTAGCCTTCTGTGCCATAGCTAGCATTCCGAAGCCTTTGCTAGAATACAAGAGGCAACATGTGGTCCTCGAGGGAAGTCTAGCATATACAAATCACCTCTTCGAAAACTTTCGAAGACTTTGGTTTTGTCATAGGTCATTAGTACAACACATCAAAATTTGCCAAATATGACAAATATATCTAAGTGACAGAGCATTGAGACAAACATCAAGTTGTAACCCAGGGATTCGATAAGCATGGCATTTTCCATGTGTCGGTCCCTTTGATACGTCTCTAACGTATCTATAATTTTTGCTTGTTCCATGTTGTTATATTATCAATATTTGATCAATCTTTGATGTTTTACAATCATTTTATAGCAACTTTATATCATTTTTTTGGACTAGCCTATTGACATAGTGACAAAATGCCAGTTGATGTTTTTGCTTGTTTTTACTTCACAAAAAATTAGTACCAAATGGATCCCAAACGATGCGGGGATTTTTGTGGATTTTTTATGGACCAGAAGAAGAAAGATGGGCCAAACAACATCAAAAGAGGGGGCAGGGGGGCCACCCTACACCAGGGCACGCCAGAGGCCCCTGGCGCGGCCTGGCGGGGGGCACCTCGGGCACCCCCTCCACCAACTATCGAGCCTATAAATTCCCTGAAAATCCAAAAACCCTAGGAGAGTAGATGAAACACAATTCCATCTGCCGCAAGTTCCAGAACCTCGAGGTCCAATCTAACACCATCATGGAGGCGTTCATCTTCTTCATAGGTGCCTCTCCGATGATGCTTGAGTAGTCTACCATAGACCTACGGGTCCTTAGGCAGTAGCTAGACGGCTTCCTCTCTCTCTCTCTCTATGTTTCTCAATACAATGGTCTCTTGTTGATCTATTTGATGTAATGAGTTTTGCGGTGTGTTTGTTGGGATCCGATGAATTGTGAGTTCATGATCACTTTCTATCCATGAATATGATTTGAGTCTTCTTTGATCTCTTATTTGCATGATTACTTATAGCCTCGTATTTCTTCTTTGAATGTTTGGTTTAGTTAGGCAAACTAGATCGATTTTTCTTGCCATGGGAAGAGGTGCTTTGTGATGGGTTCGATCTTGCGGATTCTTTCCCTGCGACAGAAGGGGCAGGAAGACACGCATGTATTGTTGCCATTAAGGATAACAAGATGGGGTCTATTCTTAAATGAATAGATCTTATCTACATCATGTCACCGTTTTTATTGCATTACTCTGTTTTCCCATGAACTCAATACACTAGATGCATGTTGGATAGTGGTCGATGTGTGGAGTAATAGAAGTAGATGGAGAATCGTTTCGGTCTACTTATCTCGGACGTGATGCCTATATAATGATCATTGCCTGGTGATATGTCTCCAACGTATCTATAATTTATGAAGTATTCATGTCATGTTTACAACAATTTTATATGGTTTTTGTATGATTTGATTAGAACTTACCTGGATTGACGCTGTTTTCAACAAAACTACCGTGTTGTCGTTTTTTGTGCAAAAATAAAAGTTCTCGTAATGGGCAGAAAAATTACGGGCATTTTTTATGGACCAAAAGAGACCCCCAAAGCACAAGAGCTGGGCCAGGAAGTGGACGAGGAGGCCACAAGCCCTCTAGGCACGCCTTACCGCCCAGGAAGGGTGCATCGCACTTGTGGGCCCCTCAGGCACCCCCTTGACGTGAGACCGATGCCAAAAATTCTTATAAATACCCAAACCTCTGAAAAGAACCCTAGATCGGAAGTTCCACCGCTGCAAGCCACTATAGCCATGAAGAATCAATCTAGGCCCTCTCTGGCACCCTATCGGAGGGGGCCATATCATCGGAGGCCATGGAGGTGGAAGCCAGAAGGGGCCATCATCATCATGGAGGCCAAGGACCAGAGGGAGAACCTCTCCCCATCTAGGCGGGCGATCATGGAGGAGGAAGCACAAGGGGCATACCCTCTCCACCTCACTCTCGGTGGTGTCAGTGTGCCGCCGGGGGAACCATCACCGCGGTGATCGTCTTCATCAACATCACCATCTTCATCACCTTCCTCATCTCTTTTAAGTGGTACACTCCCCCGCACTCCGCTATAATCCCCTACTTGAACATGGTACTTTATGCCACATATTATGATCCAATTATGTGTTGCCATCCTATGATGTTTTGAGTAGATTTCTTTTGTCTTTTGGATTGATTGATGATCTAGATTAGTTTGAGTTGTATGTTTTATTTTGGTGCTATCCTATGGTGCCTTCCGTGCCGCGCACATGTGAAGAATTCCCGCTTTAGGGTGTTGCAATACATTCATGATTTTCTTATACTAAGTTGCTACAGTGACAGAAGCTTAAACCCGAGTAAGGGGGTTGTTGCGTATGGGATAAAGGGGACTTGATACCTTAATGCTATGGTTGGGTTTTACCTTAATGATCTTTAGTAGTTGCGGATGCTTGCTAGAGTTCCAACCATAAGTGCATATGATCCAAGTAGAGAAAGTATGTTAGCTTATGCCTCTCCCTCATATAAAATTGCAATAATAATTACCGATCTTGTTAATAATTGCCTAGGATAATTCCGCACACCGATGCATCATTATTCCACACTCGCTATTTACAATATATAGTAACATATTCTAACTTTAAGTTAACAGAACCTATTTTAATTTTTTAGTTCTTCGATATTATGTAAAGCAATCCTCTTCATACGAACAACATAGTTTTATTTCTCGTTTCTAGATGTAAGCAAATGTTCGGTGTACGTAGAGTCGTATCAGTGGCAGATAGGACTTGAGAGAATATTGATCTTACCTTTAGCTCCTTGTGGGTTCGACACTCCATACTTATCACTTCCACCTTTGGAAATTGCTACGATGATTCCTTGCACTTGGGGATTATCAAGCTCTTTTCCGGCACCGTTGCCGGGGAGCAATAGCGTGGGGTTGATATTCTCGTGTGTGCTTGTTTGCTTACTTCACTAAATAGATTTTGTTTTCTCTTTTGTTTTTGTTTTCTTTAGTTGCGGGTGAAACAAAAAAATTAAATAATGCAAAATACAATATTTTTTGGCCTCTTATGCCTAAAAACTTTTCCAAAAACAGAAGTGATTGGAAGGTTATGCATTGGATAAGTGAGGGTCGATCTTGAACACTTGTGTTCATGCTCATGGAAACAATGTAGAATTTTTCATGAAATTTTATCAAAAATAATTATCCCCTTGTATATATCCATTGTATTATAAAAATAATGTTCCAAGATTTGTCTTTAGGATGATTAGATTGCTTGTTTGCTATGTGCGGGGCAAAAACACAAACTTTGGATGTAGTGTGTGAATTTACATTTTTTACTGGAACGTCAAAATTTTATGAACTTATTACAAAGTTCGCTATGAATTTTTTTATTTTGTCCTTATAAGAATTTTTAGAGTTACATAAGAATGGTAAATGTTCAGATTGCTATAGACTGTCCTATTTTTGACAGATTCTGTTTTCTATGTGTTGTTCACTTATTTTGATCAATCTATGGGTTGTATCGGGGGTATGAACCATGGTGAAGTTGGAATACATTAGATATAATGATAATATGGAATCGGAATGAGTTTACAATAGTACATAAAGGTAGTGATTTGCCTTATTATACTAACGGATCTCACGGGGGTTTTGTTAACTTTTGTGTGGATGAAGTGTTCGAAGATCGAGGAGTTATCAATATAAGAGGAATAATGTGAGGCAAGAGTTCAAGCTTGGGTATTCCCAAGGCACCCGAAGTAAATATTTTAGGGATACTCGATCATCTAAGCTTGGGGATGCCCCGGTTGGCATCCCATCTTTCTTCTTCAACAATTATTGGTATGTCTCGATTTTTGTTTTGTTCACATGATATGCGTCTTTTGTGTTTGTTCTTTTCTTTTAATTTATGCACCATTATATTATGAGATATTCCTTCATTGATTTATAGAATGCTTCATGCACTTCACTTAAACCTTTTGAGTATGGGTTTATAGAATGCTCTTTGTGCTTCACTTAAATCATTTGAGTATGGCTTGATAGAATGCTTTGTGTGCTTCACTTATATTTTTGACCTTGGCTATTGGTCAATCTATATTAATTATAGAATGATCTATGAACTTCACTTATATCTTTTAGGGTATGAATAAAATTATCATAGAAATTGGGCTTGGAAGAGTATCATTTAAATATCATCCCTAGCTAAAAAGGCATTAAAGAAATAGTGCTTGTTGGGAGACAAACCAATATTTATCCCTACTGTTTTTGTGTGTTCTCATGATTATGATATTGTAGTAATCATGTTTTATAGTTTTTTCTTCTTCAATAAAGTTCCAAGTAAGACCATTGGGATGATCTATGGTGACAGTTGACTTGATTCTGTGAAAAAACATAAAGTTTTGTGCTCATTGTCAGAATTTTAAAACATCACAGAAGCGTGATTTTGTTCTGACTTTTTTACACAAGGTTGTCGTACGAATTGCCTAGGTTGCCCTAATTTTTTAGGATTTTTGGAGTAACAGAAGTTTGGCTAGTATTCAGATCATTACATATTGTTCAGTTTTTGACAGATTCTGACCTTAATGCATAGTTTGTTTGTTTTCTAGTTTCGATGGCTTATATTGCTGAATATAAATGTTGGAAATTATATAGTATAGTAGGAATTATGTGGAAAAAATTATGAATCTTGTCTTTGACAGTACCCAAGTGAATGATTTGTTTTATCATACTAACCCATCTCACAAAGTTCCGTTAAGTTCTGTGTGATTGAAGTTTTCAAGTTTTGTGTGAGATATCGATATGAGGAGAATAAAGAGTGGAACCCCAAGATAAAATTTAAGGGGGATACAATCAACTAACCTTCGGGATGCCCCGGAAGGCATCCCCTCTTTCGTCTTCAAAACTATCGGTATACCTTACTCGGAGCTATATTTTTATTCGTCACATGATATGAGTTTTGCTTGGAGCGTTATTTCATTTTACTAGCTATTTGAATAAAATCATTGGATCTGAAATCTTGAATGATAGAGAGTCCTCACATGGCTATTTAACTACTTGACTACGCATTGATCTTCACTTATATATTTTTGGAGTACTTTTGTCATTTACTCTCGTGCTTCACTTATATCCTATGAGTAAATGGTTGAACGAATTAAATATGATAAATCTAAAATTATATATGTTTTATATGCTTATCCCATGGGTAGTAATGATTTCACATATAAGAAGTATACATGGTAAAATTTATTGAAAGTTAGCAAACACCGCACTGGTCACTTGAACAATTCATGAAAGAATATTGAAGGAAGAGATATTTCACATATAAATAAACTATCTTGGACATCTTATATGATTGTGAGCCCCATTAATCATTTTCAAACTTGAGAAAATTAGTTAAGTTGGACAAGAAAGACAACATAATGAGTTATGCTTGGGTATATTTGTATAGAAGTTATATTGTTCGGATCCTCCAATATGTGGTGCTTGCTTAGGATCTTTTGATAGCCAAAAATTTGTACTAAGTAGAGATACTACTTGTGCATCCAAAACCCTTAAACCTAGTTTCTTGCCATGAGTGTCCACCATATCTACATGTGGATTGAATAAGATCCTTCAAGTAAGTTGTCATTGGTGCAAAAAGCAATAAAAATTGCTCCTAAATATGTATGATCTTTTATTGTAAAGGAAAATAAGCGTTTTACGAACTTGTGATGGTAAAGAAATAAAAGCGACGGACTGCATAATAAAGGTTGCTATCATAGGGCAATACAACGTGACGTTCCTTTACATTAAGGGTTTGCACATCCAAAATTAAAAAGTGCATGACAACCTATGCTTCCCTCTGTGAAGGGCCCACCTTTTACTTTCATGCATTTACTTTTATGCAAGAGTCAATAGTATTCCTACTTAGTTCAACCTCAACTATTCTTTAGTTGGCAAGCATCATGTGGTGGGGAAGATCCAAGCATATCTGGCCATTCAAATATATTTGATCATGAATTATTATTGTTGACAACTATCTATATGATAAATAAGTTGGGAGGCGAAACATTAAGCCCCTGTCTTTCTCTGTGTTCGACGGATGCCATTTGCTCCAAAAATATGCTTTGAGTGTTAGCAATCATGGAACACTATATGATAGTTGAGTATGTGAAATTTGCTAAATCAAAGCTCTTACATAAACACTTCCTGAAAATAAGATGAATTGCAATTGTTTGGTGACTGAAAGCATAGTTAGTTAGTTTTCAAGAAACTTTATGGGTCTATACTTTAACATGTGAATAGCTTGTTACTTCATCATGAGAAGTTTTATGAGATGAGCTACTGTTTATGATATATAATGATGCTAGAAAAAGTGTTTGGAACTATCATTGGTCAAATTTATGCATTATCCTAGCATTCACACTTCATAAATTATTTCTTTTATCATTTACCTACTCGAGGACGAGCATGAATTAAGCTTGGCGATGCTGATACGTCTCTAACGTATCTATAATCTATAATTTATGAAGTATTAATGTCATGTTTACAACAATTTTATATGGTTTTTGTATGATTTGTTTAGAACTAACCCGGACTGACGTTGTTTTCAGCAGAACTATTGTGGTGTCGTTTTTTTGTGCAGAAATAAAAGTTCTCAGAATGGACTGAAAATTTACGGTGATTTTTCATGGACCAAAAGAGACACCCGAAGCACAAGAGCTGGTCCAGGACATGGACGAGGACGCCAAAAGCCCTCTAGGCACGCCCTACCCCCAGGGAGGGTGCTCCGGGCTTGTGGGCCCCTCGGGCACCCCCTTGACGTGAGACCGACGCCAAAAATTCTTATAAATACCCAAACCTCCGAAAAGAACCATAGATCAGAAGTTTCGCCACCGCAAGCCTCTATAGCCATGAAAAATCAATCTAGGCCCTCTTCGGCACCCTGCCGGAGGGGGCCATCATCACCGGAGGCCATGGAGGAGGAAGCCGAAGGAGGCCATCATCACCATGGAGGCCAAGGACTAGAGGGAGAACCTCTCCCCATCTAGGGAGGGAGGCCATGGAGGAGGAAGCACAAGGGGGAGACCCTCTCCCCCTCACTCTCGGTGGTGCCGGAGTGCCTCCGAGGGAACCATCGCCGCGGTGATCGTCTTCATCAACATCACCATCTTCATCACCTTCATCATCTCTTTTAAGCGTTCCACTCTCCCGCACCCCGTTGTAATCCCCTACTTGAACATGATACTTTATGCCACATATTATGATCCAATGATGTGTTGCCATCCTATGATGTTCTGAGTAGATTTCTTTTGTCTTTTGGGTTGATTGATGATCTATATTGGTTTGAGTTGTTTGTTTTATTTTGGTGTTGTCCTATGGTGCCTTCCGTGCCGCTCACACGTGAAGGATTTCCGTTGTAGGGTATTGCAATATGTTCATGATTCGCTTATCGTGGGTTGCTAGAGTGAAAGAATCTTAAACCCGAGTAAGGGTGTTGTTGCGTATGGGATAAAGGGGACTTGATACTTGAATTCTATGGTTGGGTTTTACCTTAATGATCTTTAGTAGTTGCGGATGATTTCTAGAGTTCCAATCATAAGTGCATATGATCGAAGTAGCGAAAGTATGTTAGCTTATGCCTCTCCCTCATATAAAATTGCAATAATGATTTCCGATCTTGTTAACAATTGCCTAGGATAATTCCACACACCGATCCATCATTATTCCACACTCGCTATTTATAATATATAGTAATCTATTCTAACTTTATGTTAACAACACCTATTTTAATATTTTAGTTCTCCGATATCATGCAAAGCTATCCTCTTCATACCCACAACGTAGTTTTATTTCTCGTTTCTAGATGGAAGCAAGTGTTCGGTGTGCGTAGATTCGTATCAGTGGCAGATAGGACTTGATAGAATATTGATCTTACCTTTAGCTCCTTGTGGGTTCGACACTCCATACTTATCACTTCCACCTTTGGAAATTGCTACGATGATTCCTTGCACTTGGGGATTATCACCTGGATATCGTCACGATTATTTGATCTTCTATGAATTTCCCAACAATAATTTGTTCACCCACCATGTGCTATACTCATGAAAGAAGCCACTAGTGAATCCCAGAGCCCCGGGTCTACTTTTCCAACATATTGCTTTCCGATCAACTATTTGCAACTTTTGTTTTCAGATCTATTATTCCAAAAAAACAAAAATATCTTGTTGCACTTTTTATTTATTTGTTTTACTTTGTGTTCTTGCGAGATCTATTTGCCAAAACTATCACTACCTAATCTATCTTATTATCGTAGAGAGCGTGACAACCTCTCTTTCGTGTCGGGTTGCAAGTATTTGTTGTTTGTGTGCAGGTGCTGCTTACATGGGTGTGTGATCTTCCTTTATGGATTGATACTTTGGTTTCGTAAACTGAGGGAAATACTTACTATCGCTGTGTTGCATCATCCCTTCCTCTTTGGGGAAATACCGACGCAGTCTCAAGCCACGCCAAAAGGAATTTCTGGTGCCGTTGCCGGGGAGGAAGCAATCTCATCTACTAGGTTCCTAATCACAAATCTCATCTCCTTGCAATCTCACCTCAATCTCATCTACTAGGCATCCCCTCTTTCGTCTTCAACACTATCGGTATATCTTACTTGGAGCTATATTTTTATTCGTCACACAATATGTGCTTTGCTTGGATACTCATTATATTTTTTTTATTTTCTGTTAGGTGTTATTTATATTCTTTTTTTTTCAATAAAAAGTTCCAAGAATTGCCTTAGGATGCTTGCATTGCATGTTTTGATGAGTGTTGTGTAAAAACAGAAACTTTGGCTGGAGTGTTTGAAATTTCATATTTTACTGGAACGTGGAAAGTTTCTGATTTTTTTACACAGTATGTCCATATAAATTTTATATCATGTACTAAATTTTCATAATTGTTTGAGCTACAGAAGTAGACTGTTTTCATAAATTTCTACAAACTGTTCTGTTTAGACAGATTGCTGTCATAGTTTCGTTATCTACTTATCCTATAGTTTCCATAGCCTATATCGGTAGATATGAATTGTGGAAATGATAGTATACAGTACCTAATGTTTGAAAATTATTGTGCAACTTGTCTTGGCAGTACATAAATAGTTGATTTATTATTATATGTATTAACCTATCTCATGAGTTCTTTTTGAGTTTTGTGTGGATGAAGTTTTCAGTATTAGGTGAACCGTGATATGAAAGGAATTAAGGAGACACAAAAGCTCAAGCTCGAGATGCCCAAGGCATCCCAAGATAATATTGAAGAAGTCTCAAGCATCTAAGCTTGGGGATGCCCCGATAGGCATCCCACCTTTCTTCTTCAACAATTATCGGTTAGTATCGGTTGATCCTAAGTTTTTGCTTCTTCACATGATGTGTGCTATTCTTGAAATGTCATTTTATTTTTGTTTTACTTGATGTTTTAATAAAATACTTAGATCTGAAAGTTTTAAATAAAATAAAGTCCTTAAATAGTCGCCAAGGAGGCTAAGTAAGCGGCATTCACATCCCGTCAACGAAGCTCCTTTCTATGTCATTTAGTCTTGTGCTTCACTTATATCCTATGAGTAAATTGTTGAATAATTTTAATGCCATGAAGTTGAAACCATATCATGCCTAGTGGTAGCTTCACATTGGGTTTAGAAAGTGAAATCTTTTGAGGCTTGACAATCACAATATTGGTCATACAAGCAATTCATGAATAATTGGTATAAGGAAGAGAACTTTCACATGCAAATACACTATCCTGGAAATCTTTTGTGATTGTGAGCCCCCATCAAAATATTATATGACAAAAAATTTGACGTTGGACAAGGAAGACAACGTAAAGATTTATGTTTGTTCATATTCACATAGAAGTTATATTGTCATAGATCCTTCAACATGTGGTGCTTGCCCCCATCTTTGATAGCCAAAAATTCCGCACCAAGTATGATCTCAACTTGTGCATCCAAATCCTTAAACCCAGTCTTTGCCATATGAGTCCACTATATCAACCTATATGCGGTATTTCCGTGCCGTTCTAAGCAAATTTGTATGTGCCATCTCTAATTTTCAAAATAAACTTCTCTTTTGTGTGTTTGTTTCGCTCGCGAAGCAGTGAGGGGTGGCTAATATTTTCCATGCTAGATGTGTTATTCTCACGATGAGTGTTTATTCACTTGTCATTGCATGGGAGTAGGGTAAAGGTATTAGGGATGCCCAGTCCCGAAACGCAAAAATGAATTTACTTTATGTTGTCAAATAATAAATTCCATGGAAAGTGAAAGTATGGTGGAAAAAATGAATAAACTTTATTTTCTGTTTGGGAACCGCTTATGATATATCTAGCATGGAAAGTGTTGGGAACTCTAAGTCGTTTTCGTTGGTGGGATGGATACACCTCCCAAAATGTTATTATCTCTAAGTTTTTCGCTTTGAGCTCTCGCACCTCTACAAATCCCTACTTCCCTCTGCAAAGGGCCTATCTTTTTAATTTATGTATTTACTTTTATGCAAGAGTCAAAGTTTTTTCTCTATATTCCTTTTTATTTTTCTCCTTTTGGCAAGCATCATGTGGTGAGGAAAGATCTAGACACATATGTCCAGTTGAATATGGGTAGCATGAGTTATTATTTCTGACATCACCCTTGAGGTGAATACGTTGGGAGGCAAAGCAATAAGCCCCTATCTTTCTATGTGTCCGGTTGAAACGTTTTGCCCATGTGTATGTGGTGAGTGTTAGCAAACATAGAAGACTATATGATGGTTGAGTATGTGGAGCTCTTACTTAAACTCTGTTGAATAAGTTGAATTGCAATTGCTTGGTGACTGAGAACATAGGTTGTTGGGTTTCAAGAGAATTCATTGTTTGAACCTTAACATGTGAATTGGTTGTTACTTTAACATGAGAAAACTTTATGAGAAAAGAATTGATGTAATGATGCTAGGAAAAGTAATTGAAATTATCATTGATCAAACTTATGCACTTTGCTAGCATTCACACTTCATAAATTATTTCTTTTATCATTTACCTACTTGAGGACGAGTAGGAATTAGGCTTGGGGATGCTGATACGTCTCCAACGTATCTATAATTTATGAAGTATTCATGCTGTTATTTTATCATTCTTGGATGTTTTACAATCATTTTATAGCAACTTTATATCAGTTTTTGGGACTAACCTATTGACCTAGTGCGTAGTGCTAGTTGCTGTTTTTTGCTTGTTTTTTACATCGCAGGAAATCAATATCAAACGGAGTCCAAACACCATGAAACTTTTTGGAGTTTTTTTGGACTAGAAGGAAACCAATGGGCCAAAGCTGCACTGGGGGGGTGCCCTGAGGGGGGCACAACCCACCAGGGCACGCCAGGAGGCCCAAGCGCGCCCAGGTGGGTTGTGCCCACCTCGATGGCCTCCCGCACCCCCTCTTTGCACAATAAATTCCCAAAAATTCCAAAACCCTTCGTGGGTAACCTAGATCAGAAGTTCCGCCGCCGCAAGTCTCTATAGCCACCGAAAACCAATCTAGACCCCGTTTCGGCACCCTGTCGAAGGGAGGAATCATCTCCGGTGGCCATCTTCATCATCCTGGCGGCCACCACGATGAGGAGGGAGTAGTCCATCCTCAGGGCTGACGGTTTGTACCAATAGCTATGTGTTTAATCTCTCTCTCTCTCTCGTGATCTATATCATCGGCTTTCTTAATATAGATGGATCATATGATCTTTCTCCCCTCTATACTCTTATTGTGATGAATTGATCTTTGCCCTTTGAAGTTTTGTTATGTCGGATTGAATGTTCAGATTTGGGAACACATGATGTATGTCTTGCAGTATGAATACTTGAGGTGACATTGGGGTATCTTTTTGGTTCACTTGATATACGTTATGACACTCAACTTGCGGATTCCCGCGGTGATATTGGGGTAATCTGTGCATAGGGTTGATGCACGTTTTTATTATCTTTTCTCCGATAGAAACTTTGGGGATTCTTTGTAGTTCTTTGTGTGGATTGAGTATTATGAATATGAATTTGTTTTGGTGTTATTTTAGTACGAACTCTTGATTAGATTGATCGTAAAGAATAGCTTGTGTTATTTTAGTACAAACTCTAGGATAGATCGAACGAAAAGAATAGCTTTGAGGTGGTTTCGTACCCTACAAACAATTTCTATCTTATGTTCTCCGCTAATAGGAACTCGGGAGTGATTCTTTATTGCACTTTGAAGGATAATCATATGATCCAACTATGTTAGCACTGTTGAGAAATTGCACTAGCGAAAGTACAGACCCTAGGCCTTGTTTTCAAGCATTGCAATGCCGTTTTTGTGCCCGTTTACTATTTGTTCCCTTGCTGTTTTTATTTATTCAGATTATAAAAATATATTTCTACCATCAATATTACACTTTTATCACCATCTCTTCGCCAAACTAGTGCACCTATACAATTTGACATTGTATTGGGTGTGTTGGGGACACAAGAGATTTCTTGTATTTGGTTGTAGGGTCGTTTGAGAGAGACCATCTCCGTCCTACACCTCTCACGGATTGATAAACCTTAGGTCATCCACTTGAGGGAAAATTGCCACTGTCCTACAAAACTCTGCGATTGGAGGCCCAACACGTGTCTACAAGAATAAAGTTGCGTAGTAGACATCAGCTACATCATGTCATCGTTCTTATTTCATTACCCCATTTTCCCCATGAACTTAATACACTAGATGCATGCTGGATAGTGGTCGATGTGTGGGGTAATAGAAGTAGATGTAGAATCATTTTGGTCTACTTATCTTGGGCATGATGCCTATATAATGATCATTGCCTGGATATCGTCATGATTATTTGATCTTCTATCAATTTCCCAATAGTAATTTTTCCACCCACCATGCGATATACTCTTGAGAGAAGCCACTAGTGAATCCTATGACCCCCGGGTGTACTTTACCAACATATTGCTTTCCGATCTACTATTTGCAACTTTTGTTTTTGGATCTATTATTCCAAAAAATAAATACCTTGCTGCAATTTTTATTTATTTGTTTTACTTTGTGTTCTTGCGAGATCTATTTGACAAAACTATCACTACCTAATCTATCTTATTACCGTAGAGAGTGTGACAACCTCTCTTTCATGGGGGTTGCAAGTATTTGTTGTTGGTGTGTAGGTGCTACTTACGCGGGTGCGTGATCTTCCTCTACGGATTGATACCTTGGTTTCATAAACTGAGGGAAATACTTACCATTGCTGTGTTGCATCATCCCTTCCTCTTTGGGGAAATACCGACACAGTCTCAAGCCACGTCACCCTTGAGATAGAAACTCTACCTAGCCCCAATACTTTGCTGCTGCTTTTGTCGGCAAATACGATGTGGTCTTTTGTTGGAGGTCGAAGAGTTTGCTCTGTCAATAGGCTTCGATCACCATTCATGTGACTGGTGCATCCACTATCCATAATCCATTCACTGACATTGGATTTGTCTTCCTGCATTGATAATTAGTCTAGTTCACCAAGGCATGCAACTGTAACATGCATTGATGAAGATATTACAGTGCACGATTGTATGAAGACAATGGACGATATGAATGATAACATTCACATTGGTTATCTTGTGTCCAAACAAGATTGTTTTTGGGTCTCCAGAGATAATCTTCAAGATAGAATTCATCCCATCTAGAGACCCCATGCTGCACGAAGATATTAGGTCTTCTTAACCACCCACATGCGAAGGGGTGGCTTAGAAGCAAAGAGACATAAGGCAACATCAGAGAATTTAGGCAAAGATGCCCTAATGGCACATTTCACCAGTGGGTTAGAGTACTCAAATGAATATGCAGAGTAATTCTTAGTAGGATGAACATAACGGTTCATGCCATAGTCCACATATTCATGAGCCCTTTCAGTTCTTCCCTGTGAAACATAGGTGTTAGAATGATCATATAAAGATCTTTGTCTTCTCGAAGACATTGATCTGGAGTATGTCTTCTTCTTGAGAGTTCTTGTCATGACATTCAGTGGAAGCTCCTTAAGAAGATATTTGGGAACCCATATTTTCTTCAAAGGTGAACCATTCCTACATTTAGTACCCATGTACCTAACAAATACTTCACCATTTTTGTATTTGAATAGTTTGCAATTGGAATCAAAAGATTCATCAACAATAATGGGATGTGCACAATTAAAGCCAGATAATGTGGAAGGATCAACTGAGGGGCCTTTTGCTGCTACCCATGTGGTTTGGGGGTACCGCTCAGGTGTCCAGTATGATCCATCTACATTGACGTTTCTTTCGAAACCCACACCCTCTTTGCTAGGGTTTTTGTTCAAGATTATCTTCTCACGACATCACAAAGAATCGGATGGCCCTTCAAACTCTTGTACATGCCTGTTTCGAGCAATGACTTCAACCTGTCATTGTCATTAGTGATAGCAGTGGCTTCCTCAGATGAGGGGTTAGTCACCACAGATACAGTCGAAGATAATGCATTTTCAAAAGCATTTGAACATTTAGAAGTTGAATCATTAGTTTCAAGAGCAAGACATTTTAAGCATGGAGCATCAAATTCATCCTGATCGGTACTGATCTGCTATGCTAGGAGTAAGTCCTCATCCTTCTATAGGTCATCATGAGCTTCTCTCAACTTATCAAGATCAATCTTTTTCCGAAGATATTCGAGAGAAAGCTTCTCATGTTCAGTTGAGAGGGCATCATGACGTCTTTGGAGATCCTCAAACCTTGAACAAAGACTACGCATGTCTCTAGCCATAGTTTCCTTCACACTCATCTCTTCTCATAACAGGTCATCGCGTTTCTCTAGAGTAGTTGCATTTTCTCCATGGCACTTTGTTGCTTGGTGGCAATTTTTACAAGTTTAGCATAGCTAGGTTTCATGTCATCATCAGATGCAGCTTCAGATTCGGAGTCATGACATGAGGGTTTTGAGGATACCTTGGAGACTTTCACCATGAAGTAGTAGGCAGGAGTGGTATCATCATCACTGGCTTCAATGTTGAAGAAGGAGCCATTGTCTTCGGGTTCGAAGACAAGCGTGAAGAGATATGCCGAGGCATTGCCAGTCCAACTACTTCAGCGTCAGATTGCTCCTCGGATGCTTCCTCAGCCTCAGAACGAGATTCAGACTATGAATCTATCTCCTTTCCAATAAAGGCATGTGCCTTGCCAGATGCACTCTTCTTGTGTGATGAATATTTTGCATACTTCTTCTTCTTCTTCTTGTCATCTGATTTATAGTCCTTGCTCTTCTTCTTGGATTCATTTTCCCATCAAGGACAATTAGCAATGAAGTGACCAACTTTCTTGCACTTGTGACAGGTTTGTTTCTTGCTGTCCCTTGAAGAAATTTCACCAGACTTATTGGAATCACGCTATGAAGATTTTGCATAGCGTTTTGACTTGGCAAACTTCCTAAATTTCCTGACAAGCAGAGCAAGTTCTTTTCCAAAGTCTTTGGCACCATTAGAACTGCAGTCAGAGCCGTCTTCAAACGAGGACACAACCTTGGACTTCAGGGCACGAGAGCGACTGTAACTGGGACCGTAGATGTCCCTCTTCTCAGCTTGTTGGAATTCATGTGTGTTCAACCCCTCGAGGATATCGGCGGGATCCAAACTTTTGAAGTTAGGGCACTCTGGGATCATGAGTGTTAGAGTGTCAAAGGAATTGTCGAGTGATGTGAGTAGCTTCTTCATGACTTCATGTTTGGTGATATCAGTGGTGCCAATTGCATTCAACTCATTTGAGATGTCAGTGAGACGATCAAACGTGAGTTGTACATTTTTGTTGTCGAGTCTCTTGAAGCGGTTGAACATGTTGCGAAGAACATAAACACGAGAGTCTCTTTGAGATGAGACACCTTCATTCACTTTGGACAACCATTCCCAGATTTGCTTTGCGGTATTCAGTGCACTCACACGGCCATATTGTCCCTTCGTCACGTGACCATATATAATGTTCTTGGCAATGGAGTCTAGTTGTGCGAACCTCTTCACATCAGCAGTAGTAACAACTTCGCCAACCTCAGGAATGCCCGCCATGACGACATACCATAGGTCATTGTCAATGGCTTCGAGATGCATGCGCATCTTGTTCTTCCAGTAGGGGTAGTCGGTGCCATCGAAGACAGGGCACATAGCGTAGAACTTGATTATCCCTGCAGTCGACATAGCTAAAACTCCAGGTGGTTAAACCGAAACACAGAACACGGGAGTACCTTTGTCTGATACCAATTGAAAGTGTTAGTTATCGACTAGAGGGGGGTGAATACGCAATTTTAAGAAAGGTTTCGAAACAATGAATGTATTCGAAATGTGTGGAAGCAAAACATGACCAGTTAGGGATACAATCAAGGTTCTAGGCAAGGTATGCAGTATCATGAAGACATACAAGCAAGTTTAGCATTATTATTGTACACACTAAGATGAGTCGAGGACAAACTTATACAAAGTGAAGATAAACAATAGATATGAATGTCTTCGGGAAATGTCTTCAGTCAGAAATATTCAAGCAATGGCTTCACAGTTCAGTATAGTATGTAAAAGAGTGAAGGATAGAACTAATAGCTTGATAAAGACACACGATTTGTTGGACCAGTTCCACTTGCTGTGACAACTGTACGTATGATTAGATTCAACCCAGAAGACCTCCGATTCATCTTGTCCCCCTTGAGCGGAATTCACTTAGACAGAGCCCAATCATCCAGGTAAGTCTTGAGGGGAGACTTCCGAAACCCGTACAAACTTGGTCACCCGGCAGTCCACAATGACTCTTGGATGCTCTAGACCCAGACGCCTAACCGTCTGGAAGATCACAATCTTCAAGTGTAATAAGTCTTCAGTAATCTCATAATAGAACGACTTCGGTGATGCTCAAACACTCTACATCTGGGTTTCTCCTCGTAGGATTTCTCTCTCTCTCTCTCTTAATGTCTTCAAGGTAGATTGCTCCAAAATGACAACAGTTGTATCTCTTTATGAGCAGCCACCTTTTCATGGTGGAAGGGGTGGGCTATTTATAGCCAGAGGGCAACCCGACCTGATATGACCAAAATGACCCTGGGTCAATGGCCAACCGACACGTGTCACAACGGTTGGATTTCAAACACACGCGGCAACTTTACTTGGGCTACAAGTAAAGCTGACTCAACCAATTATGGAAGAGATCTCCTCTCATTGTATTTAATCGAAGATATAGGTATGGGTTGAGCATCATGTCAGCATCTGACTTCGATCACATCAACCCCACTTAACAGTACAGTGGTTCCTATGACTCATGAAGAAGAAGCAAAACAACCAAAATATTTCATCTTCGCATTTCATTGTCTTCAAGCGAATGTCTTCGCATACCACCAATGGCTTCAGCCATCATCAATGTCTTCGGACATTTTTGGGGGTCGTCTTCGACGGCTAAACCGAAACTCCAAGGACTTCTATTCGTGTTATACTATGAACTCTCACAATCACATTAGTCCCTCAACCACATTTGTCTTCAATACTCCAAAACCAACAAGGATGTCACTAGATGCACTTACAACTGGTGCATTACATCTTGCGGTGTCTTGGTGTATCAACATATGTTTTTCTTCAGTAGCACAAATTACTTCAGAAAGTAGTATTCATTGTTTTGTTTTGAGAGAAATAAAAATGACCATCCCAATTGACACAACTGCAGAATAAAAGGATATCCTATATTAATGTTGCAACATGTAAATATCACCATTTGGCACGAATAGAACATTCCAGTTTTGCTAAAATAGACAAATCCACGAGGAGTACTCCTAATTTTGGATCGACATATGTTTTTCTCAGTATGATGGTCATGTGTAATCCCAATTTTGTCACCTAAAGTGCAATCATATTTGGCAAAAGGATTTAGTAGCTTAAAGTGGAGTAGTTAGAGTAGATTGAGTAGCTTAAAATGGAGTAGTTATAGTAGCTCCAGTAGCTTAAAATGGAGAGTAGATTCGGTAGCTTAAAATGGACTAGTTATAGTAGCTTCAGTAGCTTAAATGGAGTAGTGTACTGTTGTTGTTAAGTTCCAGTTAAATGGAGTAGTTAGTGAAGTAAGAGAGTTTCTTCATCTTGGAATACTTAGAGTGTAATTAAAATTTGTTATATACTGCTTGCTTGCAACAGTAGTGCACTACTCTTCTTGCTTGAATCAGCAGTGCACTACTCTTCTTGCCTTCTTTTTCTTGAATATTGACTACTGCTAGTTGTTTCTAAATCAAACACATGCATTAGTTGGAATATGTTTTGGTTCAAGTACTACTACTATTGGCTGCAGGCGGTTAGTACTAGAGTACTAACTAACTATAGATGGATGTGAATGTGTTGCGGACGGCTAGCTTAGCTGGGCGTGGAGGATGGAGTGGGCGAACGTGGAGGGTGTTGTTGGGCTGGTGGTGGCGATAAGTAAGTAAACAATCAAGACCTAGAGTTTTGCTCCATTTGGCATTCTTCTCTATACAGGCATTTGGCATTCTTCTACTCTTGTCATATTGGTATATTTATATAGGGAGTGTTTATATACAGTTTTATATGGAGCAGTATTTTTTTAGTAGTACAGTTTGTAAATATGAACGAAAAAATAACTTGCTATAAAATATAAACTTTGCAAAAAAAATAAAATTCAAAAAAATTCAAAAATCATAAAATTCAAAAACTTTTCACAACAAAGAGTACAAATGATCATACAACAAGCCTCATCAAAATTTAGTTGGTCTCTGCTCTCTTCTTGCTCTCTTCTCCTCTCTTCTCTTACAAATCATACAACAGGCCTCATTCAAAAACTTAGCATACAAACTTTTAAAAAATTAGAAAATTCAAAAACTTTGCAAACATTCTTTAATATGGAGTTACAAATACATGATCACAATCATCATAGCATCCATCACATGCTCCCCAAGCATCTCCTTAAGCAACTCTCTCCATTAGCTGTAGGTTGCGTAGGGCATTTGCATAAACCTCTTGAGGGTATGTAAGTCTTGGCGGTAGCAACCCAAGAGTCTCAAGTCTTTCCTTGTTCACATGCGGTATTTTATAGCCATTGCCACCTGCATGGTTCAAAATTTCAATCATGCAAGCCTGTAGGAATAAGAAAACTTTGTTCAGCTTGTAAACCTCATAGTTTTCAAAATCTTCCACCACACCCTTAATAAGGTCTTGAAGGGTTCTTGGGCTTAGACAATCTATCAGAGGTTGCAACGAACTGAAGAATCCAATGCCAAGTCCATTCAAATCAGGGCTATTGGCAGGGTGCTGAATTAGTCTGATGTCGAGTCCTATGCTTTGGCCGGCTGCTAAAAAATCCGGGTCATTAGGCAAGATATGCGGCTTTGCGTTGTCCTGTTGTATGAAGATAATTTGCCCAGCATCATCCTGAGGCCGTTGCTGGCAGCAAATTATCTATCATGAACTCTCTCATCACTTGCATGTTAACCTTTATAGACTTTGTCTCCATTGTTCCTCTAGGCCTATTATCGCTTATCCTTTGAGCGGGAAGTTCTTTCACAAACCACAAAATTCCAATTTTGCCAGAGAACGTCACATTTCCTTCACTGTCCCACCTTGGCCTAGTAACGGCAGTCAAGAACATGACCTTTCCAATACTACTGCCGCTTTGTAAAGTTCTTGTAGGCTCTTCCTGTTCATCTAGCAGATAATAGTTTCTGTTTTCTTAGTCATATAGAACCATTTCTCGTCAATATGCACAATATTGTGCATGGTCTTGAATTTAGGCCTTCCAGTTTCTATTGTTGTCTCATCGAGCATTGACAAGAAAAAATTCATTCTATCCTTCTTGTTCTTTTCCTTAAGAATTGGCTTCACACAGTTGGAATGCCTCTTTTATCAACTTCAACTTGAACTTCATGTGGAGTGTGGTGGGGCTGCATCCGAGTTGCCAAGCAAGTGACCTGATAGTAGACCTTTTGTTCAGAGGGATAGTAGGGATTTGGTCTAGGTTGATGTTCTTTGCCTTTCTTCCACAATTTCCTTTTCTCTTACTCGAAACGTCAACCTCCAAACCTTGTGCAATTTGCTTCATCACTTTCTTCAAAGCTCTTTGAATATTCCAGACACATACGCCGAAAAAGTCAGCAATTATTTTCTTGTCATCTCTCTTTAGTTTGCCCCTCTATTCATACCCAATGTATGCAATGCAACATAAGCAACATACTTCCATTTGTCATCAAGGCTGTCCCTTTTTTGAACTACTTGCTCAACACCTGCACGAAAGAATAAAACAAAGAAATGATGAAATAAAATGATGAAAGGATAAAATGACAAATCTATTTACAACAAAAACATGTTAGCCTACTCCATGATGTTGTATCATTTGTTAACTAAAAATATTCAGTTAAAGCATTAGCATATTGTACAAGTTTTATCAAGCATACTCCTGATACATTTACTACTATCACTGCATTATCAAACATTATCAATTTTTCTATTGTCAAAAATACTCCATTATCAAGAGTGCTCCATTTAAGACTATCACTGCATTATCAAGAGTATATTATCAAGCATTATGAGTTTAAACAACATCAGTTTTTTAGTCAGTTCACAAATAGTACAATTTTACTACTGAGATAAGCAACAGTTTTTTAGTTAATAAACAACAACAATTTTTGTATAATTTCAGAACCTGAGCTTATTGTAGCTTTTCCAGTTGATAAACAACATAAATTTTTCAGTTAATAAACAACATTAGTTTTTCAGTTAATAAACAATTGCTTGCTATAGCTATTCCTAAATTCAACAATATATAATTTTCAGAACAATATCTAATTTTCAGAACTGTTATATCTACTCAAGTTCATAGATTTTCAGAATAATAATTTTGGTTTGGTTTATATTGCAAGTTCACACTCCAGTTTGTACAATTTCAACCTGTGTACTCCTTCTAATGGATGGATTGTTTGATAACATCTTGTGCACTCCTTGTGAAGTAGAATACACAAGATGTTTGAAACTATCTGAAACAAGTTCTTGGAGTACTCATCACCTGCTTCTTGACCGGGATCGATGCCTTCTTCTTCCATGTTGAAATCACCATCTTGATCCACATGGCCTCCTCCAAGTATGTCCTCTTCATTGAGTAGAGTACAATTTAGATCAAAGTCCATGTGTAATTGCTGATGTGAAAGTGTCAAATTATTGACTTTGTCAAATTTTTGCTGGCATACTTGTTGTGAAACTATCAAATTGTTGTTGTCATTATTGCTGCTTTTGTCAATTTGTAACTGCTTCTTCTTCTGTAAAATTGTTGTTGCTTCTTCTACTGCTACCATTGTCATGTTTCAACCTTATAGCAGTCAAATTGCTGATACTACTGCTGTCATATTTCCAACTTAGAGCTGTCAAATTGCAGACCTAGAGCCATGGAATTGTTGCTGATGCAGGAGAAGGAACACACCCAGGAGATGGTTGTAGATGTTGTTGTTGCTGGAAAAAGGACCACACCTACAGGTAAACCATGATCACCATCTTCTTCAAAACCATGTGCATCTGCTGATCTTCTATTGCTGTCGATCCGTTCTTGATATGCTGCTGTTGTTTTCCCCTGCTGGTGGTGGTTATCTGCCTCTGTTGTTGGTGAGCCGCTATTGGTGATTTGCAGCCGCTGCTTGTGATCTCCCACTGGACCTGGAGGCAGAGGACCTAGGCGAAGGACCTGGGGGGCAGATGACCTGGACGGAGGTGGGGGCGGAGGTGGGGGCAGAGGTGGGGGGGAGGTGGGAGGGGGGCAGAGATCGGACGAAGGAGGTGGGAGACAGAGCCGCAAAGGTAGGAGACGATTCAAATCGGGAGGGGTAATCTGGTCTTTTTGACGTTTTTCACCCGGCCGGGATAGTTTCCCCAACCACCTATATTTCGAGCGCAAATACATAGTAGTGCACGCGCGCTCGTTTGCTGAGACGAGCGGCCGCTGTCACATAAATTTGTCCGCTAGATGTAGGTGCACTTATTGCGGGTTTTTAATTTTTTTAAATGCCATATCATTTAAACCATTTGTCTGAATTCAAATCCGTTTTCACAGTTGGAATCCTTACGACGATATCTTTCAAACTAGATCCCGTATAGATATATTTTGACCAATTTTTTGATGCCAACTGTGATGCTATATGGTGCAACTCTATTAGTGCATGGTGCAACTTTTTTCAAAACTATTTTTTATAGATGGATGATCCAACTTCCTATGAGCTGGCGACCTAAGAACCATGAAAACAACCTTTATGATGTGCAATTAGTCTACCGCCGCAACCAAATACCTAGTGGCCAATGGGCACCCCTCTACTCATGGATGTGTAATTTTTCATCCCGTCCCATCCACCCCACCCGCAATATGTGCAACTTAGTCTGGTGTTTCAGCCAGCTGCCTAGTAGTCGATGTGTAACTCCTTCCTCTTTCTACTCGTGGATGTGTAATTTGAGTTGGTAGGGGCAACATACGGAGTTGCATATAGTCTGCTAGGCAGTTGGTCAAGACAACAGACGAAGTTGCACATCTCACCGACAGGGATCGATCGTAGGATGATGAAAACTGCACATCCATGGGGGACTAAAAAGATGCATCAATGATTGGGTGCTAAAGTTGCACACCAACCTAGTAGGGTTGGTTCGAACAGGGTGCTAGCAAAGAAAACTACACATCCATGAGGGATACAGAGGAAAGTTGCACATCACTGTTAGGCAGTTGAACGGGGCAGTATCCGAAGTTGCACATACACTTCTAGATAGTTAGCTCAGGTAGCAAATGGTGAAATCTTAACATCCACGGGTAGGGAGAAGTTGCACATCAACTACTAGGCAGTTGCCCTGAGCAACATACGAAGTTGCACATTTGAGTGTTAGGGGTAGGTTGGGTGGAGGTGCCACTAATGAAAATTGGCGTCCACGGTTAGGGCAAAAGTTAGACGTCGATTGTTATGTAGATGCACATCAATTACTAGGCAGTTGCACCAGACGTGGACTAAGTTGCACATTTTTCTTGTCGAAACATACCCATGGGGTATCTAGTTTCGAAGAGCACGTCTAGAGGATTCCTATGGTGAAAGTGGATGTTAATTTTGATGTTCAGTTCAAAAGTTATGACTTTTGTTAGAAAAATATAACCACATTAAAATGTGTTCACATATGTTTTTGCATCAATAAAAACTGCATGTCCTTGAGTTGGGGGAAGCACATCAACAGTAAAATAGTTGCACCTTGACTGCTATGAAGTTGCACCAAACGGAGACTAAATTGTACAAACTTTTTTTTCGAAACATATCCATATGAAATCTAGTTTTAAAGAGCACGTCGTCAGAGTTCCAAGGATGAAAACGGATTCCGAGGTGAGGTTTAAAAGTTATGAGTTTTTGAAAACTCTAAAACCCAAATTAAATGAGCAACATCTTGTTTTTTTGTCTACACTATATTCAATAAGAAATTGACCACTTTTCTTCTATGGACGAAAAAAGCAGAAAAATTCTAATTTAACCAGCCGCTCGTTAATTCTCCTGGGCGCACATGCGCCCACTAGACGCTTCCTATTTCGAGACGGAGGGAGTATGTGTCACGCTCCACCACATCACGCGTACCCTCAATCAAGAAACGAAAATATTATGAGGAGCCTCTTCGGCCCGAACATCGCAACGGCATATGCTTTGCTTTGGTTCTGCGCAATGCAAACCCTGCTGCGCCCACGCGTACCCTCAACCAAGAAACGGAAAGCACAGCGCCCACGCGTCGCTGCGTCCGCACCCACCCAACCCCATCGCTGTCCCCTTTCCCCCGTTTCACGCACGCCCACGCGGCCCCGCACCGCACAACGGCTCGCCACAAAGCCAACAAACCCAGCAGCCCCAGCCCTTTCCGCCTCCCCACGCTCCCAAACCAAAGCCGCGCCCCGCCTCCGTTCTGCCCCCCCCCCCCCCCCCCCCCCCCCCAAAACCCTAGCTCCGTACCCGCGCGGCGGCCTCCACCATGAAGGGCAAGGCCGACGCCTCCAAGAAGGGCGAGGGCAGGTAAGATCCCCGCTTCTCGTGAAACTCTGCGAGGAAGCGTGGCCCAACGTTTCGCATCTATGTATGTAGGTTGCGTGACTGGTTGTTTCTTGCAGGCTCAAGGCCGCCGGCGGCGCCAGCAAGAGGAAGAAGGCCGCCGCCGCCGCTGGCAAGCCCAAGCGCCCGCCCTCCGCCTTCTTCGTCTTCATGTGAGCCCTCGCTCCTCCCTAGCCCTGCTGTTTCATCTCTAGATCTCCAGATCTGTTCTACTTTTTGTTCAGCTTCTGTTTTTCCCTTCGGGTTTCTTAGTGTATCTCGTGTCGGTTTCGCAGGTCTGAGTTCAGGCAGCAGTACAACGCGGAGAACCCCAACAACAAGAGTGTCGCCAACGTGAGCTACCTTGCACTGGTTTCTTTTCGCTTTTATCTCGTCTTGTGTAGGCATCTCAAACTGATTTTCCCGTGCTCTGAGTGATTAGGTGAGCAAGGCGGCAGGTGAGAAGTGGAGATCTATGTCTGACGAGGTGAGCGCGTCCTGTAATGCTCAAACTAGTCTCTGCATAGATCTTTCCTAGTGTACTTATCTGTCAGTACTTACTTAAAATACCTAAGCTGCACATAACTACGGATTTGTTTCTTCAATGTATATTTATGTGAAGCGGCTCATTTGCAACCGAATAGTTAAATGCAATCTGCACATCTATTTGTTCCAATAAACAACATATTTGTTACAGGGTGGCACGATTAATGTACTGTATAATTGCTTTATTAATCTGTGTTTAATTTGTTATTAGGACAAAGCACCTTATGTGGAGAAGGCTGGACAGAAGAAGCAGGACTATGAGAAGACCAAAGCCACCTTTGATAACAAGGTAATCTTGGGACCATGGTGCATGTT
Source organism: Hordeum marinum (assembly GCA_022496015.1). Taxonomy (NCBI): domain Eukaryota; kingdom Viridiplantae; phylum Streptophyta; class Magnoliopsida; order Poales; family Poaceae; genus Hordeum; species Hordeum marinum. The sequence goes on from CM039677.1 coordinate 325,251,911, forward strand.
CTTTCAATTGTGAAGGTTACAAAGTTCTAGTGCTAATTTGACATATCTGATTCCTTCAGGAGAGCGCAAGCTCCAAGAAGGCCAAGACTCAGGATGATGAGGAGGCAGAGGGCTCCAAATCTGAGGTCGAAGATGAGGGTAGCGATGAGGTATAAACATTAAGCATTATGGTTGTGTTTCGAGTGCCAATGATGTTTACCCGCTAGTGTTTTAAGTGACACGTTCAATTTTTCTGCCTGCAGGAAAATGAAGACGACGACGAGTAAATAGTGTATCCAAGCATGAGGTAGCAAATTGGGTGTTGGGTCCCCGCTTAGTGTACTAGTTTGCTATCCTGCTATCCTCAGTGTTAGATGATGAAATTTGGAAGTAGATGTGCGTTTGTGTGTTAAGGGGCCCCTCTTAGACTTGTGGACTCATGGTTTGAGAAGTTGCTTAGTTGTGTATTAGCAGAGAGATAGCCGCGAATGCCACTAGCTGTTCCAATGCTTTTCTCTTGCTAACCACTTGTGTAAGAACTTGTTTTCATTCGCTAATCTGATGACTGCCCAGCCATTGGCTCTTTGTTAATTTCGTCTTAAATTTGCCGTGGTTTGCTTCATGTGTTACTACTTCTGTGCGCTCCTGGGTGTAATCTATATGCTTTGTTTGGCTTTCTACAACTCTGAATTATTGGCCCTAGTCTGTTGGTAATTTGGTGTTTGCTGGGATTATTTCGGAGCTAGACAGTAGAATTTGAACTATATTAGTAAGGCTGACAACGTGCTGTATAATTTGCTAATCTGCGGTTTGTGGATCGGCCCTTGCCCATCTCGGATCACATTTCAGTGCTGCCGCTGCTGCTGGCATGGAACAAACAACTTCAGGTGAACTGTTGTTGACTTTTGTCGTGTGCTCGACTGTGATGGAAACGGCAACTGCATCTTTGCTCACATCCAGCTTCGATCGCTGCAGGTGTGCTTCAAAGAGAAACTCTTTGTTTTATGTCGTCATGGTGTAACTGCAGTTTCGTGAGCTGACTTCCGGGTCCAGCACCGGTCCATTTAAAAAAACGTATCACTAATCACATAGGAGAGAACTATTTTCACATGGTAGATCGCCCTTCGCACTCTTTCCAACTTTTCAAGCTGCGGGGTGTAATTTTGGATCATGTGAATATTAGGAACGCGATTTGGAAAATGTCGTCCAAGCTTCCGTAGCATAGTGGTAGTGCGTTCGCTTCGTAAGCGAAAGGTCGTGAGTTCGATCCTCACCGGGAGCATTCTTTTTCTCCTCAAGAAAGACTTACGTAACCATTTATTTTGGGTGAAGATGTTCACGGTCCTCGCCGGGAGCATTCCTTTTCTGCTCGAGAAAGATTTTCGTAATGATTTTTCTGGGGCAAAGATTTTCACGATCCTCACCGGGAGCATTCCTTTTCTCCTCAGGAAAGATTTTCGTAATGATTTTTCTGCCCAAATTATTGTTCGTGCACGCGCGCCATCTGATAGAACCGAGCGGCTGCACCCTCACCGCTCGATCAACGCAGATCCTGCAGCCCGCAGCGTCAGGTGTTACCTGGCCGGGAGCATGCGCGGTTCGCGTACATGTTTTTCGCTATTCACAGACTTCTCTCTATCCCCCTCCCGTCGGCCGCCTTCGCCCAACTTGTGCGAGTCACCTCGGTCCCAACTTGCGCCGGCCGTCGCCGGCCCACCTCCTGAGCGCCACGGCGCCGCTGTCGGTGACCTCCGCGACATACCCCAACCCATCCAATTGGACTCCGTGCTCCACGACGGGATCGGGTCCCTGACGGCTGAGATCCGATTTGTGCATGAGGTTGGCTCACCGGAGCCACGCCACTGCAGGCTACATGAGTTGCTCCATGGCGTCTCCCTGCTCCTTCCCTTGCTCCCAATGACACCTCCCTGCTCCTCCCTTTCTTCCCTATGAATAGAGACCGTACCCCCACCTCTTCCCATGGCGCCGCCTTGCTCCTCCCCATCCTCCCCATGGTGCCACCTGTGCTCCTTCCCTTTTCCCCCATGAATGGAGACCAAGCCCCCATCCTCTCCCATGGTGGCGATCTGCTCATTTCCTTCTTCCCTATGGAGACACACATGGTCCTCCCCTTCTTCCTCATGGATGAAGACCGAGCCCCCACACTCTCCCATGACAAGGTTTTTGGATCACATGACGACGGTCAATATGTAGTCGCCATGCGAAAGCTCCTCAAATGTCACCCCAATGAACTTTGTTTTGCTGGTGCTAATCAAGTAGTGCATGCTAATCAAGGCCAACCGTCAAAGTTTGTAGCTTTAATTTCTCCTCTCTTCAACAGAATTCGAGAGTGATTTTGTTGTATGCTGGACATGATGCCTCGAGTACTCTCGGATGCGATGATGTATGTTGTATTCTTATTTATATAACTAGTACTGTCGTGAAGTTATACACTGTTGTTGATATAGTCGCACACGTGAGTCCGAAGAGTTGTACATTTTCACCCATACGTTGACACATACGTTTACGGAGTTGTATACTCTCGTTGTCGTAGTTGTACACGCGTAGTCGTAGAGGTGCACCTTTTCATCGGCATAGTAGCTCCCACACAACATGTTTCTTGACGTAGTAATTCACGCACGGTTGCGGAGTTATACACTTTCATTGGCATAGTGTAACAGTCCGAAACCGATGCTCCAGAAGATTTCAGAAGATTTCCTTTGTGTTTCCGTTCTCGGCTGTGTTTCGTTTGATTGTTGCATTCATCATCGCATCATTCGCATCATCTGCATTGCATCATCACTCGTTTTCAAACTCGCATCCGTTCGTAGTTGCCGGTTCTCTCCGTTCTCGTCGCTGACCATTTTGAGACCAACCACACATGCACGCGCCCGCGACATCGTTAAATAAAATCGTTTTTAAAAGGCGCGCGGAAAATATTTTTGGATTGGGTCGAAACTTGGCGTGCGGTCTTATTATAGTATAGGTAGATCGCCTGTCGATTTTCGTCGCATTCTGAGCCCGTATGATACCCCGTCGGTCAGCCGTAGCAGTGCGGTCATCGCTATTTCGTCGGACGTTGTTTCGGTGTTTTAAAAACTTCGTGTCACGGGCCACCATTCTCTCTCTCTTCCCCACGTAGCCCATCTGCACAACCACCGTAGCCTCTCCGCTTTCGGACCGTTGAATTGACATTCGGCAGTCCGAAATCGGACAACGACCGCTAACCCTAGCCCCGAAACCTATATATAGTTCCTCCCCCTTCCTAATTGGGCAGCCAGCCCTAATCCCCCTAGAACCCCGTGCCAAACCCCTCCTTCTCCCTCCTCTAGCCGTCAGGCCCGCCGAGCCCGGATGTGAGCCTGTGAAAGCCCATCTGGGCCGGTCCCCGAGCTTCTCCCGCAGCTCCCGTGCCTGCCATGGCCGCTCCTCCCGCGCCAGCCCCGTCCACGCCAGGGCCCTCCCCGGCCCTCGCCGGAGCAGCCGCGCCGGAGCCGCCGGAGCGCCAGACCTTAGCCCCTCTCCTCCTTTCCCTCCTTCCTCTCCTCTCCCTCCATTTCTCTCTCTCCCTCTCACCCCGGCCTCTCTCTTCTCCCGCAGGTGCGCCGTCACTCGCCGGAGCTCGCCGTCGCTCGTCGCCGTCAGGAGCGGGCCAGCCGCCGCCGGATCCGGTCGCCCTGCCCCGTTCTCGGCCTCCTCCTTGAGCCAGCCATCGCCGGAGTTGCCAGCCGCCGCCGCAGCTCGCTCGCTCCCGCTCAGGATCGAGCTCGGGACGAGCCGCTCGCCCGTTGACCGCAACGCCCGTGTGGGCCTGCGCCTCCCTCCGGCCCGATCCAGCGCAACCTCCTCTCTGCCTCCCATCGCATGGGCCAGGCCCAGGGTGAGCAACCTTTTCCCCCCTTGCGTTTTTTTATGTTTTCGTAGTAGGCTCATTGCATATTTTAAAAAGTGCTCATATCTATTCATCCGTTCATTGTTTAAAATATTTTGAACATGTAAAATGCTTAGAATAAAATGTAGATTAATACTATGTCATTTGCATCCATGCCTAAAATATTTAACTTGTCATTTTGCATCATTGTCATTTAATTGGATTAACATATTTATTTAACCGTGCATCGAAATTAAATAAAATCACATATTAAAAATGTTCATCTCATTGGCATCGCATTTTCAGAATTGTTCTCAGAACTAGTACCATTTTTATAGTAATTTTGAAAACAGGTGTCTGAGTTGAAAAAATATTAAAACTAGTACCCTCTCGGCCAGTAGCAGGCCGAACAGGGATCTGTCGGCCACCTGTAGGCCGAAGAGCCCCTGTCGGCCAATCAGAGGCTAGGGGAGAGGTCTGTCGGCCAGGTGTAGGCCGAAGGGCCACCTGTCGGCTAGTGGGAGGGCGATGGGCCCCTGGATAAGGCCCGTCCCTCTTTTCTTCCTCCTCTGACCACTCGTTTCACCCTCCCCCGTCTACTAGCCTTCCCCTCTTCCCCTCTCACTCCCCTTGCTCTCCGGTGGTTCCACCTCCTCGCCGATCTCCTCGCTGGACCACCCATTTTGTTATCCTACCTGCGTAAACAATAGATCAGGGCGTTCTCCACCGGCGTACGGTATATTTTTTTGCTTCCAACTCAATCGAATGAGAACTGTCAAGTCAGTAGTGGATTTAGTTCATATTTGTCACCGTCCGTCTACAGGTAATGGCTTGCCCATTTTGCCGAGCTCCAGGTGGCCCTTGTGTTGCCGTTGATTCCGGTGCGTCTGTATTTACTATGGTGCTGGATCGTCGATGTGCAAGACGTGTTGTAAGATTCTATGTCTTGATTATCTAACTGTGGCATATTCGAATGCCTTTGTTTATAAGTTTATGATCCTTGCTTCCATTTTTGTTATAGTATGTTCCGTGCAGTGTTAGATCACATCTTACTCGGTACATTGAGGAGTGCAGAGCTTTAGCTATTCGGAGAGGTGACACAGATATTGATCTTGCTCTGCACAATAGTGAGGGTAACTTATACCATGTTATATTTACACATGGTAGGATGAGCAGTAAAATCCATGGTCCTTCGTGGGAGGAACTCGTGAATGATTATTGTCTCCGCCACAGTGACATGATGACTGTTATGCTTGAGCACTATGGAACTTATATTAGTGTCGAATTCCATCGGGATGGTGTTATGTTGTTTCCTTTACCCCATGTTGGTAAGATATTTGTTTGACTGATTTTCAGAAGATGATTCAGCTTATACGTTTTGCGGTTCATCTCAGTTATTGAAATCATTTTTTGTAGCTCTTGAGGATTTGAGTGAAACTCAGAGGGAACTTGTTGACAGCTGTTTTTATAGTCGTGGTGTCACTCTGAATTATCATCAAATGTATGTCGTGTCGCGCCAGCTCTTTGATGACAACTACATACTGTGTACTCCTTTTGTTCATAGGATGGATCGCATGAACGTTATTTCCCAACATATGGTAAGCTTTGGCCTCTGGTTTTTATTATTTGCTTGTTCTTTGCTAGTTCATAGGATGGATCATATAACTTGCTTGTTTTTGTCAGGTTATTCCTACCATGTTTGTGAGGAGTTTGATGGAATTTGTGGCTATTCCTAGGACTAGTTCTTTACTTCTTGAAATTACTTTGGATCCAGAAGATGATGATATATTTGTGAGCATTCCTTGTTCCTACTTCATTGGCTTGGGTGATCGAATGGTGTTGAAGAAGGAAGGTTTCGGTAACTTTCCGCTGGCATCGTCTATGGAAATCAACAATTTGGTGTTCGTAACATTCCAACAGCGTGAACAGGAGCTTGCTGTTGTTTTCAGCTATCTGCCACAGTGATAACGAAAGAAAGGGATCGTGTAACTCCAATTTGGACTCAGTAGGAGAAGAAGCTGAAGATGGAAAAGGAAAATATCCACGTTGGACTCAGTAGATTTATATTCTTGTAACTCCAATTTAAGCAAGTTGTATCTTAATTTCTGCAAGTTGTATCTTAGTTTCAGCAAGTTGTATCTTAACTTTGGCAAGATGTATCTTAATTTTAGCTATCCGTAGTATTCCCGTTTATATTTGCTGCCATATTGTGCCGCGACCTGTGTCCCACCATTATCTTTCCCGCCATTCTCTTTCCCGCCATTCTCTCCCGCCATTCTCTCCCGCCATTCTTTTCCGCCCGATTTCCCGCCATTGCGGTTGTCATCTGCCTATAAAAGGAGGCATTGTATGTGCCTTCCTCCATCGGCAACAAGTACCTGAAAAAACCAACGTGGTAGTCATTATGAGTTTGCCTTGTTCTGATCAAAGCATTAGGCCTAGCAAGTGGAAGAGTGTGAAGTTGTCTCGGGGGGTGGAAGCAGTTCGTTGTTGGTGCGGGGATGTCTGCAAGGTGAAGGAGGTGACGGATTTTTCAGATTGGTTGGGCATGAAGTTTTTCATGTGCGCTAATTATGAGTAAGATCCACCCGTTCGTCCTTCACTATACATCACGCCTCCGGTATATTTTAGTCACACAGATTAAACACATTGTTCGTATTGTTGTTTATTTGATTTTCATATTTCTGTTTATTTTGTAGTCTCCTCCGCCCCTGTGCCAGTACTATCATTGGATAGAACGAAAATGCCGGACTGGGCGGTGACTGAGATTCGTGAAAGAAGTCGTCGTGCATGGGCAAGTTTGGACTTGGAGGAGCGCCGCGAGAAGGCGACAGTAGAGGAGATAACAGAGTAGGAGAGAGCTTGGCAAGAGCACTGTGTGGAGCAGAGGGCTTTTCTTGTTGAGATGAAGAAGAAAAACCAAGAAAACCAACTTCGACTGGCGGAGGTCTACCGGCAGCGAGAGGAGGCCCGTGAAGCTGAGAGGCAGAGAAAGAAAGAAAGGGCTCGTGCAGCCCAGGCAACAGAAGAAGCTGGAGATGGAAAAAGAAAATATCCACGTTGGACTCAATAGATTTAGATTGCCGTAACTCAATTTCAACAAGTTGTATCTTAATTTCAGCAAGATGTATCTTAATTTTAGCACATTGTATCTTAATTTCAGTGAGAAGCGTGATACTTGCCTCTTGTGCAAGTGCATTGATTCTCTCCCGCCACTTTCTCTCCCGCCAGTTCCTCTCCCGCCACTTCCTATCCCGCTAGTCTCTCCCACCACTTTGATTCCCGCCACTTCCTCTCCTCTCCATTTTCTCCCGCCACTTTGATTCCCGCCACTTTCTCTACTCGCCATTCGTTCCCGCCATTGTCTTTCCCGCCTTTATCTCCCGCCACTTTGTCTCCCTCTTATATAACCACATTCGCAGTAAGGAGGGTGAGCAGGCCCTTCCTTTCCCTATCGCTCCTGCATCCTTCCTTCCGCTCTCGCCATTCTTTCGTGGAGATGTCTCATCCTCCTCATCCTCACTATCCTTTGGTCATAGTTTTCACAAGGGTATATCTGACCGTCTCCTTCATCTAGCTGCCAATTTCAAGATGAATGATAGAGTAGTACCATGGGAGGAACTCATTAGTAGTGACTTCATGATGAATGAGTTGTCTCACCAATTATCTAGGTCTGGGTGGCCTCCCAGTACTTTTGAGGAGATACGGAAAGAACTACTGAGGTTGCATGCCAGATGGCAGAAGCAACTGCACAAGGGTGATGCTTATCTCAGGATTGCTGTTAACAATTCAGGTTTATGGTCAGCAGAAAGTGAGGACGAGGACGACCTCTTCATGCCGAGCAGCAAGGTGAAGAGTTCTGCATCGAAGGGCAAGAATTCTACATCGACAAAGGGCAAGAGTTGTACATCGACGAAGGGGAAGAGTTCTGCAGTGGCGGAGGATGAAGACGACGTCTTCATGCCGAGTACCAAGGTGAAGACCAGCGCATCATCGAAGGGCAATAGTTCTACAACTACAAAGGGGAAGAGATCTGCATCGATGGAGGATGACGATGATGCATTCATGTAATAGGTTTTTCATGTAATATGTTTTTCATGTAGTACTATGTTCTGTAGTGCTGTAATATGTAGTGCAGTTTAATTAAGTTGTAACGTTTAATCGAATTGATGTCAATGGATTTGGTTTGCGTAACTATTGTTCTGTCTCCAAATAAGTCTCAAACATGAATATGTCCGATACATAAAGGCTACATATGTCTCATACATAAATAGATAGTCATGTCTCGTACGTAGAGGACAATATCAATCCTGGGGCTTGCGACAAATCTTCGGCTTCCTCGGATGTGGACCGGAAGGCGATAAGCGCTGAGACGGTGGACGAGTGTCACGATGACCACGACCATAGAACACCTCGTCCGTCGGTGTGTGTGTCTCCTATGTCAACGGTGGTGGTGGAGTGGCAAGAATTGTCTCCAAGATACCATAGGTGCATGCAACACGATCATCGTCCTCGCCGTCACCAGGTATGTACGAACCAGGACCAGTAAATAGAGGTGACTGAACTGAAGTCATAAACGGCTGCGACTGGCTGCCGCCTGTTGGTGAATTAAAACATGTAAGGAATGGATTACGAGACTAAATTTTGTAAAAGAATCTACAAAGCTGAGTTACCTAGGTCCATCTGTTGAAGCCAGGAAGAGTCCGCGGGCTGTGAAGGAGGTGCCTGCTGGTAGAAATAGCCCCCGGGATGTGAAGGAGGTGGCTTCTGATAGAAATAGCCCTCGGGCTGTGAAGGAGGTGCCTGCTGCCAGGAGGAGCCCCCTGGCTGTGAAGGTGCCTGTTGCCAGGAGGAGCCCCCTGGCTGTGAAGGAGGTGCCTGCTGCGAGGAGGAGCCCCCTGGCTGTGAAGAAGGTGCCTGCTGCCAGGAGGAGCCCCTTGGCTGTGAAGAAGGTTCCTGCTGCCAGGAGGAGCCCCCTGGTTGTGAAGGAGGTGCCTGCTGCCAGGAGGAGCCCCCTGGCTGTGAAGGCCGAGGTTCTGAACGCTGCAGAGAGAGGCGTGGCGGACGATGTGCTGCTCGAGTGTCAACAACATCGGAAGATCGTCTACATGTAACAGCTGCGACGATCCCGCGTATCTTCGCTTGAAGACTCTTCAACCTTGTTGCTTGCTCTTGCTCCGGGATATATTCTCCTCTGTCAACGCGGTCCACCAAAGCGGTAACCTCCTCTAGTGCCTGAGTTGACAATTCACCCTGTACGCAGAAAGTTAACCAATTGTACATGTTCATGTATACGGAAAATGTAGCATGTGAGAACAACAGAGGACATACCGCGTGGTGTCTGGTTCCCACAAGTGAGGAAGTTGGGAACAGATCGCTAGCGAGAGGAACTGGGATACGTTTCGGAGCACATGATGGAACCAAGTAGATCCTCATGCTCTGTCTGTAACGCTTCAGATACAACCCGTACCTGTCCCAGTCGAAGACACGAACTTCATCCCATATATTTGTCGGGGCAGTATTCCATTCCTCGAGGTACGGTCTGATATCGTGAACCCAAGAAGTCTGGGACTTGTTTCCTCCGCTGCGACTGTACCTGAGATTGAAATGCACGTTACATGATTAGCTATAAGTAGACCGAAATAGTCTCAATAACCTATTAATGTAGATATGAGAACCAAAGTAGTATTACTTACTTGTGCACGTGATCCAGTAATCGTGAAATAACCGGAATGTTAGGCTCTTGGAACATACCGAACTGTCTCATCACCCTATTAACAACCATCTCCTCAACTGTCACATCGAAGACCAACATGGCCTTGGTCATCCAGTAATGCTGATCTCTAGTGCAGTATCCAGAAATCCCACCTGGGTACCTATCTAAAATAGCCTTACGGGTGTATGGTTCGCATATAACCTGATCCTCGTGCAGACTATCAAACTGCGTCGTGAAGGAGGGGTAGCAGCCCCTCACCTGGCTAGGCGTAAATTGTCTCTGTGCATGACAACTAACATTAGTACATAATATTGAATAGCGAGAAATAAACATTACCAATTCATATTGTTAATAATGAAAATACCTCTCTCCGTGCCCAAACAGATCCGATAGTAGGTAAGTCACCGATAGAAGGCACGTAATGTCCAGCCATGTCCTCGTTACCAAAAGGTTTGTCAACGCTCACGTAGGGTCGACCAATAGGGAATCTCTCATAAGACCAAAGCTGCAACAGAAGTGGACATCCGAGAAGACCAGATTTCCTAGAATTCAACTGGCAAGCTTTGCAGAGGCCTCTATACGTAGCTGCTAACACGGCAGAACCAAAACTCCTCTGCACAGTGTCCTCAGGGGAACGTGCCTCAGCTATCTCTCGTGCAATGCCGATCAGTCGTGCATCTACAGTGGTCACATGGTTCTCTGTGAACATAGTCTTGCCAAACAACCACATAATATATGCCTCTAGGGACCGGTCAATCTATGCCTCTGACAACTGGTAAGTGGGATATCCTAAGGCAACAATCTGAAACTGGCTCAACCACCTGAAAAGAGGCCCGTGCCGATCGTTGTCTAGGGTAACAGTAGTTGGCACCGCAGCCAGAAAACGGGCATGCATAGATGCTAGCCAACCAGTTTCCACCTCTAAAGGTCCTATGGCAGCACCGGCAAGAGGTAATCCTAACAAGTACGACACGTCCTGTAAAGTAGGAGCCATCTCTCCCCAGGGAAAGTGGAACGTATGTGTCTCTGGTCTCCATCTATCTACTAAGCAGCTAAGGAGTGACCTGTCGTAAGAGAAGCGTGATACTGGCCTCTTGCGTAGCTGCATTTGTTCACCCACGTCATCCAAGTCCGGGTGATCAACCCACTCATCCAATGTACCCTCAACCACTCGTGCCAAGGGTAGAGTCCAGCCCAATTCAGCCTACAAAATGAACAGAATGTAGCTTACAATTAGCTTCTATCAAAATGATGTCGAGCGTACTAAGTGATTGTACCGACACATACCTATCAACCCATGCAGGGTGTATCATCCAGTTAGACTTTGGGGTGCGAGTGACCAACACGTCTAAGTTCGTGCTCGATTCCTTAAGTGCGCCTCGGTGCCCTCTATCGATATTAGCATTAAGCATCGAATACGAAGCCATATTTGCAATGAGAACATAGTACAAACATATTACAAAATAAAACATAGACGTTTGTGTACTAAAAATAAAAATTGAGTATCCGAGAGGCATTAAAACATAGTCTCACATATTACAAATAAAAACATAGTGCTTGCTGCTTACACATAAAAACATAGTGCACACATATTACAAATAAAAAAGTAGTCCGACTTATTACAAATAGAAACATAGTCCGACATATTATGCAGCTTCAGAGTTATTTATTCCTCGTCCGCCCCTTCGGCCTCGAGAGCCTCGTCCACCACGACTACCAGGACCACCTCTTGCAACTGTTGCTGCAATCACGATGTGGAAGCGCTCGTCGATGTGGAAGCACCGTCTTTCTTCAGGTCGGGGCAATATTTCATCCTATGCCCATAAGCCGCGCAGAGCAAACATTGTCTGGTTGCTCCACCAGCTTCAGATTGGTCCATATCGTTTCGTATGCGCTTTACCTTACACCTGCCCCTGCTAGTGCACCGTAGTGCAGGATCCGGGATGTATACTCTATCACCATCGTTTACCTTGTTGAAATTGCCGACGACTCTAAACCCTGTCATCTCACCCGTCCAGACATTGAGTACTGCCTCCTTTGAATAGTACGGAGACACGAAAGAGATAGCGTCCAACTGAATCTGGCCACAGGCAGCCAACACATGTGAGCAAGGCAGGTGCAACAACTGAGACTTGTTGCATGTACACTCACAAGTTGGATGAAATTCTGCTCTGATTGTATCCTCATGCGTCTTCACCTCATTTGCAGAACCAAAACCATCAGTAGGAAGATGAACCTCATACCTCCTTTCCTGATTACCTATGAGTGTGACGGTGTGCTTTTTTGCTTTCTTTATCTTCTCAGCCATGTACTCCATGACATGGCTGCAGTAAGTAGTGTTCCGATTATCTGCAATATGCTTCCTTGCTAACTCATGCCTTTCTCTAAAATACCTCACAGTGCCATGGAATACACCCTCCACAATAGCTGTCAGTGGCAATGCTCTATTCCCTCTGAGAACAAAGTTATAGATCTCTGCAAGATTGGTTGTCATGTGGACATACCTAGCCCCATGGGTGTCATGCAGCAAAGACCAATTCACTAGAGGCTCTTTCTCTATCCACTCAGAAAAATTGTTTATTGTCATGCCCTTCTTTCTCTTCGTATTAGGAGGGTCAATTGCTGGCAAGTCACAAAGACCAACTGGCCCCTCCATCTCGCAATGAGTGCTGTTAATTTAACCAGGTCTTTTTCCATTTCCTTCCTAGCAACGACCTGCTTCTTAGTGAACTCATTTAGTTTGGACCAAATGAAATTGTATTTGCGCCGCTGGTTCTGCTTGCATAACTTCTTGAACAAGTTCATCAACCGTTTGTTCTTGAACTGTGAGAAAAAATTAGCACCCAGATGGCGCATGCACCACCGGCTTTGCAAGTCCTTCCAAGGTGTTGGCTCATCAACAATTGGATTACTCAGTGTCTTCACGGCCTTCGATATACCGGGATGTCTATCATGAATGAGACACACATTTGATCAGTCCTTCACGATCGCAATTTTAATTTGACGGAAGAACCATACCCAGCTCGGAAAGTTCTCACCCTCCACAAATGCCATGGCTAGTGGGATGATTTGGTTGTTCCCGTCCACACCAATAGCAGTCAGGATTTGCCCTTTGTACTGACCTGTCAGGAATGTACCGTCCACAAACATCACAGGAGGACAATGTCTGAAAGCTTCGATGCACATACCGAAAGAGAAGAATACTCGTTTCAACACCTTGTAATACGGTATGCTTTCCAACCTCGTGTGCTGAATGTTAACATAAGTGTCGGGATTCCTCTCCTTCAGTATGTCAAGGAGACGCACGACATTATCATAGGAGTCGAAGAACGTCCCAAACCTCTCCTCCATAGCCTTCTGCTTAGCTCTCCAAGCCTTCCCATATGGAATGTCATACTTCCATCTGACCTTCGCTGCTGTCTGGATGTGCTTTTCTTCCATATCTTTCTTCGTCACTATCTTAGTATACATGAGTTGCGCTATGAGAGTTGAAGTAAGGTTTGGATGACGAGCCAACATGTTTTTCCTAACACAATTATGCGGTACAACATTTGTCACAACCCAGTGGATATAATACTTTGGTACGTGGGCGTGCACCTTTGCAGGACAACCTGATTCAACACACTTCACAGTATATTTTGTTGGACTCGATGTGTGTGTCCGGAAAACCCTCTGCGTAGACATAGTCCACTTTATCACCGCATACTTCATTTTCTTCTTTGTGTCAAACATAGCACCAACCTGGACTTGGTTCAGATTATATTGCCATGGACTCTCATGGCCATCGTTGACAGTAAAGCCGGCGGATATGTCCTGCTCCCATGCAGCAGGAATTGATACCTCCTCTTCATCCTCGGTATTTTTAGAATCGAGTTCCTCTGCAATCACATCCTCGCCATCTTCCTCCATCACCCTCTGCATTTCCTCGCCTTCCTCGTCCCCATCAGCAACACCAGAGGCAGCTAATACTACCGATTGAATACTCCGACTAGCAACATGACCACTAATATAATCTGACTCATTGTCGGCTTGGGTAGCATTCACATCCGGTGGCTGTGACCCGGATACATAAATCTCGTTAGCCACTTGACTATTCTGGTCTGGATCATACCCCACGGTTGGCGGTACGATGTTCTCCTCTGTCGCCACTGGTTGCACTTGGGTATAAGGATGGATTCTTCGGTCTCTGCAACGACTTAACAGAGACAACCAATGCTGGCTCCTATCTATCGGAATCAAATCCCACTTGACATTTTTACAGGATTTAGTCCACAAGGCATGAATACTGACGGAACAAACTTTGGGATCGAGGCCAAAACTAGTAGTCAACCAATGCTTCAACTGCCTAATGTCTAGTCTGTCCGGGTCTGAAAGTCTCATCTCGCCTGTTTTAAACTCGATAAGATCAACACCCAACTCATTATATCGAACAGTACCAGGGCCGTAATACACAGTCAGATTTACGAATTCAGACATTTTAACCTGTCAAACAATGCCAGCTTCGCATTATTCGCAACGAATATATCGACACTAAAATAAAATGTACCTAAGAAAACCTACACTAAAATAAAACGTACACTGTAATGTACCTACAAAAACGTACACTCCAACAAATATATCGACACAAAAAATAACCGACACTACTATGACTAAACGAACTAAACCTACACTACGAAAACATAAATTAAAACCCGGTACTAATATGACTACAGTAACTAAAACTACACTAATATGACTACACTAAAATCACTACACTAACACAAGTAACCTAAAATAACTACGATACTAAAAATATCATAAACTAATTGTACGTACATTACAAAAATAACCGAAAATAACCGAAAATAACATCAAACATTTATACCTTCGACGCGTGAGTGCACTCCTTCTTCCTCTCCACCTTCTTCTTCCTCTCCACCACTCCACCTTCTCACCATTGAAACCTCCACCACCACACCATTTTCTCCTCCACACGAACAAACCAATACACCGTTGCGAAAAATAAAACCGTAGGGCGGGGGAAAAACACACGATCTATCGTTTCATCCGATTGAAACGACAAATGAGTGGATGGAATGGGCGATCAAAGGGGGTGGATTTTCGGCCTAAACTAAGCTAACATGGAAGCTGGAGGAGGAAGAAGAGATGTGGCCGACGGGGGCCTTATCCGCCACCTTTCGGCCGGTAGGTGGCCGACAGGTGGGCCTCGGCCTGGCTCTGGCCGACTGCCCGGCGCGTTGGCTTGGCTCTGGCCGACTGGCCTGCTTCGGGCCCATTAAGGCCGACGGGCCTCCGGTCGGCCCACAGTAGGCCGACAGGGTATTACTTTTGAAAAAAATTTCCTCGCCACAGTTTTTTCAAAATTGCTACAAATATAGTACTAGTATTGAAAAAAAATCGCATTTTCATGCATGATAAAATGTTGGCACGATGTTTGCATTTAATTTGCATTAATGAATTGCTATAAGCTGATTAGGCCTAACACTCGCATATTTAATTGTGATTAATTTTCCACATGAACCTATGCATATTATATATGTTCTCGGGGTAGAAAAATCCGTATGATTTATCTGTGCATTTAGTTTTGTCATTTGAGCATGTTGGTGTGCATGTCATTTATGCCGTGATGCCTTTTTGTTAATTTTGTGGGATTTAATCCGTGCATGATATGAATTAAGTTTGAACATGGAAAATGCCCTTTGATATGTGTCCTAGCCCCTGGACATTTTGCTTGTCATAAAAATGCATGTTTAGGTGTTATTTCGTTGTTGTCAACTTGCTATAAAAATTCTGCTGTTTTGAGATGCTAAAATATTTCTAAGTCTGGAATCTGTAAAATTTTGTTGCTATCTTCCCATGTGATTTGCTAGTGATCTAGAACCCTTTTGTGGTACGTGTAATGGAGTTATTTGTAGTTGATATTGTCCTGTAGTATGTTGTTAAGTTTCATGCCATAATATGATCTGTAGCATATATTCTTACTGCTGTCAATATGTCTTCGTGATAAAAACTACAGTGTCAAAAACTGTTTTCAAGTAGCCACCTTGTGAGCTTCCTACCATGTGATCCATGCATGTTTTGATTATGATATGTGAAGATGAAATGAAGTGTGTGTTATATAATACTGTCCCATGCTTAGTTTGTGCATTTTAGAATATTGTAACTTGTTGTTTTCATATGTGCAAAATGCTATCTTGCTGTTTTGGGCAGATTCAACTAAAACTTGTGTTGGTTGTATTTGTTGAACCGTAGCTCCGTTTTGAACATGTGGCATATGAAACTTGCTTAGAATCTCATGTAGTTTCATAATAAATTGCTGCATTTATGATTTGAGATGTTTTTGATTGAATTTTTCCATGCATTTGCATTCATGACATGTGCATCTTGTGTTGTTCATATCTTTTACACCGTAGCTTCGTTTGAGATGTTGTTTATATGTATATCGACTAGAATGACGTGTAGAATTGCATGGTATGCTTTATGTTGTTTAACCAATATAAAATATGATTAGTTCAGATCTGGACCAATTTCGAAATTAACATATGAGGTCGTTTCATAAATGCTATAAGTTGTTTCCGACCTCATTTAAGATGCCTGGATAGATAGTTTACTTATGCTTCACCTCTTGCCATGTTTACCAACATTTAATATTGTCGTGTACCTAACAAGAGTAAACTAAATAATTCGAACATGGAGTTTCGTCAATATGCAACTCGTTGCATATTGAGCTTCACTTAATGTGTAGTATTGATTGTCGTGAATTGTCATGCATTGCATATTAAATCAGACATGCATCATATTTGGTTGTGCATCGTGTCATGCATACGTTGTGGTGTATCTTGTGTTGATTGTTTGTTTCGGATTGCTTCTTCTCGATAGAGTTCCAAAAGCGTTCGGAGTGTGAGGATTCGTTCGACTACGTTGGTTCGTCTTCTTCATGGATTCGTTCTTCTTCCGAGCGGGATCTCAGGAAAGATGACTCATTTCCTTGGATACCATTACTATCATTGCCATGCTAGTTGTCTCGTCTTTATATCGCTATGTCGCGCTACCTATCACTATTTGATAAGCCTCCCAACATTGCCATGAAAAGCCTCTAACCCTCCATCGTTCCAGCAAACCGTTGTTTGGCTATGTTATCGCTTGCTCAGCCCTTCTTATAGCGTTGCTAGCTGCAGGTGCAATTGCTTCCATGTGTCAACATGGACCTTCTCTTGTTATATCACAATATTGCTGCTATTTAATTTAATGCACATATATACTTGGTAAAGGTGGAAGGCTTGGCCTTAAGCTCGGTGTTTTGTTCCACTCTTGCCGCCCCTAGTTACTTGTGCACCGGTGTTATGTTCCGTAAATGAGCACTCCTAACATGCCCGGGGTTGTTATGGGGACCCCCTTGATTTTCGGGTTAGAATAAAGCTTGTCTCGCAAGGCCCAATATTGATACTACATTTGCCTAATAATTAATAAACTTGCATAGGGACCCGCCGGCACCCACGGATAATTTAATCAACCCCCGGGCCAGTGCTCCTCATGAGTGTTGGTCCAACCCAGAGCAGCTTATTAACGCTACCCGGGGCAACTCGGTGTTTGGCGTGGTAACCATCGCTCATCCGATTGTGCCCTGAGAACGAGATACGCGGCTCCTATCGGGATTGTCGGCACGTCGGGCGGCCTTGCTGGATTTGTTTTACCTTTCTCGAACGTCTTGAGTGAGGAATTCCGATTATTCTTCGGGCTATCTCGAGGTGGCGGATTTCCTTTGGAATTGCCTAGGAAGATCACGAGATCCGTGGTTGAGGTTATTCCCGCTGCGTGTGATTAATTTATGATGGATGAGTTGGAGCACCCCTGCAAGGTTAAATCTTTTCGAGAAGCCGTGCCCGCGGTTATGTGGCAAACTTGGATACTTTGTTTAACACCCGGTCATAGCAAACTTGAAGTAAACTCTAATAAAATACACCAACTGTGTGTGTAACCGTGACTGTCTCTTCTCATGAGTCCTTATCCGAAAGAGAACATGGTGGGGTTATGTTTGACGTAAGTAGGTGTTCAGGATCAGTTAGTGATCATTACTAGTTCACGACCGTTATGCGTAGACCACCATACTTTACTTTCTGTACTCGTAAGTTAGCCACTCAAATAAATGCTTAGTCGCTTGCTGCAGCCACACCACTTAACCATACCTTACCCACTAAGCTTTAATAGTCTTGATACCCTTGGAAATGAGATTGTTGAGTCCCTGTGGCTCACTGATTACAATAACAACAGTTGCAGGTACAGGTAATGTGATGATTTGATGTGAGCGCGTTGCTTGATTTGATTTGGAGTTCTTCTTCTTCTTCATCATCAATCTTGGATGGGTTCCAGGCGGCAGCCTGGGATAGCAAGGGAGGATGTCATTTTAACGTTTGATTTCGTTCGTAGTCGGACCCTGCTCTTTTGTATGATGATTGAGTATGTTGATGTATTGATGTGACTCTGATGTAGCTTGTGGCGAGTGTAAGCCAATTCTATATACTCATCTCTTATGTACATGTACTTGTAATGATATCCATTCTTGCAAACGCGTCGAGATGCACTTCTATCCCTGTCGAGGCCCTCGTGCCGAAATAAGGATAGGACCGCATCTTGGGCGTGACAAGTTGGTATCAGATCATGTACCTACCTAGGAGCCCCCCTTGATTGTTCGAACTTGGCCGAGTCGTGTCTAGTGAAAACTATTTTGAGTCTAGTTATATCGGAGAGTAGGATTCTTTTTACTCCTCTTCTATGCTCTGGTGAGGTAATCGACTTAGGAATTTTGATTCTACACCTTTTCTCGCTCAAATTTTTTTTTAGGATCACGCAGGTATTTTGGAAACTATATGATGCCGATGTGACAGGGTTTTGTCTTGGTGCCTCCTGTCTGACTTGATTTCTTCCGGGGAGTCGAGCTCTAGGGAATGTTGGCACATCGTTATCATTCAGCTTCCTTAGTATCTCAGGAAGGAGGATGTTCGGAGTTGCTTCAATACTTGTCGTGGTGAGATAAGGTCGGAGTCACCCAGTACTGGGGAGGCGTCTGGGGTACCACCATGGTTTAGTATCATTGTGAGTTCGAGGATTCGAGATTAGACGAGTTTGCGGAGTTTCTTGAATTATGGTGTGGAAGGTTGCGGGTGCAGTTGCAGCTAATTACCTAGGGTAGGTTCCTGGGCCCGCAACCCGAATCGCATAAACAAGAAAGTTTTTGGAAGTTCTTAGGTGGGAATTCAAGTTGTTACCTAGGATTATCTTTTCAATGAGTGCATAGTGGGTATGTATTTGTTCTCGCTTGTTTCATAAGCCTCATCCTTTTTTTGTTTGATTATGGTAATTTAGTTGCTTCGATGTCAAGTGGTGATCTCATATCTTTCCTAAGTAGTGTTCTCATATTTCTGTGAGAATGCTAATTCTTTTGCCCAATCAAGTTATCATATCAATTCTTTTCCTACCGGTGTGCTTCTCTTCAAGATAATTCTATCTTCTCCAATAGATCAATCCTCTTATTCTTTTCCGGAGTTGTCTCATGTGTTCCAAGTTTTCTTTGTTTTCCCAACCCTCCTGCCCTTTTCTTCAGTCAATAAATTCTCATCCAAGTGTCTTTTCTATTCATGTATGTTTTTGCTATCTTTTCTTCTATCTTGTGTTTCCGGTGATTCTTGTGGAGATTCTCAAGAGTTTCATTTCAAGATCTATCCTCATATTCCTTGTTCTCGTAGTTATTCTTCTCCGATGATTCTTTATGAAGATGCTCAATGCTCAGGTTATCATTTATTAGTATTCATCTTGTTTTCTTTTCCGGTGGATTCAATTCAAGTTCTTGGTGTTCATCATATAATTTTCATTCTCTATTTTCTCTCCCATGTTGGAATTCTTATCAAGCCTCTCTTGTTTATTCAACCATCTCTTTTCTAGCTGGAGTGTTGAAGATATCTCAGAAGACATTCATTTTCTTTCGTGTCCTCTTAAATTATTTCAAGGGTCTCATGCCATCTAGTTCTTAATTTTTCCGGTGCAATCTCTATTTTAACCAATTGTCTCAACGGTGGTTTCTTTTGAGTGGGCCCATAACCCACAGGTTTTTCCCAGGATCCTACCTGACTCTTCTAATCTTTCCGGAGATGTCCTCAAGTTCTTTTCAAATATGATGTAAGAATGATTTTCATCAGTCATATTCCTCTTCCAAGATCATTTCTAAATCATTTGCATTGTTGGCTCAACCTTTTTCCTTATTCATTGTTCCGGAGTGTCTTAGTAATTCTTGGTGGTGTTCTCGTCTTCTTTCTCATCATGGAAAACCGAAGGAGTGGTTCTCTTAAATCATTGTTCATTCTTCCAAAGATTCATGGTTTCAGCTGGTTGCCATCATCTCAAGTTGTGTCCAGCCATGAGAAATTCCTCCCATATCTATCCGGTGCATTTCATAATTGTTTTCATTCTTGATCCTCCGAAGGCCATCATTTCGGAAGATTTTCTTCGTTCTCAGCTTTCAGCTTTGGTTCTCCAATTCTTCTCAATTGTTGTTCCTTCGTTCGTATCAATTATTCCAGTGCCGTGTTCAGTTTCTATTAGACAAGTGTTGATCTCTTCATCCTCATGTGTCCTCTTTAGTTTCTAATTCTTTCCGGTGCTTCGTTGAAGTTTTCTATTAGGTGGATCATGCTCTCTTTATCCTCATGTTATGTCATCATTTTGCTTTATCCTCATTCATTTTTGAATTCTTACTGGTGTTCTCGTGCAAGACATCTTCAGTTTGTGATCTCTCTCTCTCTCTTCAATTCTTTTCAAGGAGAACAAGTGATGTGTGAAATCTGTTGCTTGTCATCAATTTAACTTGATGAAGGATAGTCATATCATAATTCTTATTCTTGTTTCATCCAAGTGTTTTCAATCTTTCTTCCGGAGTTGTTCATGATATCAATTCTCGATTTCAAGTGTTCTCATCTTTTCTTTCCGGAGTTCCTAGTTTTGATCAAGTATCTTGCCGCTAAGCTCCATCTAATTCATAGCAAGGCCTCAATCTTATTCTTTTGCATCCTTCAATTCTATCTATCATCCTTTCGTTTTAGAGTTCGGAGATTCTTCGTGGTGGTTCATCTAGATTTCTTCCATTTTCAAGTGTTCTTCGAGATTCTTGTTGGAGGTGCTTAAGTGTTCTTTCTTGGATTTCTAAGTTCAATTCCTTCTCCATTGTTTTTGATATGGTGTTATTAAATTCTTGATCGTGAAGAGTCTTGAAGGAATTTGCAAAGAATAAGATAAATAAACCCATCTTGTTTTCTTGGAGTTATCTTGGGTTGGATTTCACCTAAAGCATTTCCAAAGGATTGTTGCTATCATGGTGTTATAAATGGTCCAAGTTTTCTCCTCCTCCTCTTGGTGAAAGAAGTTTTGCATATCTTGGTGTTCTCAAGCAATTAATTGTTTCTGTTGTGGCAGGTTGTCACCTCATAATTTTGAGTTGTTTTCCATAAGCCCATAACAAGCTAATTCTTTCATTGTTAATTCTTCATCAACTCCATTCAACCTATGCTTTTCAATCCATTTGTGCTAGAAGTTGTCATTTCTTCTCAGTTCTCTTGTTCCCAAGGATATAACTTCTATTCTTTTGTTTCGGAGGCCTTGTGTTGTTGCTCTCTTCAATCCATCGTCTTGTTTATGTAGATCATGTTCTTTCTTTGCTTATTCATTTAACCGGAGTGCTGTCAAATACTTTCATGTTCCTTACATCTTATGAAAGTTTGATTCTATTCCAACCGAAGTTTGGTTCCTCTCTTTTGATTTGTTTCCATCATATCAAAATTTTCCTCTCTATCCTACCGAAGTGCTGCCGAAATTTCTTGTGAATTCTTGCTTGTTCCTCATGTCATTCCTCTTTCCATTGAAACCTTCATGTTTCATTGGTTTCACTCGTTTGTCAAAGAAGCAACTAAGTTTTACCTCTTGCTCTTTCTAATCCCCTTTTTCATTCTAGATCTCGGGACGAGATCCTCATGTAGTGGAGGAGAGTTGTAACAGCCCGGGACCGACGCTCCAGAAGATTCCCTTTGTGTTTCCGTTCTCGGCTATGTGTCGTTTGGTTGTTGCATTCATCATCGCATCATTCGCATCATCTGCATTGCATCGTCACTCGTTTTCAAACTCGCATCCGTTCGTAGTTGCCGGTTCTCTCCGTTCTCGTCGCTGACCATTTTGAGACCAACCACACATGCACGCGCCCGCGACATCGTTAAATAAAACCGTTTTAAAAGGCGCATGAAAAATATTCTTGGATTCGGTCGAAACTTGGTGTGCGGTCTTATTATAGTGTAGGTAGACCGCCTGTCGATTTTCGTCGCATTCTGAGCCCGTTTGATACCCCGTCGGTCAGCCGTAGCAGTGCGGTCATCGGTATTTCGTCGGACGTTGTTTCAGTGTTTTAAAAACTTCGAGTCACGGGCCACCATTCTCTCTCTCTTCCCCACATAGCTCATCTGCACAGCCACCGTAGCCTCTCTGCTTCCGTACAATTGAATTGACATCCGGCAGTCCGAAATCGGACAGCGACCGCTAACCCTAGCCCCGAAACCTATATATAGTCCCTTCCCCTTCCTAATTGGGCAGCCAGACCTAATCCCCCTAGAACCCCGTGCCAAACCCCTCCTTCTCCCTCCTCTAGCCGTCAGGCCCGCCGAGCCCAGATCTGAGCCCGGGAAAGCCCATCTGGGCCCGTCCCCGAGCTTCTCCCGCAGCTCCCGTGCCTGCCATGGCCGCTCCTCCCGCGCCAGCCCTGTCCGCGCCAGGGCCACCGCCGGCCCTCGCTGGAGCCGGAGAGCCAGACCTTGGCCCCTCTCCTCCTTTCCCTCCTTCCTCTTCTCTCCCTCCATTTCTCTCTCTCCCTCTCACCCTCGGCCTCTCTCTTCTCCCGCAAGTGCGTCGTCGCTCGCCGGAGCTCGCCGTCGCTCGCCGCCGCCGGATCCGGTCACCCTGCCCCGTTCCCGGCCTCCTCCTTGAGCCAGCCATTGCCGGAGTTGCCAGCCGCCGCCGCAGCTCGCTCGCTCGCGCTCGGGATCGAGCTCGGGACGAGCCGCTCGCCCGTTGACCGCAGCGCCCGCGTGGGCCTGCGCCTCCCTCCGGTCGGATCCAACGCAGCCTCCCCTTTGCCTCCCATCGCATGGGCCAGGCCCAGGGTGAGCAGCCTTTTCCCCCCTTGCGTTTTTTTATGTTTTCGTAGTAGGCTCATTGCATATTTTAAAAAGTGCTCATATCTATTCATCCGTTCGTCGTTTAAAATATTTTGAACATGTAAAATGCTTAGAATAAAATGTGGATTAATAGTATGTCATTTGCATTCATGCCTAAAATATTTAACTTGTCATTTTGCATCATTGTCATTTAATTGGATTATCATATTTATTTAACCGTGCATCGAAATTAAATAAAATCACATATTAAAAATGTTCATCTCATTGGCATCGCATTTTCGTCCATGATAAAAATGTTGGCAGAATTTTTGCATTTAATCTGCATTAATGAATTGCGATAAGGTGATTAGGCCTAACACTCGCATATTTAATTGTAATTAATTTTCCACATGAACCTATGCATATTATATATGTTATCGGGGTAGAAAAATCCGTATGATTTATCTGTGCATTTAGTTTTGTCATTTGAGCATGTTAGTGTGCATGTCATTTATGTCGTGATGACCTTTTGTTAATTTTGTGGGATTTAATCCGTGCATGATATGAATTAAGTTTGAACATGAAAAATGCCCTTTGATATGTGTCCTAGCCCCTGGACATTTTACTTGTCATAGAAATGCATGTTTAGATGTTATTTCGTTGTTGTCAACTTGCTATAAAAACTCTGCTGTTTTGAGATGCTAAAATATTTCCAAGTCTGGAATCTGTAATATTTTGTTGTTGTCTTCCCATGTGATTTGCTAGTGATCTAGAACCCTTTTGTGGTAGGTGTAATGGAGTTATTTGTAGTTGATATTGTCCTGTAGTATGATGTTAAGTTTCATGCCATAATATGATCTTCAGCATATAGTCTTACTGCTGTTAATATGCCTTCGTGATAAAAACTGCACTGTCAAAAACTGGTATTTTCACCAAGTCTGAAACTGTATTCAAGTAGCCACCTTGTGAGCTTCCTATCATGTGATCCATGCATGTTTTGATTATGATATATGAAGATAAAATGAAGTGTGTGTTATATACTACTGCTCCATGCTTAGTTTGTGCATTTTGGAATAGTGTAACTTGTTGTTTTCATGTGTGCAAAATGCTATCTTGCTGTTTTGGGCAGATTCAACTAAAACTTGTGTTGGTTGTATTTGTTGAACCGTAGCTCCGTTTTGAACATGTGGCATATGAAACTTGCTTAGAATCTCATGTAGTTTCATAATAACTTGCTGCATTCAAGATTTGAGGTGTTTGTGATTGAATTTTTCCATGCATTTGCATTCATGACATGTGCATCTTGTGTTGCTCATATCTTTTAGACCGTAGCTCCGTTTGAGATGTTGTTTATATGTATATCAACTAGAATGACGTGTAGAATTGCATGGTATGCTTTATTCTGTTGTTTAATCAATATAAAATATGATTAGTTCAGATCTGGACCAATTTCGAAATTAACATATGAGGTCGTTTCGAAAATGCTATAAGTTGTTTCCGACCTCATTTAAGATGCCTGGATAGATAGTTTACTTATGCTTCACCTCTTGCCATGTTTACCAACATTTAATATTGTCGTGTACCTAACAAGAGTAAACTAAATAATTCGAACATTGAGTTTTCTTCAATATGCAACTCGTTGCATATTGAGCTTCACTTAATGTGTAGTATTGATTGTCGTGAATTGTCATGCATTGCATATTAAACGGGACATGCATCATATTTGGTTGTGCACCGTGTCATGCATATGTTGTGGTGTATCTTGTGTTGATTGTTTGTTTCGGATTGCTTCTTCTCGACAGAGTTCCGAAAGCGTTCGGAGTGTGAGGATTCGTTCGACTACGTTGGTTCGTCTTCTTCATGGTTTCGTTCTTCTTCCGAGCGGGATCTCAGGCAAGATGACTCATTTCCTTGATACCATTACTATCATTGCCATGCTAGTTGTCTCGTCTTTATATCGCTATGTCGCGCTACCTACCACTGTTTGATAAGCCTCCCAACATTGCCATGAAAAGCCTCTAACCCTCCATCGTTCCAGCAAACCGTTGTTTGGCTATGTTATCGCTTGCTCAGCCCTTCTTATAGCGTTGCTAGCTGCAGGTGCAATTGCTTCCATGTGTCAACATGGACCTTCTCTTGTTATATCACAATATTGCTGCTATTTAATTTAATGCACATATATACTTGGTAAAGGTGGAAGGCTTGGCCTTAAGCTCGGTGTTTTGTTCCACTCTTGCCGCCCCTAGTTACTTGTGCACCGGTGTTATGTTCCATAAATGAGCGCTCCTAACATGCCCGGGGTTGTTATGGGGACCCCCTTGATTTTTGGGTTAGAATAAAGTTTGTCTCGCAAGGCCCAACATTGGTACTAGATTTGCCTAATAATTAATAAACTTGCATAGGGACCCGCCGGCACCCGCGGATAATTTAATCAACCCCCGGGCCAGTGCTCCTCATGAGTGTTGGTCCAACCCAGAGCAGCTTATTAACGCTACCCGGGGCAACTCGGTGTTTGGCGTGGTAACCATCGCTCATCCGATTGTGCCCTGAGAACGAGATATGCGGCTCCTATCGGGATTGTTGGCACGTCGGGCGGCCTTGCTGGATTTGTTTTACCTTTCTCGAACGTCTTGAGTGAGGAATTTCGATTATTCTTCGGGTTATCTCGAGGTGGCGGATTTCCCTTGGAATTGCTTAGGAAGATCACGAGATCCGTGGTTGATGTTATTTCCGCTGCGTGTGGTTAATTTATGATGGATGAGTTGGAGCACCCCTGCAGGGTTAAATCTTTTCGAGAAGCTGTACCCGCGGTTATGTGGCAAACTTGGATACTTTGTTTAACACCCGGTCATGCAAACTTGAAGTAAACTCTAATAAAATACACCAACTGTGTGTGTAACCGTGACTGTCTCTTCTCGTGAGTCCTTATCCGAAAGAGAACACGGTGGGGTTATGTGAAAGTTGCACATGAGCGACGACATAGTCGCACATGCACTATCATAGAGCTACACACCGCATAGTCACATACGACCGCATAGTTACACATTTTCGTCCCCATATTCACACATGAGTTGCACGCTCTCGTTCGCATAATCGCACACGCGTGACCACTGAATTGCACACTCGCGCCCCCATAGTCGCGCACGTGTGATAGTAGAGTTGCACACTTTTGTCCGCATAGTCGCACACACACGACCACTCAATTGCACATTGTCGCCCGCATAGTCGTACACGTGCCACCTAGAGGTACACACTTCCATCGGCATAGTAGCTCACGAACGACTGCGGAAGGTGCACACGTGTGACGGCATAGTCACACACGTGGAGCTACGCATTCGTCGGAGTAGTACCTCAGGCATGACCGCAAAGTTGCACACTCTCATCGTCATAGTCACACGCGCACGACCATAAGGCTCACGTGTAGCGAGTCTCTAGATCGTTCCTTCGATGTGTTGGCTCCCTCTGCTATTAGTGTTGAATAAATGATATAATATCTACATCGTTTCGAGGACCAAGATGGAAGGGCTTTCGTGAACACAATTTATACTAGTTGGCCATGATAGTAGGCCAAGTTGGATACAAACATTGAAAAGTTGCACAAAATGGTGATACTAAATTAGCTAGATATTGGACTTAAGTTGATCCATTTTTGTGGCATCCGTGTTAGTTATAGTTGCACACATGATAGTTCTTAGTTGAGTGTGACCACTGAAAAGTTACACAACACGGTGGTACCAAGTTGGCTAGACGAAGACGTATTGCTATTCAAATTTAACTAGACCGAACAATATTTACAAGATCGACCAACTACTATCGCAACCTGGAAGCATGGCATGCTACGTAAGCCGCATCGTCCGCCCTTTTTGCACGTGTGCGATGACATAGTCAAGCTACACACTCTCGTCAATATAGTAGCTCACGCATTGTCGAGGAGTTACACTCACTCGTTGGCATAGTCGCACACGGACGATCGTAGAGTTGCACACTCTCGTCCGCATAGTCACACTTGCACGACCATAAAGTTGCACACTTTCGTTGAAGGAGTTGCCACGCGCGGTATCATTGTCGCACATGCACACTCTCGAGTTGCACACTCTCGTTGGCATAGTTGACCGGAGAAACAAACGAAATTGCACATCCACTGCTAGGTAGTTGGCCAAGGCAACGAATAGTGAAAACTTCACATCTCCGAGCAGAGGGAAAGTTTGCACACCGACTACTAGACAAATTGGAAAGTGCAGCGGACGAAGTTACACATCTCATTGATAGGGGATAGCTTGGGGTAAAGGATTCAACAATGAAAAGTGCATGTCCACACGTATGGGGAAAAGTTACACACTGACTTTCTGGTAGTTGTACATTGACTCCTAAGCAGTTATACAAAACTGAAAATAAATTGCACAGAAAAAAGGTCGTCGAAATATACCCATGTGGGATCTAGTTTCGATGAGCATGTCATGAGGATTCCAATAGTGAAAGAAGAACTTAATTTCGATGTTTGGTTCAAAATTTGAGTCATTTTATAGGAAAATAGAACCTGAAGTAAACACATTCACACATGTTAAATTAGTAAAAACTGCATGTTCACGAGTACGGGGAAAGTTGCACGTCGCCTCTAAGGTAGTTACACATTGACGGCTCGGCAATTACACAAACTGGGAAGTAAATTGCACACACAAAATTTCATCGAAACATATTCATGCGGGATCTAGTTTCGAAGATCACGTCGCGGGTATTCCAACGGTGAAAACGGATCTCAATTTTAATGTTCGGTTCAAAAATTACGGGTTCTTAAAAATCGTAAAATCCAAATTAAATGTGTTCACGAAATTTATTAGTTAAACAAATTTCGGGAACTAATCCGACACCACCTCCAACATACAGTCCGGAGGCACATCAAACCAAAGGAAAACGTTTGAAAACAGCCGACTGATTTTAACGCAAAGCATCCGTCGCCCACCGCGCCGTTCGGTGAATGCTTGATCATGATTCCCTTGTGCGCGCGCTGCGAGCGATCACACGGGGTGCATGTCATCTCGTTGGTGAGTGTGCTCAGCTTGTTTTGACTCTTCAACGCACCCATCATGCTGTAAAATGTAAATTACTGGGACGTAGCTATTTTGAGCTCGAGCTCAAATGAACCTGCTGAATAGTAAATTCATAAAAAAATCAAACAAAATAAAAAATGATTTTTTTTAGAAACACTGACAAAATTTCTAAGTGTTTGCAAAATTTCGTTATGAAAACACATTTACAGAAGTCACAGCCAAAAAAAATTAATGTTTCAAAAATGCTTGTTTCAAAAGCATTTTGAAGTACAGATTTTTTTTACTATAACTTTCACAAATGTGTTTTCATGACGAAATTTTGTAAGCACTTAATTTTTTTGTTAAAGTTTGTCACAAAAAAATTCGGAATTTTTGACTTCTTTTTGCTTTTTCTTTAAATTTACTGTTCACCCAAGCTCATTTGAGTTCGGGAGCACAAGCATACTTTCCAAACTATTGTAATTACTAATCCTGCGAATGCTGATAACTACTCGCTGTTATTAGTACGAAAAAATAGGAATACCGTTGTTACTCCCTTACAACTCAACAAAGCAAGGCATAAAATAAGAACAGGTATTTAGTGGTCAGATCGTGTCTATTTTTAATTAGAAAAATAGATCTGTAGACCGATTTAGGCTTGCATCTGATGGGGAACGTTGCATGGGAAACAAAAAAAATTCTACGCACACGCAAGATCTATCCATGGTGATGAGCATCTACAAGAGGGAGAGTGGATCTACATACCCTTGTAGATCGCTAAGCGGGAAGCGTTAAGAAACGCGGTTGGTGTAGTCGAACATCTTCGCGATCCAAATCGCCGAGCGTCCCGCGATCACATCACGATCCGTCCCGCGATCCAATCACGATCCGTCCCGTGAACTCATCACGATCCGTCCTGCGATCTCATCACGATCCGTCTCGCGATCTTGTTCACGGTCCTTCTGATCTAGCGCCGAATAGACGGCACCTCCGCATTCAGCACACGTGCAGCTTGATGACGATCATCACCATCTTGATCCAGCAAGAGGAAGTGGAGAGGGAGAAGAGTTCACCGACAGCGTGACGGCGCTCTGGTGATGGTGGTGGAGCAATTCCGGCAGGGCTTCGCCTAAGCACTGTGAAAATCCGATCTAGAGGAGCACCGGTGGAACGGGTAGCACGTGACCGTAAAATCAAGTGCAAAACACCCAATACCTCCAGTATATATAAGAGGGAGGGAGGGGGAGGGCTGGCGCACAAGGCAGCCCTGCCTTGCCTTTTGCGCAAGGAGGATTGGAGGACTAGGATTGCTCCTTTCCTACTTGGAGTCTATTCCCACCTTTTGCGGTTTTTTCTTTCTTTCTCAAGTCCAGCCGCATGGGCCTCTTAGAGGACTTCCACCAGCCCACTAAGGGCTGGTTTCCACCCTCCCACAGCCCATGTAGCCTCTTGGGTCGAAATACCTCTCCCGATAGTCCCCCGGTACACTACCGGCACTCCCAGTACACTACCGATGAACCCGAAACATTTCCGGCGACCAAAATAGGACTTCCTATATATGAATCATTACCTCCGGACCATTCCGGAGCTCCTCGTGACGTACGGGATCTCATCCGGGACTCCGAACAACCTTCGGTCACCACCATACATAACTCTATACCACCGAAACGTCACCAAACCTTAAGTGTGCAGACCCTGTGGGTTCGAGAACTATGTAGACATGACTGAGACACCTCTACGGTCAATAACCAATGGCGGGACCTGGATGTCCACATTGGTTCCTACATATTCTACGGAGATCTTTATCGGTCGAACCTCTATGTCAAGGATTCAGTTAATCCCGTATGATGTTCCCTTTGTTCTTCGGTATGTTACTTGCCCGAGATTCGATCGTCAGTATCTCCATACCTAGTTCAACCTCGTTACCGGCAAGTCTCTTCACTCGTTCCGTAATACAAGATCCCGTGACTAACACTTAGTCACATTGCTTGCAAGGCTTATTGTGATGTTGCATTATCGAGTGGGCCCTGAGATACCTCTCCGTCACACGGAGTAACAAATCCCAGTCTTGATCCATGCCAACTCAACAGACACCCTCGGAGATACCTGTAGAGCACCTTTATAGTCACCCAGTTATGTTACGACGTTTGATACACACAAGGCACTCCTCCGTTGTCCGTGAGTTGCATGATCTCATGGTCATAGGAACATATACTTGACATGCAAAAAACAGTAGCATTAAACTGACACGATCATATGCTACATTTGTAGTTTGGGTCTTGTCCATCACACCATTCTCCTAATGATGTGATCCCGTTTATCAAATGACATCACATGTCAATGGCTAGGAAACCTTGACCATCTTTGATCAACGAGCTAGTTCACTAGAGGCATACTAGGGATAGAGTGTTGTCTATTTACCCACGCATGTAATGTGTTTCCATTCAATACAATTATAGCATGGATCATAAACGATTATTTTGAACAAGGAAATATGATAATAACTAATTTATTATTGCCTCTAGGGCATATTTCCAACAACATCAATGGACAATATTTAGCAGCCAAATAGGAAAAACTATTTAGCGGCAAAATGTTATGTTTCATGTGGGCCCGCTGACCGCTCTCTTGTCTTAATTTTATCTTCAATTGAAAACTCCATTTTCACAAGTTTTTATTGTCTACCCTTGCCTTTGTTTTCTACATCAAGAAAGGTTGTCTGGCGCCCGCTTCGACAAAGGTTGGTGGCCGCTACGTTGTGATGGTGGCGGACAATGTTGCTCCGGTTGCGGTGATGTGAGGCCATGCAAGTGAATGTTTCAAGGCAACATCAGTTGTTGTTGCGAGGTCGTCGGAGTTGCTACGGGAAGTGTTGCGATGGCCGTTTGCGCCACTGCAAGCTAGTGTAGCGAGGCTACCACCGTGCTAGTACACGGTGTTGCGAGGACGCCAATGTACTACTAGCTGGTGTTGCGAGGGCGCGATGTGAGCAACCAGTCATGTTGTGAAACATGTTGAAAGCCAGTGTCGCCAACATACTACGACGCATGTCGAAGCCAATGCTACAAGGGGCGTCTTCATGCTACGGGATTGGCTTTGCTGCTGCGAGGCGATGTTACGAAGGGAGTCACCATCCTCTGGGGACTATCGTCGTGTGGCAAGGCACGCTACAAGCTGTTGTTGCGAACCATGCTACATGAGTGTCACTGGTGTTGCGAGCGGAGACCATAGATTGCAAGGGAAAACTACGGGTAAATCTGAGAATGTGTTTTGTTTAACCGGGAGTTTTGGGTGGGTTTTCTACGCGGGTTTGTTTAGTTCGGGTCTTACTGGGTGGAGTCTGACTAGCGTTTAGTTTGGTTTAGTTTACTGTAGAAAATAATTGGGTATGGGTGGTTATGGGCTGAAACCGTTCGAGTTCAAACAGTTTTAACCCGTGGTTAACAACCGGTGTGTGAGATCGGTGTGTACGCATAATTTATCCTGTCGTGGATGGCCGCTCCAACTCGCGTCCGTCGCGAGGTTCAACACACTGTTGGCAGGAAGCTATGGGGTCACCTCGGCCAAGCCGGCCGAGCTCGCCCGTGAGGATGAAGTCCCACCCCGGCGCTCGCCGCACTGCAGGCCATCGGCGTGTCCGTCCACCATGCCGCCGACGCATTTGCTATTCTCTTCGTCCAGACCTGGGCCGCCACATGCTGCCTGGGCGATGCCCTCGACAGTGCCGATCCCTCACAGGCCGTGCCGCTGCCGTCGCCGCCCGTCCTCGACCGCTCCTTCATCGCCGACTCTGACGACCTGCTAGGCAAGACACTCGCCCGGATGAGTCGCCTCGCCTCCGGCCCTCCGCCTACGCGTCCGCCAGCGCACAGGGGTCTCCGCATCCGTCTCCGGTGATCGCGTCCTTACCCCTGACGAGCGACCATATCGACAAGATCAAGGAAGCAGCGATGGCCGCACCGGGGACTTCACGCATGTCGTCGTCCGTGGCAGCGTCGTCTGTGGCAGCGTCGGCGCTGGCATGGGCGTGCCTGCTGTGGAGCCAGTCCGTGGGCGACCAAGGCGCAGTGCGCAGCTACATGTTGTTCTTGGTGGAGTGTCGGCTGAGGCTTGCGTCGCCGCTCCCCGCCGAGTACTTCGGCAACTACGTGCGCCCGTGTTGGCGGAGGCCGCGACGGAGGGCTTGATGACAAGCGGCGGCGGCTGCGACGGCCATCGGGGCGACGATAAAGGAGATGGAGCTGGGCGTGCTCGAGGGCGTGGAGGGGTGACTAGGGCGGGTGCTGCCGCAGCGGCCCATGTCGCCGAGATCCTCAACCACAGAGCATCTGGCTGACATCGCTCTGTCCGTATGTGTGTGGTGACCACGAGTTTGCTTGCTCTTGCAAATTTGAGAAGTATGTATATTTTGAAATTCAATGGATTTTCAAGTTGGTGTATGATATATGCAAACGTAAGGCAGAGGTGTTACTATTCATACTGACATTTGGGATCAGGGGCATCGGGAGTGAGGTCAGCAAGCAAATTCTGACGATCTTCAATCTGCTTTACCAATCTTCACAAGCCGACCACAGCCCAGCGCTCAACCCATTTGAGCAAACATTTTAAACCAATTTCAGTTGATGGTTCCAACCCACGGGTTGGCATTCAGTTTGGTTCCGTTTGGGTGGAAAGATGAAACAGGTTTGGTTTTAGTTGGGCTGAGAAAAATACTCCCTCCGTCCCAAAATAAGTGTCTCAAGCTTAATACAACTTTGTACTAGAACTAGTACAAAGTTGAGACACTTATTTTGAGACGGAGGGAGTATCAAACAGTTCAGTTGAGGTTGGGCTGCCATGTTTATTTATGCGGGTCTGGCTCAGGTATGGTTTAGTTTTTAAACCATTCTTAGGTTTAGGTGCGGTAGGGGTATTGTTGGACGTATTGAGCACTAGACACAACGTGTACGATCCGATGACTGGCCACAATGCAAGGGGTGGGCATCCCACCGAGACACGCGGTGCTATAAGGACCGACCACCGCAACTGGGCATAACTGTTCTTATTTTCATTCTGGTTGGAATCATACACGAACGACACAAGTGTACCCAGAGTTCTTATTTTATTTTTCATTGCAGGTCGCTGGGTTACTACAAACAACAATGACCCCTTGTGATTTTACAAATATTGATAACTTTTCCGTATGAAATTATGTACTCCCGATCGTCAACGACATTGATATTTCACAACCCGTCTCAAGCCGGTGCTGCCCGTGTTGGCCATGACACATCTGAAACCCTTGAAGTTGTGTCTGCTCTCCTCGCTAAGCCGTAGTCCTTTTCTTGACGTTTCTGTTGATTCTACCCCGCTCATCCAGGTTTCTATTGAAGAGGAACGAGAGTATAGCGTACTTATGATTATTAAATCCAATGATTTTCCTCATATGTTTCCAAGACAAATTGTCACTAATTTTCTGCTATACCAATGAATTTTAATTTCTGTTTTGCAATATTCATCTCCATGCAGTCCAAATGCTATACATACATCAGTAATCTATTGGTTAAGTGAAGTCACTTACATGAAAAGAATTAGAAGCTGCAGTTTAGGCTCTACACTAGCAATATGTATAGTAATAATAATATCATTAAACCGTTACCTATATATGTATGAAATATATCATATTATTTATTTGAATTGTTGTCTTGTTTGATATATGGATGTTACTTAAAAAATTCACAACAAATTCCCGTAGAAACTTGTGGGGGCGTTGTCTAGTTTTACTAAACTGACACACCTCTAATAGTTTTGGAACCCAAAATCGCAATTTCGAAGTTATATGACTAAACTGACACATCTTCAATAGTTTTAGACCTTACGATGCATTTTATCTAAAATATGAAAATCACCATGGTGTAAAAATAGAGAACATGTTTTTTTGCCGTGACCAAAAACATAAAACCGCCATGTTGTTAAAATTTACTTTATTTGGCCCACTATGCAAAAACTCATAAAAATGCCATGCCATTGAACAATAAAACTGCCATGCATTAAAAATAAAATTGCTATCCTCTTAATTATTAAAATGACATGCTCTTAACAATAAACCGGCATCCTCTTATTAATAAAAACGACACCTTATTAATTATGAAAAATCCATGCTCCTAATAAGAAAACTCCCATCCTCTTATTAATTATTAAAATACCATGATCTTAATTAAAAGATGCCATGTGAGAAGTTAAAATTGGTATGTTTTGGAAGATAAAAAATGACATGGTTTAAAATAAAAAAGAAATTTGCATGCTAATAAAAATGCACATGTCAAGTTTAGTAAAAAAACTCTAAGCAATAGGAATTTTATTCTTTCAAAATGTAAATTCAGGAATTTGTATTTTTTAATGAATGTTTTTAAAACAAAACAACCCAAATACATAAAGGTTTTTGATCGCAAATGTTCACAAACCCCACTTCAGTCTGGGTGGTAATTGTGCATGACACTCGAGTCCTACGCACTTTTCTCAGTAAAGTAAAAAAGAATTATTCACCTGGAGAGCTGGGATAGAGAATGACAGAGGAGACCTGACATCTGATTTGCAGGAGTAAAATGCAAAAAACCATCACAATTGTTCAAAATTCATCAAACACCCATCAAAATGCATGCTCATGTGGTTTTTTTCTTGAAGCATCGATAACTTCAATCCAATTGTGATTTTTTAATTACTCGATTTGCCGCAAGATCTGTGCCGCCAGCTAAGCGGCGAAAATCGCGCTCACCGGGATTGACCACCTACCAAACGTTTTTCAGATATCATTTTCGTATTTTATTCAAACAACTACTACCTCCGTCCTCGCTTATTAGTTCTTTTTATAGTTTGGGTTAAACTTTGACTTTCAATTTAACTATTAAAAAAGTAAATTATATACCTTAAAAACAGTATCATTGGAAACCTCTTTTAAATATGAATCAAACAATATAATTTTTATGATATATAATCTATAATTTGTTAGTCAAATCTATGATCAAAGTTAGACACAAAATATGAGGAGGATCAATAAATTCAGACGAAGGTACTAAACATCTAGCAAGAAGCGACGCCTTTTGAATAAGTGTATGCAAACATCAGCGTCAAGAAAGCCTTTTTCCAAGAGAACGAAAGGCAACTTGACTATTAATACTCGAAGCATGCACAATACGTCCTTTACAGTTTAGAAGGCATGCACGTATACCTAGATCGTCAATTTAAACAACTTAATAAGAGACATATATTACAAACAATGTATCATTAGAAACTTTAGATGTTCTATTTTTTAATCATATAATTTCTATGTTAAATAATATATTTTATATAAGTTAAATTGATGATCTAGATATACATGCATGCCTGCATGCCTTTTAAGACGTGACGAAGATAATAATAGTATACGAGACGATAACTACAGCAGAACGAACCCAGGGTATGCGCGCCATGCGTCACGATCGTGCTCACGCCGGCTAACTTACATTTCATGGCAATGTGCTGCCAAAGTGGCAGGCCCAGCTTGATTGCGTCTTTGTCTGGTCGTGCCGACGCCGTCTTCTCTGAAGCGGACGGCAGTCGCTCGTCTACGGTTGCTACAGGGGATGATGTAACAACGTACTACCTTCGTAAAATAAATAAGACATTTTAAATCATTAAAATAATGAACTAAAACATCTTATATTTCTTTACAGAAAAAGTACATACAAAAATGATGCATGAGTCGGGTTAGTGCCTAGCGTTTCAGAAAAAATAATAATAGCCGTATGCTACATCTACATAGCAAGTGGAATGCAAACGTCTTGAACGGACAGTGATCAACGCTACTACGTTTTGATAAGAGGATGCGACTCACAGAGGAGTGGGCGTGATAGGAATGGGAGAGCATGGGCAAGAAACGGCTGTCTGGGTCTAAATCAGCGTGGAAAAATGTGAGCCACACACGTGGAGCGAAGGACATAACGTAGTCTAATTCGTTTTTGCCACATTCTCTTTTAAGGCGTAAGTATTTTGTTGCTATTTACTCTGTTTTACCATTGAAAGCCATGAGATATTTTTCGTAGCCGTGGAATTTTAAATGGACTATCAAAACGGCAAGACTGACCGACCAGAACGAAAACCAAATAAAAATATCAGAATTTTAATTCCAAGAACGCAGAAGTTTTAAAACATAATCAGAAATTCTCATAGCGTGAACATGGAGTTGAAATTGAAACACCGAATCTTTATATTAGCCTGCACAAGTGTTCTTGTACGGTTCGGGTTGTCGATAAACTCAAAGTAGTTATAGTTAGACGACAATGTTGGTCAAATTTCAGTTTTTTGGAAAAGGATCCAATCTATTATTAAAGTTCATAATAAATACAAAGCATCTCAAGTATAATAACAATTACATCGAGGTCTTTAGACCAATGAACGACAACTAACGCCGCCAAAACGAGCATTGAACGTGGCACTGTGAGTTGACTTGATCTTGGACCGAGAAGTCTTCGTGCACATACCGTAGATTTTTTTTCAGAAATAGTACCATTTTTATAGCAATTTTGAAAAATGTGTGCGAATTAAAAAAATCATTTGTAGTAGCCTGTCGGCCGTTACTGGGCCGACCGGAGGCCAGTCGGCCGACCCTGGGCCGAAAGAGGGCTGTTGGCCCGCTCCTGGCCGAGTCGGCCTGCCCCTGGCTGAGGGCCCACCTGTCGGCCTCGTGCCGGCCGAAAGGTGACCAGATAAGGCACCGTCGGCCAGCTCCCTTCTTCCTCCTTTCTCACCCATTTCCCCCTAGTTCTAGGCCGAAATCCCCCCCCCCCTTGATCTCTCATTCCCTCCACTCATTTGCCATTTCAATCCGATGAATTGATAGATCGTGTGTTTCTTTCCCGCCCTACGGTTTTATTTTTCGCAACGGTGTATTGGTTTGTTCGTTCGGAGGAAAAGATGGTGTGGTGGTGGAGCTTGCAATGGTGAGAAGGTGGAGTGGTGGAGAGGAAGAAGAAGGTGGAGAGGAAGAAGGAGTGCACTCACGCGTCGAAGGTATAAATTTTTGCTGTTATTTTTGGTTATTTTTCGTTATTTTTGTAATGTACGTACAATTAGTTTATGTTAATTTTAGTAGCGTAGTTATTTTAGGTTAGTTGTGTTACTGTAGTGATTTTAGTTTAGTCATATTAGTGTAGTTTTAGTTAGTGTAGTCATATTAGTATCGGGGTTTAGTTAGTTTAGTCATAGTACTATCGGTTATTTTTTGTGTCGATATATTCGTTACAGTGTACATTTTTGTAGGTACATTACAGTGTATGTTTTATTTTAGTGTAGGTTTTTTAGGTACATTTAATTTTAGTGTCGATATATTCGTTGCGAATAATGCGAAGCTGGCATTGTCTGATAGGTTAAAATGTCTGAATCCGTAAATCTGACTGTGTATTACGGCCCTCGTACCGTTCGATATAATGAGTTGGGGGTTGATCTTAGCGAGTTTAAAACAGGCGAGATGACACTTTCAGACCCGGACAGACTGGACATTAGGCAGTTGAAGCATTGGTTGACTACTAGCTTTGGCCTCGATCCCGAAATTTGTTCCGTCAGTGTTCATGCCTTGTAGACCAAATCGTGTAAAAATGTCAAGTGGGATTTGATTCTGATAGATAGGAGGCAGCATTGGTTGTCTCTGTTAAGTCGTTGCAGAGACCGAAGAATCCATCCTTATGCCCTAGTGCAACCAGTGGCGAGGGAGGAGAACATCGTACCGCCAACCGTGGGGTATGATCCAGGCCAGAGTAGTCAAGTGGCTAACTAGATTTATGTATCCGGGTCACAGTCACCGGATGTGAATGCTACCCAAGCCGACTATGAGTCAGATTATGTTAGTGGTCATGTTGCTGGTCAGAGTATTCAATCGGTAGTATTAGCTGCCTCTGGTGTTGTTGATGGGGACGAGGAAGACGAGGAAATGCAGAGGGTGATGGAGGAAGAGGACGAGGATGGGATTGCAGAGGAACTTGATTCTGAAAATTCTGAGGATGAAGAGGAGGTACCGATTCCTGCTGCATGGGAGCAGGACATATCCGCCGGCTTTACTGTCAACGATGGCCATGAGACTCCATGGCAATATAATCTGAACCAAGTCTAGATTGGTGCTATGTTTGACACAAACAAGAAAATGAAGTATGCGGTGATAAAGTGGGCTATGTCTACGCAGAGGGTTTTCCGGACACACACATCGAGTCCAACAAAATATATTGTGAAGTGTGTTGAATCAAGTTGTCCTGCGAAGGTGCACGCCCACGTGCCAAAGTATCACATCCACTGGGTTGTGAAAATGTTGTACCGCATAATTGTATTAGGAAAAACATGTTGGCTCGTCATCCAAACCTTACTTCAACTCTCATAGCGCAACTCATGTATACTGAGATAATGACGAAGAAAGATATGGAAGCAAAGCACATCCAGACAGCAGTGAAGGTCAGCTGGAAGTATGACATTCCATATGGAAAGGCTTGGAGAGCTAAGCAGAAGGCTATGGAGGAGAGGTTTGGGACGTTCTTCGACTCCTATGATAATGTCGTGCGTCTCCTTGACATACTGAAGGAGAGGAATCCCGACACTTATGTTAACATTCAGCACACGAGGTTGGAAAGCATACCGTATTACAAGGTGTTGAAACGAGTATTCTTCTCTTTCGGTATGTGCATCGAAGCTTTCAGGCATTGTCCTCCTGTGATGTTTGTGGATGGTACATTCCTGACAGGTCAGTACAAAGGACAAATCCTGACTGCTATTGGTGTGGACGGGAACAACCAAATCATCCCACTAGCCATGGCATTTGTGGAGGGTGAGAACTTTCCGAGCTGGGTATGGTTCTTCCGTCAAATTAAAATTGCGATCGTGAAGGACCGATCAAATGTGTGTCTCATTCATGACAGACATCCCGGTATATTGAAGGCCATGAAGACACTGAGTAATCCAACTACTGACGAGCCAACACCTTGGAAGGACTTGCAAAGCCGGTGGTGCATGCGCCATCTGGGTGCTAATTTTTTCTCACAGTTCAAGAACAAATGATTGATGAACTTGTTCAAGAAGTTATGCAAGCAGAACCAGCGACACAAATACGATTTCATTTGGTCCAAACTAGATGAGTTCACTAAGAAGCAAGTCGTTGCTAGGAAGAAAATGGAAAAAGACCAGGTTAAATTAACAGCACTCATTGCGGAGATGGAGGGGCCAATTGGTCTTTGTGACTTGCCAGCAATTGACCCTCCTAATACGAAGAGAAAGAAGGGCAGGGCAATAAAGAATTTTTCTGAGTGGATAGAGAAAGAGCCTCCGGTGAATTGGTCTTTGCTGCATGACACCCATGGAGCTAGGTATGGCCACATGACAACCAATCTTGCAGAGATCTATAACTTTGTTCTCAGAGGGAATAGAGCATTGCCACTGACAGCTATTGTGGAGGGTGTATTCCATGGCACTGTGAGGTATTTCAGAGAAAGGCATGAGTTAGCAAGGAAACATATTGCATATAATCAAAACACTCCTTACTGCAGCCGTGTCATGGAGTACATGGCTGAGAAGATAAAGA
This sequence comes from Hordeum marinum, assembly GCA_022496015.1. Lineage (NCBI taxonomy): Eukaryota > Viridiplantae > Streptophyta > Magnoliopsida > Poales > Poaceae > Hordeum > Hordeum marinum. Next base: position 325,291,263 of record CM039677.1, read on the forward strand.
AAGCGAAAAAGCACACCGTCACACTCATAGGTAATCAAGAAAGGAGGTATGAGGTTCAGCTTCCTACTAATGGTTTTGGTTCTGCAAATGAGGTGAAGACGCATGAAGTTACAATCGGAGCAGAATTTTATCCAACTTGTGAGTGTACATGCAACAAGCCTCAGTTGTTGCACCTGCCCTGCTCGCATGTGTTGGCTGCCTGTGGCCATATTTAGTTGGACGCTATCTCCTTCGTGTCTCCGTACTATTCAAAGGAGGCAGTACTCAATGTGTGGACAAGTGAGATGACAGGGTTTAGAGTCGTCGGCAATTTCAACAAGGTAAATGATGGTGATAGAGTATACATCCCGGATCCTCCACTACGGCGCACTAGCAGGGGCAGGCATAAGGTAAAGCGCATACGAAACGATATGGACCAATATGAAGCTGGTGGAACAACCAGACAATGTTTGCTCAGCGCGGCTTATGGGCATAGGATGAAATATTGCCCCGACCTGAAGAAAGACGGTGCTTCCACATCAACGAGCGCTTCTACATCAACGACTGCAGCAACAGTTGCAAGAGGTGGTCCTGGTAGTCGTGGTGGACGAGGCTCTCGAGGCCGAAGGGGCGGACGAGGAATAAATAACTCTGAAGCTGCATAATATGTGAGACTATGTTTCTATTTGTAATAAGTCGGACTATTTTTTTATTTGTAATATGTGTGCACTATGTTTTTATGTGTAAGCAGCAAGCACTATGTTTTTATTTGTAATATGTGAGACTATGTTTTAATGCCTCTCGGATACTCAATTTTTATTTTTAGTACGTAAACATCTATGTTTTATTTTGTAATATGTTTGTACTATGTTCTCATTGCAGATATGGCTTCGTATCCGATGCTTAATGCTAATATCGATAGAGGGCACCGAGGCGCACTTAAGGAATCGGACACGAACTTAGACGTGTTGGTCACTCGCACCCCAAAGTCTAACTGGATGATACACCCTGCATGGGTTGATAGGTATGTGTCGGTACAATCACTTAGTACGCTCGACATCGTTTTGATAGAATCTAATTGTAAGCTACATTCTGTTCATTTTGTAGGCTGAATTGGGCTGGACTTCTATCCTTGGCACGACCGGTTGATGGTACATTGGATGAGTGGGTTGATCATCTGGACTTGGATGACGCGGGTGAACCAATGCAGCTACGCAAGAGGCCAGTATCACACTTCTCTTACGACAGGTCACTCCTTAGCTGCTTAGTAGATAGATGGAGACCAGAGACACATATGTTCCACTTTCCCTGGGGAGAGATGGCTCCTACTTTACAGGACGTGTCATACTTGTTAGGATTACCTCTCGCCGGTGCTGCCATAGGACCTTTAGAGGTGGAAACTGGTTGGCTAGCATCTATGCATGCCCGTTTTCTGACTGCGGTGCCAACTACTGTTACCCTAGACAACGATCGCACGGGCCTCTTTTCAGGTGGTTGAGACAATTTCAGATTGTTGCCTTAGGATATCCCACTTACCAGTTGTCAGAGGCACAGATTGACCGGACCCTAGAGGCATATATTATGTGGTTGTTTGGCAAGACTATGTTCACAGAGAACCATGTGACCACCGTAGATGCACGACTGATCGGCATTGCACGAGAGATAGCTGAGGCACGTTCCCCTGAGGACACTATGCAGAGGAGTTTTGGTTCTGCCGTGTTAGCAGCTACGTATAGAGGCCTCTGCAAAGCTTGCCAGTTGAATTCTAGGAAATCTGGTCTTCTCGGATGTCCACTTCTGTTGCAGCTTTGGTCTTATGAGAGATTCCCTATTGGTCGACCCTACGTGAGCGTTGACAAACCTTTTGGTAACGAGGACATGGCTGGACATTACGTGCCTTCTATCGGTGACTTACCTACTATCGGATCTGTTTGGGCACGGAGAGAGGTATTTTCATTATTAACAATATGAATTGGTAATGTTTATTTCTCGCTATTCAATATTATGTACTAATGTTAGTTGTCATGCACAGAGACAGTTTACGCCTAGCCAGGTGAGGGGCTGCTACCCCTCCTTCACGGCGCAGTTTGATAGTATGCACGAGGATCAGGTTATATGGGAACCATACACCCGTAAGGCTATTTCAGATAGGTACCCAGGTGGGATTTCTGGATACTGCACTAGAGATCAGCATTACTGGATGACCAAGGCCAAGTTGGTCTTCGATGTGACAGTTGAGGACATGGCTATTAATAGGGTGATGAGACAGTTCGGTCTGTTCCAAGAGCCTGACATTCCGGTTATTTCACGATTACCAGATCACATGCACAAGTAAGTAATACTACTTTGGTTCTCATATCTGCATTAATAGGTTATTGAGACTATTTCGGTCTACTTATAGCTAATCATGTAACGTGCATTTCAATCTCAGGTACAGTCGCAGCGGAGGAAACAAGTTCCAGACTTCTTGGGTTCGCGATATCAGACCGTACCTCGAGGAATGGAATACTGCCCCGACAAATATATGGGATGAAGTTCGTGTCTTTGACTGAGACAGGTACGGATTGTATCTGAAGCGTTACAGACAGAACACGAGGATCTACTTGGTTCCATCATCTGCTCCGGAACATATCCCAGTTCCTCTCGCTAGCGATATGTTCCCAACTTCCTCACTTGTGGAAACCAGACACCACGCGGTATGTTCTCAGTTGTTCTCACATGCTACATTTTCCGTATACATGAACATGTACAATTGGTTAACTTTCTACGTACAGGGTGAATTGTCAACTTAGGCACTAGAGGAGGTTACCGCTTTGGTGAACCGCGTTGACAGAGGAGAATATATCCCGGAGCGAGAGCAAGCAACAAGGTTGAAGAGTCTTCAAGCGAAGATACACGGGATTGCCGCAGGTGTTACATGTAGACGATCTTCCGATGTTGTTGACACTCGAGCAGCACATCGTCCACCACGCCCCTCTCTACAGCGTTTAGAACCTCGGCCTTCACAGCCAGGAGGCTCCTCCTGGCAGCAGGCACCTCCTTCACAGCCAGGAGGCTCCTCCTGGCAGTAGGCACCTCCTTCACAGCCAGGGGGCTCCTCCTGGTAGCAGGCACCTTCTTCACAGTTAGGGGGCTCCTCCTGGCAGCAGGCACCTCCTTCACAGCTAGGGGGCTGCTCCTGGCAGCAGGCACCTCCTTCACAGCCCGGGGGCTATTTCTATCAGCAGCCACCTCCTTCACATCCCGGCGGCTATTTCTACCAGCAGGCACCTCCTTCACAGCCCGCGGACTCTTCCTGGCTTCAGCAGATGGAACTAGGTAACTCAGCTTTGTAGGTTCTTTTACAAAATTTAGTCTCGTAAGTCATTCCTTACATGTTTTAATTCACCAGCAGGCGGCAGCCAGTCGCAGCCGTTTATGACTTCAGTTTAGTCACCTCTATTTACTGGTCCTGGTTCGTACATACCTGGTGACGGCGAGGACGATGATCATGTTGCATGCACCTATGGTATCTCGGAGACAGTTCTTGCCACTCCACCACCACCATCGACATAGGAGACACAGACACCGACGGACGAGGTGTTCTATGGTCGTGGTTATCGTGACACTCGTCCACCGCCTCAATGCTTATCGCCTTCCGGTCCACGTTCGAGGAAGCTGAAGATTCGTCGCAAACCCCAGGATTGATATTGTCATCTATGTACGAGACATGACTATCTATTTATGTATGAGACATATGTAGCCTTTATGTATCGGACATATTCATGTTTGAGACTTATTTGGAGACAGAACAATAGTAACGCAAACCAAATCCATCGACATCAATTGCATGTTACAACTGGATTAAACGTTACAACTTAATTAAACCGCACTACATATTATAGCACTACAGAACATAGTACTACATGAAAAACCTATTACAAGAATGCATCATCGTCATCCTCCGTCGATGCAGATCTCTTCCCCTTTGTCGTTGCAGAACTATTGCCCTTCGACAATGCGCTGGTCTTCACCTTGGTACTCGGCATGAAGACGTCGTCTTCATCCTCCGTCGCTGCATAACTCTTCCCCTTCGTCGATGTACAACTCTTGCCCTTTGTCGATGTAGAATTCTTGCCCTTCGATGCAGAACTCTTCACCTTTCTGCTCGACATGAAGAGGTCGTCCTCGTCCTCACTTTCTGCTGACCATAAACCTGAATTGTTAACAACAATCCTGAGATAAGCATCACCCTTGTGCAGTTGCTTCTGCCATCTGGCGTGCAACCTCAGTAGTTCTTTCCGTATCTCCTCAAAAGTCCTAGGAGGCCACCCAGCCCTAGCTAATTGGCGAGACAACTCATTCATCATGAAGTCACTACTAATGAGTTCCTCCATGGTACTACTCTATCATTCATCTTGAAATTGGCAGCTAGACGAAGAAGACGGTCGGACATACCCTTGTGAAAACTACGATCAAAAGGATAGTGAGGATGAGGAGGATGAGACATCTCCACGAAAGAATGGCGAGAGCGGAAGGAAGGATACGGGAGCGACAGGGAAAGGAAGGGCCTGCTCACCCTCCTTACTGCGAATGTGGTTATATAGGCGGGAGACAAAGTGGCGGGAGATAAAGGCGGGAAAGACAATGGCGGGAACGAATGGCGAGGAGAGAAAGTGGCGGGAATCAAAGTGGCGGGAGAAAATGGCAAGGAAAGGAAGTGGTGGGAATCAAAGTGGCGGGAGAGACTGGCGGGAGAGGAAGTGGCGGGAGAGGAAGTGGCGGGAGAGAATCAATGCACTTGCACAAGAGGCAAGTATCACGCTTCTCACTGAAATTAAGATACAATGTGCTGAAATTAAGATACAACTTGCTGAAATTGAGTTACGGCAATCTAAATCTACTGAGTCCAACGTGGATATTTTCCTTTTCCATCTCCAGCTTCTTCTGCTGCCTGGGCTGCACGAGCCCTCTCTTTCTTACTCTGCCTCTCAGCTTCACGGGCCTCCTCTCGCTGCCGGTAGACCTCCGCCAGTCAAAGTTGGTTTTCTTGTTTTTTCATCTTCATCTCAGCAAGATAAGCACTTTGCTCCGCACAGTGCTCTTGCCAAGCTCTCTCCTGCTCTGCTTTCTCCTCTGCTGCCGCCTTCTCGCGGCGCTCCTCCAAGTCCAAACTTGCCCATGCATGATGACTTCTTTCACGAATCTCAGTCACTGCCCAGTCTGGCATTTTCGTGTCTATCCAACGATAGTACTGGCACAGGGGTGGAGGAGACTACAAAATAAACAGAAATATGAAAATCAACTAAACAATAATACGAACAACGTGTTTAATCTGTGTGACTAAAACATACCGGAGGCGTGATGTACGGTAAAGGACCAACGGGTGGATCTTCCTCATAATTAGCGCACATGAAAAACTTCATGCCCAACCAATCTAAAAATTCGTCACCTCCTTCACCTTGCAGACATCCCCGCTCCAACAACGAATTGCTTCCACCCCCCGAGGCAACTTCGCACTCTTCCATTTGCTAGGCCTAATGCTTTGATCAGAACAAGGCAAACTCATAATGACTACCGCGCTGGTTTTTTCAGGTACTGGTTGCCGATAGAGGAAGGCACATACAATGCCTCCTTTTATAGGCAGATGACAACCGCAATGGCGGGAAATTGGGCGGGAGAGAATGGCGGGACATAATGGCGGGTGAGAATGGCGGGAAAGAGAATGGCGGGAAAGATAATGGTGGGACACAGGTCGTGGCACAGTATGGCGGCAAATATAAACGGGAATACTACGGATAGCTAAAATTAAGATACATCTTGCCAAAGTAAAGATACAACTTGCTGAAACTAAGATACAACTTGCAGAAATTAAGATACAACTTGCTTAAATTGGAGTTACAAGAATATAAATCTACTGAGTCCAACGTGGATATTTTCCTTTTCCATCTTCAGCTTCTTCTCCTACCTAGGTTGCACGATCCCTTTCTTTCATTATCACTGTGGCAGATAGCTGAAAACAACATCAAGCTCTTGTTCACGCTGTTTGAATGTCACGAGCACGAAATTGTTGACTTCCATAGACGATGCCAGCAGAAAGTTACCGAAACCTTCCTTCTTCAACACCATTCGATCACCCAAGCCAATGAAGTAGGAACAAGGAATGCTCACAAATATATCATCATCTTCTAAATCCAAAGTAATTTCAAGAAGTAAAGAACCAGTCCTACGAATAGCCACAAATTCCATCAAACTCCTCACAACCATGGTAGGAATAACCTGACAAAAACAAGCAAGTTATATGATCCATCCTATGAACCAGCAAAGAACAAGCAAATAATAAAAACCAGAGGCCAAAGCTTACCATATGTTGGGAAATAACGTTCATGCGATCCATCCTATGAACAAAAGGAGTACACAGTATGTAGTTGTCATCAAAGAGCTGGCGCGACATGACATACATTTGATGATAATTCGGAGTGACACCACAACTATAAAAACAGCTGTCAACAAGTTCCCTTTGTGTTTCACTCAGATCCTCAAGAGCTACAAAAAAATGATTTCAATAAGTGAGATGAACCGCAAAACGTATAAGCTGAACCATCTTCTGAAAATCAGTCAAACAAATATCTTACCAACATGGGGTAAAGGAAACAACATAACACCATCCCGATGGAATTCGACACTAATATAAGTTCCATAGTGCTCAAGCATAACAGTCATCATGTCACTGTGGCGGAGACCATAATCATTCACGAGTTCCTCCCACGAAGGACCATGGAATTTACTACTCATCCTACCATGTGTAAATATAACATGGTATAAGTTACCCTCACTGTTGTGCAGAGCAAGATCAATATCTGTGTCACCTCTCTAAATAGCTAAAGCTCTACACTCCTCAATGTACCGAGCAAGATGTGATCTAACACTGGACGGAACATACTATAACAAAAATGGAAGCAAGGATCATAAACTTATAAACAAAGGCATTCGAATATGCCATAGTTAGATAATCAAGACATAGAATCTTACAACACGTCTTGCACATCGACGATCCAGCACCACAGTAAATACAGACGCACTGGAATCAACGGCAACACAAGGGCCACCTGAAGCTCGGCAAAATGGCCAAGCCATTACCTGCAGATGGACGGTGACAGATATGAACTAAATCCACTACCAAATTGACAGATCTCATTCGATTGAGTTGGAAACAAAAAAATATACCGTACGCCGGTGGAGAACGCCCTGATCTATTGTTTATGCGGGTAGGATAACAAAATGGGTGGTCCAGCGAGGAGATCAGCGAGGAGGTGGAACCACCGGAGAGCAACGGGAGTGAGAGGGGAAGAGGGGAAGGCTAGTAGACGGGGGAGGGTGAAACGAGTGGTCAGAGAAGGAAGAAAAGAGGGCCGGGCCTTATCCAGGGGCCCATCGGCCTCCCACTAGCCGACAGGTACGTTTCGGCCTACACCTGGCCGATAGGCCTCTCCCCTGGCCTCTGATTGGCCGACAGGGGCTCTTCGGCCTACAGGTGGCCGACAGGTCCCTGTTCGGCCTGCTACTGGCTGACAGGGTACTAGTTTTAATATTTTTTCAACTCAGACACCTGTTTTCAAAATTGCTATAAAAATGGTACTAGTTCTGAAAAAAATTCCATACCGTAGGGACCGGCGCACCGGAGCCGCGGTCGTCACCATAGAACCTTTTGCATAAAGCTGAAGGAACCGACACCAAATCTCACCATCGTGCAAGTACGACGAGGAACTCTAATCTCGCCACCACTAGGAGATGACAGGAATCTAGGTTGGATCTCTGTTGACTGTGTCCGAATGGACGAGCCGAAGGAGGATCGTATGCTGGAAGACAAACTCGAAGAAGATGCGCTACCATCCATTTGAGCGTGCGCCTACGACGACTAAAAGCACCTTACCTAAACTAGTACTATCTAGAGCAAAGGCATTGGAATTCTCCTCCCTGCCACCGACTGCCGGAGTGGCAGACACAGTGGAAGTTAAACCACGGGTTCGTTGACGAAGCTTGGAGGAAAGATTTTGCCCTGGTCGCCTAGGAGAAAGGGAGAAAATGCTCGGAGAAAAAGTCACGGCCAAATTTCAATCGATTCAGGGAATTTTTTTAAATGGACACGAAGCTCAACCAAACAACAAAATTTCTGTACGATCAATAACTTCCATTTTCATTGTGTCATCAGAGCTTAATATTGAAATTATAATATTTTAGAATCACATTTAGTTTCCGTTGAAACTGGTTTTAGAATTTAAGTGAATTACTCAAATCCAATTCTTGGGAGTCAAGCAAGATGTAGTAGCATTTAGTTGTTTTAGCATTATATAGGAATGTTTTTTCCCAAATAATTAGGAGTGTCTAATTAGCAATCTAACTATCTCGCGTATGGTTTTACCACTTCACATACAATGGTCATCTAATTCTAGTTTCCTCATGCCCGTGTCGTCGTCTTCTTTCCCAATATCGCAACTCGCTTAACCACCATGTTCATCATGTCCAATGTCCATCGTGACCGGATTGGGCTTTTAATTTCTTTGACCCAACCTCCATGTATTTTTTTTGCATCTACCAAGATTGCACTTTCTTAGAGCAACTCTAGTAGACCCGTAAACTGGTCAAACCCATGAAAAATGAAGTGTTTATAGTTTCGGTCGGAAAAACGACGCCTAACAGACCCCGTAAAACTGGTCTGACTCTTAATTTTTTTTAAGGGGCATGATAAATCCATCCGCGAAAACCTTATATGTACAGTTTCGAAGGCAATATACAGTTCAACCTGTCCGGTCAAACCTCGTCGGAGCAGACATGCCGCGAAACTGGTCGGTATGTACCCCAAACTCACCGAAATCCGTCGCCGCATGTCGGAAGAAGCCACTGCACGCCGGAATTTGCCGCCGCCGGTACGAATTGCGGTCGGTTCGACCTTCACTGCCGAGGCAAGGCCGTCCACGGGCAGGGCGGAGCAGGCCACTGGCAACCGAAATCTGGGCGGGGTTACACCGGAGAAGAGCGGGACAGGGCAAGGGAGCTCGTGCGACCACGACGGGGAATGTGCGCGCGGCGATAGGCAATGCCGGGCTCAAATCGGGGACGGGCGGGCGCGCCAGGGAGCACGTGGTTGGGGCAGGCGGTACAGGGCTCCTCCAATGTGTATGTGGCCCGAAACGGGCAGCGCCAGGACGAGGCGTGGGCGAGGCGGGTCGCGCCGAGGCAAGCCGGGGCGCCAGGGCAAGGCACACCATGGCCGGAGACTGACTCGTCGGGACGGGAGGAAAAAGGAAAAGAAATGGGCTATAGATGGAATACAGTTTTATTTACGGGGCTGTTTTGTTCCGGAACAACTTCGCACCGTAGAAACGGTTTACAGTGTCCCTTATACGCATTTTTAAGGGTCGGTTTTTACGGGTCTGTTAGAGATGCTCTTGTGTCGTTGGTTCTTCCATGGTTATGCTGCCTCCACATCCTCGTCGATAAACAAGAAATAGTCGAAACATCCAAGGGAAACGGAATTTGCAAAAATGGTTGAGCTACTATTTGACAAATACGGCAAGTAGTAGCACTATTGTGTATATACTCTTATAGAGACCTGAGTTGGTGATGATTTGTTCACGCTTAAAGATTGTAACTTAGTTGTCATGAAATTAATTACCATACTTATGATATAGCAGGTAGATGTATCAAGATCTTCTGATTGTTTGATTTGATTGATTTATGTTTTGAGATATTGCTTATTTGCACCAAGTTTAACTTGCGTATGAAATAGAAAAACACGTTTGAAGCAATCTACCGGTATCTAAGTTGGCACTCCATCTGTTACTATCATAAGATATTTTGAATATTTCACTATGAGTTATATACAAACTAAAATAAGTGAACAAATACATCAAAATGTGTTTACATACCGACTTAGAAAAAATTATAACATCTTACAATAGCGAACGACAAGAGTATGTAGTAACATATAGACAATGAGACAATATGAAGAATGAACAGACACGAAAAAAAGTTGGGTAAGAGCATCTATAGTCGGATATTGCAAATATGATCCCTAAACGTCTGCAGACGCGTCCGGTCAGTGACCGGACGTGTCTCCTATTTATCCGTCCGCGTAGCCATATTTCTCATTTTCTTTTCCATATGTCCGGTCACTTGCACATAATTAATGAAAAGAAAGAGAGAAAAAAGAAAATAATGAATAAAGAAAAAAAGATGGTCCGAGATGAGGTCGCGTCCTACGTGGCGGACTGGCCGGGCGTGCCCGGGCACGTCCGCGAGCCCTTATATCCTCCCCATATTTGAGATTGTCCTGGGGGTTCACGGACATCCCAGGCGTATAGGGATGATACAAGGGGTCCGATTAAGTCACTTTTTCCTTCTCTATCATGTCCGGTCACTGTCGAACGCGTTCACGAAATATGAAGGATCATTTGAGACGTCTAATTATAAATGCTCTAATAGAACCGAACCATCTATTGTTTTTTTTGTGTGTGTGGGAAAGAACAGAAGAACAATGTGAAACTACCGTGATCATAGGAGAACGCAGCTTACTGAGAATACTCCCTCCAGTCTGAATTATAAGAAGTTTCAAATATTTTAATATAGACTAAATAAGAACTGAAATAAACGAACAAACAAACTAAAACGCGTCTTATATACATTTGAGTCAGATAACATTCTGAAAATACAGGGAAAATTCGAAAAAATAAAAATTGAAAGTCAATGCTACCAGCTGTGTGCAGCCTGTACGATTTCACACGCGAACACGTGGCCGTCAAACGCAAACGCAAACGCAAGGCAATCTTGGTAGGTGCTACTCATACACCGCCATGCGCTTCCAGGTGGTCCCGGGGGACGCAGGGAACCAAACATGCCCATGGACCACGTCTATTATATTTTCTCTCGATTTTTTTGGCAAAATATGTTTCCCACGATGGCATGCCATCCTCTCTACAAAAGCACCGGCAACCACCCGAAAAGGGAGGCCGCAGCCACTCTTTTCTCATCGGTTTCCTCTGCCGCGAGATCGCCCGTTTTCTCTCCACACTTCCGACCGGCGAGGAAGAGGAAACACAAATCCCATCGAATTCGCCCGGTCGTGGTTTCATCTTCTGTCTCTCTCTGTGTGTGCGGTGGTCTTGATTCGTCGTTAATTTCGATTCAATCGCCCGGACGCCATGGGATTGGGGAGCGACGCGAGCTCGTCGTCGTCGCGGCTGGACTCGGCGCCGCTGCTGCCGCACCACAGCGCCGAAGGGGGCCACCTGTCGTCGCAGCCCAAGACCTTCGCGAACGTCTTCATCGCGGTGGTCGGCGCCGGCGTGCTGGGCCTGCCCTACACGTTCTCGCGCACCGGCTGGGCGGCGGGCTCCATCCTGCTCCTCTCCGTCGCGCTGCTCACCTTCTACTGCATGATGCTGCTCGTCGCCTGCCGCCGCCGCCTCGCTGACGAGCACCCGAAGAAGCTGTCCTCGTTTGGGGATCTGGGGGACGCCGTCTTCGGCGCGCCCGGCCGCCTCGCCGTGGACACCATGCTGGTGCTCAGCCAGGCCAGCTTCTGCGTCGGATACCTCATCTTCATCTCCAACACCATGGCTCACCTCTATCCCATCTTCGCCCCCTCCTCGAATGTCTTCCTCTCCCCTAAGGCGCTCTTCATCTACGCCATGCTGCCGTTCCAGCTCGGGCTCAACTCCATCAAGACGCTCACGCTCCTCGCGCCGCTCAGCATCTTCGCCGACGTCGTCGACCTCGGCGCCATGGGGGTCGTTGTTGGCCAGGACGTGTCGACTTGGCTCGCCGCACATCCGCCCGTCGCCGCGTTCGGCGCCCCTGCCGCGCTCCTGTACGGCGCGGGCGTGTCCGTGTACGCCTTCGAGGGCGTCTGTATGGTCCTGCCGCTGGAGGCGGAGGCCGCGGACAAGAAGAAGTTCGGCGCCACGCTCGGGCTGTCCATGGCGTTCATCGCCGCCATGTACGGGCTGTTCGGTGTCATGGGGTACGTCGCGTTCGGCGATGCCACGCGCGACATCATCACCACCAACCTCGGCAGCGGGTGGCTGTCGGCCGCCGTGCAGCTTGGGCTGTGCATCAACCTCTTCTTCACCATGCCGGTGATGATGAATCCGGTGTACGAAGTCGCGGAGCGCCTGTTCCACGGCAAGCGCTACTGCTGGTGGCTGAGGTGGGGGCTCGTGGTCACCGTGGGGCTCGCGGCCATGCTTGTCCCCAATTTCACCGATTTCCTCGCCCTCGTGGGGAGCAGCGTCTGCGTGCTGCTCGGGTTCGTGCTGCCGGCCACCATCCACATCAAGGTGTTCGGCGCCGAGATGGGCTGGGTCGGGGTTCTCAGCGACGTCCTCCTGGTGGTGCTCGGCCTCGTGCTCGCCGTCTTCGGCACCTATTCGTCCCTGGTGCAAATCTTCCACTCTTCCAGCGCTTAATTTCCGGTATTGGCCGAGCGTTAATTTGCTCGATGCATTGGCTCTCTCATCCACGCCGGTTATGCTCTCGGGTAGTAGTTTTCCACGCTACGAGAAGGGGATCAGCGGATCAGAGAGGAATTGCCTGGCTCAGCTATTTGTTGATCTGGGAAATGGATTGCGTGCATTCGTTTGGGAATTCTGTTCAGATTGTTAGTAGTACGAGATACTAGTTGATTGGAGGCATGGAGAAATCTGTATGGTTTTGCTACAACAGATTGCGATCATGTCTGCCCATAGCATTCCTCTACTCTGTTTATTGTATGTAGATGTTCCAGCTGCAGTGCATGATGGAATGGATGAAAGGACACGAATTTCAGTATTTAGTTAGTGTCAGCGTACAAGATTGTGTCTTGTGTGTGTGTGTGTGTGGTTAACTGGTCTGGGCAAGTAATCTTACATTGCTTGTCAAAGCATATCATTACATGATACTCCTACCGTTGTATACGTTTCGAACTGTTTGTAATGTGTCCCAAGCAAGCAACACAAGCTTGTAAAGGGTTCCTAAGGAATAATACTGGAACTACGAATCACTTCTATTTGATCGATCAGTCCTCGTCACATACCGGGCGAAGTATCTCTTCTTATCTTCTCCCCTGTGCTTTCCGCCACTTTTCTCTCGTCGCTTCTACTCCGTACTTTTTTTTTATCCGGGCAAAAGCACAACATCGTTATCATAACGCAACGATCCAAGATGTTGCTGTCGTCCGGATTAGGCTGAATTCCCAGCCATTGAACGGCTTCCGATGAACCGGCGGCGACGTTTTTCTACAAAGCTTCACCATCGTCGGCCCTTTAAATAAATACTAGCACATGTCGGCCCTTTAAATAAATACTGGCACATATGCTCGTGTGTTGCAACGAAAAAAAATTAATGTGCATTTAAATCTGAGAAACATTCAACTAATTAAGTAATTTTAACTAACACACCCAATTGCCTTAGGGCGTGCTACACGTCCGCCGCTTGCCGTTCCATTTACTACATCGAACGAGCCAAATACGCCTTCATTACTGTAGGTCTGCAACACAGGTCTTGTTACAGAACATAGATCTTGTTGTCGATTTTTTCCGCAGCAACTGTTTTGTTATGATTTTTTTGTAACTGAGGTTCTTGTAACACCGTATAGACTAACACTAGTCTTTTCTGTGCATTTTGTTCTCACTTGTGCGCATCGGGACCAACTTCCCGGTCGGTCACCCATCCTAGAATCGCTCCAAGCCAAGCACGCTTAACTTTAGAGTTCTTTCCGAGTGGGCTTCCGAAAAAGAAGGAATTCCTTGTTGATATGAGTAATCTATCATTCCTATTAAGCCAGGCTCTCACATATAGATTGTCAAATTTCAGTCAACGAACCTACAACACGGCCAAGTTAAACATTTTTCGATTGCAACTATATATTAAACTATATCATACACCCACAGTCTCATTATATATCGTCTATTTCAAATTCACCCACAATCCAGCGTACAAATCATCCAAAGTATTAGGAATTAATTTCATCGTTTTGAGAAATGCGGAGTCAAATCCTTCCTAGTCATCTGTAACAAAAACAATGTGTATCCATTTCTCTAGGGATAATCAACACCTACTCTTCACTTTTATTGATATTCCATACAACTTGCAAAAGTGTATAAATTCATGAAATTTAGTGTAAGAAAATGAGAAGAAATTATTTAAATATACAATGTAAACAAACCCTCTCGTTTGGATTTAAAGGGAGGGCCAAAACTTACCAAGAGACAACCTCGCGTGAAGATTAAATGCATCAAAATATAACGTGAAGAAGCAGCTTACACGTAAATATTTTATTTTGACTGCCATGCGAGCTAATTGGCCCCGCATACAGTTCACCAATTGGAGGAAAGAAACCCATCACATACATTGGCTGATGCTCGGTAACATCTACTGGAGAGATTAAATCAAGCATTTTTCCTAACGACCTGAAAATAAAGGATGTACTCTTTGCACCTGGCTTATAATAATAATGGGTGCATGTAGTAGATAAGTCTGAGCAAGCCAAATTTCTCCAGCTTTTGTGTTTGACGTGGAGGTTTCATAATTTTCTTACAAATTCAATAAATGTTGGGGGAATTTCCTAAAATGTTCACATCTTAATAAAATGCTCATAATGTTAGAAAATGTTCGAGTTTTTCAATTATGTCCCTTTTTTTAAATATAATTTTTAAATATTTTTCCATAGTTTCATAAAATGTTATCATATTAAATTTTGTTCCTTTTTTAAAACAAATGTTTGAGATTTACAAAAAATGTTTGAGTCTTCAATTTTTTTTGTATTTTGAAAGTATTTCTTTTTCCAAAAGAATTTACTTTGTTGGAAAATAAAACCATGTTCAAAATTAAAAAAACTTTAAGTCTTTCTTTGCACATAGTTTATGTAAACCGAGCTGCAAGTTTTAGACAGAAAATGAAGGAACTACGGTGGCAAGGGACATTTGGTTAACTTATGGGAGGTCGTGTGTTGATCCAGTCACACGAAATTGTTAAGCTAGCTGTTTCGCAATTGCCGTCATTTGTTTTATTAAGGATCGGCCTCCCAACTTTGCACAAAAATCAGCCGTCCCAACTGGCAGGCAGCGCCGGAGTAGCCGCTACAGCCTTACAGGTCATGGGTTCGATACTGTTGTGGGCCTCTAATACACATGGAAACATCTAGGCATGAAGGCAACATTAAAAATCACTAGTAGGAAATGCCTGTGCTACGCATTGGGCGAAAAAAACGACACAACATGCTTCATGTGTCATTATGCATCATTTTTATATTAAACTTTTATAAAACCTTCATGATAAGGTTGAACATGAATTTTTTTCTTCTTATTTTTCATAAACTTTTAAAAATTGGAACACGTTTTACCGAAACCGAAACATTTCTCTAAAAAGGAATATTTTTTAACAGATTATTTTTTTGAAAATAATGTTTTGGGATACTGTTGTGGGCCTCTAATACACATGGAAACATCTAGGCATGAAGGCAACATTAAAAATCACTAGTAGAAATGCCTGTGCTACGCATTGGGCGAAAAAAACGACACAACATGCTTCATGTGTCATTATGCATCATTTTTTATATTAAACTTTTATAAAACCTTCATGATAAGGTTGAACATGAATTTTTTTCTTCTTATTTTTCATAAACTTTTAAAAATTGGAACACGTTTTACCGAAACCGAAACATTTCTCTAAAAAGGAATATTTTTTAACAGATGATTTTTTTGAAAATAATGTTTTGGGTTTTTGAAAATTATATTATACTTGTATTTTTTTCCACTATTTGGGCTTGGCCCAAACACAAGGAACTTGGCCTACACAAACACGCACGCTCTCAGAACACAAAATATTATTTTCAAAAAAATCATTTGTTAAAAAAATGTTTTTTAAGAGAAATGTTCAAACAGTAGATTTCCTTCTTAAAAAAGAGAAGACAATAGATCCTAAAAATAAGACGGTATCGTTGCGAGACGAACTGTACATAGTGTCTCTCTTCCCGTTCCCCATCTCAGTATCCTTTGTAAACACCGCCACCGGCTGCCGTATCGGGCGCCGCTCCTCACCGGCGTAGATCATTGTGGTGAATCCCCGATGACTCCTTGCCATGTTGCCTCGCCATTCTAAATCGACACCGTCCGTTCGGGTTTGTGGTGTGGCGACGGTGTGGCGACGATGGTGCAACTTTCTCCTATTGTAGTTCCTCGGTGGCCTTTATGAGGTCATGCCTCTTTGTGTGATGTGGTGCTCCCGAGTCTGCGCCCGTGGGTCCCTCTTTGCTCTCGTGTACGGTCTCAACTATAATTTTTGACTGGTTAGTCCCTCTTTGCTCTGGTGTGTGAATAGAATTCACTTCCGAGCAGTTAATCTCACACAGAAACATATTATTGCAGTCAATATTCTTTGAGGATTGCAGAGTAGAATTTTTTATACATATAGTACATATATATTTCAGGTTTCGGGGGAGGTAGAGAATGTGATGATTAGAAAAAGCAGGGCAGCAACAATCATTTCAAGGTGAGAACTATTTCTTATTTTGACTTGTAAGTTTCTTTCTGCCCTTAGTTACACATTTTGGTACTATTTTTTATATATATACATATAATTCTTTCTACAGGAAAACCATGAATGAGTTAGTGGAAACATAATAAAAATATATCCATGAATGATTTAGTGGTTCAAGATATTATACATGAGAATGATACCATGAATTACGTTATAACATCCATCCTCTCATTTTTTGTTATATTCAGTGCTCCAGCAACTTAGAATATTGTTTGCCAGCCTTCATTACGACAGATCTACATGAAACTTTGCTGGCTTACAATACTGTTACAGTGGCTGATCAACATACACTTCTTTTCTGACACGAAAGGTCACAATTGTGTTAGCCACTGTCCTGAACTTGTCACTCTCATGCCAGACATACAAAATACTCTCACACGAAAAACTTGCATAATTGTGTTTTCTTTCAGATATCATTGACCTAACACAATCAACTTAACATATAAGAAGGGTAGAATCTACTACTAACAATGTATATAGATAAGAAGGATATTCTGAACCCTTGTGCTTACAAAACTAATTGCAATGGAGAATTGATGGCAAAGAAGTACATAATATTTCCAATGCAATATAGGTTGGCACAGTAAAGAGATAGTTTTGCATCTATTTTCTCCTTGTGAACAATGTTGTTTAAATCTGATCCAATAAGTCACGTAACAAATCTGGTACATATGTTGCTCAAAGTACACTTTTGTATACTACTTGTTCGGAAATTGCAAATCGTTGATGATAAATATGATTTATTCATGACAGGTTCTAGTGTTCGTAAAGATGTTGAAGGATGTGATATGGGACCAGATAATAGAAGTCTTGTTGCCGATATGACCTGTCAAGCATCTTAATCCAACGAAAAGTAGCTAGGTATGGGAACGGATAATAAAAATACCTGATGCAAAGCTGACTTCCAAGCAGCTTAACTGAACAAAAAGTAGCTACCACAAGATGACGTGCAAACTGACGATGCTTAATAATTGGATTGTGTTAGAATCAGGAGAAGATTAGCGTGTATTTGTACGAAAAAAGAAAAGAATGAAAAAAGTGACCATGGATGCACAAGAAGTCACATTATTCTAAGAAGCACAGTCATGACAATGACACTGTATTAACACAACAAAGGTTTACATTAACACAACAAAGCATATAGGATCATTATCACGAATATAGTTCATAAGAAATTCAAACTGCATAAGCCTTGCGAGCACGGCATCAGGTTTATACAAAGTAGTATTATATGTTGCTTTTTGTTGTACAGTTTTCTATTGAAGATTTGAAGTAATAAAACTTGATGGAAGAGCACAAGGTTAGTCCATAAATTTTACTTCGATACACTTTGCAACATATCTAGGTTTAGAAAGTTTGCATGTAACATCAACATTTGGGACAGGGTATTAGAGATAATGCATGGATACAAATCATGCGAGGCCGGGAATTTAAAGATATATAGTACTTGCCTATATAGTGGGTCTATGAGCAACTGATGGCGAATTTCAAGGATGGAGCAGCTGTGCAACAGTGTGCCATGTCGCTTGGCAGGCTCATGGACGCCGGATGCCACCCAATCTAATTGGAACTGCTATCATTACACTTTCTACTCTGCTGCATCAACCACCATATGGGCTAGTTTCACTTCATCTACTGGACAAAGAATAAAGCATGAGAGACTGGGTATCTCAATTGTCAATCTGCTCCACCCCCTCCACATTGGTCAGCTCTTATTCTCTACATGGAGTACTCCCTATTTCTGAAACTCAAGAGTACATGCATATATCAGGCCCTTTACAATGGCAAACATCACTAAGGCTTGGATGGGATGAAGAAGTTAATGGTGGGATGTTACTGCTTTGATTAAAAATGTAGCAATCAACTACACATGTGAATTTAAATTGCAAGTAAATGTTTTTTGAGCAAACAGGAAAAAGACAAAAAAAGCAAATAACTTTGGTATTGGCATCATTTACTTCTCACGAAACTAAACGACAATGTATAAGCTATCAACAATAGCAAAGGAAAATTGTGACAATGCAAATGCATCCAGAGTTGAGAACAACAGTAGCAACTAAATGAGATAATTATAGACTATTTATAGAAGTGTTCAAATAATGTATGCCGGCAAAATCTTGATATGTTGACTCTGGCCAAAAGAACAAAATCATTGGCTTTGAGTGCAATTTAACTTATATGTTATGTATTATAGACATTGTGACATGAGTAGCAAACATGTATAAAGCTTATCTGGAAGAATAATATCACAGGGGCATCTCACCAAGTGCCCAGGCAACGGGAAGCATGCACAAAGTCATTGATGCGCCCTTTTGTAGGAAAAATAATTAACTAACAATCAACTATGCTAGTCATCCATGGTTATATGGTAAAAAGATGGTGAGTTCAGTAAGGTAATCTTTAAAGCTAAACAAAGGAGAAAAAAGTATACATGTCCAGACGGTTGAGTAGGGAGGACATGGCATGACTGTATACATTTACTCAACAACTGCGTTTCAGGTACTCTGTAGGATTATTTGTCGGATACATGTCCATTAACAGGAGTAGCAACAATACTACGCAGCAAGAACCACCAACCGTCTAAGATACTTTGTGGTCGGCAAAAAATTGGACACCACACACTTGTAGCGAAGCGGCTGAGTTCTGACCAAACCTGAAAATAAGATTGCCATCCAATACATAACCTATTGAAATTCTTATATGCTTTCTCGGCATTCTTACCCTCTACATCTAAATCTCAATCAGGATTTGTAGTTCAGGCCACAACCATCCATCATAAAAGAAAGAAACCAGATGAATGCATATAATAATTGATATCTATTGAGGATATCTGTAGAAGCTGGAGCTTCCTCTTTTGCCAAACATGAAGTTCGAATTTCTTGTAAAAAAATACACACCTCGGGCCGTTGTTTTGTTTCTGGCTAGAAATTGTTCAGCGGCTAGATGTGGCTGGAGTTGATGGTAATGGATCATGATCTATCTGGATGTCTGATTCCAGCACAATCGATTCAAAACACTCAGAAACAGGAGTAGATGTTGACATAGGTGATGGCTCCAGAACACCTGGTTCAGAAATTTTTGCTTTTTTAAAGGTCGGTTATCAAAATCCTCTGCAATGTTAAGTTCAGTTTTGTCATCTATTTTCTGCAGTCACAACAAAAATAAAAGGTAAACCTCGAACCGTTAGAAACACTATCACAGAAATCAGTTGAAACAGAGGTAGTACATCATAGTTAGCTCGCTAACAAGATGACAAAGCTAGGATGCTTGTAGTACAATACAAATGTGCATGTTAAAATTCTAGAATGAGAAAGTAAGTCATATCAGTAAAAACTGAACATATCCAACGCAGCCCACTTCTGTAGTTCAAAAGCTTTACTGAACAATATATGATTTCACCGCATGACCGGAAGGTCACTTATTTTTCGAACTAATAACTGATTTTTTGGCAACAGAAAAGTGGATACTACATATGCCTACAGGCTACAACCTGTATCCCCATCATGAAGCATCAGCTTCTAAAAATTCCCAATTCTAGGCTAAGGTAAGCTTTGGAACCCTATCACGAACTCTTTTGAGAACTGGGATGCAATCAAATGCCTGTAACAACTTAAACTTGACAGGTACAGTACATTACTTTGGTAAGAAAAAATACAGTCATTCAGAATACGTTTGGATGGAAAAAATCAGTTATAGCCTTGCCAGGCTAGGAGATGTGTTTGGTACAACAAAATTTTGTGGGCAAGCTAGCATCAGGGGGGCAAGAAAAACCTTCTCAGCTCGGGAGAGCTGATTCTGAGAAAAGCCAACCTGAGCTAGTTGGCAATGAAACCAAATGCTCTCTCATATTCTGATTAGTTCTCAAAACAAGATTTGTTTCAAGATTTGTTCTACTTTGTTTTAGCAGGTGACGACATCTGGTGTTGGAGACCAACAAACTGAAACTTTGCTAAAAACATTGTCTGCTTATGAACTGAATAAAAGAACAAGTTCGTAATTTGGTGGCAGACAAAGAAACAGGGACGTGAACAGGGGCAACTTGATTTCATCGGCCTTGTCAGTGATTTGGCTTTCAAGGGGCTACATACCTCTGCTGTAGAGAACGTTGGCGATATTGAACGGCTCGCCGGATGTTCTTCTACCTCCGGCGAACTTGAAGGCGACATGATGCTTTTCTGGTCCAAGTAGTTCGGGATTTGATGGATTTACTGGTCCAAGCACACAACCTGATGGAGGTTACGGTCGAGGACCCTTCCTTCTTATTGGAGCAAAGTCCAATCCTGGTCGGGCACTCCCTTGGTCTGTGTTGGAGAAGAACACGGTCACAATTTTTCAGTCCAAATCAGACACGGGGAAGTCAGAGATTGAGAAGCTTACGGACAGGACTCGTGCTTGCGGATAGGTGACGGTGGCGCGTGCTCATGGCCGGCGGCGGACAGGTGACGGTGGCGCGTGCTCCCCGCAGCCCCGTGCCTGCCCACCGCGAGCGCAACGACGCCGTGCCCGAGACCTCGAGCCTCCTCCCTCCGGCCATCTCCGGCGTACATTGGAGGCACAGCGCAGCCGCGACCCGCCTCTGGTCACCGGAGCACCGTCTCCCTTCTGCCTCGATCCCGCCAGCGAAGAAGAGCTTCAGAAGAAGTGCAGCAGCATCAGCGCTAGGAGAAATGGGACAACAACAGGCAGCAAGGAGCAGAGAGGAGAGGCAGTAGCAGCGAGGAGCAGCAGCAGGGACGTGGGAAAAGAGAGATGCAACATCAGTTTAGAGAAATTACGGGCATCAGGGAAGGAGAAGGAGCAGCAACAGGGTAGCTCGCGCAGGTGTCCAGGCATCGTCGGCTCTGTGTCCGCCTCAACAGGAGCTCGCCGCCCTGCCCGCCATCCGGTCACCGGAGGCGCCACCGCCGGCGACAGCCGCGCCTGCCTCCCTCGAGCGCAGCGACGCCGTGACCGAGCCCCTCGAGCCTCCTCCCTCCGGCCATCTCTGGCGTCCATTGGAGGCTCCGCGCAGCCTCGGCCCGCCTCAACAGGAGCTCGCTGCCCTGCCCGCCATCCGGTCACCGGAGTCGCCAATGCCGGCGACCGCTGCGCCTGCCTCCCGCAAGTGCAGCGATGCCGTGCCCGAGTCCCTCGAGCCTCCTCCCTCCGGCCATCTCCGACGTGCAGCCGCGATCCTCCTATGGCCACCGGTGCCACAGGAGCACCGACTCCCTTCTGACTCGACCCGGCAGTGGAGCGCCAGCCGGCGACGACCTGCGCCGCGGCGTCTGCTCCGTGGATAAGAAGACGCTGCAGGGAGGAGGGTTTTTGTAAAATCAAAACGTTTTTTCAACTAAAGAAAGAAGTGCGAGTTGATTTCTCGAAGTTTTCTTTACAAAAGTGACGAAGTTTTTTTTTTACAAAAATGACGTGACGACGGACGGCCAGAAACGATCGGCGCTTTATTATTAAGGAAAGACAAGCAATAATTAATTAATGTATTGCACGAAAAAAGTGGAAATTAAGAGATTAACTAATTTGCCTGATCCACAACCTATACCCCTTCGTTATTTACTCCGTATATCAGCTTTGGTCAAATTCAAGCTTTATAAACTTTGCCAAAGTTTATAGATAAAAATATTAACATATGCAATACCAAATCAATATCATTAGATTCATTATTGAATGGACTTTCACATCATAGAGATTTATTACGGTTAATGTTTATATGCTTTACTATAAGCTTGGTCAAATTTTACGCAGTTTGACTTCAGTCAACTCTAATATGCAAAATATGCAAAGTAAATAAAAAATAATATAAAATAAGAACGGTGCAGCTCTAGCCTCCAGGCCAATTTCATCCGTGTCGAAGTCATTAAGCATGGTGTGTCCGCCTTTGCCTAGCAATGTCGGCCACATGAACGTGTGCCTCTACAATACCAACCACATCTCACTATGCCTTGCCTCCATTGTTTTTAGTTTAACAGAAGCTAGTATGACAGTAGCTCCCCTCCCTTTCCTCATGTAGACCGACACGGAGTGTGTATGCCTTTTTTTATCTCATCCAAACTAATACCAGCTTCTTTGATACTTCCTAACTTGTTAATCAAGTCGAGGGTTCTATTTCGAAAGTCTTGGGTGAACAATGAGAAGAAAGATAAAGAAAAGGAAGTTTTCTTGTTGTCCATTGAACCATTAGTGTTGGCTCTTGGAAAGCACCTGTGTTTTTATTTCCTTAAAGCTCATTTCTCCCATTGGTAGTGTGTGTTGCTAGTCGGTCCATGTTTTTTTAGAAAAAAAGAACATCCCTGACCTCTGCATAAAAAAGATGCATGCAGCCCCCCAAAAGGATATTACCCTCAACTTTATGCAGCATACTTTGCATTGTTCTGGTCATCCTCCTTTAGATAGGACAGATAATGCAACAATGTAACTAAGTGCATCAGGATGCAATACTTGGCCAGTGTGTCCGTACCATCGTTCCCTGGTTGCGCCGTCCATGAATGCAGGGACATCTAGATATGCCAGATGGCCTTCACCCTCGGTCGCTCCGCAGGTTTGGATGGTTGTACGCTGCTGCACAAGTGTTTCCCTTCTCGAACTTGTCGGCGTCGTGAACACGATCGCTATGTTGGATTGATTTGTTGGTTTAAAAGAAAAAATAGAGTCAAATAACCATTCAAAGAAAGAAAAAGGGAGGCCCATGAACCAACGTTCTGGACTCCCTCGTACGTAATGATAGCGCCCTGATCGGGGGCACCTAGTGTAACGCTGAAGATGCGCGCCTATCCTTATTTAGGCACGGGGCCTCGACAGGGATAGAAGCGCATCTCGTCGTTTCGCAAGTACAGTAAACATTGCATATATGTATGAAGAGATGAGTATATGAGTTGCCTTACACTCGTCACAAGCTTAATTACAAGTTCACACAATTATTCAACCATCATACAAAAGACAGGGTCCGTCTACGGATGAAATCAAACGAAGAAAAGAAGCAATGAAAAACTGCCTTGCTATCCCAAAGATCACGACCATGGCCTCTCTACTCATCGGAGTACGTGACATACATCCTGCCACGTTCTTTCATCATACTCCCACTAGAGCTGGGTCACGCCATCTGGCATGAATTCATCAAGACCTGCACCTGTATTGTAGTAATC
This sequence comes from Hordeum marinum, assembly GCA_022496015.1. Lineage (NCBI taxonomy): Eukaryota > Viridiplantae > Streptophyta > Magnoliopsida > Poales > Poaceae > Hordeum > Hordeum marinum. The sequence goes on from CM039677.1 coordinate 325,314,935, forward strand.
TGTGAGCCACAGGGGACTCAGCAATCATGTAACCCAGGTACCGAAACAATATAAGCTTATGGGTTTGGAAGGGGTAAGTGTTGAGTTTACAGCAAGCACTAAGCATTTATTTGGTGGCTATCTTACGAGAACATGAATGTAAATATGGTGCACTACGAAAGACGATCGAGAACTACCATGATCACTAAGTGATCCTGAACACCTACTTACGTCAGACATAACCCCACTGTGTTCTCTTTTGATTCATGTTCACGAGCAGAGAGGGTCATGGTTACGCACACAGTTTGTGTATTTTATTAGAGTTTACTTCAAGTTGACTATAACCAGGTGTTAACAAAATATCCAAGTTGCCACATAACCGCAGGCATGTCTTTCCGAAAGATTTAACCCTGTAGGGGTGCTCCAACTAATCCATCACAAATTAACCACACGCCGCGAGAATAACCTCGACCACGGATCTCGTGATCATCCTAGGCAATTCCAAAGGAAAACCGACACCTCGACATAGCCCGAAGAAGATCGGAGTTCCGCATGCAAGACATTCGAGAAAGGGAAAACAAGTCCAGCAAGACTGCCCGACGTGTTAACGAACCCGATAAGAGCCACGAATCTCGTTCTCAGGACACGACGGATAAGTTACGCATACGGTGGCCTGATAGAAATCTCCCGAGTTGCCCCGGGTTGGCCCCGCACAGTGCTCTAGTTTGGACCAACACTTATGAGGAGCACTGGCCCGGGTTGTTGATTAATTATCCACGGGGTTGCAAAGCCCCATGCATTTTTATTAAGTTTTTTAAGCAAATAGCACCAGTGTTGGGTCTTGCCAGACAAGCTTTAATCTCAAACGAATAATCAAGGGGGTCCCCATAACAACCCCGAGCATGTTAGGAGCGCAAAATATGGAAACATAACGCCAGTAACAAGTAACTATGGCGGTAAAAGTGGAACAAAACTAAGGCCAAGCCTTCCACCTTACCAAGATATATATGTGCATTAAATTAGATAGCAGTAAAATATTGTGATATCTCCAGATATCCATGTTATCACATGGAAACAACCTGCACCAACATCTAAGAATGCTATAAGAGGGGCTGAGCAGCGGTAACTTAGCCAAAACAAGGTTTGCTAGGTAGTGGAGGGGTTAGAGGCTATCATGGAAATATAGGAGGCTTGACATTCAAGTGGTAGGTAATGCAAGAGTAACGATAAGAGCGAGACATCTAGCAAAGCAAAAATAGTGTTGGGATCTGGGTACGATCATCTTTCCCGTTGGTTCTTCAGAGGGACAAAGAGCTGGGTCCTCGTAGTTGTACTCTCCTGGATCCTCATACTCAGGTTCAACACTCGCGTCTACCCAAAGAGAAACAACAACAATAAACAAACAACCAAGGTGCAATGCACAAACAAGATGATGCATGATTCATTTGAAGTATTTAACATGGCAATCCTAAGCTAGTCATGTTTCTCGTGCAATAGTTAAGTTACTTATAATTCTGTACAGAACCTCATGTTAAGTTGTTTAAGCATGCATGATCATGGAAAATATGGATGCTTCATGCAAAATCGATGCAAATGCATATGTAGAACGTAGGAAACGGAGTAACGGTTCTCACGCTACGCTCACGGTAGGGTACGAAGGCAAGATACAAGACAAGAAAGGCCATGGGCTATTCCTTGGTATTCCAAGGTAGCCACTGGTTAGGAAATGAAAAACCAATGACAATAGAGCCAAAGATCAAGCGAAACAATGGATCATAGCTCCCACAAGCCACAACACAAAACTACACACATTCTGCCCAAAACAGCAACATAGCAACTTGCACAACAAATATCTAGAGCTACAGAATGTTTCCAACCACAAACAAAGTAGGTACGTAAACTACATAACATGCTTATCAAATCATCCAACTACAAAAACTTGAAAGGAAGCATAGATCGCTAAGCATGAAGCCCACAAGTTGGCATAATGAAACAAATTCTAGGGACTTAGTGAAAATCACAGTTTTCTGGAATCTGAGTTAAGCTGGTAGAAAATTTACAGCAGAAAATAATGATGCTAGAGACCACCTCATGGCATGAAAATTAGCAGGATGGTAGAGGACAATATCTACTACAAAACCCTAGCACTAAGCTTGAGCTAAAACTCAACAGAACACTTGGTAGCATCCACTCAACATGGCATAAAAATAATATCAGATTCTCAGACTTATAAATATTTAGCATGTTGAAAACAACAATATTTTGTTAGCTACTTTGGAGCAAGAATCCCACTTACATGCAAGTTTATCATGTCAAAAGAAAATATCATGGCATAATGCTCACCAAACACTACTACTTTCATGTAGAAACAATTATCATAGCATGCATGGATCTATTCTAACAAAAATGACAAAATGACATATTGGAGTAAAATGACATTTTGCAAAACTTGCTCAAAAGATAAAACAAATCACACCAATGGATTCCTGGGATTTTTCTACCCCAAATCCATATATCACACCCCTATATTTGCTTTTGAAAAGCTCCCAAAACCTAGCTCGAAATAACATGCCAACACTCATAAGTTAAAACTTATCCTATTTGAACATTGCCAAAAATGGCCTAGTCCAGATTTGGACATTTCCAGAAATGGAATTAATCTTATAAACAGAAAAAAACAAGCAAAAAAATAAAACAAAAAACAAATACAAGGAGGGGACCCACCTGGCCATCTCACCAGGGCCCCTCTGTGGATGACAAGTGTGGCCAGGGCCCACTTGTCATACACACACTCACTCACTCTCACACACACAGCCACACACAAGACCACAACACACACACACACGCAGGCACACACACACAAGCACGCGCGCACACACACACACACACACGATCCGACCGGTGGCCACACTGGATCCCGTAGACACACACACACATACACACACACACAAATAAGCGAAAAAGAAAAGGGGCCCGGAGGGGTTTCGAACCAGCGACCTCACGGTCTCTGCCCCCGGCTCCTACCAGTGCGACACACACGGTTAATGAACATAGGGTTTTTTCCCCTCTTGGCCTTACCCTCCAGCGGAGGCAGGCCATCTACAACTCTGCGCGGCCGAAGGACAACGGCGTCGCCGGTGGCCACTCCGGCAACCATCGGAGACTACGAGCGCCGATGGGGCTGTGAAAACGGAGGGGAGATCCATCCCCGGGGTCAATGAGCAACGGCGCAGCGGGCAGAGCAGGTCTCGAGCTCGAGCAGGAGTTCGGCTCGGGCCATGGCGATGCAGGCGGAGGCGATGCAGGTGCGGAAAGGCGAGGTAACACACAGTGCGGATCGCAACTACGAACGTGAGCCGAAAGGGCGAGGCAACGAGGCGTCTACACATACTTCCATAGTGAGGATTACTGACGAAAAAAACCCACCCCTTTAGTAGAGCTATGGGTGCGCGATGATGGCACATGCATGGCTATCCTCTATGGGCACAAACTGTGAAGGAGAAGGATTGGATGGGGGCGGCCGCTCACCTAGCATCCCAAGGAAAAGAAGAAGAAGCCGGATCGTGGCCGGAGACGGTGCGAGGGCCGACGGAGCATGTCGGTCTTTCGGGAACGAGAAGTAGAGGAGGAAGAGGCTGGGGCAGCACTGCTCTTGGGCCTGGCGATCCTTTGGACGCCGAGGAAGAAGAGGGCGAAGCAGGGGGAGTCCTTCCGGCTCACCAGCACGACGAAGGAAAGCCGAGGAGGTCACCCCGTGCTCGAGCACGAGCTCGACCGGAGCACCAAGAGCATGGAGACAGCGAGGAGCAAGGCTAGCCTACCTTGCGGCAACGTGAGGAGGAGAGGGAAGGAATGGAGAGAGGGGAGATGCTAGGGCACCGGAGACACGATTTATAGCAGAGGAGGGCGTCGGCTGGCCGTCAAATCAATCGAAGCACCGACGTGGAGTTGCTGGATGCTCGCCGTACAGAGAAGACAATAACTGAAGCGCGAGGGGGCTGGCTAGGCCTACGGGAGATCTAGGCTTGGGGAGGAGGAAGATGGGACACGAGGGGGGGGGGATGAGGCCCATCGTCCCTGGACTCTCTCTCTCTCTCTCTCAAAACTGATATTAAAAAAACAATTCAAAATCAAACCAAATACCCCACAAATAATAAAAGGATTTTTTTAGCAAACCAAATTATTTTGACACTAAATTAAATGCACCTATTTAATAGAAATGAACTAGCCATTTTTAGCCAAAGCAAATTAATTACTTTTATCAATATATCCTGCTTTTTTATATAAAGACATTAATGACAAAAGTAGCAACACATGAAAGAGCTCACTTACTCCACTCTAAACAATTTACTTAAGCAACAAAACATTTTTAAAAGATTTATTTGGGCAAGTTAAACTCATGTCAATAACAATTGAGAGCAAAAGGGTTTGCATTAGTGCAAAAATGGGAAAGGGGTTTTTAAACTCCACTTGCACACACCTCACTCCCATGGTAGCACTAACCCACATAACACTCTAACCACACCACAATCACAAACCCACACCCTTGTGCACACAAAACATGATAATGAATGCTTATGATGCCATGATGCAAGAATGACATGAAGCAAAAATAATTCATGCAAACCACGTAGGCAAAACATGGAGGTCCACATGACATACATGACCAAAATAGCAAGGGGTGCACTTGGGATGTTACAACTCTCCCACACTACAAGAGGATCTCGACCTGAGATCTAAGAACGAAGGAACTCTGGAAATTCGGAATGGAGAAGATCCTCACGTTCCCAAGTACCTTTTTTTTATCGGAATGATGAGACCACTTCACCTTAAGAAACTTGATAGACTTTTTACGAGTTTTACGCTCAGCTTCTTCGAGAATAGCAACTAGATGCTCGCGATAAGATAGATCTTCTTGGAGATCAATGTCTGGGAGGTCAATAGCTCAGGAGTCTTGAAACACCTCCGGAGCTGAGAGACATGGAAAACATCATGCACATTTGTGAAATTTGGAGGAAGCTCGAGTTGATAGGCAAGGTCACCTCTCTTGCCCACAACTCTAAAAGGACCCACAAAGCGAGGGGCTAGCTTCCCTTTGATTCCAGACCGCCAAGTGCCCTTCATGGGAGAAACTCTGGGATAGAACAAATCATCAATTTGAAAGGAGCCATCTCGATGTTTGTTATCGTAATAACTCTTCTGTCGGGATTGAGCTGCTTTGAGATTCTCATGAATGATACATCACATCTCATCTGCTTCGGTGATCATGTCATTGCCCAGAATTCAACGCTCACCGGTTTCAGACCAATTGAGTGGGGTACAACACTTCCTGTCGTAGAGAACCTCGAAACAGGCCTTGCCTGAACTAGTCTGGAAGCTGTTGTTGTATGAAAATTTTGCGTATGGAAGGCAGTCTTCCCATTGTATGCCAAAAGAAATCACACAGGCTCTGAGCATGTCTTTGATGATTTGATTGACTCTCTCAACTTGACCACTTGTTTGCGGGTGAAAGTCCGTGCTGAAATGGATCTTGGTACCCATAGCAGTCTGGAAGGACTCCCAAAACTTGGAAGTGAAGAGGCTTCCACGGTCAGATGAAATGAGCTGAGGAATACCGTGCAAAGAAACTATCCTTGACGTATACAGCTCTGGTAGCTGAGCTGCCGAGATAGACTCTTTGACTGGAAGGAAATGGGCAACTTTGGTCATCTTGTCGATAACCACAAAGATAGCATCGTTGCCCTTCTTGGACTTTGGAAAACCAGTGACGAAATCCATCTCCACATGATCGAATTTCCACTCTGGAATAGGCAAAGGTTGAAGGAGACCCGCTGCACGTTGATGTTCCGCCTTCACTCTGCGACAAACATCACACTTGTTCACGAACTGAGCAATTTTATGTTTCATGCGAGTCCACCAGAAGGTTTGCTTGAGGTCCCGATACATCTTGGAACTGCCTGGATGAATGGATAGGAGAGAATTGTGTGCTTAGTCCATGATAACCTTCCTAAGATCACCTTTTGGAACCACTAGACGGCCCTCAAAGAGCAAGGTATCTTTGTCATCCATGCGAAAGCACTTATACTTCGGAATGCCCTTCGCCACACCTTTCTTCACTTTCTTCACCATGGCATCAAGAAGTTGAGCTTAGTGAACCTGATCTTCTAGAGTTGGAGAGACTTGAAGATTTGCAAGAAAACCCTATGGAATCATTTGAAGATTGAGCTTGCGGAAGGCTTCACAAAGCTTGGGTTGAAAAGGCTTCAGGATAAGACTGTTGCAGTACGCCTTTCGGTTGAGCGCGTCTGCAATGACATTTACTTTCCCAGGTGTATACTCAATGCTTGGGTTGAAGTCCTCAATCATTTCCACCCTAGACTGTCGAAGATTGAGATTGGGTTGAGTGAGAATGTACTTCAAGCTCTTGTGATCGGTGTACACCTCAACTGGTCTACCCAACAACAAATGTCTCCAAGTCATCAGAGCATGCACAACTGTTGCCAACTCAAGATCATGAGTGGGGTAGTTCTTCTTGCTAGGCTTCAGCTGAAGCGAGGTGTAAGTAACAATCTTCTTATCTTGCATGAGAATGCCACCAAGACCTGGGAGGGAAGCATCATAGAACACTTGGAAAGGCTTTGATTGCTCGGGAGGAACAAGAACTAGAGCTGAAGTTAGTTTCTGCTTGAGCGTATTGAATGCCACATCACACTCAGGAGATCAAGCATACTTGACATTCTTCTGGAGGAGGTTGGACAAAGGCTTAGCAATTTGAGAGAAGTTCTCCACGAATCTTCTATAGTAACTTGCAAGCCCGAGGAAGCTACGAAGCTTCTTGACATTCCGAGGAGGCTCCCACTTCAAGATTGCCTCAACTTTCTCAGGGTGCACTTTAATGCCCTCGGCAGAGATCACATGCCCAAGGTACACCACTTCATTGAGCCAAAACTCACACTTGGAAAACTTAGCATAGAATCGATGCTCTCTTAGCTTGTCAAGCACAAGCCGGAGATGCTCTGCATGTTCTTCTTCAGTCTCTGAGAACACAAGAATATCATCCAAATACACCAAGACGAACTCATGTTTGAAAGGAGAGAATATGAAGTTCATCATCCTGGAGAAGGTTGGAGGAGCATTGGCGAGACCAAAGGACATGACGGTATACTCATAAGAGCCAAAACTCGTCCTGAAAGTAGTCTTTGGAATATCTTCTTCGCGAATGCTAATTTGATTATAGCCGATGCGAAGATCCAGCTTTGAGAAAACCTTGGCACCTTTCAGTTGTTCAAACAACTCATTGATGTTGTGAAGTGGGTACTTGTTCCTGATTGTCTTTTTATTCAATGGACGATAATCGACACAAAGTCGGTCCGTGCCATCCTTCTTCAAGACAAACAAAACACCACAACCCCATGGAGAAGAACTTGGTCTGATCAACCCCAGACATTCTTGTTCATCTAGCTGCTTCTTCAACTCTTTCATCTCTTCGGGTCCAAGCTTATAAGGACGCTTGCAAACCGGTTCAGTTCTAGGCTCGAGATCAATCACAAACTCAACTCGCCGGTGCGGAGGCATTCCTGGCAATTCTTCGGGAAAGACATCTTCATACTCACAAACCACCGGAATTTGAGAAATGGCTGAGATTTCACCCTTCTCATTAAGACCAATGAGACGAATCGTGTCATCGCGAGCTGCGAAAATGATCACGTCTTCTGAAGGATGAGTCAATTTGACTTCTTTGGCTTGACAATCAACACACGCCTTATTCATAGCCAGGAAATCCATGCCAAGAATGAGATCAATGTCGGAATTATCGAGAACAATTGGAGAGGCCAGAAAAGAATAATTGCCCATCTTGATAGAAACATCTGGAACCACCATGTTCGAGCTCAACAATTTTCCTAGGGACACAACACGAAAAGGATTAGGAACGACTACCGAAGTCAAATCATGCTTCCATTCAAAAGGTCTAGATATGAATGATTGCGATGCACCATTATCACACACCACTTTTGCAAGAATAGAATTAACAGAGAGATTACCCATGATAACTTGAGAAGAATCCTCTGCCTCTGTTGCGTTCACCATGTTCACACGAACTGACTTGGGATTATGCTTCACCATAGCATTGCCTAGAGGTCTGACTAGAGGAGGAGGCGGAAGACGCTGTTGGTTGCACTTATTTGAGTAGTGACCCTTCTGACCACACTTGTGACAAGTAACCTCTGATAGCGGACGGAAAGGTGGGTGGGAAGAACCACGACCAACGAACTTCTTCTGCTGCTGAGGAGAACGAAACGGGGAAGGAGGAGGAACCCAATACTTCTGCTTCTTAGGGACCATCTGAGAGCTGGAAGAAGAATAGGATTCCCTGGAACGCTTCCTTGAGTTCTATAACTTGAGCTGAGTTGCCTCGACCTTAAAAGCCATGTTGTCAAACTAATCAAACTCACGAGGCTCTTGGAGGACCAGGCCTGGTAGAATCTCATCCTTGAGACCACCTCTAAACTGATAAATCATGGACTTGTCATTAGGAACATCTTGTTTAGCATAGCGGGCCAGATTCTGGAACTCAATGTTGTATTGATAGACAGACTTGCTTCCCTACTTCAAGTGCCTAAAATTCTCATGCATCTCCTCAAGAAAACTCATCGGAATGTAATGGGCCCTGAAGTCACGACAAAAATCATCCTAGCTGACAACACGATCACCCATGGAGTCCTTGTGTTGCTGCCACCAATCTGCTGCCTGACCCTTGAGCTGAAATGACACGAACCTGACATAGTCCTCTGGACTGACATTGCTGCCCTCAAAATGCTTACTCATGTCGCGGAGCCAATCACCTGCATCAAAAGGTTGCTCACAACAGGTGAAAGACTTGGGCTGGTTGGCAAGGAACTGGTTGAGAGTCGCGAACTGAGGCTGATTCTGGAAATTCCCTTGAAAACCTTACTATCCCTGATCTCTCTCTTGCAATAGCCTAAGCAACATCTGAGTATTCACATTGGTTGCATCCATCACAGCGTTCCAAGCTTCTGGAGGAGGAGGCAGTGGTGGGGGTGGTGGAGGATCAGACTGCTCCTCATCCCGACCCAGATTCCCGCGAGTTGGTGGAGCCATCCTGGAGATGGACAAGAACATCAGCACATCATTGGCAAAGATGATTGCAATAGCTAAACCAAATGACTTGAAAGAAATTGAACAGAATAACATTAATAGACTTCCTACTGCAAAATTAGTAAGAACACTTTCTTCGGGTTTGCGATAACATCATCAGATATTAGAAGCCACTTGAATATACACAACAAAGTATTGAGCTAAGATATGCTCGGAACAAATGTATATACCTCATACATCTGAAGAAAGATGATCCTAGGTAACTACTTGAATTCTCACCTAAGAACTTGTGAACTCTTTGGTTATGCAATCGGGTGTTGAGGATACAGGGAGGCAAAATATCTCACACAACTAACAAGCCCTACACTCCAACTGTATCCATCTGTCAACACATAACCAGAGGTTCCGGAACTCCATCTATCTCGGATCCTCGAAAACACAACAATACCAAACATGGCAATACCCCGGATGCCTCCCTAGTAATGGGTGACTCCGACCTTATCTCACCACGATAAGTATTGAAGCAATTTCGAACATCCTCCGTCCTGAGATACTAAGAAAACTGAATGATAACGATGTGCCAATAATCCCTTGGATCTCAACTCCCTAGAAGAAATCAAGTCAGACAGGAGGCACCAAGACAGAACTTCGTCACATCGGCATCATATAGTTTCCAAAATACCCGCGTGATCCTAATATTTTTTTTGAGCGAGAAGAGGAGTAGAATCAAGATTCCTAAGTCGAATACCTCGCCAGAGTATAGAAGAGGAGTAAAATAAACCTACTCTCTGATATAACTAGACTCAAAATAGTTTTACTAGACTCGACTCGACCAAGTTCGGTTAAGCAAAGGGCTCCTATGGTCGTATGGCTCTGAATACCAACTTGTAAAGCCCAAGATGCGCGCTTATCCTTATTTAGGCACAGGGGCATCGACAGGGATAGAGGCGCATCTCGTCGTTTTGCAAGTGCAGTAAACATTGCATACATGTATGAAGAGATGAGTATATGAGTTGGCTTACACTCGCCACAAGCTAAATTACAAGTTCACACAATTATTCAACCATCATACGGAAGACAGGGTCCGTCTATGAACGAAATCAAACGAAGAAAAGAAGCAATGAAAAACTGCCTTGCTATCCCAAAGATCACGACCATGTCCTCTCTACTCATCGGGATACATGACATACATCTTGCCACGTTCTTCATCATACTCCCACTAGAGCTGGGTCACGCCATCTGGCACGGACTCATCAAGACCCGCACCTGTATTGTAGTAATCTGTGAGCCACAGGGGACTCAGCAATCATGTAACCCGGGTACCGAAACTATGTAAGCTTATGGGTTGGAAGGGGTAAGTGTTGAGTTTGCAGCAAGCACTAAGCATTTATTTGGTGGCTATCTTAAGAGAACATGAATGTAAATATGGTGGACTACGAAAGACGATCGAGAACTACCATGATCACTAAGTGATCCTGAACACCTACTTACGTCAAACATAACCCCACCGTGTTCTCTCTCGGTTCATGTTCACGAGCAGAGCCGATCACGGTTACGCACACACTTGGTGTATTTTATTAGAGTTTACTTCAAGTTTACTATAACCGTGTGTTAACAAAATATCCAAGTTACCACATAACCGCGGGCATGGCTTTTCGAAAGATTTAACCCTATAGGGGTGCTCCAACTAATCCATCACAAATTAACCACACGCCACGGGAATAACCTTGACTACGGATCTCGTGATCATCCTAGGAAATTCCAAAGGAAAACTGACACCTCGAGATATCCCGAAGAAGATCGGAGTTCCTCATGCAAGACATTTGAGGAAGGTAAAACAAGTCCAGCAAGACCGCCCGACATGTCGATGAACCCGATAAGAGCCGCATATCTCGTTCTCAGGACACGACGGATAAGCTACGCGTACGGTGGCCTGATAGAAATCTCCCGAGTTGCCCCAGGTTGGCCCCGCATAGTGCTCTAGTTTGGACCAACACTCATGAGGAGCACTGGCCCGGGTTGTTGATTAATTATCCACGGGGTTGCAAAGCCCTATGCATTTTTATTAAGTTGTTTAAGAAAATAGTACCAATGTTGGGTCTTGCCAGACAAGCTTTAATCTTGAACGAATAATCAAGGGGGTCCCCATAACAACCCAAGCATGTTAGGAGCGCAAAATATGGAAGCATAACACTGGGAACAAGTAACTATGGCTGTAAAAGTGGAACAAAACACCGAGCAAAAGGCCAAGCCTTCCACCTTACCAAGATATATATGTGCATTAAATTAGATAGCAGTAAAATATTGTGATATCTCTAGATATCCATGTTATCACATGGAAACAACCTGCACCTGCATCTAAGAGTGCTATAAGAGGGGCTGAGCAACGGTAACTTAGCCAAAACAAGGTTTGCTAGGTAGTGGAGGGGTTAGAGGCTATCATGGCAATGTAGGAGGCTTAACATTCAAGTGGTAGGTAACACAAGAGTAACGAGAAGAGCGAGACATCTAGTAAAGAAAAAATAGTGTCGGGATCCTGGTATAATCATCTTGCATGTTGGTTCTTCAAAGGGACAAAGAGCTGGGTCCTCGTAGTTGTACTCTCCTGGATCCTCGTACTCAGGTTCAACACTCACGTCTACCCAAAGATAAACATCAACAATGAACAGACAACCAAGGTGCAATGCACACACAAGATGATGCATGATTCATTTGAAGTATTTAACATGGCAATCCTAAGCTAGTCATGTTTCTCGTGCAATAGTTAAGTTATTTATAATTCTAGATAGAACCTCGTGTTAAGTTGTTTAAGTATGCATGATCATGGATAATATGGTTGCTTCATGCATTATCAATGCAAATGCATATGTAGAACGTAGGAAACGGAGTAACGGTTCTCACGCTACACTCACGGCAGGGTACGAAGGCAAGATACAAGACAAGGAAGGCCATGGGCTATTCCTTGGTATTCCAAGGTAGCCACTGGTTAGGAAATGAAAAACCAATCACAATAGAGACAAAGATCAAGCGAAACAATGGAGCATAGCTCCCACAAGCCACAACACAAAACTACACACATTCTGCCCAAAACAACAACATAGCAACTTGCACAACAAATATCTAGAGGTACAAGATGTTTCCAACCACAAAGAAAGTAGGTACAGAAACTACATAACATGCTTATCAAATCATCCAACTACAAAAACTTGAAAGGAAGCACAGATCACTAAGCATGAAGCTCACAAGTTGGCATAATGAAACCGATTCTAGGGACTTAGTGAAAATCACAGTTTTCTGGAATCCGAGTTAAGCTGGTAGCAAATTTATAGCATAAAATAATGATGCTAGAGACCACCTCATGGCATGAAAATTAACAAGATGGTAGAGGACAACATCTACTACAAAACCCTAGCACCGAGCTTGAGCTAAAACTCAATAGAACACTTGGTAGCATCCACTCAACATGGCATAAAAATAATATCAGATTCTCAGACTTCAAAATATTTAGCATGTTGAAAACAACAACATTTTGTTTGCTACTTTGGAGGAAGAATCCCAATTACATGCAAGTTTATCATGTCAAAATAAAATACCATGGCATAATGCTCACCAAACACTACTACTTTCGTGTAGAAACAATTATCATAGCATGCATGGATCTATTCTAACAAAAATGACAAAATGACATATTGGAGAAAAATGACATTTTGCAAAACTTTCTCAAAAGATAAAACAAATCACACCAATGGATTCTTGGGATTTTACTACCCCAAATCCACATATCACACCCTTATATTTGCTTTTGAAAAGCTCCCAAAATCTAGCTCGAAATAACATGCGAACACTCATAAGTTAAAACTTACCCTATTTGAACATTGCCAAAAATGGCCTAGTCCAAATCTGGACATTTCCAGAAATGGAATTAATCCTTTGAACAGAAAAAAAGCAACAGAATAAAAAAACAAATACAAGGAGGGGACCCACCTGGCAGTCTCACCAGGGCCCCTTTGTGGATGACAAGTGGGGCTAGGGCCTACTTATCATACACACACACTCACACACACACTCTCACACACACACACAGCCACACACAAGACCACAACACACACACACATGCACACACACAAGCACGCACAGATACACGATCCGACCGTGGCCACACTGGATCCCGCAGACACACACACACACACACAAATAAGCGAAAAAGAAAAGGGGTCCGAAGGGGTTTAGAGCCCGCGACCTCGCGGTCTCTGCCCCCGGCTCCTACCACTACGCCGCACATGGTTACTAAACAAAGAGGGGGGGTGCCCCTCTTGGCCTTACCCTCCAGCGGAGGCAGGCTAGCTACAACTCTGCGCGGCCGAAGGACAACGGCGTCGCCGGTGGCCACTCTGGCGACCATCGGAGACTACGAGCACCAGCGGGGCTGCGGAAACAGCAGGGAGATCCATCCCCGGGGTCAGCGAGCATTGGCGTAGCAGGTAGAGCAGGTCTTGTGCTCGAGCCGGAGCTTGGCTCGGGCCATGGCAATGCAGGCGCGGCAAGGCGAGGAAGCGCGCAATGTGGATCATAACTACGAACGTGAGCCCAAAGGGCGAGGCAACCAGGCATCTACGCATACTGCCGCAGCGAGGATTACTGACAAAAAAATCACCCCTTTAGCAGAGCTACGGGTGCGCGATGATGGCACATGCATGGCTATCCTCTATGGGCATGAATGACGAAGGAGAAGGATTGGATGGGGGCGGCCGCTCACCTAGCGTACCAAGGACAAGAAGAAGAAGCCGGATCGGGGCCGGAGACGGTGCGAGGGCTGGCGGAGCGCGTCGGTCTTTCGGGCATGAGAAGCAGAGGAAGAAGAGGCTGGGGCAGCACCGCTCTTGGGCATGGCAATTCTTTGGACATCGAGGAAGAAGAGGGTGAAGCAGGGGAGTCCTTCCGGCTCACCAACACGATGGAGGAAAGCCGAGGAGGTCACCCCATGCTCGAGCGCGAACTCGGCTTGAGCACCGAGAGCATGGCGACGACGAGGAGTGAGTCTAGCTTACCTTGCAGCAGCACGAGGAGGAGAGGGAAGGAATGGAGAGAGGGGAGATGCTAGGGCACCGGAGACACGATTTATAGCAGAGGAGGGCATAGGTCGACCGTCAAATCAATCGAGGTGCCGGCGTGGAGTTGCTGGATGCTCGCCGTATAGAGAAGACGATGGCTAAAGTGCGAGGGGGCTGGCTAGGCCTGTGGGAGCGCTGGGCTTGCAGAAGGGGGAGGAGGAAGATGGGCCGCAAGGGGGGGAGGGAGGAGGCCCATCGCCCCTGGACTCTCTCTCTCTCTCTAAACTGATTTTTTTGAAAAAACAATTCAAAACCAAACCAAATACCCCACAGAGAATAAAAGGATTTTTTTAGCAAACCAAATTATTTTGACACTAAATTAAATGCACCTATTTAATAGAAATGAACTAGCCATTTTTAGCCAAAGCAAATTAATTACTTTTATCAATATATCCTGCTGTTTAATATAAAGACATTAATGACAAAAGTAGCAACACATGAAAGAGCTCACTTACTCCACTCTAAACAATTTACTTAAGCAACAGAACATTTTTAAAAGATTTATTTGGGCAAGTTAAATTCATGTGCAAAACAATTGAGATCAAAAGGGTTTGCATTGGTGCAAAAATGGGAAAGGGGTTTTTTAAACTCCACTTGCACATACCTTACTCCCATGGTAGCACTAACCCACATAACACTCTAACCACACCACAATCACAAACCCACACCCTTGTGCACAGAAAACATGATGATGAATGTTTATGATGCCATGATGCAAGAATGACATGAAGCAAAAATAATTCATTCAAACCACATAGGAAAAACATGGAGGTCCACATGAGATACATGACCAAAATGGCAAGGGGTGCACTTGGGCTGTTACACCTAGAAACCAATTGAGTGTTTAGGTCCCCTACTGTACAACTGCTCATATAAAAGAAAATGGGGTTTTGGGAGTTCAGAAAGACATGTCTTACATATCATTTCCTATCCCTCATAAGTCTACCAAATCCAATCTAGGGGAGCTGCTGCAACGGTGGGAAGACCTAGCCTACACGCCGCCATCACAGGGGATGTCAAAAGATCATCTACTTCGGCTACATCATTCCTCCACCAGTCCTGCACCAACTAGGCGATCTTGTCAACTTTAGTGACAAGTAACAAACCCCTAAAATCTTTGTTCATGATAATTATGTGGTCTAGATGCAATTGTTAATGTGCATGTCATCTTAAACATGCAAATATATCCAACAATGGTATCAGATGCCTCTCTGATTGTACTAGAACCCTAATTCTTGATCGCTAGATCAATCATGCTTAGGGAATTATGTGTAAGATTGGTTTTCAATCCTCCGTCTAGCCCAATATGCATGCTACTATTTGATGTTCTTGTCAATTGCCCTTTGTAAATTATCATGTTATATTCCAACTTGCTCCAGATCAATACTGTTAATATGAATCAATTTTAATTAACCCATGTTAAGGTTTAGGGCTCATGATTATGTCATGGTTAATTAGAACTAATCATGTTTTATGTAATGATTCTGATTTTGATCACCAAATTAGAAGGAAAAGGGATCCAAAACACATGCACGGTGGAATTCCAAATTCTTCAGAAAACCTAGCAAAAGTTACCAAGTCCAGTAGAACCCTGTTTTTGCAATCAGTTTTTTTTCCACCAAAATGAATTTGTACACACGAATTGGGATCAAGAAAAGCCCACCTAATGCACCGCATCATCAGCTTTTCATTTCGGGGCCTGCGTATAGCTCACCGATGCATGAAGGCAAGGGTGCCACGACACCGTCGCCTCCCACCGGAGTGTCGCACGGAATGCCGCCGCCATGCTCATGGACGTTCGCCTACTCGACCACCTGGTTGTGCTTGCCGTCAGCATCGACAAATAATTCGGATGACGTAAATCTCTTCCCCTCGCCGCCCTGCATGAGTGCGGCAGTAGTAGCCATGCACGATAGAGGAGCACGCCCTAGACTGAGTCCAGCATGATGCTCCAACGAGCACAACCACTGTGCTACCATGGTAGAACGGGAGCAACACCCCCCCATCAGTATCGCCTCTCGATAACGTGAACACGCAAATCAGGGGAGAAGAGGGAAATGCGCTAGGGTTTTGCCGTGGCTTGAGACTGAGTCGTATTTCCCCAAACATAAAGGGATGATGCAACACATCGACGGTAAGTATTTCCCTCAGCTATGAAACCAAGGTATCAGTCTGTAGAGAAACATCATGCACCCACATAAGCAGCACTTGACAACAATTAACAAATACTTGCAACCCGACGCGAAAGAGAGGTTGTCAAGCTCTCTACGGTAATAAGATAGATTAGGTAATGATAGTTTTGGCAAGTAGATCTCGCAAGAAAGCAAACTAAAATAAGTAAACAAAAAGTGCATCAAGGTATTTTTGTTTTTTTGGATTAATAGGTCTGAAAACAAAAGATGCAAATAGTTGATCGGAAAGCAATATGTTGGAGAAGTAGACCCGGGGGCCGTAGGTTTCACTAGTGGCTTCTCTCATGAGTATAGCACACAGTGGGTGAAGAAATTACTGTTGGGCAATTGATAGAAGATCAAATAATCATGACGATATCCAGGCAACGATCATTATATAGGCATCATATCCAAGATAAGTAGACCGAAATGATTCTACATCTACTTCTATTACTCCACACATCGACCGCTATCCAGCATGCATCTAGTGTATTAAGTTCATGGGAAAACAAAGTAATGCAATAAGAACGATGACATGATGTAGACAATATCTATTCATGTAGGAATAGAACCCATCATGTTATCCTTAATGGCAATGATACATGCATGTCTTCCTGCCTCTTCTTTCACTGGGAAAGAACACCGCAAGATCGAAACCATCACAAATCACATCTTCGCATGGCAAGAAAAATTGATCTAGTTGGCCTAACTAACCAAAGATTCGAAGAAGAAATACGAGACTATAAGTAATCATGAAAATAAGAGATCAAAGAAGGCTCAAATCATATTCATGGATAGAAACTGACCGTGAACTCAAAATTCATGGGATCCCAACAAACACACCGCAAAAGTCACTACATCAAATAGATCTCCAAGAGACCATTGTATTGAGAATCGTAGAGAGAGGAATACATCTAGCTACTGCCTACGGACCCGTAGGTCTATGGTGGACTAATCACGCATCATCGGAGAGGCACCTTTGATGAAGATGAACCCCTCTATGATGGTGTTAGATTGGATCTCGAGGTTTTGGAACTTGCAGCAGCTGGAATTGTGTTTCGTCGACTCCCCTAAGGTTTTCTGATTTTCTCGGAATTTATAGGCTCGATAGTCAGATGGGGGAGTCCCGAGGTGCCCACTGACACGTCTCCATCATATCTATAATTTTTGATTGTTTCATTCCAATATTCTACAACTTTCATATACTTTTGGCAACTTTCTATACTATTTTTGGGACTAACATATTGATCCAGTGCCTAGTGCCAGTTCCTGTTTGTTGCAAGTTTTTTGTTTTGCAGTAAATCCATACCAAACGAATTCCAAATGGGATAAAAACTTACGGAGATTTTTTTGGAATATATGTGAATTTTGGTAAGTGGAATCAAAAGAAGGTGGTGCCCGAGGGGACCACAAGCCAGGGGGCGTGCCCTACCCCCTGGATGCGCCCTGGGCCCTTGTGAACAGCCCATAGGTCGGCTAGAGCTCTGCTTTGTCCGCCAGAAAGATAATTTTTGGATAAAGATCCCCTCAAAATTTCAGCCCGATTGGAGTTACGGATCCCTGGATATTTAAGAAATGGTGAAAGGCCAGAATCTGGGAACGCAGAAACAGAAGGAAACAGAGAGAGAGGGATCCAATCTCGGAGGGGTCTCGCCCCTCCGCCGCCATGGAGGCCATGGACCAGAGGGGAAACCCTTCTCCCATCTAGGGGGAAGGTCAAGTAAGAATAAGAAGAAGGGGGGATCTCTCACCCACTCTCCCGGTGGCTCCGGAACACCGTCGGGGCCTTCATCGTGACGGCGATCTACTCCAACAACTCTGTCATCTTCACCAACATCTCCATCACCTTCCCCATCTATCTATAGTGGTCCACTCTCTTGCAACCCTCTATACCCTCTACTTGAACATGGTGCTTTATGCTTCATATTATTATCCAATGATGTGTTGCCATCCTATGATGTGTGAGTAGTTTTTTGTTGTCCTATTGGTTGATTGATGACCATGATTGGTTTGAGTTGCATGTTTTATTATTGGTGCTGTCCTATGGTGCTCTCCGTGTCATGCAAGCATGAGGGATCCTCGCTGTAGGGTGTTGCAATGTGTTCATGATTCGCCTATGGTGGGTTGCTTGAGTGACAGAAGCATAAACCCGAGTAGGTGGGTTGTTGCATATGGGAGTAAAGAGGACTTGATCCCTTATAATTCTATGGTTGGGTTTTACCTTAATGATCTTTAGTAGTTGCGGATGCTTGCTAGAGTTCCAATCATAAGTCCATATGATCCAAGTAGAGAAAGTATGTTAGCTTATGCCTCTCCCTCATATAAAATTGCAATAATGATTACCGGTCTAGTTATCGATTGCATAGGGACAATTCTGCAACTCCTACCACCACTTTTCCACACTCGTTAAACTAACATAGTTGTTTCTCTATCTTAGAAGCCCCTAGCTTTTATTTTTGTTTTCTTTATTATCTGGCAAACCTATCCTAGCACACCTACAAAGTACTTCTAGTTTCATACGTGTTCTAGGTAAAGCGAATGTTAAGCGTGCGTAGAGTTGTATCGGTGGTCGATAGAACTTGTGGGAATATTTGTTCTACCTTTAGCTCCTCGTTGGTTTAGACACTCTTATTTATTGAGAAAGGCTACAATTGACCCCCTACATTTGTGGGTTATCAAGACCTTTTTCTGACGCCGTTTCCGAGGAGCAATAGCATGGGGTGAATATTCTCATGTGTGCTTGTTTGCTTTATCACTAAGTAGATTTTATTTCCTGTTCTAAGTTCTTCTCTATCTTTAGCTATGGATATGGAACACAAAATACCAAAAAATTAGGTGTACTTGCTACTCATGGAGATGGGGAACCTCCTAAAACCCTCGATGCTCGTTATGTGAAAGATATTATGCACTACTTTAATAATCCCGAGAAAACCCCATTCAATTATATATTGGGATACACGTTGGATCAACGTGAATACTTTAGGGATTATGGCTTGACTCAAAAAGGGAAACTGTTATGGGATTAGATTTATATGTTGAAATGGTATGCTTGGAATCTATGCCAGAGATATGATTATACTTGTTGCTCTAGGATGAAGGCTCAACACCTTCCTTTTTCATGTAAATTTAATGATAATGAAACCTTGGCTTCTTATGCTAAAGGTATTTATGATTACTATGATGTGGAACGAATAGAGGAATTCGTTGCTTTTAAGGGTGCTTATGAAATTGAATCTTTGTTTGAGAAGTGTGAAAAATATAATGATGCTGTTTATAGACCTGAAATTTTTGCTATACTTAAATATTGCTATAAGAATTATGAATATAATTCCTATATTGATGCATTTATTGAGAGAATATGAGCTGCCTTGGAAGAGACTAATATCTTGCCGAAAACTATGGAAGAAGAAATTGCTGAAACTGTGAGCTCATTAGATGAAAAAGATGAGGAGGAGAGTGAAGAACAAAAGGAGGAAGAGCGGATTAGCTACCCGTAGCCACCTTCTAATGAGAGTAACTCTTCAACTCATACATTGTTTAATTTCCCTTCATTCTTACCGAAGGATGAATGCTATGTTGATTGCTATGATCCCTTGGATTCATTTGAAATATCCCTTTTTGATGAACTTGATGCTTGCTATGCTTGTCGCCATGATGCCAATATGAAAGATGCTTATGGAGATGAACTTTCTATAATTCCTTATGTTAAGAATGAAATTGTTTCTATTGCACCCACGCATGATAGTCCTATTATCCTTTTGAATTCTCTCAACTACACTATATCGGAGAAGTTTGCACTTATTAAGGATTATATAGATGGGTTGCCTTTTACTATTACACACGATGATTTTGATAAATATAATATGTATGTGCTTGCTACTCCTACTTCCAATTATTATGAGAGAGGAACTACATCTCCACCACTCTATGTTTCCAATTTGATAAAATTGCAAGAAACTGCTTATGCTATGTATTGGCCTTTACTTTGTGTGCATGGATTGTTCTTTTATGACATGCCAATGCATAGGAAGAGAGTTAGACTTCATTGTTGCATGATATACGTTACATTTTGCTCACTACTAAACTACAAATCATTGTTAATTAAAATTGGCTTTGATATACCTTGGGATCCGGGTGGATCAATTACTTGAGCACATTATGCCTAGCTTAATGGCTTTAAAGAAAGCGCTGCCAGGGAGACAACCCAGAGGTTTTAGAGAGTCATTTTATTGTGTTGTGTGCTTTTGTAAAGTTTAAAACAAAAAATAAAGAGGGGAACCTAAAACTCTTTCAAAAAGAGAAGTGAAAATAAGAAGGACGAGCACCGTTGAAGTGGATTAGCTCCTTGAACTTTGTTCATGCCCATGGAAACTTTGCAAATCCTAATTATAGAAACTTTTAAACAAAAATAATTTCCCCCTTGTATAAATCCATTTTATTATAAAATAATGTGTGATGATTTGCCTTTTGGATGATTAGATTGCTTGTTTGGTGTGTGTAGTGCAAAAACAACACTTTGGCTGTACTGCGTGAATTTACATTTTTACTGGAATGTCAAAAGTTTCTGAAATTTTTACACAGTACTGCTATGAATTTTTTTATTTTTTTCCTAATTTTAAGAATTTTTAGAGTTACAGAAGTATTGTGAATATCCAGATTACTACAGACTATCCCGTTTAAGACAAATTCTAATTTTGATGCATTGTTTTGCTCGTTTTGATGAAACTATCGATTGTATTGGTGGTATAAGCCATGGAAAAATTATAATACAGTAGCTACAATTCAAAAATAAAATATTAATTGGTTGGCAACAATACATAAAGTTGTGATTTGCTTTATTATACTAACGGATCTCACGAGAGTTTTGTTAAGTTTTGTGTGATTGAAGTTTTCAAGTTTTGGGTGAGATCACGATGGATGAAGGAATAAGGAGTGGAAAGAGACTAAGGTTGGGGATTCCTGAGGCACCCCAAGGTAATATTTAAGGACTCCCAAGAAACTAAGCTTGGGGATGCCCCGGAAGGCATCCCCTCTTTCTTCTAACAACCATCGATAATTTTACTTGGAGCTATATTTTTATTCGTCACATGATATGCATAAATATTGGAGCATCGTGTGCTTTTTATTTTATTTTAATAATGCACCATGCTGGTATGAGATAGTCCTTGGTCGATTTATAGAATGCTTCATGCACTTCACTTATATCTTTTGACTATGGTTTTATAGAATGCTTCATGTGCTTCACTTATATCATTTGAAGTTTGGATTGCCTGGTTCTCTACACATAGAAAACCGCCATTTGTAGAATGCTCTTTTGCTTCACTTATATTTGTTAGAGCGTGGGCATATATTTTCTAGAAATAATTAAAACTCTCATGCTTCACTTATATCTATTTAGAGAGTTAACAAGAGTTGGTCATTCACATGGTTACTCATAAAATCCTACATAAAACTTGTAGATCAGTGAATATGATATATTTGATTCCTTGCAATAGTTTTGCAATATAAAGATGGTAATATGAGAGTCATGATAGTGAGTAATTGTGAATTGGAGAAATACTTGTGTTAAGGTTTGTGATTCCCGTAGCATGCACGTATGGTGAACCGTTATGTAACGAAGTCGGAGCATGATTTGTTTAACGATTGTCAACCTTTGTGTGATGAGTCGGGAGCGCACGATGATTTACTCCTACCAACCTCTCCCCTAGGGGCATGCGTCTAACACTTTGCTTTGATGACTAATATAATTTTTCGATAAGTACGTGAGTTCTTTATGACTAATGTGAGTCCATGGATTATACGCACTCTCACCCTTCCACCTTTGCTAGCCTCTCTAGTACCGCACAACTTCCATGCAACTTCCACCATTTCGTTTATTATGACACGCACCGTCATTGTCATATTGCTTTGCATGATCGTAAGATAGCTAGCATGATGTTTTCATGGCTTGTCCATTTTTTGATGTCATTTGCTATGCTAGATCATTGCACACCCCGGTATCCCATCGGAAGCATTCATATAGAGTCATATTTTGCTCTAAGTTTTTGAATTTTAAGTAAATAAAAGTGTGATGATTTCCATTATTAGAGCATTGTCCCATGAGAGGAAAGGATGATGGAAGCTATGATTCCCTCAATAGATGGGATCAGTCTCTGGACTTTACAAATAATAAAAGAGGCCAATGAAGCCCAAATAAAAAAAGAGTCCAAAGATGCCCACCAAAAAAAAGAGAAAAAAACAAAAAAATGAGAGAAAAGAGAGAAGGGACAATGTTACTATCCTTTTCCACACTTGTGCTTCAAGTAGCACCATGATCTTCATGATAGAGAGTCTCCTTTTTTGTCACTTTCATATACTAGTGGGAATTTTTCATTATATAACTTGGCTTGTATATTCCAAATGATGGGCTTCCACAAAGTGCCCTAGGTCTTTGTGAGCAAGCGAGTTGGATGCACACCACTTAGTTTCTTTTTGAGCTTTCATACACTTATAGCTCTAGTGCATCCATTGCATGGCAATCCCTACTCACTCACACTGATATCTATTGATGGGCATCTCCATAGCCCGTTGATACGCCTAGTTGATGTGAGACTATCTTCTTTGTTTTCCCTTGCAACCTCCACCATATTCTATTCCACCTATAGTGCTATATCCATGGCTCACACTCATGTATTGCGTGACAGTTGAAAAGGTTTGAGAAAATAAAAAGTGTTAAACAATTGCTTGACTTGTCATCAGGGTTGTGCATGATTTAGATACTTTGTGTGGGGAAGATGGAGCATAGCCAGACCATATGATTTTGTAGGGATAACTTTCTAAGGCCATGTTATTTTGAAAGGACACGATTGCATTGTTGGTGTGCTCGAAGTATTACTGTTTTTATGTCAGTATAGACTATTGCTTTGAATCACTCGTATCTTAATATTCATGCCATGATTATATTATATGATCAAGATTATGCTAGGTAGCATTCCACATAAAAAATTATCTTTTTTTATCATTTACCTACTCGAGGACGAACAAGAATTAAGCTTGGGGATGTTGATACGTCTCCGTTGTATCTATAATTTTTAATTGTTTCATGCCAATATTCTACAACTTTCGTATACTTTTGGCAACTTTTTATACTATATTTGGGACTAACATATTGATCCAGTGCCTACTGCCAGTTCCTGTTTGTTGCATGTTTTTTGTTTCGCAGAAAATCCATATCAAACGAATTCCAAATGGGATAAAAACTTACGGAGATTTTTTTGGAATATATGTGAATTTTGGGAAGTGGAATCAAAAGACGGCGGTGCCCGAGGGGGCCACAAGCCAGGGGGCGCGCCCTACCCCCTGGCCGTGCCCTTGGCCCTTGTGACTAGCCTATAGGTCAGTTGGATCTCTCCTTTAGTCACAAGGAAGCTAATATTTGGATAAATATCCCCTCAAAATTTCAGCCCGATCGGAATTATGGATCTCCGGATATTTAAGAAACGATGAAAGGCCAGAATCTGGGAACGCAGAGACAGAAGGAAACAAAGAGAGAGAGAGATCCAATCTCGAAGGGGCTCTCACCCCTCTGCCACCATGGAGGCCATGGACCAGAGGGGAAACCCTTCTCCGATCTAGGGGGAAGGTCAAGGAAGAATAATAAGGAGGGGGGCTCTCTCCCCTCTCTCTCCCGGTGGCACCGGAATGCCGCCGAGGCCATCATCGTGACAGCGATCTACTCCAACAACTCCGTCATCTTCACCAACACCTCCATCACCTTACCCCATCTATCTACAGCAGTCCACTCTCCCGGAACCCGCTGTACCGTCTAATTTAACATGGTGTTTTATGCTTCATATTATCATCCAATGATGTGTTGCCATCCTATGATGTCTAAGTAGATTTTTGTTGTCCTATTGGTTGATTGACGATCATGATTGGTTTGAGTTGCATGTTTTATTTTTGGTGCTGTCCTATGGTGCTCTCCGTGTCGTGCAAGCATGAGGGATCCTTGCTGTAGCATGTTACAATGTGTTCATGATTCGCCTATGATGGGTTGCTTGAGTGACAGAAGCATAAACCCGAGTAGGTGGGTTGTTGCATATGGGAGTAAAGAGGACTTGATACCTTATAATGCTATGGTTGGGTTTTACCTTAATGATCTTTAGTAGTTGCGGATGCTTGCTAGAGTTCCAATCATAAGTGCATATGATCCAAGTAGAGAAAGTATGTTAGCTTATGCCTCTCCCTCATATAAAATTGCAATAATGATTACCGGTCTAGCTATTGATTGCCTTGGGACAATTCTGCAACTCCTACCACCACTTTTCCACACTTGTTAAACTAACTTAGTTGTTTCTCTATCTTAGAAGCTCCTAGTTTTTATTTCTGTGCTCTTTATTATCTTGCAAACCTATCCTATCACACCTACAAAGTACTTCTAGTTTCATACGTGTTCTAGGTAAAGCGAACGTTAAGCGTGCGTAGAGTTGTATCGGTGGTCGATAGAACTTGAGGGAATATTTGTTCTACCTTTAGCTCCTCATTGGGTTCGACACTCTTACTTATCGAGAAAGGCTACAATTGATCCCCTACACTTGTGGGTTATTACCCACCCTCTACGAGGCCGCTCAAGAGCCCTTGGCGTGCCCTGTTGGAGGGTGGCCACCCTGGCCCCCTCTTCTGGTGATCTTTAGCCCATCTTGGCTTTGTTGGTCCATAAAAATTCAACAAAAAATCCAGACAACGCTTGGGCTCCCTTTGGTACTGATTTTTTGCAAAGTAAAAAAACAAGCAAAAACCACAACTGACACTTTGACACTTTGTCAATAGGTTAGTCCCAAAAAATGATACAAAGTTGCTATAAAATGATTGTAAAACATCCAAGATTCATAATATAACAACATGGAACAAGCACAAATTATAGATACGTTGGAGACATATCAGCATCCCCAAGCTTACTTCCTACTCGTCCTTGAGTAGGTAAATGATAAAAACAAGTTTTTGATGTGGAATGCTGCCTAACATGTTCATCATATATTCTTTTCTTTGTAGCATGGACATTTGGAATTTGAAATGGTTCAAAGCAATAGTCTTGTTTTCACATGAAAACTTTAATACCCAAGTATATCAACAAGCAACCATGTCTTTCAAAATATCAATGCTAAAGCAAGTTATCCCTAGCCCATCATGCTCAATCATTGATCCATTCACAATACACACTCAAATATTAGCTACACTTAATACTCAAGTATGATCATAGTGCCTCCTAGTTGGTGCTTTATAAGAGAAGATGAAGACTCAATTTGAAAAATAAAAATTGCATAAAGTAAATAGATAGGCCCTTCGTAGAGGGAAGTAGGGATTTGTAGAGGTGCCAGAGCTCAAGTGTTTAAATTGATAGAGAAAAATATTTTGGGTGACATGCCTTTCCTTTCAACGAAAACGACTAAGAGATTTCAATATCTTTCCACGCTAGATACATCATAGGTGGTTCCCAAACAGAAAAATAAAGTTTATTCCTTTTTCCACCATATTTTCACTTTCCATGGCTAGCCGAATCCACAGTTGCCTCCATACCAACAATTTCCAAGGAATTTATTATTTGACAACATAAAGTAAATATTTTTTCTTTCATTTCGGGACCGGGCATCCCTATTACCATCATACTCTTGTGCAATGACAAGTGAATAAACACTCATCTTGAGAATAACACATCTAGCATGGAAAAATATCAGTCACCCCCTACCTTTTCATGAGCAGTACGAACATACAAAAAGGAAATTTTATTTTGAAATTTAGAGATGGCACATACAAATTTGCTTGGAACGACATGGAAATACTGTATATAGGTAGGTATGGTGGAGTCATATGGCAAAACTGGTTTAAGGATTTTGGATCTACAGTTAGCATTTCTACTTAGTACAAGTGAAGGCTAGCAAGAGATTGAGAAGCATCCAACCAAGAAATGAAAAATCACATAAGCAAGCATTAAGCATAACTAACACCGAGTAACGCACCATAAGTAGGATGTAATTTCGTAGCACAACTATTGACTTTCATGCTTGCATAGGGAATCACAAACATTAACACCAATATTCTTACTAAGATTAATTAGCCACTAATATAACTCAAATATTACTATTGTCGTGTCTCAAAAATATTACAAAGAATCAAGTTTAATCTGTACAATGATCTTCATGAAAGATTTTATTATATCTCTCTTGAATATCTATCACTTTGGAACTATTTTCATATGTTGCAATTGCTTTTGACAAGCTCACATGGATATAAGTGAAGAACATGAGCATACAAGTTTCATCTCTCAAAATAGTATATGTGAAGCATGAGAGGATTTCTTCAAAATTACCAACTCTCAAATTAATGTAAGTGAAGCATGAGAGCATTTCTTCAAACATGTAAAAGCACGCCGTGTTCAAAAACATATAAGTGAAGCATACTAGCCATTCTTTTGCTCAATAGAATTAAGTGAAGCATAAAGAGCAATTATACCAAATCATAGCATATTTTTGGCTCTCTCAAATAGGTGTGTGCATCAAGGATAAAATAAATAAATCAAAGGTACAAGACGCTCCAAGCAAAACTCATGATATGTGACGAATAAAAATATAGTTCCAAGTAATATACCGATGGTTGTTAGAAGAAAGAGGGGATGCCACTCGAGGCTTCCCCAAGCTTAGTTGCTTGTTACTCTTTGGATATTACATTAGGGTACTATAGCATCCCCAATCTTAGGCTCTTCTTACTCCTTATTCCTTCATCCATCGTGATCTCACCCAAAACTTGAAAACTTCAGTCACACAAAACTTGACAAAACTCTCGTGAGATCCGTTAGTATAATAAAGCAAATCACAAGCTTTGTCAAGTTTTGTGTGACTGAAGTTTTCAAGTTTTGGGTGAGATCACGATGGATGAAGGAATAAGGAGTAAGAAGAGCCTAAGATTGGGGATGCTATAGTACCCTAATGTAATATCCAAAGATTAACAAGCAACTAAGCTTGGGGAAGCCCCGAGTGGCATCCCCTCTTTCTTCTAACAACCATCGGTATATTACTTGGAACTATATTTTTATTCGTCACATATCATGAGTTTTGCTTGGAGCGTCTTGTACCTTTGATTTATTTATTTTATCCTTGATGCACACACCTATTTGAGAGAGCCAAAAATATGCTATGATTTGGTATAATTGCTCTTTATGCTTCACTTAATTCTATTGAGCAAAAGAATGGCTAGTATGCTTCACTTATATGTTTTTGAACACGGCGTGCTTTTACATGTTTGAAGAAATGCTCTCATGCTTCACTTACATTAATTTGAGAGTTGGTAATTTTGAAGAAATCCTCTCATGCTTCACATATACTATTTTGAGAGATGAAACTTGTATGCTCATGTTCTTCACTTATATCCATGTGAGCTTGTCAAAAGCAATTGCAACATATGAAAATAGTTCCAAAGTGATAGATATTCAAGAGAGATATAATAAAATCTTTCATGAAGATCATTGTACAGATTAAACTTGATTCTTTGTAATATTTTTGAGACACGACAATAGTAATATTTGAGTTATATTAGTGGCTAATTAAGCTTAGTAAGAATATTGGTGTTAATGTTTGTGATTCCCTATGCAAGCATGAAAGTCAATAGTTGTGCTACGAAATTACATCCTACTTATGGTGCGTTACTCGGTGTTAGTTATGCTTAATGCTTGCTTATGTGATTTTTCATTTCTTGGTTGGATGCTTCTCAATCTCTTGCTAGCCTTCACTTGTACTAAGTAGAAATGCTAACTATAGATCCAAAATCCTTAAACCAGTTTTGCCATATGACTCCACCATACCTACCTATATACAGTATTTCCATGTCGTTCCAAGCAAATTTGTATGTGCCATCTCTAAATTTCAAAATAAAATTTCCTTTTTGTATGTTCGTACTGCTCATGAAAAGGTAGGGGGTGACCGATATTTTTCCATGCTAGATGTGTTATTCTCAAGATGAGTGTTTATTCACTTGTCATTGCACAAGAGTATGATGGTAATAGGGATGCCCGGTCCTGAAATGAAAGAAAAAATATTTACTTTATGTTGTCAAATAATAAATTCCTTGGAAATTGTTGGTATGGAGGCAACTGTGGATTCGGCTAGCCATGGAAAGTGAAAATATGGTGGAAAAAGGAATAAACTTTATTTTTCTGTTTGGGAACCACCTATGATGTATCTAGCGTGGAAAGATATTGAAATCTCTTAGTCGTTTTCGTTGAAAGGAAAGGCATGTCACCCAAAATATTTTTCTCTATCAATTTAAACACTTGAGCTCTGGCACCTCTACAAATCCCTACTTCCCTCTACGAAGGGCCTATCTATTTACTTTATGCAATTTTTATTTTTCAAATTGAGTCTTCATCTTCTCTTATAAAGCACCAACTAGGAGGCACTATGATCATACTTGAGTATTAAGTGTAGCTAATATTTGAGTGTGTATTGTGAATGGATCAATGATTGAGCATGATGGGCTAGGGATAACTTGATTTAGCATTGATATTTTGAAAGACATGGTTGCTTGTTGATATACTTGAGTATTAAAGTTTTCATGTGAAAACAAGACTATTGCTTTGAACCATTTAAAATTCCAAATGTCCATGCTACAAAGAAAAGAATATATGATGAACATGTTAGGCAGCATTCCACATCAAAAACTTGTTTTTATCATTTACCTACTCAAGGACGAGTAGGAAGTAAGCTTGGGGATGCTGATATGTCTCCAACGTATCTATAATTTGTGCTTCTTCCATGTTTTTATATTATGAATCTTGGATGTTTTACAATCATTTTATAGCAACTTTGTATCATTTTTTGGGACTAACCTATTGACAAAGTGTCAAAGTGTCAGTTGTGGTTTTTGCTTGTTTTTTTACTTTGCAAAAAATCAGTACCAAAGGGAGCCCAAGCGTTGTCTGGATTTTTTGTTGAATTTTTATGGACCAACAGAGCCAAGATGGGCTAAAGATCACCAGAAGAGGGGGCCAGGGTGGCCACCCTCCAACAGGGCACGCCAAGGGCTCTTGAGCGGCCTCGTAGAGGGTGGGTAATAACCCACAAGTGTAGGGGATCAATTGTAGCCTTTCTCGATAAGTAAGAGTGTCGAACCCAATGAGGAGCTAAAGGTAGAACAAATATTCCCTCAAGTTCTATCGACCACCGATACAACTCTACGCACGCTTAACGTTCGCTTTACCTAGAACACGTATGAAACTAGAAGTACTTTGTAGGTGTGATAGGATAGGTTTGCAAGATAATAAAGAGCACAGAAATAAAAACTAGGAGCTTCTAAGATAGAGAAACAACTAAGTTAGTTTAACAAGTGTGGAAAAGTGGTGGTAGGAGTTGCGGAATTGTCCCAAGGCAATCAATAGCTAGACCGGTAATCATTATTGCAATTTTATATGAGGGAGAGGCATAAGCTAACATACTTTCTCTACTTGGATCATATGCACTTATGATTGGAACTCTAGCAAGCATCCGCAACTACTAAAGATCATTAAGGTAAAACCCAACCATAGCATTATAAGGTATCAAGTCCTCTTTACTCCCATATGCAACAACCCACCTACTCGGGTTTATGCTTCTGTCACTCAAGCAACCCATCATAGGCGAATCATGAACACATTGTAACACCCTACAGCAAGGATCCCTCATGCTTGCACGACACGGAGAGCACCATAGGACAGCACCAAAAATAAAACATGCAACTCAAACCAATCATGATCGTCAATCAACCAATAGGACAACAAAAATCTACTTAGACATCATAGGATGGCAACACATCATTGGATGATAATATGAAGCATAAAACACCATGTTAAAGTAGACGGTACAGCGGGTTGCGGGAGAGTGGACTGCTGTAGATAGATGGGGGAAGGTGATGGAGGTGTTGGTGAAGATGACGGAGTTCCAAATCACACAAAACTTTATGTGTGTTGCAAATCACACAGAACAATCTGTAGTAATCTGTACTCTACCCTACTTTGGGAACTCTAAAAATTCTGAAAAATTAGGATAACGAAAGAAATTTTATAGAAATACCGTGTTAAAATTTAATCTCAATATCATGTTCTAGTAAAAAAAGAAAATGCGTGCACTTAGAACAAAGTTTCTGTATTAGATTCAACATTGTTTCTACTCATCTTATAGATCATCCTAAAGGCATTACTTGTAACAAACACTAATTAGAAAATAAAAACACAATCATAAAAAAATCATACTTGTGTGAAAACACTCAAAAATATAAAGGAAAATATAAAAATAATTTATTCATATGGTTGCCTCCCAACAAGCGCTATCGTTTTAGGCCCCTAGCTAGGCATAACACATAGTTTCAAGTATTGTCATCCTTAGTTTTTGCCACCTTTATGAGGGCTTTCTAAAATCCGGGATGTTCTTTACGCTTCCCCACATTTTCAGGAGAAGAAACTATCTTGAGATCTAAAATATCCAAACGCTTATTGGAAAGAGTAATCAAAGTGTTCATGCGATTCAAGTTTCCCACAATATGTTTAAGAGGCTCATGATATTTTTGCAACTCAACCGAATGTTTATGTAAATCACCCAATTTGTCTAGAATTTGAACCCATTATTGTGTGAGAGAGGGAACCTTTTTGGGTGGATGAACTCCCAATATCCCTTCTAAAATTTCATAAGGAGCGTTGGGATCAAGTTCGGTAAAGTTTCCTTTGGCGGCAAAATCCAAGAGTTGTCTATGATGCAAAGTTAATACTATGTAAAAATTTCGAAGCAAAACCTTTGCATCTCCCTTTAGATTACAAATACGATATGATCAATCAATCTATACCAAGCATCTTTCAGATTTTCCACTTGCTTTTGTTTGAAGCATAGAACTTCAAAATCTTATGACAAGGGGGTAGTGATGCTAGTCATAGTGAAGAGATATGCAGACAAGAGATCTGGTGAGAAAAAGGCGAACGAAAAATATAGGGCAAATGAAACAAAAAAATTGTGAAGTGGGGGAGAGGAAAACCAGAGGCAAATAGCAAATAATGTAATTGTAAGGAAATGATATTTGTGATTAGGAACTTGGTAGATGAGATTGCTTCCTCCCCGACAACGGCGCTAGAAATTCCTTTGACGTGGCTTGAGACTACATCAGTATTTCCCCAAAGAGGAAGGGATTATGCAGCACAACGACGGTAAGTATTTCCCTCAGTTATGAAACCAAGCTATCACCCGATGCGAAAGAGAGGTTGTCAAGCTCTCTACTATAATAAGATAGATTAGGTAATGATAGTTTTGGCAAATAGATCTCGCAAGAAAGCAAACTAAAATAAGTAAAAAAAGTGCAACAAGGTATTTTTCTGGATTAATAGATCTGAAAACAAAAGATGCAAATAGTAGATCGGAAAGCAATATGTTGGAAAAGTAGACCCGGGGGCCCTAGGTTTCACTAGTGGCTTCTCTCATGAGTATAGTGCACGGTGGGTGAACAAATTACTGTCGGGCAATTGATAGAAGATCAAATAATCATGACGATATCCAGGCAATGATCATTATATAGGCATCGCGTCCAAGATAAGTAGACCAAAACGATTCTGCATCTACTTCTATTACTCCACACATTGACCGCTATCCAGCGTACATCTAGTGTATTAAGTTCATGGGAAAATGGAGTAATGCAATAAGAATGATGACATGATGTAGACAAGATCTATTCATGTAGGAATAGACCCCATCTTGTTATCCTTAATGGCAATGATACATGCGTGTGTTGCTGCCCCTTCTTTCACTAGAAAATAACACCGCAAGATCGAACCCATCACAAAGCACCTCTTCCCATGGGAACAAAAATCGATCTAGTTGGCCTAACTAAACCAATGATTCGAAGAAAAAATATGAGGCTATACGTAATCATGCAAATAAGAGATCAAAGAAGACTCAAATCATATTCATGGATAGAAACTGATCATGAACTCAAAATTTATCGGATCCCAACAAACACACCTCAAAAGTCATTACATCAAATAGATCTCCAAGAGACCATTGTATTGAGCATCATAGAGAGAGGGGAAGCCATCTAGCTACTGCCTACGGACCCGTAGGTCTATGGTGGATGACTCACGCATCATCGGAGAGGCACCTATGATGAAGATGAACCCCTCCGTGATGGTGTTAGATTGGATCTCGAGGTTCTGGAACTTGAGGCGGATGGAATTGTATTTCGTCTACTCACCTAGGGTTTTCTGATTTTCTGAGAATTCATAGGCTCAATAGTCAGTTGGGGGGAGTCCTGAGGTGCCCACCCTCTACCAGGCTATGCCAGGGGCCTCTAGCGCGCCCTGGTGGAGGGTGGCCACCCCGACCCCCCTCTTCTCATGATCTTTGGCCCATCTGGGCTCTTCTGGCCCATAATGTTTTTTACAAAAATCCCCGCAACATTTGGGCTCCATTCGGTACTGATTTTCTGCGAAGTAAAAACAGGAAAAAACAACATCTGGCACTTTGGCACTATGTCAATAGGTTAGTCCCAAAAAATGATATAAAGTTGCTCTGAAATTATTTTAAAACATCCAAGTTTGATAATATAACATCATGGAACAAGCAAAATTTATAGATACGTTGGATACGTATCAAGTTTCCTCGGACGGAAGTGTTTATCCGACCTTGACGAACCGAGCTTGGATTTTGGCATTAATGGACCATATCCGGTCATTACTTGTGGCCCAGGTTGTCTCGGTCCAGTAGAAAGTTTCTTTTCCTTCTTTTTCTTCGGGTTTAGCTGCTCGACTCGGCCTATTTCGGATAGCCGTGGGTATTATTTTATTGGGCCAATATTTTCTGGCGGTTTTCTATTTATTTTTTGTTTACAACACGTTACAGTTAATTATTTATGCGTTCCACTGTAATAAATTGAAGAATTTCCAAAAATGTGCCGATGTCATTTTTTATGTAATTAATATTTATGTCATCTTATGGCAATCCATTAATGATGCTAAAAGTTTGTTAATAGAAAGTTTTGGGTTGTTATGAGCCGAATCATGTTCTTTAGGCATTGTAATATGCACTTTTAGTGCATTTGTTAACTTACTAATTATTTTATGCACTCAGAAGATAGAAATTGCCTATAATTATTTTTTATTTTTTTGAATAAAATTGTACCAACGGAAAAATTTATTTGGAAATTTAATGTGACATTAATGTTGATGCCATTTTATTGACACCTTTTATGATTATCATTTTTTTCCATTTCAATGATGAAATTCATATGAAAAATTTAGTTAAGTGTGAATTTTACGTTGATGCCATACTTATGGCATTTTTTAATGATGCGATTATCACTAAAGGGGCCGACGCAACCTTAAGAAAAATGTTAATGGTTGTGTGGTGTGGTTTTCCGCACCACATTATGCGTCTAATAATGTTGTGCTAGTGTGCTCGTCAACAAATACTAAATATTATGTCGGTTCATTTTCTGTTGTATGATTAAAATATGCACTATTGAAATAAGCATAATTGGACCAAAATGGTGTTGATAAAATTAATGTTGATTCTCTAACCAAAGAAATTTTGTTTAAATGACTTTATTTTATATGCAATATCCTAGTCATTATATGTCATTTTTTTGAAATCTATCCAAAGTACATGTTGCCATTTATGTGGTCCTTACACTTTACCATATATTATTCTTTGGTGAATCCTTGTGCCAATTTATGTCTAAATTTTATTATTTGGAAAATCTTATGATATCCTGATGGTAATGTTAATGTCTTTTTCATTGTGAAGGTCAATTTCAATGTGTACTTAGTGGAAAGGACATTTATAGTTTTTTATGTTAATTCCGTATCATTTTCATTTATGTCACTCAGAATTTTAATGATAATTTTGACACTTATGTTCACTTTTATTATGGGTGTCAACTTTAGTGACAAAAGGTACATTGTGTATAATGGAAAACATGGTTTTATGTTGTTGTTTTATGTTAATGTTAGCTTTTAATTTAGCCAGACATCTTGCTTGTATGATTTTATGTCTCTCTAGTTAAAATGGAACCAACAAGAGGTTTTGATTAGAGATTTAATATTATTTTTGTCATAATGGCATATGATTATATTCTGACCAACGTTGATGATTTTATGCGTTATTTATGAATACAGATTAAGCATCTCTTGGATTCATCTAATTGCATGGTTAATTCATGCTTAATGTTTTTGGGCTTCTTAAAATGTTTTCTCCTTTATATATAGCAATGAACATGAATAATGATGCCAATCTTCCATTTTGGCATAGACGAACCATATGGCAATAACTTTCCCACATGGACAGTGGAGATCATTGTCTCATGTAAGGAATCTCCCAACGTTTTTCTACCACTAAGGTTGAAGGATGTAAATCATGATGATAAGGCAGACACTGGGAGAGATCTCAAAAAGCATGTGCCAGCATCTACATTACTAATGCAAAGGAGATTAAAGTCAAAATTATTGGATTTCTTCCACTAACTTTTGGAGATTACTTAATTCTTCATCTTATTGATAATGTTTGTTCATGCTCCTAGTTATTGGAGAACCTTAATTTGTCTCTTGAATAGATGACATGATTTTGTATCTTATTAAGTCAACTACACCTATGTAATATTAGTCCCTCTCCCTAGGGAAATACAAGTTACGTTTTCATCGAATGCATCATTTGTAAAGATTATGTGATATGGTATAATAAAAAATGTAAGAGAAGTGTAAATATCGCTACCATATCGAAATTGTGGTTTCACACCACATTTCGAGGGGGAAATGGAAGTCTCGTTTTAATATGAGATATCACCTTCAATTCTCCTCCTTAGATCATATAAAACTAAGCAAATAATGAGTGATAATTCTCTAATTAAGATGGAACCAACGAGAAGTCTTGGTTGGAGGATGTATGAAAAGCACACACTAACATCGGTTCTCTAATTAAGATGCAACAAGTCTTATTTAGAATAATGAATCAAAAATAACTCCTTTTATTATGTTAATGTGTACTTGATCCTTTTTGAGCATTATGAAGCACACATGAATGCTAAAGTGGCAAGATTGATATTGTAATGACCAACATGATGTAACATGTCAATTATATACGTGGCCAACGTCGTTTGTACTCCGACAATGATTTCCTAGCCGGACGAAGCTAGCTAACCCACTAAATCTAGGATATTTGCCGATTTGTTCAACATCAACATTTGATATTATTATTAATAAATAGTGCATAATTTTATGCATCAAGAGATGCGAAGACGAGGAGTTCATGCTCTTTTTTCAAATCAAGAAAATAAAAAAGGAAGAAAGAGACTATGTCTTTAGGCGCAATAGCGCGCCTCTAGTTGGTCCCGCAAGGTTGGGCATGGCCAACGAGCGATTGAAGGGTTGGGGCATCTCTACAAAATGGACAAGTGGGGATGGACAATCTACCATATTAAACAAGTGGTATTCCTAATTGTTGAAAATTCCTTTTTTCAATTATATTCTTTACCTAGTTCAAACATGAATTCATTACCAAAATCATGAATCAACATAGTTTAGATGCATAATTCGTTCACATAGTCGTAATTCATTCACATTTAAGTAAAAGTCATACTAGCATTAGCTATAAAACACATAGTTTGCATCTGCAAAATTGACCACTAAGTTATGTTCAAACCCTAGTTAGATAGTGAAGCAGAAGTAGACTACTGATAATCCACAATTATAGGGGATCGCAACAGTTTTTGAGGGTAGAGTATTCAATCCAAATTTATTGATTCAACACAAGGGGAGCCAAAGAATATTCTCGAGTTTTCACATCTGAGTTGTCAATTCAACCACACCCGTAAGACTTAATATCTGTAGCAAAGTATTCAGTAGCAAAGTGGTATGAAACTAACGATAACGGTAGCAAAAGTAACAGTAGCAGTGGAGAAATAACTTACCAAGGATCAATATGTGGAAAGCTCATAGGCAATGGATCGGTGATGGATAATTAGGTTGGATAGCATTCATCATGCAACAATTATAACATAGGGTGACACAAAACTAGCTCCAATTCATCAATGTAATGTAGGCATGTATTCTGTATATAGTCATACGTGCTTATGGGAAAGAACTTGCATGACATCTTTTGTCCTACCCTCCCATGGCAGCGGGGTCCTAATAGAGACTAAGGGATATTAAGGCCTCCTTTTAATAGAGAACCGGACCAAAGCATTAGCACTTAGTGAATACATGAACTCCTCAAACTACGGTAATCACCGGAAAGAATCCTAGTTATTGTCACCCTGGGGGATGCGGATTATAACTCGTAATAGGTGTCTACAACTTGCAAGATAGGATCAAGAACACATATATATTCATGAAAACATAATAGGTTCATATCTGAAATCATGGCACTCGGGCCCTAGTGACAAGCATTGAGTATACCAAAGTCATAGCAACATCAATCTCAGAACATAGTGGATACTAGGGATCAAACCCTAACAAAACTAACTCGATTACATGATAAACCTCATCCAACCCATCACCATCCAACAAGCCTACAATGGGATTACTCATGAACGATGGAGAGCATCATGGAATTGGTGATGAAGGATGGTTGGTGATGACGATGGCGTCGATTTCCCCTCTCCGGAGCCCAAAATGGACTCCAGATGTGGTCTCCCGAGGAAGTACAGGAGGTGGCGGCGGCTCCGTATCGTGAAACGCGATGAGCTCTTTTCCCTGATTTTTTCCTCCGCGAATAGGGTTATATGGAGCTAGAGAGGAGATCGGAGGAGCCACGAGGGCCCCACAAGCCTGCTAGGCGCGACCAGGGGGTGGCCGCGCCTAGCAGGCTTGTGGCCTACAGGTGGCCCCCCTCTGGTTACTTCTTGCGCTAGTATTTTTTATTAATTCCAAAATTATTCTCCGTAAATTTTCAGGACGAACCGAGAAATTTTGTTTTTGCATAAAAATAACACCAAGGCAATTCTGCTGAAAACATCGTCAGTCCGGGTTAGTTCCATTCAAATCATGCAAATTAGAGTCCAAAACAAGGGCAAAAGGGTTTGGAAAAGTGGATACGATGGAGACGTACCAACTCGCCCAAGATTAACCCATTGCTTGTCCTCAAGCAATTCAGTTGATAAACTGGAAGTGATAAAGAAAAACTTTTACAAACTCTGTTTGATCTTGTTGTTGTAAATACGTCTAACTGATGTTCAGATTTTTAGCAAAGATCATGGACTAACCACGTTCACAATCACATTTAGGTCTCACATTTACTCATATCAATGACATAATCAACTAGCAAGCAATAATAATAACTCTCGGATGACAACACTTTTTTAAAACAATCATGATATAATATGACAAAATGGTATCTCGCTAGCCCTTTCTGAGAACACAAACCATAAATGCAAAGCACCTCTAAAGAACAAGGACTGACTAAACATTGTAATTCATGGTGAGAGAGATCCAGTCATGCTCATACTCAATATCAGTTAACAACAAGCATACAAATTACGGCGGTGCTCTCTAACTGGTGCCTTTTATAAGAAGATGATGACTCAACAATAAACTAAATGGAAAGGCCCTTTGCAGAGGGAAGCATTGATTTGCAGAGGTGCCAGAGCTCGAGTTTTTAAAACAGAGATAAGTAATGATTTTTGAGCGGTATGCTTTCATTGCTCACATAACGACCAAAAGTTTTTCAATATTTTCCATGCTATATACATTATAGGCAGTTCCGAAACAGAATGATAAAGTTTTTACTTCCCCTCCACCAAATCAGTCAGACTCCACGGCGAGCCAAATCCACGGGTACTGTCCATACAAACACAGTCCTGGGGAAGTTTTGTTTAATTATATTTTGCTTTTTAATTCGAGCATGGAACTGGGCATCCCGATTACCAGCCACTTTCTGGTGAATGATAGTGAATCAACACATATCGTGAGAATAACCCACCTAGCACGAAAGATACTGACGGCCCCCACTCGCCACACGAGCGATTTGGGCATACAAAACAGAATGTTTATTTCAAGGTTTAGAGTTTGGCATATGCAAATTTACTTGGAACGATAGGTAAATACCGCATATAGGTAGATATGGTGGACTCATATGAAACAACTTTGGGTTTGAGAGATTGGATGCACAAGCAGTATTCCCGCTTAGTACAAGTGAAGGGTAGCAAAAGGCTGGGGAGCGACCAACTAGAGAGCGACACAGTCATCAACAATGTTTTAGATTAACCAACATTGAATGCAAGCATGAGTAGGATATAAATCAGTGTGAACATAAATATTGTAGAGGCTATATTGATTTTGTTTCAACTACATGCATGGACATGTGCCAAGTCGAGCCATTTGAATCGTTCAGAGGAGGATACCACTCCATCATACTACATCACAACCATTTTAATATGCAGGTTGGCACCCAAAACAAACCATTATCCACTCTTAGCTAATTAAACATGTCATGAATAACTATAATATCTAATTGTCATTGCAAATATGTTTCACCCATGACGAACTGAATTCGAAACGATGAGCTAATCATATTTACAAAAGCAAGATAGGTTGAGTTCATACCAGCTTTTCTCCATCTCAATCTTTTCATCAAATATCATCATTATTGCCTTTCACTTGCACGATCGAACGGTGTGGATAATAATAAGAGTGCACGTGCATTGGACTAAGCTGGAATCTGCAAAGAATAACTCAAAGGAGAAGACAAGGTAATATGAGAGCCACTCAACATTTTCATCATGGTCTTCTCCTTATGACCCGAAGAAAGAAAAATCAAAACAAGAACGAGAAAACTATTTACACGGGAAAGCTCCCAACAAGCAAAAGAAGAACGGAAAATATTTTTGTGTTTTCTTTTTTTAATGCTCTAACTAAGCAACTGGAAGGTAAAGCTAGAACTATTATTTTTGTATTTTTCTCAAAGTTAAATAAACACACAAGAAGAAAGCAAAAAAAGAAAGTAAACTATAATGGATAGTACAACGAAAAAGTATGAACACCGACTGCTTAAGATGAATGTGTGAACATGAATGTAAAGTCAGTGAGAAATATGTAATCCCCCAAGCTTAGGATTTTGGCCTAAGCTGGTCTATGGCCATGGGCAGAAGGAGCTCCCTCCTGGATACTCAAGAGCGTCCTCATAGTTCCATTGGTTGGCGAACTCCTACGACTTCCACTGAAAGACTAGCTCCGGGTATGGATCAAGGGCTGGTGCCGGCTCCGGAGCTGGGGGTTGCGTCAAACCCCAATATCTGTAAATGTCTCCGGGCATAATGGTGTGCCTGCCTGAACGAATATCGAACAAAGAAGAAGCTGGCAGAGTAATAATTTCACAAGTACCCTGGCTAAAAACTAAGTTGTAAAGCAGCCTCCTATCATCATTTTTCTTAATAACATCATGGGCTACCATACGGTCATAATCTAAGAACTTCGCGGGCAACAACCTCTCATCTTTCTCGTGAAGTCTAATGGGTATCTCAAAATGTTTGGCTAAACAGGATGCATAGATACCTCTGAATATGGTCCCCTTCGAATGGTTGGTATTCAACTGTTGGGCCACCATAGGACCCAGACTAAAGGTTCTATCAGCAAATAAAGCATGGCGCAAAATGGAGAGGTCAGGGGCACTAAGACTTCCACTCTCCCAGCGACCAACTAAACATCTTCCCGCAAATAATGAATAATAATGAATAATGCAACACAGGAAAATGTAAACTAGCCGCTCTTGCCTTTGGCACACCTCTCTCTTCTCGTACATTCACAACAACAATAAAATCTTCCATGTCTCGAGGACATGGTTCCCTGA
The DNA here is from genome assembly GCA_022496015.1 of Hordeum marinum. Lineage (NCBI taxonomy): Eukaryota > Viridiplantae > Streptophyta > Magnoliopsida > Poales > Poaceae > Hordeum > Hordeum marinum. The sequence goes on from CM039677.1 coordinate 325,355,129, forward strand.
TGCTACCCTCATAGGGTATTTTGCAAACTTTGCAAAAATCATAAAGGTTCATTTTCTTAGACACATCCTATAGGTGAAATTCTACTGTAGGAGGGTCTTCCCTAGAATGAAAGTGAAAATTTTGCACAAAGGTATTCATGAGTAAGAGGTACTGGTCACACTTATCATTGAGGAAGTCATTGATGCCTGCATTCTTGACCAAATAATAGAAATCTTCATAAATTTTGGTCGACCCTAAGAATGCGTCACACGGCCATTCACATGGTTGAACTTCTATGACGCGAGGAAGATTATACTTGGGTTTCTCCCTTGTTTCATTTTCATCTTCCTTAGAACTCCGGCTTGAAGAGACTCTTAATAATATCCTCAACATTTCTGAAAAATTCTGAAATTTTTAGTGACCCAAAATAAAGGTGAACAAAACTCAACAAAACTCATAGCAACTACTTCCTCAAGTGGCTAGAGGCTATATCATGCATCAGAACTACTTGGGAAGATACAGATTTGACATGCAAGCTCAATAACAAGGTCACCATAGCAGCAAAAATTTGCAATACATAAAGCACTAGAGCAAAAACTAATTGGACCATTGGAGGAGTCACATACCAAAGATCAATCTCCCAAAACAGTTTTGCGAATGAAGCTTTGAACAAAGAGATCGAAAATGGCAACAAAATGAGCTAGGACACGGGTTTGAGCAATGGTGGGATTTTTTCTGGAGGAAGATGAAGTGAATGGGTGCTGGAATAAGTGGAGGGGGCCAGCTGGGACCCAAAAGCCTGCTAGGCGCAGTCAAGGGGGTGGCCGCACCCTATGGGCTTGTGGCCCACTAGTGCACCTCCCTGCAGTGTGCTCAGTGCCAGAAATTTTTAAATATTCCAGAAAAAAATCATACTCCATTTTCAGGACATTTAAAGAACTTTTATTTTCAGGTCACTTCTTTATTGCACGGGAAACTCAAAAAACAGGAAAAACATGGCATTCTTACTTAATTTAATCTAACTAACAGAAAATAAAAGTTGGGTACAGAAAGTCGTGCTTTCTAAATTCATCCATCTCATGCTCAGCAAAAGGAATCCACCAATAAGGTTGATCAAGTCTTATTAATAAACTTCTTTCGAATAACATGAAACCGAAGAATTCTCGAATAGCACTAGGTTACCTCAATGGGGATATGCATATCCCCAACAATAAGTATATCATATTTCTTCTTGATAGTAGGTAGAGGGAATTCAAAGTCTCCAATAGTAATCGTTGGAATTTTTTCAATGGAGTTGATACTATGAACTTGAGGTTGTTTCTTCGACAAGTGTACTGTATGCTCATTACCATTAATATGAAAAGTGACATTGCCCTTGTTGCAATCAATAATAGCCCCTGCAGTATTCAAAAGGGGTCTACCAAGGATGATCGACATACTATCATCCTTGGGAATATCAAGAATAACAAAGTTCGTTAAGATAGTAGCATTTGCAACTACGATAGGTACATCCTCACAAATACCGATAGGTAGAGCAGTTGATTTATCAGCCATTTGCAAAGAGATTTTAGTAGGTGTCAACTTATTCAAATCAAGTCTACGATATAAAAAGAAAGGCATAACACTAACACCAGCTCCCAAATCACCTAAAGAGTTTTAACATAATTCCCTTTAATAGAGCATGGTATAGTTGGTATTCCTGGATCTCCTAATTTCTTTGGTACTCCACCCTTAAAAGCATAATTAGCAAGCATGGTGGAAATCTCAGATTCCAGTATCTTTCTTTTATTAGTGACAATATCTTTCATATACTTAGCATAAGGAGTCAGTTTTCAGAATATCAGTCAAGCGCATACGCAAAAAGACAGGTCCAAGCATTTCAACAAAGCGCTCAAAATCCTCATCATCATTTTCCTTGGATGGTTTAGGAGGAAAGGGCATGTGTTTCTAAACCCATGGTTCTCTTTCTTTATCATGTTTCCTAGCAATAAAGTCCCTTTTATCATATCTTTTATTCTTAGGATGTGGGTTATCAAGATCAATAGCAGGTTCAATCTCCACATCATTATCATTACTAGGTTGAGCATCAATATGAATATTATTACTAGGCTCATGTTCATCACTAGATTGTGTCTCAGCATCAGAAGCAGAAATATCATTTGGGTTTTCAGGTGTATCTATAACAGGTTCACTAGCAGCATGCAAAGTTCCATCATCATCCTTGTTCCTCCTATTATTGGAATGACTAGGTGCATCAATATTACTCCTTTGAGAATCTTGTTCAATTCTCTTACGATGGCTCTCAGGATACAAAGGTTCCTGAGTCATTCTTCCACCTCTAGTCACAACTTTAATAGAATGATAATTATTCTTACTATTCATATCATTAAGCAAATCATTCTATGCCTTAAGTACTTGTTCTACTTGAGTAGTTACCATGGAAACATGTTTACTAATCAGTTTAAGATCATTGATAGTTCTACTCATATAATCACCTAAGTGATCAAGCACGAAAGCATTATGTTTCAATTGGCTACTAACATAAACATCAAAATTTTCTTGCTTAACAACAAAATTATCAAATTCATCCAAGCATTGGCTAGCAGACTTATTATAAGAAATATCGCTTTCATCAAATCTACGAAGAGAATTTACCTCTAGTACCTGTGTCGGGTTATCAAGACCATGTATTTCTTCAATAGGTGGTAGATTCTTAACATCTTTTGCTTTAATACCTTTTTGTTTCATAGATTTCTTTGCCTCTTGCATATCTTTAGGACTGAGAAATAGAATGCCTCTTTTCTTCGGAGTTGGCTTCAGAGGTGGTTCGGGAATAGTCCAATCATTATCATTTCTCAATATATTATTCAATAGTATTTCAGCTTGTTCAACAATTCGTTCCCTGAAACCACAACAAACACAACTATCTAGGTGGTCCCTAGAAGCATCGGTTAGTCCATTATAAAGTATATCAAGTATTTCATTTTTCTTGAGAGGATGATCAGGGAAAGCATTAAGTAATTGGAGAAGCCCCCCAAGCTTGTGGGAGACTCTCTTCTTCAATTTGCACAAAGTTAAATATTTCCTGGAAGGCAGCTTGTTTCTTATGGACAGGAAAATATTTTCCAGAGAAGTGATAGATCATATCCTGGGGGTTACGCACACAACCAGGAGCAAGAGAATTAAACCATATCTCCGCATCACCCTTTAACGAGAAAGGAAACAACTTAAGGATATAATAATAACAAATTTTTTCCTCATGAGTAAATTGGGTGGCTATATCATTCAGCTTAGTAAGATGCGCCGCAACACTTTCAGATTCATAACCATGGAAAGGATCAGATTCAACCAAAGTAATTAACTTAGGATCGACAGAGAATTCATAATCCTTATCTGTTGGGGATATAACCCCATGGTGAGACCCGCCCTTAAGGCTCCGGGTCACACCTGGCGGCTCGTACACCAGCCCAAGGATGGGCCATGAAGACTCAAGCCCAAGACGTTGGGGGGCTTGACAAGATGGGCCGGGACGTGGCCTGACTGGAGAAGGTATGAAGACCCGGACGGTGAACCGCCCGAAGACAACTTGCTTAGGAAGACAAGATAAGGTAGAGACAGACTCAGACACGTAGTGAGAGCCGGTTACGACTTGTAAGACCCGTGGTCTTGAACTCCTATATAAAGGCGAGACCCGGGGTGACTTAGGGAGATCAACGATCGAGAACTAGGTCAAGCAATCAGCTCCCTTGTAATCGATGCACAAAGTAATACAAGCACAAGCATGACGTAGGCTGTTACCTCTACTTGAGGGGCCGAACCTGGGGTAAACCCATGTCCTTTGTCCCAATCAACCCCTTTGAGTCCATCACCTTAGCAATGGCCTCGAATCCAAGTTCGTTCACCCGGACATCTGCCGTGACAAAACCACGACGGTTGGCGCCCACTATGGGGCCTGCGCTTGGTGGTGTTGAGTTCTCAAAGGGCTATCTCCCAGGGCTCGAGGGATACATGGTCGGAAGGATGAACAAGAGTCACCGCGGCCGGTTCTACATCGACGACGCCGGCTGGGGTCCTGATGCCGACTGTGTCGAATTTGGATTCCGGGTTCCCTTTGGCGGGATCCACGTCTTGATCGACAAGGTCAACGGAGCTACACCCGGGCCGGACATCTGAAACCATCATCGCCGAGCCGGCTCGGCGCGCACAACCCGCCCAATATGTGCAACCTGCCCGTGTTAACCTGGGCCGGAAGCACGTCTTCATGGGATTTACTCAGGGTATGGATCTTGAAACTTCTGCGTCGCAGGAGACTCTTGTGTATTCAGAGGATGGATCTTCGAGCGGAGAAGCAGAGTCGATCTAGCAGCTTCACAACGGCGGGCTCGGGGGCTACGAAGAGTCTTACCCTGAGTCGGAGCGTTCTGAGCCGGACGATCTCGGGCCGCCGGTTCATGCAGCCGTGTTCATGGCGGGGTTAGCCCTAGGCATGAGCAGTACAGCTGCTGGAGCAGCAAATACGAGAGCTGATCCGCCGTCGCTGGCCTAAGTTCTTCTGGATCTGATGAATGAGCTTGCAACTCTGATAGCCACCAAAGTCACACCAGACAATCAGGCCGCACGAAACTTGGAGATCGCAAGACTCAAGGACCGGATGGCGGAGGAGCAATATAGGGTAGCCAAATTAAAAGTCAGATGGAGGCAGAGGCAGAACGTCTTAAGACGGATGCTTTCCGCCTTGAGCTAGAGCAGCAACCAGCGGCTGCGGTCCAGCGGATGAGGCATTAATCCCACTTACGAGAACATTATGAGGCTAGGAATCTCTTTAATACGCCAAGAACGGGACGAGCAACAGATGTGCCTGGAAGTCAGCCGGCGGCTCGACAACAGCTTAACCCGCCTCGAAGAAACCAGGCCTCACCAGTGGTCTTTCCAACACTGGAGGACCATTATTCCAACCCGACAGAGAACATGGTGGCTGCGGCCACCCGGCTTGAAACAATCCCTATTCCAGATGAGGCGCCTTTTGCAGAGGAGCTACGAAATGCCATTGGGTACCTTGAGACGACGATGGCCTAGCAGGATAAATATGCTTATAGCCGGAGCCGCATTCATTCAACCCCCTCCCCAGCCACAGCTTTAGCCGGCGCTATGAGTCGCTAGCGGCTTCTAGTAGGGATCGGCACAGGGGGCCTCCAGGGGATGATCAGGTGGCTCTAGATGCACATGCGCTCATAAACCAGGCAAGAAACCAGCAAGAGGCGGTGACTTTGGCCACGGCGGCTCACCAAGCGCCCACGCCCTCCATTTCAGTAGGAGCGGGAGTGACCACCAGGGCCGTGGGAGTGCCATGCTTAGCACCGGCTCTACGGAACAAGCGGTTGCCAAAGGATTTCAAAGGGCCTTGCAAGGTCCCGAATTACACTGCCGACTTACCTCTGGAGGCCTGGATCGAAAGCTATGAACTGGCTATGGAGATGTTGGATGTTAGTGAGGCGGTGTGTGCTAAATATTTCATCATGATGCTTGAAGGTCCGGCTCGCACGTGGTTAAAGGGTCTGCCACCCAATACCATCAATTCATGGGCTGACTTGAGAGCAAGGTTCACAAAAAACTTTCAAGGGACTTGCAAACAGCCTATGATGATTATGGATCTGGATCACTGTGTCCAGCAGGAGAATGAGTCGGCTCATCATTGGGTCTGGCGGGTGTCGACCGTCATCCACTCATCTGAACACATTACGGTGGCTCAAGTGGTGCTTATCCCAGAGAAGAACTGTCACTTCATCCCTCTGAAGCAGAAGCTCGACCGGCTCAAGCGTACGTGTCAGGACATGGGAGAACTCATGGTGGCTCTCACAAAGTATGCTGATTCTGATAACACGAAGGATCCAGGTTCTGATGAGGAGAAGACCGGCCAAGGTAAAAAGAACAATCAGGGCAAGGGTGCGGTAGGTAATGGTAACCAGGGCAAGCGGAAGAACCCGGATGGCGGGTCCGAACTGGTAGCCAATGCCAGCACCGGCCAGAATCATCCTAAGGGTAATGGGAAGTTTAGACCGCCTTTTAACAAAAATATAACTCCTTTCAATTTGGAGGAAATGCTCAATAAACCCTGTCCAGAGCACAACCGGCCCAATAGAGTTGCAGGGCAAACATGGGTAAGTGCCACATCATGCAGAAGTTCAACAACTACAACATGCAGCAGCACAACAACAATGGTGGTGGCCCGCCCGACGGCTCAGGCTCAGGCGGGTCAGGAGCCGGGTTTGGATCCGACGGCTCAGGGTTTGGTCATCATGGCCAGGGCAGCCAAGGAGGACATCCTCGGCACTCTGGTAACAACAATCCGCAGTAGCATAATCAGTCTAGGTATCAAAGTAATCCAAAGCAGCTCAGTTCAGGCCAGTATCATGTTTTTATGACTAGCCTTAACAAGCAGGATCAGAAGTTGCACAAGCGGGCGGTTAATGCAATCGCACCGGCTCTGCCGCAATACTTGAAGTGGTCTGAGTATGACATAACGTGGAGCCGGGAGGATCACCCGCCGCGTGTTGATGACCCAGGCCAGTTAGCCCTGGTAGTTGCCCCCCAAGTGGGAGGATATATGGTGAATAAGGTACTTATGGATGGTGGCAACAACATCAATATCCTATATTATGATACCTTCCGGCGGATGAAGCTGCTTGATAAAGACCTTAAGCCCCCGTCAACAGTTTTCATGGTGTAGTACTGGGCAAGTCAGCTTACCTGGTGGGCAAGATTTCTTTGGAAGTCGCCTTTGGTGACGAGTACAACTACAGGGTGGAGTCCTTGTGGTTTGAAGTAGTAAAGATCAAGAGCCCTTATCACGCATTGTTTGGGCGTCCGGCTTATGCCAAGTTCATGGCTAGGCCCTGCTATGTCTATTTACAGCTCAAGATGCCCGGGTTAAAAGGCACGATTACTGTTCATGGTGATCGAAATACAGTTGTGCTGAGGCAGAGCTCAAATTCTATAAGGAGAATGTTAACCCAGAGGATATGACCCTGCTAAAGAAGCCTACCATGGAGGTTGAGCCGCCCCTCAAGTTTTTGGCGGATGATACCAAGGCGGTAGATTTCACTCCAGGCGACTCATCCAAATAGTTTATTATTGGGGCCAACATGGATCGCAATTAGGAAAGCGCGCTCATCGAATTCATCCGTGAGAATCGGGACATCTTTGCATGGAAACCTTCTGACATGCCAGGTGTACTAAGAGAGTTCGCTGAGCATAACCTTAATGTGGATCCTAAGTTTAAACCTGTCCAGCAATTTCTACGGCAGTTCGACAAGGAGAGACGCAAGGCCATTGGGGAAGAGGTCGCCTGGCTCTTAGCGGCGGGTTTCATCGTCGAGGTCTTTCACCCGGGGTGGCTTGCTAACCCAGTGCTTGTGCTCAAGAAGAACGACACATGGCGTATGTGTGTGGACTATACGGATCTTAACAAGGCCTGTCCGGCTGATCCTTTTGCTCTCCCTCGTATTGATCAAATCATTGACACTACGGCAGGTTGCGAAAGTTTATGCTTCCTGGACGCTTATTCGGGATACCATCAGATCAAGATGGCGGTTAAGGACCAAGAGAAGATGGCTTTCATCATGCCTTTTGGAGCCTTCTGCTATGTGTCCATGCCTTTTGGGCTCAAGAGTGCCTAGACGACTTATTAGCGCTGCGTGAAGAATTGTCTTCACAATCAGATTGGATGTAACGTTCATGCTTATGTGGATGACATTGTGATCAAGTCAAGGAAGAAGGAGACCCTGCTTGACGACTTAAAGGAAGCCTTTGACAATCTACGGATCTATAAGATGATGCTTAACCCGACAAAATGTGTCTTTGGTGTTCCGGCTGGCAAGCTCTTGGGATTTCTGGTTTGTGAGCGTGGTATTGAAGCTAACCCAAATAAGATCAAGGCTATCACCTCCCTGGCTGAGTCGTCTTGTATCAATGATGTCCAACGCCTGACAGGGCGGATTGCCACGTTGAGTCAGTTTATAAGCCACCTTGGTGAGAAAGCCATCCCTTTATATCAAATGATGTGGAAGACAGACAATTTTGTCTGGAGTACGACGATGGGTGAAGCGTTTGAGGCACTCAAGAAGCAGCTCACTGAGCCGCCGGTTTTAGCCGCTCCGGCTGAGAAAGAACCCTTGCTCTTATACGTGGCGGCTAACAACAGGGCTGTTAGCGCTGCAATTGTGTTCGAGGGCAAGGAGGCAGGAAAGAATATCCGGTTCAGAGGCCGGTTTATTATATCAGTGAGGTCCTGACAGAGTCCAAGCAGAGATATCCACATTGGCAAAAGCTAGTGTATGGGGTGTTCATGGCCAACCGCAAATTAAAGCATTACTTCTTAGGGCACCAGATCACCATGGCCAGCTCTCCGTTGGGGGACATAATTCAAAATAGAGAAGCCACTGGTAGGATCGCTAAGTGGGCATTGGAGCTATGACCTCTCAATCTGAAATACGTACCTCGTACGGTTGTCAAGTCTCAAGCCCTTGTGGATTTTATAAACGACTGGACAGAGTGTCAGGTGCCCGAAGAAAAGCCGAATAACACATACTGGACAATACACTTTGATGTATCCAAGCAGCTGGAAGGATCAGGGGCAGGGGTTGTTTTAACATCTCCCAAAGGTGATAAGTTCTGTTATGTGCTCCGACTGATGTTCCCTTGCACTAATAATGTGGCTGAATACCAAGCCCTACTTCATGGCCTCAGGGTAGCTAAGGATATGAACTTAAGCTGGGTAAGGTGCTTCTGCAACTAAGATCTTGTGGCTCAGCAAGTTTCAGGCACTTGGGACTCCAAGGATCCGCGGATGGCGGCTTATCGTCAGGTGGTAGATATCATTGCTGGTCATTTCAAGGGTTATCAGGTCGATCATATTGATCGTCACCGAAACGAGGCGGCTGAAGCCCTGTCAAGGTTAGGCTCTCAACGAAAGCCGGTGCCGCCCAATATCTTTCTGGACGTCTTGCATCACCCGACTGTCAAATTACCATCAGAGGAAGATTTGGCTGTTCCGGCCCGGAGGGACAGTTGGTGGCGGCTCTACATGCCATTCCGGATTGGACTATGCCTTACTTGGTGTATTTGACTCGGGGCAAGTTACCCGATGGTGAAAATCTGGCCAGACAGATCACCTGATGGTCTAAGTCCATGACGATAGTCAATGGCGAGTTACACAAGTGCAGCGTCACCGGAGTGTTTCAACGTTGTGTCTCACCGGAGGAGGGTAAGGAAATCTTGAATGAAATTCATGTTGTTGACTGCGGACATCATGCCGGCTCAAAATCTCTGGTGGCCAAGGTGTTCTGGCATGGTTTCTTCTGGTTGACGGCTCACAAGGATGCAAAGGATTTGGTCCGCAAGTGCGATGGCTGTCAAAAGTTTGGCCGGCATGCTCATGTTCCGGCTCAAGAATTCCGTATGATACCAATTACCTGGCCGTTTGCAGTCTGGGGCTCGATATGGTCGGGCCTTTCAAGAGATCCAAGGACAAGAAGATGCACCTCTTGGTGGTGGTCGATAAATTTACCAAGTGGATAGAGGCTGAGCCGGTCAGCAAGTGTGATGCGGCTACGACAGTTCAGTTCATCAAAAATCTGATCTACCATTTTGGTTACCCTCACAATATCATCATGTACAATGGCACGAACCTCTCCAAGGGGGCTATGAAAACGTTCTGCGTCCTGGAACACATCCGGCTTGATGTTTTTGTAGTTGCTCATCCATAGTCCAACGGTCAGGTGGAGCGTGCTAACCAAGAAATCCTGAGAGGTATCAAGCCCCGACTTATGGTTCCTTTATAGCGGACGCCGAGTTGTTGGGTGGAGGAATTTCCGTCCGTCTCATGGAGCATCAGGACTACCCCCAACAGATCAACATGTTATACACCTTTCTTCATGGTTTACGGTGCAGAGGCCGTGTTACCAAGTGACATTCGGCATGACTCGCCATGAGTGGCAGCTTACGTTGAGACGGAGCGTCAAGACATGTTGGATGCCTTGGAGGAGGAACGAGCTCTGGCAGCTGCTTGTTCGGCGATTTATCAGCAAGACCTGTGCCGCTATCATAGCCGAAGAGTCAAAACCCGGACATTTCAAGAAGGCGACTTAGTGCTGCGGCTGATTCAAGACCAGACCAATATGCATAAGCTGTCTCCTCCATGGGAAGGACCGTTTGTGGTCAGCAAAAATCTCAACAACGGGTTGTATTACCTCATTGACATCCGAGATGATTCAGATACCTCGGGTCAGGAGACCCGCTGGCCGTGGAACATAGCGCATCTACGGCCTTACTACACTTAAGTCACTGAGACTCGACATTGTGCACTATCATTGTACATATCATATTTATATATGAATAAAATTAGCACCCCTACCAGCCGGGGCCTCTGCCATTTCGCATATCTTCGTCCATGCAAGAAAGATCCAGACATGGCCGTCCAGGGGTCTTCCCACCCTCCTGGTGTAGCGTATCAGACCGTATCGGTCGACTCTTAAGCGAAAAAGTTGACTCCATCAACATGGCCATCCAGGGGGCTTCCCACCCTCCGGGTGTAGCTTATCGGACCCTATCGGTCGACTCTTAAGCCAAAAAGTTGACTCCGTCAACATGGCCATCCAAGGGGCTTCCCACCCTTCGGGTGTAGCTTATCAGACCCTATCGGTCTGCTCTTAAGCCAAAAAGTTGACTCCGTCAACATGGCCGTCCAGGGGGCTTCCCACCCTCTGGGTGTAGCTTATCAGACCCTATCGGTCGGCTCTTAAGCCAAAAAGTTGACTCCATCAACATGGCCGTCCAGGGGGCTTCCCACCCTCCGGGTGTAGCTTATCAGACCCTATCGGTCGGCTCTTAAGCCAAAAAGTTGACTCTGTCAAAATGGCAGTCGAAGGGGCTTCCCACCCTCCGGGTGTAGCTTATCAGACCCTATCGGTCGGCTCTTAAGCCAAAAATTTGACTCCGTCAACATGGCCATCCAGGGGGCTTCCCACCTCCGGGTGTAGCTTATGATACCCTATCGGTCGGCTCTTAAGCCAAAAAGTTAACTCCGTCAACATGGCCGTCCAGGGGGCTTCCCACCCTCTGGGTGTAGCTTATCAGACCCTATCGGTCGGCTCTTAAGACAAAAAGTTGACTTCGTCAACATGGTTGTCCAGGGGACTTCCCACCCTCCGGGTAGCTTATCAGACCCTATCAACCGGCTCTTAAGCCAAAAAGTTGACTCCATCAACATGGTTGTCCAGGGGGCTTCCCACCCTCCAGTTGTAGCTTATCAGACCCTATTTGCCCGCTCTTAAGCCAAAAAGTTGACTCCGTCAACATGGTCGTCCAAGGGGCTTCCCACGCTCCAGGTGTAGCTTATCAGACCCTATCGGCCGGCTCTTAAGCCAAAAAGGTTGACTCCATCAACATGGTTGTCCAGGGGGCTTCTCACCCTCCGGGTGTGGCTTATCATACCCTATCAGCTGGCTCTTAAGCCAAATAGTTGACTCCGTCAACACGTTAGGAAGATACAACATCTTTGGGTTATGCTTTTAAGCCGCCCTCCTAACAATATCAAGATACATCTATTCTTGCAGGTCAGTTAAGCTACCAAAAGCCGGTAAAGCATCCAATGAGAAGTGTAAGGAAGATGACATATATATGTTAAGCCGGACTATTTAATATGTGCACGATGGCACAGTTCAAGCAAAGGCAAAGTTACTACCAGTCTATTACACATGCTCTCTGTAGAGCACAAAAATATCTTAAAGTATCTTACACCACTCACGGCGGGTCACAAGAGCCGGCTTATCAGCAGCGTTCACAACTCCATTAGCTGGCCGGTGGGTCACCCTGCTCCGGGTCTTCGACCTCCTGGATCTGAAGATTGTCTAAGTCCTAGTTGCAGTGGGTTAAAGCTGCAAAACTTGCTTCTTCAAAGAAGGGGGACGGGTCAAGTTCAGAAGCAAAAAGGGTCTTACTGCGAGCAGGCATCAGGTCCTTGGACTGAAAGAGGGGGCCACAGATTCTCTTCTGGTCGGCATTGTAAGCCGCCTAATATGTCTCCAAGTTGACTTCTTCTGCTAACATGGAGGCAAGGACTTTGGAAGCCTTCACACACCGTGCATAGTCAGCCTCTGTAAACTCGGAGCCATCATCTTTCTTCGAGGGAAACCCGTCCATCATGTCAGCAGGAGTCAACTCTGGAGCAAAGGCCAATGCCCGACTTATGGCTGTGATAGCTCCCTATCTGGCGGCTGATTTCTTCAGTTCTACGATCTGTTTTGGCAGCGTAGAAAGAAGCTCTATGACCCCTTTGATAGTTGAGGGGGTGGTATCCTTGTAGAGCACAACCTTGATAGTACAAACAGTTCCACAGTAAAGTTGTTCCGTCAGCGTATAAATAGCCTTTAGAGACAGCAAGCTATCGGAAGCGAGTTGATGGCTCGTTGGGCCTGCATAAGCGAGTTATAAGTCGCCAAAACAAGCACACATACAGAATTTGAGTTAAGCCGGCAAAAACATACCAAAGATGGTGGCTGACATCCTTTTGATATGGCGCTTCAAATATTGTAGCTCATCTGACACAATCATCAGCCGCTGGTCAGCATCATCCGCCCGTTGAGTCAGAGCGGCTTGTTCAGTCTTAGCAGACTCTTTGAAAGCGACAAATTCGGCTTTGATCTTGGTCAGTTATTTGGAAAGGAGCCGGCATTTTTCATCGGCCTCACCTCGGGCGACTTGCTGCGCGGCTAGATTATTCTTTAAGTTGGCCACTTCTATCCCGACTTCATTTAAAGCTTCCCATGACATATCAAAATAAGGAATAAGTCATCAAGAGGGAATTTTTTTAGATAATAAAGGTTAAGCAAGTTTCAAGCAGATTGCAAGCAATATACTTGACACTTGGGGGCTAATGTCCATTTGATCTCAATGATTACAATACAGTTCCGGGTCAATTCTTATGAACTTAACCCGGAACTTGGGGGCTATAGGCTGGCTTTTCAAATTATCTTCAATAAAGTTCCGACTCAACTTTGACAAGATTAAGCGGGCCCTTGGGGGCTACAATTGGCTCTATTACCTATCTTCAATAAAGTTCTGACTCAACTTTGACAAGATTGAGCCGGCCCTTGGGGGCTACAATTGGCTCTATTACCTATCTTTAATAAAGCCTCGGTTCAGTGTTATCAACTTTGAGCCGGCCCTTGGGGGCTAAGAACAATGATTTGTGATTACTTCTAAGTAAGTTGAGGCCTACAGGCTAATTATTTCTACTTCTACCAAGTTATGAAGACCCGGATTATCATCAACTAATCTTAACCCGACTCTTGGGGGCTATGTAAGGGTATAAGGAGAATGGGAATACCTCATATTTCTTCTTCATCAAGTTGACAAGCTTGAGCTCTAGGTCCCGGCTTGTAGACAAGCGGTTCAGATAGCCGGCATGAAGTTCATCAGCTGTCAGCTTCTCTAGCATGGGGTGCTCAAACTCCAGCTTCTTGGAAGTGCTAGTTGTTTCATTATGCCTTGTCAGCACATGAGGTTGAGGAGAGCGGAAGCTAGTGCCAGTAATAAGGACATCCTGAGTAGTTGTTTCATCACCAACCTTTGTAGGGCTTGGCGGCTTGGAACGGTCCCTCGGAGGACTCTCAAGAATGATGTCATCCGCAACCAGCTCTGTAGAAGGACAAGCCTCTCCAGGTGCCTCTTTGGAAGCTGACGAGGGATCAACATCTGGCATGGGAGCATCCGGATTAGCAGGTCCGGCTCTTGAGCATTTGGGCCAGGGGAGGACTTGTTGGTTTTCCTTCGCTTGGCTTGAGCCCTGAAGTGCAAAAAGGTTAGAACTCAAAATGTACAACCACCAAAGACTCGGATGTAAGGCTTGAAAAACACATATAGCTGGTTAATCTTTGGAGGGGGCAGAGCAGTGGCCGTAGAGTCGCTAGACGAAGGAGATGATCCCTGAAAAGAAGCTCAAGTAATGTAAAACAATTTTGGAGTTACAAAGGAAGGATTAGTGAAATCAAGCAGAGAAGGAATATATACCTCCGCTAGACGCTTCTTCTGAGCCGGAGAGTTAGGTAACCCGGACATGAGCACGGTAGAGCCGACGCTCTGGGTCTTGCGTCGGGTGGCTTGTTGTTGCTTTTTCAAAAGAAATTGGGGGTCTAAGTAAGCAAGAGGATGAGAAAGGGAACTTTTCGAATGATCCGCCGTATCTTCTGGGGTACAAAGTAGTCCGAGTCGGACGAAACATAAGTTACCTAAGGGGCGTTGGCGTGGCTGGTCTCTGTCTTGTCCTGTGAATAGTTGTTGTCAGTAAGGTGAATAAAGAGGTGGCAAAAATAGTCAAGATTATACCTCTGAACTGTCAGATTCCGGTTGTTCTTCTGGTTCTTCGTGAGGAGTGGCTTTCTTCTTCTTGACCACGGTCTTCTTCCTTGATTTCTTCAGAGGAGGGACATATTTCTTCTTCCAGAAGTCGGAATTAGCCTGAAAATATAAGACGGCAAAAGGTGAAGAAATTGCCAAGACATAGCTAACACAGAGAAGAGAGCATAAAGAGTCGCCCTACATTTGGGGCCGGGTTAGCAGCATAGAAAGGTGCCAGCCCCATGGCGCTGCAAGCTCCTGAAGATTCATGGACAAGACTCTGGAGGACAGTTGTAATATCATCCTCTAATAACGTTGTTCCGCTGAAGCAGAGAGAATCATCATACTGCCCTGGATATTCGCACATAAGGAGACTGCGCTGGCTCAATGGCATGATCCTCCAAGAAATCCAGCAGCGGATCAAATCCAGTCCCGTCAGTCCATTGGCCATAAGGGCTTTAATTTTGGCATGAGCTGGAGCATGCTTCGCCCGTTCAGCAGTTGACAGCTGGCCAGGAAGCTCAAAGGTCGTCTTGAGCCGGGATGGGTGATAACCCGGCAGGGGATGCTCTCCATCAGGGGAGGTGTCTTTACAGCAAAACCAAGTCTTGTTCCAATATTTAGGATGACTCGGCATCTGAACAGCCGGAAAGGTTATGTCCCGGTGCCTCTGAATAGAAATCCCGCCAAGTTCTAAGCTTGGGCCGGCCTTCACCTCTGTCTGGCGGTTTGCATAAAAAATTCACGAAATAGACCAACGGACGGCTCTGTTTGCGAGTAGACTTCACTGAGCACTTGGAAGTTGCATATGTTGGAAACGGAATTAGGAGCAAGGTCTTGAGGGCGCAGCTTGTAAAAGTGAAGAACATCCTGAAAGAATTTTGAGCCGGGGGGTACAAACCCACGTTCGACATGATCTGAAAATACAACTACTTCACCCTCCCGAGGAACAGGCTTTAGTTCATTACCCGGAACCTGCCAATGGATGACATCCTTGGCGGGAATGGTGCCCGCGTGTACAAAATCCATTAGGAATTCTTCAGTGATGGCAGGGCCGACCCAATTGCATGAATTGGATGCACGAGACATGGTGGCGGCTCAATACTGCGCAAGGTAAACAACGTGCGGCGGGTCAGAAGATGCCAGGCAGCTAAGGGCAGTTAAAAGCCTAAGATTTTATAAGATTAAACCGCCAGGAGCCGGTTAGTGAGAGCCAAAATTTCATGGCGAGTCAAGTTTATGAGAAGACAAGGCAAAATTTGGCTAGGTGTGGAAAACATGTTTCACAACATATCTCTGAGATTACGAATCTACAAAACAGAGAAAAATGGTTTTATTTCAAATCTAGTGACGAACCGTCAAAATGGCGAAGGTTTGATAATGGCAGGCCAAGCAAGTATAGATATGCACAGTGCTACTATCAGTTTCTTACGATACACCAAAGTGAGGAAAAGGATAACATCGAGCTTTATGGGCTAGGCATGGATGGCATTGGAACAAAGCTCGTGTTCTAAGCGGCGGAAGAACTCCGTAGAAACCCTACCGAAAGACTACAGATCTGGGGGTGGAAAAACTTACCGGAGATAGCGTGGCGGACGCGGGTAGAACTCCGGAACAAACAGGTTGATGCAGCGGCCTCGACGACGATGGTGTGAAGATGTCACTGGAGAGGGGTGCACTGGAGCGGCGGTGTCAGAAGGAAGAAGACGAAGAGCGAGCGGGGAGGAAACAAATGCCACCCTTCGCGGTCCTATTTAATAGGCAAGGTGGAAAATGGGCGCAAAAATCCAGGCGACCGATATTGGTTGACCGAGGCGGACGCCTTGATTCTTGGGCCGTCCATTTAATAGAGGAAAGATTCGTTGCGGGCGTCAAAGGATCCTTCTGACAGATTTGACATGACATCACGGTGGGTCATTTTGTTTATTTCCAGGTGATGTAAGTGAGACTCGTCGATGATTGAGAAGGAGGCTGAAGTGAGCAAGCTCAAATCAACCAGGGGCCTAATGTTGGGGATATAACCCCACAGTGAGACCCGCCCTTAAGGCTCCGGGTCACACCTGGCGGCTTGTACACCAGCCCAAGGATGGGCCGTGAAGACTCAAGCCCAAGATGTTGGGCGGCTTGACAAGATGGGCCGGGACGTGGCCCGAACAGAGAAGGTATGAAGACCCAGACGGTGAACCGCCCGGAGACAACTTGCTTAGGAAGGCAAGATAAGGTAGAGATAGACTCAGACACGTAGTGAGAGTCGGTTACGACTTGTAAGACCCGTGGTCTTGGCCTCCTATATAAAGGCGAGACCCGGCGAGACTTAGGGAGATCAACGATCGAGAACTAGGTCAAGCAATCAGCTCCCTTGTAATCGATACACAAAGTAATACAAGCACAAGCAGGACGTAGGCTTTTACCTCTACTTGAGGGGCCGAACCTGGGTAAACCTGTGTCCTTTGTCCCAATCAACCCCTTTGAGTCCATCACCTTAGTAATGGCCTCAAATCCAAGTCTGTTCACCCGGACATCTGCTGTGACAAAACCACGACATTATCAGTAACTAAGATAGGTGAAGTAGCAAACTTAGGATCATATTGCATTCCAACATTCAATGATTTTTCTTTCGACTTGCATAGTAATTTCTTAAGATCATCTCTATCATTACAAGCAAGAAAGTCCCTAGATACCTCTCCTTCCATAACATAACCCTCGAGAATATCAGGAAATTCATATCTAGGAGAGCTAGGTCTAGCAGGTGTCTCAAAGTATCCAGTTTCAATAATTTCATCAGTTTCAGAAGTATCATAATTTTTAGCATTGACTCTAGCAATTTGTTCATCAAGAAATTCACCTAGTGGCACAGTATTATCAAGCAAAGTATCATCATAAGCATCATGCATAGCAGAAGTGGCATAATAAATTACTTGCGACATATCAGAATTACTAGCAGGTGGTGGTGTCGCAAACTTACTCATAACAGAAGGTGAATCAAGTGCAGAGCTAGATGGCATTTCCTTACCTCCCTCGTAGTAGAGGGATAGATCTTGGTTTTTGGATCTTTCAGATTCTTCATAGTGATCAACAGATATAAATCCCAAGTGACTCAGAGAATAGAGCTATGCTCCCCGGCAACGGCGCCGGAAAAAGGTCTTCGTAACCCACAAGTATAGGGGATCGCAACCGTTTTCGAGGGTAGAGTATTCAACCCAAATTTATCGATTCGACACAAGGGGAGCTAAAGAATATTCTCGAGTATTCGCAGCTGAGTTATCAATTCAACCACACCTGTAAGACTTAATATCTGCAGCAAAGTATTGAGTAGCAAAATGGTACAGAAGTAACTGTAATGGTAGCAAAAGTAACAATAGCAGTGGAGAAGTAACTTAGCAAGGATTAATATGTGGAAAGCTCATAGGCAATGGATCGGTGATGGATAATTATGTTGGATAGCATTCATCATGCAATAGTTATAACATAGGGTGACACAGAACTAGCTCCAATTCATCAATGTAATGTAGGCATGTATTCTATATATAGTCATACGTGCTTATGGGAAAGAACTTGCATGACATCTTTTGTCCTACCCTCCTGTGGCATCGGGGTCCTAATGGAAACTAAGGGATATTAAGGCCTCCTTTTAATAGAGAACCGGACCAAAGCATTATCACTTAGTGAATACACGAACTCCTCAAACTATGGTAATCACCGGGAAGAATCCCAGTTATTGTCACCATGGGGGATGCGGATAATAACTCGTAATAGGTGTCTACAACTTGCAAGATAGGATCAAGAACACATATATATTCATGAAAACATAATAGGTTTAGATCTGAAATCATGGCACTCGGGCCCTAGTGACAAGCATTAAGCATAGCAAAGTCATAGCAACATCAACCTCAGAACATAGTGGATACTAGGGATCAAAGCCTAACAAAACTAACTCGATTACATGATAAATATCATCCAACCCATCACTGTCCAGCAAGCCTATGATGGGATTACTCACGAACGGCAGAGATCATCATGGAATTGGTGATGAAGGATGGTTGGTGATGACGATGGCGTCGATTTCCCCTCTCCGGAGCCCAAAACGGACTCCAGATTTGGTCTCCCGAGGAAGAACAAGAGGTGGCGGCGACTCTGTATCGTGAAATGTGATGAACTCTTCTCCCTAATTTTCTCTCCGCGAATAGGCTTATATGGAGCTGGAGAGGAGGTCGGAGAAGACACGAGGGCCTCACAAGCCTGCTAGGAGCGGCCAGGGGGTGGCCGCGCCTAGCAGGCTTGTGGCTTGTAGTGGCCCTCACTGGTTACTTCTTGTGCCAATATTTTTTATTAATTCCAAAAATATTCTCCGTAAATTTTCAGGACAATCCGAGAACTTTTAATTCTGCACAAAAATAACACCAAGGCAATGCTGCTAAAAACAACGTCGGTCCGGGTTAGTTCCATTCGAATCATGCAAAATAGAGTCCAAAACAAGGGAAAAAGGGTTTGGAAAAGTGGATACGATGGAGACGTATCAACTACTTGTTGGGGATATAACCCGAGGGTGAGACCCGCCCAGGTGGGGCCGGGTCATGCGGTTGGCGGCTTACGACAACTTCTGGAGTAAACGTAATCAGTGGGCCAGGAGGCCCAGAGCCAGAAGACAGGATGTAACCCGGCAGGCTTGGGCCACCGGGGGCAACTTGTTAGATAAGGCATGTAAAGTTAGAGGCGAGGTCGGTTGTCAAGTATAACCCGATCCGGACTCTTGTAAGCTCAGGGCCTTGACCCATGTATATAAGGGAGGGTTACCCGGGCGGCTTAGGCCACAAAAAACAACTCATAGATAGCTAGGTCAACCGAACTCGCTCCCTTGTAATCGATACTCAATCAATACAATACCAAGCAGGACGTAGGCTTTTACCTCTTTCCGGGGGGCCGAACCTGGGTAACCCTTGTATCACGATTCCGATCAACCCCTTCGATCTCACCGCCTTAGCGATGGGCTCGAACCTAAGTCCTTTCACGAGGACATCTACTGTGACAAATCCACGACAGTTGGCACCCACCGTGGGGCTCACGCTCTATGGTGTGGACTTCTCTAAGGGTTCTCTCCTAGGGATCGAGGGATACGCCATTGGCAGGATGACCAAGAGTCGCCGCGGAAAGCTCTACATCGATGACGCCGGCTGGGGCCCCAAGGCCAACTCAATCGAGTACGAGCACCGGGTCCCCTTCGGCGGAATTCATGTCTTCATCGGCAAGATCAACGGATCTGAACCCGGGCCGGACATCGGCAAGATCAGCGGATCTGAACCCGGGCCGGACATCGACAAGATCATCGTTGAGCCAGCTCGGCGCATGCAACCCGCCCGTGTTAACCCGGGCATGAATCATGTTTTTGTCGGCTTTACCCAAGGCATACAACTTGAAAGTTCCATGTCGCGGGAGGAAACTCTCATCTGCTCAGAGGATGGTTCCTCGAGCGGAGAGACGGAATCAATCTGTTAACTTCACAACGACGAGCTTGGGGGCTACGTCGAGCATTACCCCGAGTCAGAATATCATGAGCTAGAAGATCATGAGACGCCAAACCGCGTTGCCATCTTCATGGCAGGTTTAGCGCAAACCCCTAGTAACACAGCCACCGGTACAACTGGATATGGAGATGGCAGGCCTCCGGCTCGAGTTTTTCTGGATCTAATGAACGAGCTTACAACTCTGATGGAAACCGAGGTCACTGTTGAAAACCAAGCGGCCCGTAACACGGAGATCACAAGGTTGAAGGACTAGATGACTAGAGTCCAACAGGAAATCAATGCGTTGAAAAACCATATGTATGCTGAGGCAGAGCGCTTGAGGGCACACACTTTTCGCTTAGAGTTAGCACAACGATCCGTGATGGCGGTTCACCTGATGAGGCATCAGTCCTGCTTGTCGGATTAATATGAAGCCAGAAATCTCTTTAACACACTGTGGACGGGACGGAATATACCATTGACCGTAACCCAGACGATGGAAGTACTTGGAAGCCGTGCGGCGGTTCAGCGTCAGCAGCCAGACCCGCCCCACCGGAACCAGACCCCACCATCATCTTTTGTGATGCCGCCGGGTCATTATTCTAAGCCGGCGAAGAACATGGTGGCAGCTGCAATGAGGCTCGGTACAATCCCCATCCCCGATGCCTGAGGGCACACACTTTTCGCTTAGAGTTAGCACAACAGTCCGTGGCGGCGGTTCACCTGATGAGGCATCAGTCCCGCTTGTCGGATTAATATGAAGCCAGAAATCTCTTTGACAAACTATGGACGGGACGGAATATACCATTGACCTTAACCCAGACGACGGAAGTACCTGGAAGCCATGCGGCGGTTCAGCGTCAGCAGCCAGACCCGCC
This sequence comes from Hordeum marinum, assembly GCA_022496015.1. Lineage (NCBI taxonomy): Eukaryota > Viridiplantae > Streptophyta > Magnoliopsida > Poales > Poaceae > Hordeum > Hordeum marinum. The sequence continues at coordinate 325,375,882 of CM039677.1, forward strand.
CCACCGGAACCAGACCCCACCACCATCTTTTACGATGCCGCCAGGTCATTATTCTAAGCCGGCGAAGAACATGGTGGCAGCTGCGATGAGGCTCGGTACAATCCCCATCCCCGATGAGGCGACTTTCGCAAAGGAAGTGCGGAACGCCATTGGATACCTTCAGACGGCGGTGGCCCAGCAGGAGAAATATACTTATAGCCAGAGTCACATACACTCAACCCCCATCCCAAGCCGCGACTATAGCCGACATTATGAGTCGCCGGCGGTTTCTAACAATGATTGACATCGAAATCCGCCGAGAGATGATCGGCCGGCCCGTGATGCTCAAGCATTGGTGGATCGGGCGAGAGCGCAGCGAGAGGTGGAGTAGGAGCCGGAGTAACCTCTAGGGCTGTGGGAGTGCCGTGCTTAGTGTCGACTTTGCGGAATCAGCGTCTGCCAAAGGATTTTAAAGGTCCTTGCAAGGTGCCCAATTATACTGCTGACCTGCCTCCAGAATCTTGGATTGACAGCTATGAGCTGGCCATGGAGATGTTAGATGTTAGCGATGCAATCTGTGCCAAGTATTTCATCATGATGCTGGAAGGGCCGACTCGCACGTGGTTGAAGGGTTTGCCACCCAACACTATTCCTGGGCCGAGTTAAAAGCGAAGTTCATAAAAAAATTCGAGGAAACGTGCAAGCAGCCTATGATGATTGTGGATTTGGATCATTGCATGCAGCATGAAGACGAGTCGACTCATCATTGGGTTCGGCGGATCTCAACCATCATCCACTCTTTTGAGAACATTACAACGGCTCAAGTGGTCTTAATTCTGGAGAAGAACTGCCACTACACGCCTTGGAAGCATAAGCTTGGTCGGCTCAAGCGCTCATGCAAAGACACAGGGGAGCTCATGGCGGCTCTCACCAAGTATGCAGACTCTGACAGCATAAAGAACCCCGGCTCTGATGATGAGAAATCGGCCAAGGGCAAGAAGAATAACAATGGCAAGGGTCAATCGCAGAACGGGGGAGGAAGCAATAATAATGTCAATGGTGGAAAGCGAAAACACCAGGATGGCGGGTCAGATTTGGTGGCCAACACCAATACTGGGAATAACAGTGGCAAGGGTAATGGCAAGCCGCCTTTTAAACGCAAACCTGCCGACATGGAGGCGATACTGAATGCTCCTTGCCCAAAACACAACCTTCCGGATCAGCCTTCTACTTATGCTTGGAGGGATTGTTGGATCATGCGCGAGGATCGAAATTATAGCAGTAACCAGAATCAAGGCGGTGGCGGCGGACCATCCGGCGGGCCAGGATCCGGTCCTTCCGGGTCTGTATTTGGTTTGGGTGGCTCAGGCTCAGGCCATCAGGGCCAAGGAAACCATGGAGGTAATACTCAATAGTCTGGCAGCGGAGGTCAACAACAGAATAATCAGTGTGAGTATCAGAGTAACCCCAAGCATCTTAACGGAGGGTAGTACCATGTTTTTACAACTAGCCTATTCAAGCGGGACCAGAAGGTGCGCAAGCGGGCGATTAATGCGGCCATGCGAGCTCTACCGCAATATTGGGAGTGGTCTGAGTATGACATAACTTGGAGCAGAGAGGATCACCCGTCGCGTGTGGATAATTCGGGACACTTGGATTTGGTAGTCGCCCCGAGGTGGGAGTATATGTGTTCACCAAAGTACTTATGGATGGTGGCAGCAGCATTAACATCCTGTATTGTGACCCTTTCTGTCGGATGAATTTGCTCGACAAAGATCTTAAGCCTTCTTCAAAAAAAATTATGGTGTGGTACCTGGGAAGTCAGCTTATCCAGTGGGAAAGATTTCTTTGGAGGTAGCTTTTGGTGATGAATTCAATTACAGGGTGGAATCTTTGTGGTTTGAGGTGATCAAGATTAAGAGCCCGTACCACGCTCTGTTTGGACAACCGGCTTACGCCAAGTTCATGGCTAGGCCCTATTATGTCTACTTACAACTCAAGATGCCCGGATTAAATGGAACGAGCACTATGCATGGTGATCGGAAGACGACTGTTGAGTGTGAGGAAGGTGATGCAACATATGTAGAATCAAGTTGTGCTGAGGCAGAGCTCAAGTTTTATAAGGAAAATGTTGACCCAGAAGATATGACCCCACTAAAGAAGCCTAACACGAAATCTGAGCCAACCCTCAAGTTTGTGGCAAAAGATACCAAGTTAGTGGATTTTGCGCCCGACGACTCATCACAACAGTTCACCATTGGGGCCAATAGGATCCCAAATAGGAAAGCGCGCTCATTGAATTCATCCGTGAGAATCGAGACATCTTTGCATGGAAGCCTTCTGAGATGCCGGGTGTACCGAGAGAATTTGCTAAGCACCACCTTAATGTTGATCCTAAGTTTAAACCGGTCAAGAAGGTCCTATGTTGGTTCAATGAGGAGAGGCGGAAAGCAATTGGAGAAGAGGTGGTCCGGCTCTTGGCAGCAGGGTTCATCATTGAGGTTTTTCACCCGGAGTGGCTCGCTGACCCGGTGTTGGTACTCAAGAAGAACAACACGTGGCATATGTGCGTGGATTACACGGATCTTAACAAGGCATGTCCAATTGATCCGTTTGCTCTCCCCCGTATTGACCAAATCATTGATGCAATGGCGGGTTGTGAAAGTCTGTGTTTCCTAGATGCTTATTCAGGTTATCATCAGATTAATATGGCAGTTAAGGACCAAGAGATATTGGGCTCAAGAGTGCCCAGACAACTTACCAGCGTTGTGTGCAGCACTGTCTTCATGGTCAAATTTGGCGCAATGTTCATGCTTACATAGATGATATAGTGATCAAGTCAAAGAAGAAGGAAACTTTGCTGGATGATTTGAAGGAAACCTTTGACAATCTGCGGGTCTACAAGATGATGCTTAACCCGACATAGTGTGTTTTCAGTGTACGTGCAGGCAAGCTCTTGGGATTTCTAGTGTCTAAGCGTGGCATTGAAGCTAACCTAGACAAGATAAAGGCTATTATTTCCTTGTCTAAGCCGGCATGTATCAATGATGTCCAACGCCTGGCGGGTCGTATTGCTGCACTAAGCTAGTTCGTAAGCTACCTGGGCGAGAAAGCTGTTCCTCTATATCAGATGATGAAAAAGACGGATGAATTTGTCTCGAGCAAGGCTGTGAACGAGGCGGTTGAGGTGCTCAAAAGGCAGTTAGCTGAGCCGCCGGTCTTGGCTGCTCTGGCTGAGAAAGAACCTTTGCTCTTATACGTGGCGACTAATAATAGGGCAGTCAGTGCCGCGATTTTTGTGGAGCGTAAGGAGGCAGGGAAAGAGTATCATGTCCATCGTCCGATTTACTATGTTAGGAAGGTCTTGATAGAATCCAGGCAAAGATACCTGCATTGGCAGAAATTGATCTATGGGGTGTTCATGGCAAACCGCAAGTTGAAGCATTATTTCCTTGGACACCAGATCACAATAGTTAGCTCTACCCCGTTGGGAGATATCATCCAAAATAGAGAAGCTACTGGCAGGATTGCTAAGTGGGCACTAGAGCTTGGGCCCCTTAATTTTAAGTATGTGCCTCTTACGGCTATCAAGTCTGAAGCCTTGGTGGATTTCATAAATGGTTGGACAGAAAGTCAATCGCCTGAAGAGAAGCCGGACAACACATACTGGACGATTTACTTCAACGGATTCAGGCAATTGGAAGGATCGGGGGCTGGAGTTGTTTTAACCTCCCCACAAGGTGACAAGTTGTGTTATGTTTTGAGGCTAATGTTTCCTTATACTAACAATGCATCAGAATATGAGGCTTTGCTTCATGGGCTCTGGGTTGCCAAGGAGATGAACTTGAGCCGGGTTAGGTGTCTTGGTGACTCAGACCTCGTGGCTCAGCAAGTCTCAGGCACGTGGGATTCCAAAGACCCGTGGATGGTGGCTTATCGTCAGGCGGTGGATATCATCGCAGGCCACTTCAAAGGTTATCAGGTGGATCATATTGACCGTTGCAGGAACGAGGTAGCTAACGCGTTATCCAGGCTGGGGTCTTAGCGTAAGTCGATGCCGCCTAATGTGTTCTTGGACGTGTTGCATCACCCGTCAGTCAAATTACCATCGGAGGACTTGGCTGTACTTGACCCAGAAGGGCAATTGGTGGCGGCTCTCCGTGCGACCCCTAATTGGACGTTGCCTTATCTGGCATACTTAACCCATAGAGAGTTACCCCAAGATGAGAATTAGGCATGACAGATCACAACGCGGTCTAAGTCTTTGATTATTAAGAGCGACGAGTTGCATCGATGCAGTGTGACTGGTGTTTTTCAGCGATGTGTTTCTCCTGATGAGAGCCGTGAGATCTGGCAAGAAATCCATGCTAGTGATTGTGGTCATTGCGCCTGGTCAAAATCATTGGTGGCCAAGGCTTTCCGCTACAATTTCTACTCGTCAACAACTCGTAAAGATCCAGAAGATTTGGTCAGTAAGTGTGACGGGTGTCAAAAATTTGGGCGGCGTGTCCATGTGCCGACTCAAGAGCTACAGATGATTTCGATCACCTGTCCGTTTGCAGTCTGGGGACTTGATATGGTAGGACCTTTCAAGAGGTCTAAAGATTAGAAGACCCACCTCTTATCGGCGGTTGACAAGTTTACTAAGTGGGTTGAGGCTGAGCCGGTTAGTAAATGTGATGCACCAACAACAGTCCAGTTCGTCAAAAAACTGATCTTTCATTTTGGCTATTTGCATAGTATCATCACTAATAATGGCACAAATCTGTCCAAGGGGGCTATGAAGGAGTTATGTGATGAGGAGCATATCCATCTTGATGTATCTTCGGTAGCTCACCCACAGTCTAATGGTCAACCTGAGCGTGCTAACCAAGAAATTTTGAGAGGCGTAAAACCCCGGGTTATGGTTCCTTTGGAGTGCATGCTGGGTTGTTGGGTGGAGGAGTTGCCGTCTGTTCTTTGGAGCATAAGAACCACCCCCAACAGGTCTACAGGCTTTACGCCTTTCTTCATGGTTTATGGCGCCAAAGCTGTTCTCCCGAGTGATATTCGTCATGACTCGCCCAGAGTGGCGGCTTACGTAGAAACTGATAATGAGGCGGCGCGTCAGGATGCTTTGGATGCCTTGGATGAAGAGCAGGATCTTGCAGCAGCTCGATCGGCAATTTATCAGCAAGACCTTCGTCGCTACCATAGCCGCAGGGTCAAGACCCAGACCTTCCAAGAAGGCGACTTAGTACTTTGGTTGATTCAAGACGAGTCAGATATGCACAAGTTATCATCTCCCTAGGAAGGACCGTTTGTGATTAGTAGAAATCTCAACAATGGATCTTATTATCTCATGGACATATTGGAGAGTGATAAGTCTCGCACTTTTGGTGAAGAGACCAAGAGGTCATGGAATATTGCTCACCTTCGGCCATACTATACTTAAGCCACCAACCATCTCTCATCAATGTATATATCCCTGTCATTGTACAAACCATCTTTTATGATATAATAAAGTTGTCATCTATCAGTTTTCTCCATACTGAGTGTCATACAAAGGAGTTGATCCTTAATCAGGTCACTTGGGGGCTTTTAAACCCTCTTGGCCAGGCTTTATATGCCGTGAGTTACATAAAAAGGAGTTGATCCTTAATCAGGTCACTTGGGGCCTTTTAAACCCTCTTGGCCAGGTTTATGATACAAAGGAGTTGATCCTTAATTTGGTCACTTAGGGGCTTTCAACCCTATGGGTTTAAGCTTATTCGCCTTCTTGAACCGGCTTTCTGCCATGTCTGAGTTAAACCTGCCTGTTTGCAACTTGCTACTCCACCATGTGACCCGCCGAACAATTGACAGTTATTCTTGATAAGCGACCCTGAACTTTTCTAAGTTCTTCTCGCATGAAGACACCAAACTTGTCAAGGTTTAAATGACGACTTTTTTCACGAGAGAGTCGGCTTATAGTGAGCAAGGACAAACTCGTCTTGTCTACCGTACCCCCTCCGCTATGTGGCCTGTTCGTACTCTTAGCAATGTCAATCTTTTAAAGACCCTGAACTTGCTAAGGTTTAAATGATATATTTATGTCACATGAGGCCCGGTTTACAAGTTTTTCAGGCTTTCCGCCTTATTTCTTCGGAAACAATTTTTTTCATAAAAAACAAGAGTTATCTTGTCCTATCGTGCCTTTAAAGCTGGCTTATAGGATGAGACATACAATTGTTTGTTTTTGCAGGTATTCTCATAATAAGATTCTAAGTTTTGGAAATTTCTAGCTTGGCCCATGGAGTATAAGCTGCCCGACGATTCAAAACATTCAAAGTGCTCATATATCAACGATGAGCTCGTTGAGTCGCCAGCCAAGCTTTTCAAGCATAAAATCAAAAGTGTAAGAACATCTAGTTAAAAGTTTTCTATAACTATTACAAGTCTATTTCAAAATCCCCAAGCATTGAAGACTCCAAGTTTTTCCACAAATCTTAACCCGACGAATTAAACAAGGCCGGGTTACATGATGCAAACTTTTTCTTTAACTTGTCGTCGGGTCATCCTGCGCTGGGTCTTCGATTTCCTTGATCTGGAGATTGGCCACATCCCAATTGAAATTGGTCAAAGTTTCAAACATAGCTTCATCGTGCATGATTGGAGACGAGTCAACATCAGGAGCAAAGAAGTTCTTATGGTGTTGAGCAATCAGGCTCTTTGGTTCAAAAGTGGGACCTCGAATCCGCTTGTTATCTTTGAAGTAAGCCGCCTGGTACACTGATAGATCCGCTTCTGCAGCCAACTGGCTTGCAAGAACCCGAGATGCCTTATGACAGCGAGAGTAATCTTCTTGTGTAAATTCAGAGCCATCATCCTTCAATTGAGGAAGGCCCTCCATCATTTCATCCGGGTTAAGCTCCGGAGCATAAGCCCATGACCGGCTCAAAGCAAAAATTGCACCCTTGCGGGCGGCTAATTTCCTTAGTTCCTCCACCAGTATGGGCATGGTAGACATGGTCTCCAGCACGCCCTTCATGAATTTTGGGACACCCCTATCATACATAAGAGCCTTGATGGTGATTAGAGACCCGGCATATAACTGTTCTATTAAGGTGTACAGGGCCTTGAGCTTCATCGGGCTATTGTTTGATAGTTGGCGGCTTCGTTCACCTACAGGCAATTCAAAGATTTATAAGCTGTCAAAAAGGATTTTCGACAAGGTATTTTTAACAAAAAAATAGTGAATGCTTACCAAAGATAGCTCCAATCATGCGAGAGATGTGGCCCTTCAGAGTGTTCAATTCTTCAGTCGCCGTTTTGAGCTGGCCCTCTGCGTCTGCGGCACATTTAGGCAGGACAGATTGGGTCTCTTCAGCAGATTTCTTGACAGTTTTAAGCTCCGCTTTGAGTATATCTACCTCAGTCAAGGCAATCTGGCATTTGGCCTCAGCTTCTGCCCGACCCGTTTGTTGCAACGCCAGATTCTTTTTAAGATTTGATACAACCGACTCAACAACACTCAAAGATTCTTGCACAAAGAAAGGTTATCAATTTTAAGCTGCCGGTCCGGCTCATACAGTTTACGTCAAAAATCGGTACAATATTTAAGTCCCAAGCAGATTGCAAGCAATTTACTTGACACTTGGGGGCTAATGTATCTCAGCTCTTTCTTATAGAGCTGGCTCATTACTTAGGTAATGACCCGACCCTTGGGGGCTACAACTGGTGTTTAATCTATGATTGAGTGCTGGCTCATTACTTAGGTAATGACACGGCCCTTGGGGGGTTACAATTGGTGCTTAATATATGATTGAGTGCCGGCTCATTACTTAGCTAATGATCTGGTCCTGGGGGCCACAATTGGCGCTTAATCTATGGTTGAGTGCCGGCTCAGTACTTAGGTAATGACCCGGCCCTTGTGGGCTACAATTGGCTCTTGAGCTATGCTTGAGTACCGGCTCATTACTTAGGTAATGACCCAGCCCTTGGGGTCTACAAGGCAATTTTATGAAAAATTACTAATTGAATGAAAGACCTAGCTGACCATACGAAAAGTTAACCGGATCTTGGGGGCTGCATAAGTATATATATGAATAGCTAAGATAAGTTCAGTACCTCATATTTGTTCTTCATAATGGCAACTAGGCTGACCTCCATGTCTTGGCTGGTAATCAGACGGCTCAAATAACCACTATGCAGCTCGTCAGTGGTAAGTTTCTCCAAGTTTGAAAGGTCAGATGGAGTCTTTTATTCCTTTGAGGGACCTACCTCGTCTTCTTTGATATGCTTGGATAGTGCATGTGAGGGAACTGGAGGTTTGTAAGCTGCCGCTATGAGAAAGACCTCTTCATGAGAAGCCATGTGTTCAGTTAACAGAAGGGGGATGGGCGGCTTAGGAGCAGAACCTGGATGGGCTTCAGGAGCCTCAATGTCCATGGCAGTCGGCTCAACTTGTGGAAGAACCTCTTCAGGGGCATCTTTGGCTGCCTCAGAAGGCTCAGTATGAGAGTCAAGAATATTGGGTGTTGGGATCTTCGGGTCTTGGACATTAGGAATCGCGTATGACCCGGACCCTTTCCTTCGTTTGGCTTGAGCCCTATGAGCAAAGGCAATATTGGATATGTCATGATAAGGTATGAGATATTAAACGCTTTTCAGGGTATAGAAATGCTTACCCCAGGTTAATAATAAAAAGAGGCAGCTTTGAGGTGGTTGAATCGCCAGAAGAAGGAGGCGAGTCCTAGAAAAAGTTAGCACTGTTAACATAGTTAATAATTTGTAAAGATAGTATCCAAGCAAAATAAGATCAAGACAAGGAAATACTTATGTGCGCTGTTTCTGAGAAGCCGGTTCATTTGGTAAGCCGGTTAAAAGGTCGCCAGAGCCGATGCTCCGGGTCTGACGTCTGCTATCATCTTGCTATTTTTTCAAAAGAAAGTTATGACTCAAGTAAGCAAAAGGACGATAACTCTTTACCTTCCATACAGCCCGCCGTACTTTCTTTATTGGTGAAAGATCCGAGTCAGAGGAGACAATGGTTACCTCGGCAACGTTGGCATGGCTTGTTTCAGCTTCTTCCTTTGAGTGATTGCCATCAATAAGTTGCATAAAGAGAAGGCCAAGGGAGTCAAGTTCTACATCTAAGTCATCTAAATCAAAGAGTTCTTCAGTTGTCTGTTTCCTCTTGCGGGACAACGCCTTAGGCTTTGAGGCCTTTGGGACTTTATTCTTCTTCTTGAGAGTCGAGGACAACAGTTTTTTCCAGAATGAGGAGCCGGCCTACAAAAGACAAAGCATATCAGCAGAAAAGGGTTAATAAGGTATGGAGTTAAAAGAATGGATGAAGGTTAGGGTGAAAAGACTTACATCCGGAGCCGGGTTAAGTGCAGAGAAGGGGGTGTAAGTTGGTCTTGCTGCAAGCGGCTAATGTTTCCCTGAGTAGAGACTTGACGATGGTATTAAGATCCTCGTCTTTCAGAGAGGTCCGGGTGAAGCATTGAGGGTCATCTGTTTTACTAGTATAATGGCACATCAAAGCGCCTCGGCGGCTTAGCGGCAGAATCCTCTAGCAGACCCAACAACGGGTTAGATCGATACCCGCCAACCAATTGGCTAACAGGGCCCTGACTTTGGAGAAGGTGGGGGCATATTGAGCATGTCCGGCGACTGACATCCAGTTAGGAAGCTCTGTATCTGTGCTAAGCCGGTAAGAACGGTAACCCGACAATGGGTTCTCCCCCTCTGGTGAAGTGTCTTGGCAATAGAACCAAGTCTTGTACCACTCTTTGGGATGCCTTGGCAGGATTGCTGCTGGGAAAAGTATGTCTCTTCGTCTCTGAAGAGTTACACCCCTGAGCTCAAGACCTAACCCGTCCGCCATTTCAGTTTGGCGGTTGACGTAAAAATACTCCTTGAATAGACCAACAGATGGTTCCTCTTGAAGATAGGCTTCACAGAAGGTCTTGAATTGGCACATGTTGGTGATAGAGTTTGGGACAATATCTTGGGGGTGCAAATTGAAAGCGTGTAAGACATCCCAGAAGAACTTTGACCCGGGCGGAGAGAAACCCCAAAGAAGATGGTCTATGAATATAATGACCTCCCCGTCCTTGGGCTTAGGGGTGGTCTCGTTGCCTAGAACCCTCCAGTGGATGACATCTTGAGCCGGTAGAACCCCCATGGTGATGAATTCCTTGAGAGACTCTTTGGTCACTCTAGACTTTACCAAGTTGTAGGTGGATGGAGTCTATGACATGGTGGCGGCTTAGGAAGCTGCGGGAAGGCATGAATATTTGGCGGCTTAAAAATGCATTTTGACCGAGGCCGCTACAAGTATAAATGGTGATAGCATTGGGCAGGTCAATAAAAATTGTGAGCCGTCGAAGCTACTTGCGATGAGACAAAGTGAGCCAACAGATTTTTTGGCGGATCAAGTTTATCCATGCAGGTTGAAAAATTGTTGAGTGTTGAGAAACTGATTCCACAGCTACATCCATGTATTTAAGATCCATGGGCAAGAGAAAAAGGAAGAATATTCGATCCCTAAAAAGACTTGCGGAAGAATAGATGGCCGTTATTCAGATTACAACAAGCTGCAAATCTATAAAGAGTACGGTTAAGTATGGAGTGAGCAGTCACGTGATTTCGTCAGTATTATAAGGCTTTAAAGAAGGTGTTTTCATCCAATCGGTGAAGAATGCTCCCACGAATGGTGGTGAACACCGACGAACTCCATGGATCCAAGGAAACCCTAATGCAGATCTGAAAGGGGGCAAAGTTAGAACCTTGAGAGTGCAAAGACTGCGCAGGAGCTCTGGATCATTTTAGGTTGATGCAGCGGCCAGTGACGATGAAGACGACGATGACCGAGCGACGCATCTGGCTATGGTGGTGCTGGCGTTCGGAGGAATAAGTAGAAGATGGCGATGGAAAAAAATGAAAGTGATGGCCCCCATGCTTATTTATAAGGACATGATGGTCTTTCGATCAGTACGGTGTGAGAATCGAGGGGGAACGGTGATGATTACACTAAGAAGACGCCTCGATTTGGGGGCTGGTCATATTAATGACGAAAGATCCGTTCTGACATTAGAGGAATCTTCCTTGATTTTTCTGATGACGTCACGACGGGTCATGGAAGCTTCTTAGACGCGACGATCGCCCATTTCTCGGCAGGTCATGAAGATTACCATAGAAGGCAAGACTCGCCAACTAGAAGACTTGAAGATTGACATGAACTGGTTGAAATCTATCTGGGGCCTAATGTTGGGGACATAACCCCAGGGTGCGACCCGTCCAGGTGGGGCCGGGTCATGCGGTTGGCGGCTTACAACAAATTCCGGAGTAAACGTAATCGGTGGGCCGGAAGGCCTAGGGCCAGAAGACAGTATGTAACCTAGCGGGCTTGGGCCATCGAGGGCGACTTGTTAGATAAGGCATGTAAAGTTAGAGGCGAGGTCAGTTTTCAAGTATAACCCGTCTCAGACTCTTGTAAGCTCAGGGCCTTGACCCGTGTATATAAGGGCGGGTTACCCGGGCGGCTTAGGCCATGAAAACCAACTCATCGATAGCTAGGTCAAGCGAACTCGCTTCCTTGTAATCGATACTCAATCAATACAATACCGAGCAGGACATAGGCTTTTACCTCTTTCCGAGGGGCCAAACCTGGGTAACCCTTGTCTCACGATTCCGATCATCCCCTTTGAGCTCACCGCCTTAGCGATGGACTCGAACCTAAGTCCTTTCACGAGGACATCTTCCGTGACAAATCCACGACACTACACGTTATAGTTTCCCTTCTCCTCGTTCGAGTTGAAAATGATGTCAAAAGAGTATGATGAGACTGCCATGATGTTAACAACAATGATTGAGGTAATAGTAACCCCGTCAATGCTCGACCATGATGGGCTGGGAGATGTCCTTCTTCGCTTCCCACTCCGTGAGCTCGAGGTTAGTTACTTAATGGGTGGCAATGGCGTGTGTAACCATTGCCTCCTTCACTACTTCATTGCCAAGAATAGAAAGGTTGTTGCCAGCGAGAGGGAGGGCGAAAGGTTTGTGGGTAGAGGGAGGGCAACGAGGAGCAACTGCTTTATTGTTTGGGGATTGAAGCTTTTATGGATCATAAAAATAGTATCACTAATTCAAAAAATAATCAATTGCCTTAATAAATAAACATCACATATTTTCTCTCTCCCCTTATTCTCCAGGGGAACAAAATTAACATTTCTGTGGGATGCAAGCGTCAGTAAAACATATATGGTGACTTTATCAATCTTTAAGCTCCCTTGTTTATGTGTGTTTTTGTTCATACCCTATCTCCAAAATTAAAGCAAACACTCACAAAGAAACAACCAAAATCAACATATTTCATTTAACAGTAGAAACGACATCATATATGACTGGCGCCAAGAGGTCTACACTAAAGATAAATACATTCTTAATTTCTTGAAGATGCAACTAATTGTGGTGTCTCGACTTGATCACAAAATGTAGATCTTAGACTTTTTTGTCATCCTTCATTCTCTCAGCTACTCCAGTTTTGGACTTACAAGACGGAGAACAGAAAGGGATACCGCTTATGCATGCATTCACCAACACAGGTCTGCCGCTAATATGGAGAGATTATTTCCCTTCCAGCATTGGAGTCTCTTCTTAACTTTCTCCTCGAAATGTTTTCAGTGAGAACTATTAACCTTCTTAACATCCTGTCTCTTCTCAACTTTCTCTTCCATAGGTTTTCAACGAGAATTCCTAAGTCTCTTAACATACACATGAATCCCTAGGTAAGAGAAAGGAATTTTCTTATCGTTGCAAGTGAAAATCTCATTGTACAATTCTCTCTGAAACACCATCTCCAAACAACAAACTTAACTATTGTCGAAAATAATTTCTAGCCCCTCGTCTATTCAAAGATGCACAAATTGAACTTTAAATTTCTAGAATTTTCTACGTGCCAAGAAGAAAATTGTGTCATTAGCAGCATATTGCGAAATAACTAAATGCCCCATTAACTAAGAGATGTAACCTTTAATTAGGCCAACAAATTATGTTTTCTTGACCAACATGGTTAGCCCATTAACAATCATGTCAAACATCAAAGGAGACAAATGATTCACCTACCTCATTACTTCAATAAAGAGAAGGCTAATTTACCTTGTGGCATTTACAAAATTAATATTTAGCATACACTTGTTTATTCTTAGAAGGTATTACATGTTGGTTTGATGCAATAAAACATTACCTTCTTTCTAACAACCAAATTGTCCTATTAGCCCATTTTTTAAATTTATTTATAACTTAATACAATCAAGGGATGTATATGTCTAAATTTTTGAATGTGAAAGGACGTGGATGTTGCCTAGAGGGGGGGGGTGAATAGGTGCTTTATAATAATTACGGTTTACGCTTGAACAAATGCAGAATAAAACTAACATTTAATTAGTCAAGCAGAAAAGCTAAAACAACTAGGCTCACCTATGTGCACCAACAACTTATGCTAAGCAAGATAAACAACTAAGTGATAGCAAGATATATAACATGAAGCAATATGTCTATCACAAAGTAAAGTGCATAAGTAAAGGGCTCGGGTAAGAGACTACCAAGGCACACGGAGACGATGATGTATCCCGAAGTTCACACCCTTGCGGATGTTAATCTCCATCTGGAGCGGTGTGGAGGCACAATGCTCCCCAAGAAGCCACTAGGGCCACCATAATCTCCTCATGCCCTCGCATAATGCAAGATGTCGTGATTTCACTAAGGGATCCTTGAGAGCGGTCACAAAACCCATACAAATGGTAACCCTTGTGGGAGGTCACCAACCTCGTACACTTAGGGAACCCTTGGGGCGGTCACCGGAACCCATACAAATTGATCTGGTCAATCTCCACAACCTAATTGGAGATCCCGACACTTGCCCAAAGCTTTACACCACGATGATTGAGCTCCGAGGCACCACCAACCGTCTAGGGCGCCAAAGCACCCATGAGGAACAAGCTCTAGGGTACCAAGCACCCAAGAGTAATAAGCTTCTCAACTTTTCACTTCCACGTATCACCATGGAGAACTCAAACCGATGCAACTAATGCAATGGCAATAACACAAGAAGTGGTCAAGTCCCTCTCACTCAAATCCCTCCACACTAACAAAAGCTATGGTGGAATTTGATAGGAAGAACAAGGACCTCACAAAGAACTCTAAGATCTAGATCCCAGGGGTTCCCCTCACATAGAGGAGAAAGTGATTGGTGGAAATGTAGATCTAGATCTCTATCTTTTCCCTCAAGAACTAGCAAGAATCATTGGAGGGATTGAGAGTTAGCAAGCTCTAAGAAGTTCAACAATGAGGGAAGAACACAAGCTCTGAGGATTAGAACCATTGGGGAAGATTGTGGGATCACTATAAGAGTATGTCTAGAGGGGGGGTGAATAGATTACTAGCAGGAATTTAAAATCTACACAAGGTGCAAAGTTATGTGTTGGCAGATTTTAGCAATTATAGGAAGTCTAGCACACCCTACATATGCAAGTCATCAAGTATAGCAGCGGAAAGAAAAGACATTGCACATGGAAGTGAAGAGTAGAGATAGGAATATCAAATGCATGAAGGACACGAAGATTTTTCCCGTGGCTCCGATAGGTGGTGCTACCGTACGTCCACATTTATGGAGTCTTCAACCCACAGAGGGTAACGGTCGCGAGAGTCCAGGGAGGGCTCCACCCATAAGGGTACACGAAGTAGCAACCTTGACTATTCCATAACGGCCTACGTCCACAGAGGACTAGCCTAACTAGGGGTAGATCTTCATGAAGTAGGCGATCTCCTTGCCCTTACAAACTTCTTGGTTCACTCCACAACACGAAGTAGGAGGATCCCAAGTGACACCTAACGAATCTAGGAGGCAGCACCCTCCAAAAGGTAATAGGCTCGATAATGTCGATGAACTCCTTGCTCTTGTGCTTCAAGATGATAGACTCCTCAACACACACTCACTCTCTCAAAGATTTGGCTTTGGTGGAAGAGATTGATTGGGTGGAAAGCAACTTGGGGAGGCTAGATATCAAGATTCAGATGGTTGGAATGGAATGGCATGATCTCAACACATGAGTAGGTGTCTCTCTCTCAGAAAATCAGTTGGTATGAGTGGGGATCTGTTGTGAGTGCGTCTCTTTCGAGTGAGTGGTGGTGGAGGGGTATATATAGGCATCTCCAAAAATCCAACCGTTACACCTCGTAAGTCCAACTCGGTGACACCGATGTGTTAATCTCGATGGTACCGAGTTTCCTAAAAGGTAGCAACTTTTGAATCTCGATGAAACCGATACATAAAACTTGGTTGCACAGATTAGGTGACCAACGGTCAGATTGCCAGACTCGGTGACGTTGATTCAACAACCTGAGTGGGATCGATTTTGTGAATTTGCATAACAGAATGTTGGCAACCCAAACTCGGTGGCACCGAATCAGAATCAGTTGCACTGAAGGGCTAGGGTTTGGCTGAGTCTGTATGAGGCTGAGAATCGATGGCACCGAGTGGGAATTGTTGGTTGCACCGATTTTGGATATTTGGCTTTGCATAGACTTTTGTGGAAGAGCTTGTGGGTGTATGTGGTGACTATCACTTGGTGCACGTATGAGAATTTTGTTCACCAACAGTACCTTACCCCCTTTTGATAGTATTGGCTTTCCTATGGACTCAAAGTGATTTATCACAAAGTAAAATGTAGAGTCCTCTTCCTTGAAGCTTTGCCAATGCTATTCCTTATCCTTCTTCTTCTTGGGGATGCTTTCCACACTCCTTAGCCAGTATCTCTCTCTGTGGTCTTTATCTGAAATACACTAGATGAAAGTATTAGTCCAAGAGACAATGTATGTTGTCATGAATTATCAAAACAACCAAGGGAGCATATTGTGCTTTCAAAGAAGACCTCCTTAAATAGCCCCCCCCCAAATACAACCGTTATGTGCATAGGTCGTGCACAAGCAGTACTACCACTCAAAGCGGTAGTACCGCTTAGCGGGGTAGTTTCAGGAAAATCATGCAAAATGGAAGAAACCTCGAGGCGGTAGTGCCGCTGGAGTGGTACTACCGGCCTACGCAGTGGTACTACCGCTGGGTATGCTATAAGAATCCAGTACCCAAAAATAACTGGTAGTAGAAGCGCTACTAGAGAGCGGTAGTACCGCGCGGGCACTACTACTGCACTACTACAATGCTAATGTCGTGAGTGAAGAGCAGACCAACAGAACCATCAAAATAAGCGGTAGTAACAGCAATAGTACATAGAAGAAGTGCCGCCTAAGGGGTACTACCGTGGTACCTAGCGGTGCTACCGCCTGAGCACTGAAAACTGTCCTGAGAAATGAACTGCCATAACTTTCGCGTACGAGCTCCGAATTGAGCAAACTCAAGCTTGTTGGTTATCTTAAGAAGAGACAGCATGAAAATGCCAAAGATATAGAGATGTGAAACCTCTATGAATGAAGAACCGACAAAAACTCCAACATAAAAAAACATCATAGAAGATACATATGGACTCCATTTTCAATGAACTCTAGCTTGTGATGATGCTGACCATAAGCTCAAGAACTCACATAGAGAAAAGCCAACCAAGAACCAAGAAATATGGTGATGCCAAGAATGCAATGGTTTGAGCTCTCAACGAACGATAAGATCAAGCTACTCACTTCAGAGGCCCCCTTGATAGTACGACTATCGATCCTATAACCCGATCTCTCAACTACCATCATGAGCCAGTAAAATAGAAAACACTATCAAGGTCAAACTTTTGCCTTGCGCATAGTGCACTTGAGCTAGATGATGAAGATCTTGTCCTCCTCAAGATGGACCACCTTTCTTGATTGCGTCGGCTCGATGAAGACTAATAGATTTCTCCCCATACTCCACTATGGGTGAGCCACTCTTCGGCACATCTTAACAAGTACGTTGTCACCACAATGGACGGCAAGCAGCATGATCTCTCCGTGATGTTTCACTTGAATTTGCACAACGCAACCTTCATGGTGATCACCACTTGATGTCATCCTCCATGGGTTGTATGGGATCTTCCTCTTGATGCAAGACCACAGAAATATATCTAACCCCACAAAGAACTCTCACGTAGACCATGGATTAGTACACAAAGCATAATAGACAGTTCTTACCAAACCATGGGATCAATTCATCCCTCTCAATACATCTTGTACGCTTTGTGAGTTGATCAACTTAATTCACTCTTTGACTTAGTCTTGATCAACCTTGTAGCTTACCTTCTTTCTTTATAAACATGATGTCTTGAAGCTAAACATGAATGCTCACACAATCTTCTACTTCGAGACATGCTTGCAATAAGCTCAACTCTCACATGACCAATCTTTGGATAAAACCTTGAATACCACCTTGGTCACCATATAAACTCCTTGAAACCAACATATGGACTTCAATAAGTGCCTATGGACAAATCCTTAGAATATAACTTCAGGCAACCATTAGTCCATATGGATTGTCATCAATTATCAAAACCACATATGGAGAAATATGCTCTAACAAAATGACTGTTCATACAAACTTTAAGCTCTCGGTATATACACCACCTATATGAAAATAATCAAATATGTTTTCCAGACCATCCATATATTTTTTAAGTCCTGATTAAATTCAAATCTAAGGTGATCCTAACTTGCTGGTTTGTTATGAAGTGCTTGTGGTACACAGTATAGACAATTGAACGACATGCATGCCATCATTAGAATGCATTTTTTATTTTTGAATTTCAGTCAGAATACGAGAAATTTCCGTCCTTGTTGTTAAATAGCTTGTGTTATTAACAAAATAAGAAGGGAGTTGTGGAACTTCCTTTGGTGGGCCAAAGTACCACAAAATATGAAGGTTGCTGACTGGAAGGCTTCTTTTGGCGCATTCGCGAGAAACTTGAGTAAGGTGTTTCACCACATAGCGATTAAAGTAACTTGTCTGCTTTGTGGTACAAAATTTGAAGGATATTTTCATGCCTTGGTGATTTGCAGCCATGCTATGAGCCTATAGGATCACATGACGATGAGTTGGCTTCTCCCTCCCAAAGGAATAGCTAATTCATAGAGTGAAGGGTTGGTTATTGTATGTCCTAGTTAATTGTTCGGATAAGCACGTGGCATGGTGATCATACTAGTATGGGCATTGGTCTGACTTGGTCCATGGTAAAGACGTTCGACCAGTTCAAGTTTGCATCAATTTCCTACTGAGTTACTAGTGATCTTTGGTCTAGGCTCGTAATTACTCTACCATATCGGCATGCCGCCGTTGCGTGCTGGCAGCGTAATCCGACCATTTCAAGTTTTCATCAATTTCCAACTGAGTTACTAGTGCCGTCTTCGTGAATGTCTAGGTGAATAAGCACCCTGTGCTCAAGCCCGTGCCTTCCTTATCTGGGCGCACCGCCGTTGCGCACTGGTAGCGTAATCCAGTTGATGTGCGGGACGCGAGTGGGGCAGCATGTCCAAGCCCAAAGATTCACCACCTTGGTCTTTGTCTTATGCTTCGAGGCAGTCTCGACGTAGTCCAGCGAGCAGCCGGCTCTGATGGAAGCCATGATGGCGTGGTCGTCCCAGGCATGAAGGGGCAGGCCAGCCAAGTAAAGGTGGACGTGATGGGGCTGGTCAACATGCTCCGCGTGCGCCTCCAGCCTCCATGCCCGCACCTGTAGCCGGGTGTCATCGAACGACAAGTCGCCGCTCCCGACAACAAGGGCGCAATGGTGTTGGTGCTTGAAGCGGAGGAGCAAAACTTCAGGGTGATGGAAGACGACGGAGACGTCCGTTGCGAGTGCGCAAACACCTTTGCACACCGCGGCGACAACCTCATCAGTGCTGACCCGACGATCGCGGTTGAGCTAGGCGATGGTCAAGCTGGTGGAAAGTAGCGCCGCCTCCTGCTGCCTAGCGGGCGAAGAGTGGATGGCGGTGAAAACTTCATCTTGCTTCTCAATGGGAATCGCCAGACCACGCCATGGTCCTAGCAGCGGATGGCCAGACAAAGGCTAGTGGAGCAGGCACCGTCGGAGGCCACAGACGCGCTGGAGGATGATACGTCTCCAACGTATCTATAAGTTTTGATTGTTACATGCTATTATATTATCTGTTTTGGATGTTTTATATGCATTAATATGCTATTTTATATTATTTTTGGGACTAACCTATTAATCTAGAGCCTAGTGCAAGTTTCTGTTTTTTCCTTGTTTTTGAGAATTGCACATAAGGAATATTAAACGGAGTCCAAATGAAATAAAACCTTCGGAATGATCTTTTCTGGACCGGAAGGAAACCACCAAGCTTGGAGACCAAGGCACGTGAGCTACCATGGGGCCACAAGCCCACGGGGGTAGGGCATGCCCTGCAGGCTTGTGGGCCCATGGCAGCCCTCCTAACCCTAATCTTCAGCCTATAAATTCCCAAATATTCCCTGTATATCAGAATGAGCCACAAAAACACTTTTTCGCTGCCAGAAGCCTCTGTTCTCGAGAGATCCAATCTTGGAGCCTTTCCCAGTAATCTGCCGGAGGGGGACTCGATCATGGAGGGCATCTACATCAACTCCATTGCCCCTCCGATGATGCGTGAGTAGTTCACCACAAACCTTCGGGTCCATATCTAGTATCTAGATGGCTTGTTCTCTCTCTTTGCTCTTCAATACCATGTTCTTCATGATCTTCATGGAGATCTATCTGATGTAACACTCTTTTGCGATGTGTTTGTCGAGATCCGATGAATTGTGAGTTTATGTTCAGATTATCCATGAATATTATTTGAGTCTTTTCTGAATTCTTATATGCATGATTTCATATCTTTGCAAGTCTGTTCGAGTTATTGTTTGGTTTGGCCAACTAGATTGGTAATTCTTGCAATGGGAGAAGTGCTTAGTTTTGGGTTCAATCTTGCGGTGTCCTCACCAAGTGACAAAGTAGGGGCAGCGAGGCACGTATTGCATTGTTGCCAACAACGATAACAAGATGGGGTTTTTCATCATATTGCTTGATTCTATCCCTCTACATCATGTCATCTTACCTAATGCGTTACTCTGTTCTTCATGAAGTTAATACTCTAGATGCAGGCAGGAGTCAATCGATGTGTGGAGTAATAGTAGTAGATACAGAATCGTTTCGGTCTACTTGACATGGACGTGATGCCTATATGCATAATCATTGCCTTGTATATATTCATAATTATTCGCTTTTCTATCAATTGCTCGATAGTAATTTGTTCACCCACCGTAGTACTTGCTATGATGAGAGAAGCCTCTAATGAAACCTATGGCCCTCGGGTCTACTTTCCATCTTATACTTTCAGATCTAAAACCAAAACTACCAAAAATACTTTGCTGCATTATTTTTACCTTTTGTGTTATTTTCTGTTCAAGCAATCTATCTCTATCGGATATCATCCTTGCAAGTAACCGTGAAGGGATTGACAACCCCTTTATAGCGTTGGGTGCAAGAGTTTGATTATTTGTGTAGGTACACCTATTGGGGACTAGCTTGTATCTCCTACTGGATTGATACCTTGGTTCTCAACAACTGAGGGAAATACTTATCTACATTGCTGCATCACCCGTTCCTCTTCACGGAAAGCAACGCATGCTCGAGAAGTAGCACGAAGGATTTGTGGCGCCATTGCCGGGGAGATCTACATCAAGCCTACCAAGTACCCATCACAAACTCATCTCTTTCATTTACATTATTTGCCATTTGCCTCTTGTTTTCCTCTCCCCCACTTCTAAAATGATTTTCAGAAAATACAATTTTATTGCCTTTTTACTCGCCCTTTTTCATTCGTCTTTTGTTTGCTTTTTGCTTGCTTGTGTGTTAGATCACTCAAACTCATGGCTAGCCTTGCTACTATCGCAATTACTTCCGAGAATGAAGTTCTTAATTTTAAGCAGAGGGAGAAAACTTAAAGGATGCTTGGTATAGAATTTGCAATGCTCAAAATAGATCTATTCATAAGCAATCTACTACCGTTCTCCTTCGCAATTTTTATGTGGGTATTTCTCCTTGGAATTGATAGGTTTTGGATACCATCATGGGAGGGAATTTCTTGGGATGCAACACCTTTGATTCATAATGCTATGATAAATTTGGTAGGCTCACCCCCTCTCATGATTAACGAAACAATCTTAATTTTGGAACATGTTATGCGAAGGCTGGATATCATTGAAAATAAAGTTGCTACTATAGAGCTCATTGAAAACTTGGATAAAAAGATCCATAATCATATCACTCAGTATGGATGTAAGGTAGGAGTTACTCTAAAAACCCCAAGGGAAAAGGAACCCATAGTTAATGAAAAATTGGACCAAGATTCCTCTAGAATAGGAAAGCTAGAGGACATTATTACCAACTTGAGTTCCGGTTTTGCCGCTTTTCAAACCACTCCAAAATTTCATGTTTCTAAGGCTGCCAAGTTTGTTTACGTTCCCAAGAATAAGGGTGAATCCTCTAGTAAAGGGGACGAAGACCTTAAGATGATAAGTGTTCACCATAACTTTATCAATATTGTTCGGGAACCGATTGCTACAAAAGAATTTCTTGACTTTTTGCCTAGGAGTATGATTATTGATATAACCAAAGAATCTCCTAGGTTTCGCAAGCATGTAGTTGATGGATTGCATACCAAAGATGTCAATACCTAGATAAATTGTGTTTTGCCTAGCTAGGGGCATTAAACAATAGCGCTTGTTGGGAGATAACCCAATTTTATTTTGCTTTATGTTTTTTGTTTATGTTTTGGTGTGTTTTACACATTATTACATATATAGTAATTGTGTTTTTGTGTTTTAATTAGTGTTTGAGCCAAGTAAAACCTTTGGGGTGATCTATGGTAGTTGTTGATTTGATCTTGCCGAAAAACAGAAACTTTTGCGCTCAGTCTAGGAATTTTCTAAATGTTTCAGAGCGTCGAATTGATCTGAATTTTTAAAAAAGTATCATTATACAAATTGCCCTGATTGTCCTAATATTTCAATTTTTTTAGAGTTTCATAAGTATTCAAATTTTACAGATTGCTACGGAATGTTCTGTTTTTGACAGATTCAGTTTTCTTTGTGTTGTTTGCTTATTTTGATGTATCTATGGGTCGTATCGGGGGTTATGAACCATGGATAAGTTAGAATACAGTAGGTATTACACAAATATAAATAAAGAATGAGTTCACAACAGTATCTAAACTGGTAATTTATTTTTATTATACTAACGGATCTCATGAGTTTTCTGTTGAGTTTTGTGTTATTAAGTTTTCAAGTTTTGGGTGAAGATTCGATGGACTATTGAATAAAGAGTGGCAAGAGCCTAAGCTTGGGGATGCCCAAGGAACGCAGAGCCTTATTAAAGGATACCAAAAAGCCTAAGCTTGGGGATGCCCCGGAAGGCATCCCCTCTTTCGTCTTCAATCCATCGGTAAATTTACTTGAGGCTATATTATTATTCACCACATGATATGTGTTTTGCTTGGAGCGTCTTGTATGATATGAGTCATTGCTTTTTAGTTTGCCACAATCATCCTTGCTGCACACATCTTTTGAGAGATACATGCTAAATCGTGAATTTATTAGAATACTCTATGTGCTTCACTTATATCTTTTGAGCTAGGCAATGTTGCTCTAGTGCTTCACTTATATATTTTTAGAGCATGGTGGTGTTATATCTTATAGAAATTATTGAACTCTCGTTCCTCACTTATATTATCTTTAGAGTTTCTTAAAACAGCATGGTAATTTTTTTAGGTTATGAATTTAGTCCTAATATAATGGGCATCCAAGAGGGATATAATAAAAACTTTCATATTAAGTGCATTGAATACTATGAGAAGTTTGATTCCTTGCATATAGTTTTGAGATAATAGAGATGGTAATATGAGAGTCATGCTAGTGAGTAGTAGTGAATTGGAAGAGATACTTGTGTTAAAGTTTGTGATTCTTGTAGCATGCACGTATGGTGAACCGTTATGTAACAAAGTCGAAGCATGATTTGTTCAATGATTGTCAACCTTTGTGTGAGGATCGGGAGCACGCGATGGTTTACTCCTACCAACCTCTCCCCTAGGAGCATGCGTCTAATGCTTGTTTGTTAACTACTAGACTTTTGCAATAAGTATGTGAGTTCTTTATGACTAATGTTGAGTACATGGATTATACGCACTCTCATCCTTCCATCTTTGCTAGCCTCTCTAGTACCGCGCAACTTTCGCCGGGACATCAAACCCTCCTTCCTCAAAACAGCCACCATATATTCCTCAAAACAGCCACCATTCCTACCTATTATGGCATTTCCATAGCCATTCTGAGATATATATTGCCATGCAACTTCCACCATGTAGTTTTTCATGACTTGCACCATCACTTCATATTGCATATAGAGTCATACTTTGTCATAGGTATCGAGTTGTAATTTTTTTTTGAGTTATAAGTAAATAAAAGCGTGATGATTTTTTCATTAATAGAGCATTGTCCCGTGAGAGAAACGGATGATGGAATCCATGACTCCCTCACAAATTGGGATGAGTATTCGGACTTTACAAATAATAAAAGAGGCCAGTGAAGCCCAAACAAAAAAATAATAAAAGAGGCCAAAGATGCCCACCAAAAAATGAGAGAAAGAGAGAAGGGACAATTGCTACTACCTTTTCCACACTTGTGCCTCAAAATAGCACCATGATCTTCATGATAGAGAGTCTCCCATTTTGTCACTTTCATATAACTAGTGGATATTCATTCTGCACGACCACTTAGTTTTCTTTTTGAGCTTTCATACACTTATAGCTCTAAGTGAATTTATTGCATGGAAATCCCTACCCACTCACATTGATATCTATCGATGGGCATCTCCATAGCCCCCTGATACGCCTAGTTGATTTGAGACTATCTTCTCCCTTTTTCCTTGCACCTCCTCCATATTCTATTCCACCTATAGTGTTATATCCATGGCTCATACTCATGTATTGCAAGAGAGTTGAAAAGGTTTGAGAACACCAAAAGTGTGAAACAATTGCTTGACTTGTTCATCGGGGTTGTGCCTGATTTAGATACTTTGTGTGGGGAAGATGGAGCATAGCCAGACCATATGATTTTGCAGGGATAACTTTCTAAGGCCATGTTATTT
This sequence comes from Hordeum marinum, assembly GCA_022496015.1. NCBI lineage: Eukaryota > Viridiplantae > Streptophyta > Magnoliopsida > Poales > Poaceae > Hordeum > Hordeum marinum. The sequence continues at coordinate 325,399,983 of CM039677.1, forward strand.
CGAAATTACACGACTGCCTTGCTGGTGTGGTCGAAGTATTACCGTTTTTATGTCAATATTAGACTATTGTTTTGAATCTTATGGATCTGAATATTCATGCCACAATAAATAATATTACATGGATATATATGTTAGGTAGCATTCCACATAAAAAATTCTGTTTTTATCATTTACCTACTCGAGGACGAGCAGGAATTAAGCTTGGGGATGCTGATACGTCTATAACGTATCTATAATTTTTGATTGTTCCATGCAATTATATTATCTGTTTTGGATGTTTTATATGAATTAATATGCTATTTTATATTATATTTGGGACTAACCTATTAATCTAGAGCCTAGTGCCAGTTTCTATTTTTTCCTTGTTTTTGTGAATTGCAGATAAGGAATATTAACTGGAGTCCAAACAGAATAAAACCTTCGGAATGATTTTTTCTGGACCGGAAGGAAACCACCAAGCTTGGATACCAAGGCAGGAGAGCCATCGTGGGACCACAATCCCTAGGGGTAGGGCGCACCCTGCAGGCTTGTGGGCCCATGACAGCCCTCCTAACCCTAATCTTCGGCATATAAATTCCCAAATATTCCTTGTATATCAGAACGACCCACGAAAACACTTTTCCGCCGCCAGAAGCCTGTGTTCCCGAGAGATCCAATCTCGGAGCCTTTTTCGGTAATCTGTTGGAGGGGGATTCGATCACGGAGGGCATCTACATGAACTCCATTGCCCCTCCGATGATGCATGAGTAGTTTACCACAGACCTTCGGGTCCATAACTAGTAACTAGATGGCTTCTTCTCTCTCTTTGCTCTTCAAGACCATGTTCTTCATGATCTTCATGGAGATCTATCCGATGTAATACTGTTTTGCGGTGTGTTTGTCGAGATCCGATGAATTGTGGGTTTATGTTCAGATTATCCATGAATATTATTTGAGTCTTTTCTGAATTCTTATATGCATGATTTCATATCTTTGCAAGTATCTTCGAGTTATTGGTTTGGTTTGGCCAACTGGATTGCTAATTCTTGCAATGGGAGAAGTGCTTAGTTTTGGGTTCAATCTTGCGGTGTCCTCACCTAGTGACAAAGTAGGGGTAGTGAGGCACGTGTTGTATTGCTACCATCAAGGATAACAAGATGTGTTTTTCATCATATTGCTTGAGTTTATCCCTCTACATCATGTCATCTTACCTGATGTGCTACTCTGTTCTTCGTGAACTTAATACTCTAGATGCATGCAGGAGTCGATCGATGTGTGGAGTAATAGCAGTAGATGAAGAATCGTTTTGGTCTACTTGACACGGACGTGATACCTATATGCATAATCATTGCCTTGGATATATTCATAATTATTCGCTTTTCTACCAATTGCTCGACAGTAATTTGTTCACCCACCGTAATACTTGCTATCATGAAAGAAGCCTCTAGTGAAACCTATGGCCCCCGGGTCTATTTTCCATCTTATACTTTCAGATCTAAAACCAAAAATAGAAAAATACTTTGCTGCATTATTTGTTCCTCTTTTGTTTTATTTTCCGTTCAAGCAATCTATCTCTATCAGATCTCATCCTTGCAAGTAACCGTGAAGGGATTGACAACCCGTTTATAGCGTTGGCTGCAAGAGTTTGATTCTTTGTGTAGGTACACCTATTAGGGACTTGCTTGTATCTCCTACTGGATTGATACCTTGGTGCTCAACAACTGAGGGAAATACTTATCTACTTTATTGCATCACCCGTTCCTCTTCATGGAAACCAACGCGTGTTCGAGAAGTAGCAGAGGACGATGCAACACACTTGGGCGGAGGTGTGGCGCAGGCGGATTCTTGCACCCCTTTGCCCTATGGGCAGACCGGAAGCAGCGACGGCAAACAATTGTGTTGCAGAAATCCACAGCTCGATGGCATGGCTCCAGGCACCTAAAGTAGTGGCCTTTAATCCAGGTCGGCATGGGGAGCGGCTTGAATGGCTCTTTGAAGGCGGCAGCTAGCGAAGCCGCCCGACGTGGCGGGCGAGACTTGGATTCGACAAGCACCTATGGTGGAAGACGCGCATCCTCGAGCCACTCACACAAAGTTTTCAATGAATGGGTGAGATCCTTCGGATCCATAGTAGTAGACTCCTTCATGTTAAAGCAGGCAAGCCATCCGCCAGAGTTAATGCCCCCCCGACCTGCCCGTAGGTGGCGCATTGAAAGCAAGTTGGGCGTTGGCAGGAGAATGGGCAGGTGTCGGTGTCAAAACCAGCAGATCTCGGGTAGGGGGTCCCGAACTATGAGACTAGGATCAACAGTAACAGGAGATGAAGGGGACATGAGTTTACCCAGGTTCGAGCCCTCAAATAGAGGTAATACCCTACATCCTGCTTGATTGTATTGATGGTGTAAGAGGTTACAGAGTTGATCTACCTTGAGATCGTATGTCTAACCCTAGATGAGTTTTCCTCTCTATACCCTAGAACCCTTCGGCTTATATAGATGCCGAGGATGCCTAGGGTTTACACATGGTCGGTTACATGCCTAAGAGATAAACTTGCCTAACTACTACATCAGACGTGGAGCGCAAACCTGGTTTGCCGAAGCTTCCATCTAGGAGATAGGGCCTTAAAATCCTTCGGTGTTCGGTAAGTAGCCCTCATAGTCCGGCCTATAAAAATTGGTCGGCTATCCGAGGACCCCCTAATCTAGGACTCCCTCAGTAGCCCCCAAACTTGCCTCCAACGCCAAGGGTCTTCTGCTCCGACTGCTTTGCGAAAAGAGTCTTCGGCTTGCGAGGTGAGTTCCTTCCTGCCAAACCATAGTTCAGCCTCCGATGACAAGTAGTTTCCCACATAGTGGCGCGTATGAATATTGTAAATTAATTGGATTTGAAGCCCAAATGTAAGGGGATAAACAACGTCCCTCTGATGACCTTTCTAACGAAAGGTTATGGTCCACCACGACCGCTAGGCCAGTTGCATAGACTCGATTCGTGCTTCGAGGCCGTTTTAATCATCACGATCTATCAATATACCGATCGTGTCCCATTTTATACGGGATATACTTAACCACGCGCACACAACGACTCGCACGTCTCGGGAAGTGGAGGGATTCATGGCGCGGTGAGGGGAATCCACATAGGCATGCCTCATAAAAAGAGAAGGAAAACCCCAAAGGCTTTTTTATGCTTTCCATTCGACTTCTCCGCCTCCCATTCCCTTGCGCCTCCAGAGCACAGATGATCTAGGTCTCTCCGCCCCCACCTTCGAGCTCGGCAATGCCGGGCTCCAATGTCCAGTGGGAAGCATCCATGGTCACAAATAAGGATATACTCGACCTCAAGAGGACCGGTTACCTCCCCGCCAACATCCCTCATCGCGCTACGGAGGAGGGCCAAGTGATCCCCACCCCCAGGTCCGGCGAGAGGGTGGTGTTCATCCCCCACTTCATCAGGGGGTTGACCTTCCCACTCCACCCCTTCGTCAGGGGGTTAATGTTCTTCTACGGCCTCAACTTCCATGACCTCCCGCCGAACTGCATCATGCACATCTCAGCGTTCATCCTTGTCTATGAGGCCTTCCTACGCGTTGAGCCGCACTTCGGGCTCTGGCTGCAGGTCTTCAATAACAAGCCCAAGTGTGTCGGCGGCAAGCACGCGGACTGCGGCGGGGCAGTCATCGGCAAGCTCGCCCGCATCAGGTGGCCGTCAGGCACCTTTATCGACACAATCAAAGGATGGCAAAAGGAGTGGTTCTATGCCACCGAACCACAAGAAGAGGGCCAACTCCCCACCGTCGCATTCAGATCTGGTCCCCCACCAGACTGGCTTCGTGGCCTGAAAAGGGCCTGGTCTGGGGTTCGGGCAAAGAGGTGACTGACCTGCAGACTCGACTCCGCTCCCTGGTCAAGGTGGCATCAAGCTAGCCTATGTGGTCTAGGTAATGCTCCGAAGACGCATCCTCCCCTGCCAGCGTTGGGACACTCCCTTGTGGGCTCGAGAACTCGAAGTCGAGCCCATAGTCTAGAATCTCTTCCGCACTACGTGGGAGAAGCTGTGGAAGGCGCTCTTTAAGTCGATGAAGAGCTGGCCATCCAAGGAGGAGGAAAAGGGTCTGCACGCCGCCAAGCCAGACTCCGAGGTATGATTTTCCCTAGCTTGGTTGGCTCTATTACACAGAGAATCCCTTCATCCTCTTATCCGATCTGTTCCGACAGAGATGGCAGAAGAAAGCCATCAACATTAATAGTCCGGCTCCTCGGCCCGAAGATGACAGGACCGGGCTGTTAGCGAGGATGCTCGTTGAGGAGCCTTACGAGGCTCCCACGAAGAAAGAGAAGAAGAAGAAACCAGTTCAGGCTGGCCTTCGCATCAAGGACCAACCTGATGCTGCATCCGAAGACACCCCCACCTCTTCAAATCAGGAGGAGGCCGAAGTGGAGGAATAAGAGGAGGAGGAGGTCGAGAGTGAGGGGGGAGGCAAATTCCCGCGTGCCAAGAAGAGAGCGGTGTCTTTGGACGCCCTGGGGCAGGTAGCTTCTCCTGCCCCGAAGAGGGCACGATAGGCACGGGTGGTTCTGTCCGACGACAGCTCGGACTTGAGCTCCGTGTCCGAAGACCCCGAGGAGGTTCCACAAAGGAGCCTAAGGGTCAAGCACCCTCCATCCAAGTTAGGATCCGAAGACCCTCCTACCTATCACTAGTAGATTCAGAGTTTGCTAACACGCAGGTTATTGTCCTACAGCCCCCCGCGCATTATCACCACCGAGGTGGTATCGGATGGGGAGACCCTGCCCGCCGAGCTGGCGGAGAGCGGGGATGCCTTGCACCCCACTAATCCAAGCGGCACAAAGGAGGTCATGGAGGTGTTGTCCCAGCCTACTCCAATGGAGGCTGACACAGGGGACGAGGGAGATTGCACACTGGCCAAGGCTAACGCTCTGGCCACCGAAGACCGGGGACAACGCCCCGCCCGGACACCGAGGAGGCCGGACGAGCGGGCAATCAGTGCCCTCCGAGGACATCTCCGGAGTGCACTATGCTTCCGGAGGCACCGGTCCAATCCCCGGTGGGTGATTAGGAAATCCGATCATCCCTGGCACCATCAACCAACAGGTGGTCGGCCATGGAGGAGGCTCTACCCAGCGCCTCCATCCCCGAGGAGCACCGCACCCTTATGTGTGCGGTACTACAAAGTTTCCAGTTCATTGACAACAGACTGAAGGAGGCCTTCAAAGGTCTCCTTGCGTGCATTCAAGTAAGTCGCCTGATATTTTGCTAAGATTTTTATTTATTTGTATTATATACATGGCAGCCCCCGAGCCCTAGGTGAGGTGAACAAGCTCACCTAGGGCTCACATCTGAATCTGATAACGCACTAGAAGCTCTCTAAGTGTTCAACATGCTAGAATAAGTCCATGTATGATTGGATTGTCTATAATTCGGGAAGTGAGTGCCGATGTGATGTAAGAATTGTTTGTGTAATGTAGGCTTCGTCATCAGCGGCGAACAAAATGGTGCCGAGCTGGACGAGCTACATTAGAAGCTCAAGCGCTCTGAGGATGAGGTGGAAGCCCTCAACAAGAGGTTCGACGAGGCACAGGGTAAGTCCAAACTAAATCCAAATACTTTCCCCTGAATATTGTCAATGCAGATTCCTTTTATATAAAGTTTTATCGTTTTGCAGCTTCGCAAAAGAGATCGAAAATCTTGATACGTCCATTGTGCATCATGCTTTTATATTGATATTTATTGCAATATAGGCTGTTATTACACATTTTGGTACAATACTTATGCCTTTTCTCTCTTATTTTACAAGGTTTACATGAAGAGGGAGAATGCCGGCAGCTGGAATTCTGGACTGGAAAAGGAGCAAATCTGGGATACGTATTTTGCACAACTCCAAAAGTCCTGAAAATCTACGGAGAATTATTTTGGAATATATAAAAATATTGGGCGATTAAAATACATGAGGACCCCCACCAGGCAGCCACAAGCGAGGGGGCGCGCCCTACCCCCTTGGGCGCGCCCCTGTAGCTTGTGGCCCACCTGGCAGCCCTTCGGTGCCCATATTCTGCTATATGGAGGGTTTTGACCTGAAAAAATCATAACAGAGCTTTTGGGGCAAAGCGTCGCCGTCTCGAGGTGGAACATGGGCATAACCAATCTAGTGCTCCGGCGGAGCTGTTCTGCCGGGGAAACTTCCCTGCAGGAGGGAAATCGGAGCCATCGTCATCACCAATGATCCTCTCATAGAGAGGGGGTCAATATCCATCAACATCTTCACCAGCACCATCTCCTCTCCAAACCCTAGTTCATCTCTTGTATCCGATCTTTGTATCAAAACCTCAGATTGGTACCCGTGGGTTGCTAGTAGTGTTGATTACTCCTTGTAGTTGATGCTAGTTGGTTTACTTGGTGGAAGATCATATGTTCAGATCCTTGATAATCATTAATAATCCTTTGATTATGAACATGAATATGCTTTGTGAGTAGTTATGTTTGTTCCTGAGGACATGGGATAAGTCTTGTTATAAGTAATCATGTGAATTTGGTATTCATTCGATATTTTGATGAGATTTATGTTGTCTCTCCTGTAGTGGGGTTATGTGAACATCGACTACGTGACACTTCACCATTGTTTGGGCCTAGAGGAAGGCATTGGGAAGTAATAACTAGATGATGGGTTGCTAGAGTGACAGAAGCTTAAACCTTAGTTTATGTGTTGCTTCGTAAGGGGCTGATTTGGATCCACATGTTTCATGCTATGGTTAGATTTATCTTAATTCTTCTTTCGTAGTTGCAGATACTTGTGAGGGGGGTAAATCATAAGTGGGAGGTTTTTCCAAGTAAGGGCAGCACCCAAGCACCGGTCCACCCACATATCAAATTATCAAAGTAATGAACGTGAATCATATGAGCATGATGAAAACTAGCTTGATAGTAATTCCCATGTGTCCTCAGGAGCGCTTTGCTTTATATAAGAGTTTGTCCAAGCTTGTCCTTTGCTATAAAAAGGATTAGGCCACCTTGATGCACCTTTGTTACACTTGTTACTTGCTACCCGCTATGAATTATCTTATCACAAAACTATTTGTTACCGATAATTTCAGTGCTTGAGAGAATACCTTATTGAGAACCGCATGTCATTTCCTTCTGCTCCTCGTTGGGTTCGACACTCTTACTTATCAAAAGGACTATGATATATCCCCTATACTTGTGGGTCATCAAGAATCTTCTCTGATGTCATTGCCGGGGAGTGAAGCGCCTTTGGTAAGTGGAATCTGGTAAGAAAAAATTTATATAGTGTGCTGAAATTTACTGTCACTTGTTACTATGGAAAGTAATCCTTTAAGGGGCTTGTTCGGGGTATCTTAACCTCAACTAGAAACACAAAGAGTTGTCCCTCAACCTACTGAACCTACTAAAAATATTTATTATGAAATTCCTTTGGGTATGATAGAGAAACTGGTGGCTAATCCTTGTGCAAGAGATGGAACACTACATCCTGATTGCATCTAATCTATGTGGATGAAGTTTGTGGATTATTTAAGCTTGCAGGTCTGCCCGAGGATCATGTCAAGAAGAAGGTCTTTCCTTTATCTTTAAAGGATAAGGCATTGACATGGTATAGGCTATGTGATGATATTGGATCATGGAGCTACAACCGATTGAAAATGGAATTTCATCAGAAGTTCTATCCTATGCATCTAGTTCATCGTGATCGGAATTATATTTATAATTTTTGGCCTTGTGAAGGAGAAAGAATCGCTCAAGCTTGGGGGAGGCTTAAGTCAATGTTATATTCATTCTCCAATCATGAGCTCTCGAGAGAAATTATTATTCAGAATTTTTATGCTCGGCTTTCTCGTAATGATCAATCCATGCTTGATACTTCTTGTGTTGGTTCCTATATGAAGAAGGATATTGACTTCAAATGGGATTTATTGGAAAAAAAATAAACGCAACTCTGAAGATTGGGAACTCGATGAAGGTAAGGAGTCAGGTATGAACCTCAAGTTTGATTGTGTTAAATCCTTTGTAGACACTCATGCTTTTCATGAATTCAGCACTAAATATGGACTTGACTCTGAGATAGTAGCTTCTTTCTATGAATGTTTTGCTGCTCATGTTGATCTCCCTAAGGAGAAGTGGTTTAAATATCATCCTCCCATTGAAGTGAAAGTAGTTGAACGTGTTAAAGTTGAAGAGGAAACTATTACTTATAATGTTGATCATGTTATTCCTGTTGCTTATATTGAGAAACCACCTTTCCCCATTAGAATAAAGGAACGTGCTAAAGTTTCAACTATGGTTTGTAAGAGCTGTGATAGAACACCTACACCCTCTGAACAAGTTAAAGTTGACCCTAGTATTGCTATGGTTAAAGATCTCTTGGTCGATAATATTGATGGGTATGCTATTCATTTCTGTGATGAAGCTGCTAGAATTGCTAGGCCTGATACAAAGAGTAAACATAGACCAGTGGTTGGCCTGCATGTTGTTTCTGTTAAAATACGAGACCATTTTTATCATGGCTTATGTGATATGGGTACTAGCATGAGTGCAATACCCTTTTCCTTATACAAAGAAATTATGCATGATATTGCACTAGTTAAACTAGAGGAAATTGATGTTACTATTAAGCTTGCCAATAGAGATACTATTGCACCAGTTGGGATTGTTAGAGATGTTGAAGTCTTGTGTGGGGAAATAAAGTATCCTACTGATTTTCTTGTTATTGGTTCCCCACAAGATGATTTTGTCCCATTATATTTGGCAGACCCTTCTTGAATACTGTTAATGCTAGGATTGATTGTGAGAAAGAAATAGTTACTGTGAGTTTTGGGGATGTGTCTCATGAGTTCAATTTCAATAGATTTTGTAGACAACCCCATGACAAATAATTGCCTTGTAGAGATGAAATTATTGGTCTTGCTTCTGTTGTTGTGCCTCCTACTGATCGTTTAGAAGAATATTGGCTAGACCATGAAAATGATATGCATATGAATGAGAGGAATGAAATAGATAAAAGTTTGTTTGATTAGCAGCCTATTCTGAAACACAATCTACCGGTTGAAATACTTCAGGATCCTCCTCCACCCAAGGGTGATCCCGTGTTTGAGCTTAAACAATTACCCGATACTTTGAAATATGCTTATCTTGATGAAAAGGAGTTATATCCTGTTATTATTAGTGCTAACCTTTTAGAGCATGAAGAAAAGAGATTATTGAAAACTCTCAGGAAGCACCATGTTGCTATTGGATATACTCTTGATGATCTTAAGGGAATTAGTCCCACTTTATGCTAGCATAAAATTAATATGAATCCTAAGATGAAAGAGGTGGTAAGAAAAGAAATACTAAAGCTTTTGGAGGCAGGTATAATTTATCATGTTGCTGATAGTTGATGGGTTAGTCCCGTTCATTGTGTCCCTAAGAAAGAAGGTATCACCGTTGTTCCTAACGATAAAAATGAATTGATCCTGCAAAGAATTGTTACAGGTTATAGAATGGTAATTGATTTTATGAAATTAAATAAAGCTACTAAGAAAGATCATTACCCTCTACCTTTTATTGATCAAATGCTAGAAAGATTATCCAAACATACTCATTTTGCTTTCTACATGGTTACTCTAGTTTCTCTCAAATACCTGTGTCAAAAGAGGATCAAGAAAAAACCACTTTTACTTGTCCTTTCGGTACCTTTGCTTATAGACGTATGCCTTTTGGTTTATGCAATGCACCTGCTACCTTTCAAAGATGTATGGTGGCTATATTCTCTCCCTTTTGTGAAAAGATTCTTGAGGTTTTCATGGATGATTTTTTTCCGTTTACGGAACTTCCTTTGATGATTGGTTGAGCAACTTTGATTGAGTTTTGCAGAGATGCAAAGAAACTAATCTTGTATTGAATTGGGAGAAGTGCCACTTTATGGTTAATGAAGGCACTGTCTTGGGGCACAAAATCTCCGAAAGAGGTATTGAAGTTGATAAAGCGAAATTTCATGCTATGTAAAAAATGCCGTGTCCTACGGATATCAGAGGTATAAGAAGCTTCCTTGGTCATGTTGGTTTCTATAGGATGTTTATTAAAGATTTCTCTAAGATTTTTAGGCCTCTCACTAATCTTTTACAAAAATATGTTGCATTCGTTTTTGATGATGATTGTGTAGAAGCATTTGAAATCCTAAAGAATGCTTTGATTTCCGCACCTATTGTTCAACAACCTGATTGGAACCTACCCTTTGAAATTATGTGTGATGCTAGTGATTATGCTGTTGGTTCTGTTCTAGGACAAAGAGTTGATAAGAAATTAAATGTTACCCATTATGCTAATAAAACTCTAGAAAGTGCTCAAAGAAACTATGCTACTACCGAAAAGGATTTTTTAGCAGTCATGTTTGCTTGTGATAAGTTTAGACCTTATATTGTTGACTCCAAAGTATCTGTTCACACTGATCATGCTGCTATTAAGTTGTCGGTGTTCTGGGAACGTGGGTACCCAGACGTGCCTGCCTGCGGCCCAGGGCGTGGCCCACTTCATCAACCAAATAGGACCAGGCGCGGCCCCACTCAAGACAAGGCCCTCGCGAGGGCCGTGGCCTCGCGAGGAGGAACAACGACAAGGGCCGCGAAGGATGTGCCTCCCCAGGACCCCTCTGGAGTGGCGGATATCTCTATGTAAGGCATGGCCTCAAGAGTCAAATATGACGCAAGGAAGGACAGGCAAGCACTAGTGCGCCAGGCGGCGCAATTTCCCCTTTGGTGCAAAGGGAGCAAGGACGTGCGTGGGTTCCTAAAGCGCCCCCAAAGGTTTCCATTTCGGTGCAAGAAGACCACAACCACCCGTCCCGCAGGGCGAATGTCATCGCTGAGCCTGTCCCTACGGCATCGACAGCTACTTTGCAGGCAAAGACCGCCTTTGAGCAGGGCGAGCACGAACCCCCTGCCCCCTTCAAAATTGGCCATTGTGGGATCCCTTCCCACCATTGCAATAAGGGAAGAGGACCTAGGCCACCGCTATATATAGAGGGTAGGCTACTTCATAGAAGGGGCTGATCCGATCCGAGAGATCCGCATCCTATCAACCAACTCCACCACTCGCCAAAGGGAGCCTCGAACACCACTGAGAGCCCTTAGGAGGCCCCAAAATACTGTACTTGTTCATCCACCACACCTCCTCGAGAGGCAATCCACCAAAGCAGGAGTAGGGTATTACGCTTTGCAGCGGCCCTAACCTGGGTAAACTGTCGTGTTCATCTTCTTCCTCGTCACCGTGCGAGTTCTTTATCGTGTTCATCGAGTAGCGAGCTAGGTCAGGCAAGGCTGCAGGGGATCTTCACACACGCCCCTATGTTCAAATCTTATGGGTTTTGCGGAGCCCAAAATCTGACATTTTTTGCGCCATGTAGGTCTCGACCGGCCGATGCTCGTAGCACTCATGGCAGGTGGACGACGAGTCCACGTGGAGCGACGAGCCGCACGCATGGCGCGTCTGGCGCAGGCGAGCCGGAATGCTTGGCGGCGCTCTGCCACCCCGTGAGCGGGCGTCAACACCGGTCGGGTCTCCAACAGGCACTGGGGGCAGCCGCCTTCACCAACCACACGACATGCCACCATCGCCCCGGCCCTTCCTCGCATCCAGGCCGCGCCGGCACCCCTCCAACTTTGCCACGTACCAACAAACAGACATGTCGCGCACCTCGGGGCGCACGAGCTTCGGCACCAACATGCCACTCGCCACCGCTGCACAGGCAAGCCCAGGCGTGCTCCTAAGCGTGACACCGCCGCTGACGAAACCCAGGTGCACCATCGTGGGGCCCGCCATAGGACTGAAAGTATGTCTAGAGGGGGGTGATTAGACTACTTGACCAAATAAAAGTTTTGACTATTCCAATTTTTAGGGTTGATAGTTTTTAGCATTTCATGGAAAGTCAAGTACACCCTACACATGCAAGTCTAAGAGTATATAGCAGCGGAAAGTAACAACAAGCATGTATAGAAGGGATAGGGTAGGAAGATCAAACGTAGTTGTAGACACGATGATTTTTCCCATGATTCCGATAGGTGGCGCTATCATACATCCACATTTATGGAGTCTTCAACCCACGGAGGGTAACAGTTGCGAGAGTCCACGGAGGGCTCCACCCAAAAGGGTCCACGAAGTAGCAACCTTGACTATTCCATAATGGCTTCCGTCCACGAAGGACTAGCCTCACTATGGGTAGATCTTCACGAAGTAGGCGATCTCCTTGCCCTTACAAACTTCTTGGTTCACTCCACAACACGAAGTAGGAGGCTCCCAAGCGACACCTAACCAATCTAGGAGGCACCACCCTCCAAAAGGTAATAGGCTCGGTAATGATGATGAACTCCTTGCTCTTGTGCTTCAAGATGATAGACTCCTCAGCACCCAATCACTCTATCACAGATTTTGCATGGTGGAAGAGATGGGATTGGTGGAAAGCTACTTGGGGAGGCTAGAGATCAAGATCCATATGATTGGAGTGGAATATCTTGACCTCAACAGAAGGGTAGGTGGTTCTCTCTCAGAAAACTAGATGGGGCAAGTGTGGAATAGTTCCGAGTGCTTCTCTTTGGAGTAGGTGATGGTGAAGGGGTATACATAGGCATCCCCAAAAATCCAACCGTTACACACAAAATGACCAACTCGGTGACACCGATGTGTTAATCTTGGTGGTACTGAAGTGACCAAAAGGTGGCAACTTTTGAATCTCGGTGAGACCGATATAGGAAACTTGGTTGCACCGATAAGGTGACCAATGGTCAGATTTCCAATCTCGGTGACGCCGATCCAACATTCTTGGTGGTACCGATAATGTGAATTTGCGTAATAGAAAGTTGGCAACCTAAACTCAGTGGCACCGATATGGAATCAGTTGCACCGAAGTGGCTAGGGTTTGGCTGAGTCTGTCTAGGTTCTGGAATCCGTGGCACCGGTATGGGAAAGTTGATTGCACCAATTTTGAGTGTTAGGTATAGAACAGACTTTGGTTGGAGAGTTTGTGGGTGTTTTTGGCGACTATCACTTGTGCACGTTTGAGCATATTGTTCACCAACAAAACCTTACCCCCTTTTTAATAGTATTGGCTTTCCTATGGACTCAAAGTGATTTCTCACAAATATAAAATGTAGAGTCCTTTTGCTTGAAGCTTGGCCAACCTATTTCCTTGCATCTTGGAGTATGCCCACAATCTCCTTTTGCCAATCCTATCATTGAACATTTCCTGAAATATACTTGGTGGAAACATTAGTTCAATGACTTATATGTTGTTATTAATTACCAAAACCACCAAGGGAACAAATGTGCTTTCAGTCTCCCCCTTTTTGGTAATTGATGACAACATATAGATCAAAGCTTCAACATATGATAAAATCAATGAATATAATCGTCGCTTTGAGAGGTATGTGATAAGCAAGAGCTCCCCCTAAATTTGTGCATTATTTTGAATTTGTGTTTGAATGCAAATGCACAATCGATTAGGTATATGTGGCACTTCTTCCATGTCACATACAACTTGGTGGTGTGCGAGAATAATTAGAATGAATAACAAAGCACAACACAATCAAGCAACAGTGAATGATCATCTCATAAGCATTAAGATGATAGGAAATAGTAGCATCACATATAAAGCATAAAATAGTAGCATAACACACATGATCATACTCTCAACACAAGCAACCAAAAGACCAAATGTTTTGAAAAGCAACAAACACCAAAACACTCTCTCGCTTGAAGCCTAAAGATCTATATACACTTCTCCCCCTTTGGCAACAAGTTACCAAAAAATTCAAAGGCATACATCTAATCGTTCTTGGGCTGATCTCCTCCAGTTGTTGATGAAGGAGTCGAGAGAACAACGTCGGCAAATATCTCTGCAGATGTTGTGGATGGAGTTGGAGTGGCAGCTGGGGGAACTGGAACAGATGGAGTAGGAGCTGAGGTGACAGCAGCAGGAGCTGAAGAAGTGGGCCTCAAGTCTGGAGCTGGCATAGTGGCTGATCTAGCCTGGGTATGAAACTGTGTGCCTGTCCTGAGAGGTGATTCATCCTCCTCCTCCTCATCATCATCATCATCTGAAGAAGTAGTCTGAGGAAGAGGCACTGAGTCAACTTCCTTCTTGAGCTCATTGACTGTCTTAGTCAGCCCATCCAGCTTATCATTAAGGGTCTTGATCCTGTTTTCAAAGATCCTCACAAGACTGTTCTGGTTGTCCAGAATCCCCTTAATGTCCTTTTGCATACCCTATCAAAAGATCCATTTGCTCATTTCTGGATCTAGGGACTTGAGCACTAGTGGCTCTAACTGCCTCTACCTCTGCGTGAGCTGTAGAATATGTGGGATGTTCAACATCCATCACCACAACATTGTCCTCGAGATCTGGCTGTAGGGGTAAATGTGGATGATCTAGAGCAAAAATGTGCTTCTCCAACTTTTAATTGATAATTATCTGGATGTAGGGTGCATAACAGCAAGAGCACTTCTGGTCAGCAACAACCCTCTTGACTGTCTCAACAATCAAATCCATGACTCTGATCCTGGTGTGTCTGTCAAGGTGGATCATCATATAGATGGAGTGGCCTCGGATCATCTTCTCATATCCTGACTTGGGCATCAAACTATGCCTTAGAATATTGTTCATTGTGCGGAGGCCAGCCTGAAGAAAGTAGATAGATGCTAGCATGTGAGACTTCACATTGGCAGCAGGGATCTCCTTGTACATATTTCCCATAGCATTGTGGCTCTCCTTGGATTTTGAGTATACATCCAGGTCACCATCCAGTGCTTCGGGAACTCCTAAGATAGCAGCTCATTCTTCAACAGTCGATTCATACCTTGCACCTTCAGTCATCCATACAATTCTACCATCTCCGTAGAAATGTGAAGTGGAGTAGAATGGCATGATCATCTCATCATTCCAAGTAGTGAGTTCTCTGCCAACAAACTCATCCAAACCTTGGAAGGTAGTCCTCATTCTCCTTAATGAATTTCCAATCAATATATCGCATATCACTCACAGCTGGACTCTTGTCAAAAAGCACAGTCTCATAGAAATCCTGTTGCTCTTTGGTATAAAATCTGTAGTCCACAACTGTCTTCTTTCTCTGGGCATATGGATCTATAGCTCTCCATGCTCTCAATCCTGAATCCTTCCTCTTCTTCATATCCTCAGCTAGTGGGTAGTTAGCATTATGTACTGGAAGATGTGGTATGAGCTTCATCAAAGTAGTCAAGTCATCATATTCTTCAACTCTGGAAGCAGTCCCTTTGTTCTTCTTAGAAGCTGGAATCTGCCTGGATGTCCTCTTAGGCTTCTCAGCAGCAGCCTTCTTGGATGTGATAGTATTTGGCATAGCATCAGCCATAAGGTTCTTTTGCTTTTTCTTGGGAGGGGCCTTCTCAACATGCTCTTCCTCCTCTTCAGCATCAGCACCATCGGCTTCTTCTGGATCCTCATACATGGAGTTTTTTCCGCCAATAACATGAATAAGCCTCTTTCTTGCTTTCTTCTCTCCTGCCTTCTTAGGCATAGCTTTCTTGGGGACCTCAACTGAAATAGTTGCTATGGCAGTCTCATGAGCCTTGAAGGTTGAAGCAGGTGCATAGATCTTGCTAACAACTCTCCTGGAAGAAGTGGCTTCAGTAGCAGACTTCTTAGCAGCTTTCTCTTGCTTCTTAGCATGAATCTCTTATGGAACGAAGTCTGAATCTTCTTCATCAGAATTCAGCTTCTTTCTGGTCCTTGTAGCAGCTTTGGGCAACCCGTGGGAGCTGGGGGTGCCTGGATCTGAAAATGAACTGGGCTCTAGGCTTGTGCCTCAACTCATGTCAGCACCCTGCTCTGGCAAGTTCTGACTGTCCTCTACATCTGACATACTGACCCTATGAATGGAATATTGATGAGCAGAAGTAGATGAGTCATCACAAAATTACCAGCTGGTTTTTTGAAATTTTGAACAAAAGATTTTCAAATTTTTGCATTCTATCATAAACAAATCGGTAAGGCCGAAGCAAAAAATTTGGTGACACCGAGACTGATTGTCCCTTATAACAGAAACTTGGCACCCTTTTCGATGAGACCGAAAAGGAGTTCTCAGTTTCATCGAGACAGTTCTCAGCAACACAGAAACGAAAATCGGTGTTACCGATTTTCTTGATTCGGTTCTACCGAGTTGCATCGGGCGGAAGGCAAAACCCTAGAAAATCGATGGTTCTCTAGCCTATGGGATTTTCTGTGGGTAGGAATACGTGCAACGAGTGGTTAATAGATAAAATAAAATCCAATGAGCAAGAATCGGAAGGGAGCGCAAAGGAGGTCGAATTCGTACCCTAACTTGGTGTGGATCCGCTACGACGACGACGATGGAGCAGATTTCATCGACGGCGGTGATTCCCAGCAGCGGAGGAGCACAGGAAGACAAGGGCGACGACCAGGGGTTTGAAGTGGCATCTTAGAGTTCTAAGGCGTGACAGTTCTGAGGATGAATTTCAAAATGTCAGGGACCACAATATATATACCCTCCATTGTCGGTGATACCGATTTTATGTTTTCGGTGTCACCGAGTTCCACAACTGTCAGCTGACAGGGAAACTCAGTGTAACCGAGAATATGAAATCGGCAGTACCGAGATTGAAAAAACAGATCAACCCTAGGCATTCGGTGAGACCGAGATTGTGGGGTTGGTTCCACCGAGATGCACTTGGGAGGTTTTAATGGTCAGTCCTTGTCGATACGGAACTCCGAGTGCTCCACACATAGAGGGATCGAAAAGCACTTGTTCAAATTTTGTGATGCAACATGAATGGAATACGAGGTGAGAAAGCATAGATAGCTAAAGAGTGGTCCTAGGCATTCTTGTCCATCCAATTGGCAAAAGAGAAAATCAATAAACAAATAGCAACAATTGGATGTCCTCGAATGAGAAAATAATTGCAGACCAACATGCTCACATAATAAGATGTCAAAAGAAATCATGACAAACATGCACAACCACACTAGCATCTAACAAGCACTTGGGCGATGACGAAGTCATCTATATATGAGTATTTGACTTAGGAGCCAAGTAAGAGTACTTGATCATAGGTCATACTCATCGATTAAGCACAAGTGGGGTTACCACTTTTACATAAAGCATTTAATGTTGTCACATACTAAGAGATGCTTTGACTCAAGTCTTAGAGTAAAGATCCCCCTTGATGTGACATCCCCCCATAAGAGGGATAAACTAACCTTGGGTTTTGCCAATGAAGACTTCATGTTGGTGAGGTAGTTGTGGATGCTCAATGTTGATGAAGATCACCAAGAGTTGGGAGCATACTTGTTGTTTCATTACTCCTCTCACCTACATGGGTTAGTCCCAATACACAAGAGACAAATACAAGGATATCCATGGACATGGAATGCCGGAAACCCATTCACCAACATGAGCTTGATGTTTACTTCTTGTGTAGCTCTTGGTGTACTCGTTCTTCTTCTCCGAATATCTACTTCTCCTTGAGTGTCTTCGTTCATAACGATTATCTCTACTCCTTCTCTCTCTTTGTGGTGATTCATTCCTTGAGCTTCCTCTTTGATGTGACTCTTCTCTTCTTTTGTAGGGAGTCGTGCACTCATTTGAGTAGTGTTCGGGCTTCCCACAATTGTAGCAATTGCGGTCACGACTTGACGAACGCTTCTCATCATATCTTGAGTTGTAGTTTCTTTCTATGCCTCTATTCTTGTAGAACTTGTTGAATTTCTTGACCATGAGTCTTATCTCTTCATTGGTGACAAGGTTGTTGCTTGAAGTTGCAGGAGCATCACTTGTGGCTTTTTAAGCACCGCTAGACTTGTGATGAAGTTCTTCCTTATCTTTGAGTGTCATCTCATGAGCAACAATCCTTCCAATGACTTCCATGAGACCTTTGTAGTTTGGCATCATTTGGATCAATGTGCACACGGTGTCGTATCTCTCATCCAAAGCTCTAAGTATCTTCGTGATGATGAATTTGTCGGTCATTTCTTCGCGTCCTAAGCCGACAATCTCATTTGTGATGAGTGCTAGCCTATAGTACATCTCTGCGACTCCTTCACCATCCTTCATCTTGAACTTCTCAAGCTGGCCTTGAAGAACATCTAACTTGGATTCTCTCATGGACTCGGTTCCTTCGTGCATATCAACCAAAGTATCCCAAATCTCTTTTGCATTCTCAAGATGGCTGGTTTTGTTGAATTCTTCGGGGCATAAGCAGTTGAACAGAATGTCGCATGCTTGAGCATTGAGTTGCAACATCTTCAACTCATCCATGGTCGTTTCACGATCCGATTCCCGTCCATCCGCAAAGAACTCACCTTGCAAGCCAACACGAACAACAGCCCAAACGGCGGGGTTATGACCAAGAATATGCATTTTCATTTTGTGCTTCCAACTAGCAAAATTAGTGCCATTAAAGTATGGACCTATACGGTGATAACTTCCCTCACTAGACGCCGTACTCTCCTAGGTTGTGAGACCTAAGCAATGGAGACCAAAGCTGTGATAGCACTTGTAGGACCGAAAGTATGTCTAGAGGGGGGTGATTAGACTACTTGACCAAATAAAGTTTTGACTATACCAATTTGTAGGGTTGACAGTTTTTAGCATTTTATGGCAAGCCAAGTACACCCTACACATGCAAGTCTAAGAGTATATAGCAATAAAAAGTAACAACAAGCATGTATAGAAGGGATAGGGTAGGAAGATCAAACACAGTTGCAGACACGATGATTTTTCCCATGGTTCCGATAGGTGGAGCTATCATACATCCACATTTATGGAGTCTTCAACCCACGGAGGGTAACGGTCGCGAGAGTCCACGGAGGGCTCCACCCAAAAGGGTCCATGAAGTAGCAACCTTGACTATTCCATAACGGCTTCTGTCCATGAAGGACTAGCCTCACTATGGGTAGATCTTCATGAAGTAGGCAATCTCCTTGCCCTTACAAACTTCTTGGTTCACTCCACAACATGAAGTAGGAGGCTCCCAAGTGACACCTAACCAATCTAGGAGGCACCACCCTCCAAAACGTAATAGGCTCGGTAATGACGATGAAATCCTTGCTCTTGTGCTTCAAGATGATAGACTCCTCATCACCCAATCACTCTCTCACAGATTTGGCATGGTGGAAGAGATGGGATTGGTGGAAAGAAACTTGGGGAGGCTAGATATCATGATCCATATGACTGGAGTGGAATATCTTGACCTCAACACAAGGGTAGGTGGTTCTCTCTCAGAAAACTAGATGGGGCAAGTGTGGAATAGTTCCGAGTGCTTCTCTTTCGAGTAGGTGGTGGTGAAGGGGTATATATAGGCATCCCCAAAAATCCAACCGTTACACACAAAATGACCAACTCGGGGACACAGATGTGTTAATCTCGGTGGTACCGAAGTGACCAAAAGGTGGCAACTTTTGAATCTCGGTGAGACCGATAAAGGAAACTCGGTTGCACCGATAAGGTGACCAACGGTCAGATTTCTAATCTCGGTGACGCCGATCCAACATTCTCGGTGGTACCAATAATGTGAATTTGTGTAACAGAAAGTTGGCAACCTAAACTCGGTGGCACCGGTATGGAATCGGTTGCAGCGAAGTGGCTAGGGTTTGGCTGAGTCTGTGTAGGTTCTGGAATCGGTGGCACCGGTATGGGAAAGTTGCTTGCACCGATTTTGAGTGTTAGGTATAGAACAGACTTTGGTTGGAGAGTTTGTGGATGGTTTTGGCAACTATCACTTGTGCACGTTTGAGCATATTGTTCACCAACAAAACCTTACCCCCTTTTAATAGTATTGGCTTTCCTATGGACTCAAAGTGATTTCTCACAAATATAAAATGTAGAGTCCTTTTGCTTGCAGCTTGGCCAACCTATTTCCTTGCATCTTGGGGTATGTCCACAATCTCCTTTTGTCAATCCTATCATTGAACATTTCCTGAAATATACTTGGTGGAAACATTAGTTCAATGACTTATATGTTCTTATTAATTACCAAAACCACCAAGGGAGCAAATGTGCTTTCACTCGCACCCATGGACCCGCACTATCGAAGGCCACGACGCCTGGACCACGTGGGCAAATTCAAGACATCTACGCCGGCCCGCTCCTTCCGGGGACTTGGATCGAGCCACAGGGAGAGCGGGCCCCGCCATGCGAAGGGGGCGCATTTCACGCTTCCCAGTGCGCTTTCTAGAACCAAGGAGGAGGACCGGAGGATTGACTACACATGCGCCTGGGGGCTCACACAACTCGACAACGACCATGGTGTCACGAGCCCGGGCCATGGAGAGAGCATCATTGGCTACCACGACGGCAGGAGACACACACGCGACCTCATGAGGAGCCCCTGCACGGATAGGTACGTGCAATCTCGCGGGGGCGGCTCGTGGGGCTGGCCTCGTGAGGATGCCTGATACGTCTCCGTCGTATCCATAACTTTTGATTGTTTCATTCCAATATTCTACAATTTTCATATACTTTTGGCAACTTTTTATACTATTTTTTGGGACTAACATATCGATCCAATGCCCAGTGCCAGTTCCTATTTGTTGCATGTTTTTTGTTTCACAGAAAATCCATATCAAATGAAGTCCAAATGAGATAAAAACTTATGGAGATTTTTTTGGAATATATTTGATTTTTGGGAAAAATAATCAACGCGATATGATGCCCGAGGAGGTCACAAGCCTGCTAGGCGCGGCCCACCCCCTGGCCACACCTTGAGGGCTTGTGGCCACCCCTTAGGTCGGTTGGCGGTGTCCTTTGGCCGCAAGAAAGATATTTTTATATGTAAAATCCCCTCATAATTTCATGTTGATCGGAGTTACGGATATCCAGATATTCAAGAAACAGTGAAAGGCCAGAATCTGGGAGCACGGAAACAGAAGGAAACAGAGAGAGATAGATCCAATCTCAGAGGGGCTCTCGCCCCTCCGCCTCCATGGAGGCCATGGACCAGAGGGGAAACCCTTCTCCCATCTAGGCAGGAGGTCAATAAAGAAGAATAAGGAGGGGGATCTCTCCCCCTCTCTCGCGGTGGCACCGGAACACCGTCGAGGACATCATCGTGACGACGATCTACTCAAAAAACTCCATCATCTTCACCAACACCTCCATCACCTTCCCCCATCTATCTACAGTGGTCCACTCTCCCACAACCTGCTGTACCCTCTACTTGAACATGGTGCTTTATGCTTCATATTATTATCCAATGATGTGTTGCCATCCTATGATGTCTGAGTAGATTTTTGTTGTCCTATTGGTTGATTGATGATCATGATCGATTTGAGTTGCATGCTTTATTATTGGTGATGTCCTATGGTGCTCTCCGTTTCACGCAAGCGTGAGGGATCCCCGCTGTAGGGTTTGCAATATGCATATGATTCGCTTATTGGTGGGTGGCATGAGTGATAGAAACACAGACCCGAGTAAGTAGGTTGTTTGCGTATGGGAATAAAGAGGACTTGATACCTTATAATGCTATGGTTGGGTTTTACCTTAATGATCTTTAGTAGTTGCGAATGCTTGCTAGAGTTCCAATCATAAGTGCATATGATCCAAGTAGAGAAAGTATGTTAGCTTATGCCTCTCCCTCATATAAAATTGCAATAATGATTACCGGTCTAGTTATCAATTGCCTAGGGACAATTCCGCAACTCCTACCACCACTTTTCCACACTCGTTACACTAACTTAGTTGTTTCTTTATCTAAGCAGCCCCTAGTTTTTATTTACGTGTTCTTTATTATCTTGCAAACCTATCCTATCACACCCACAAAGTACTTCTAGTTTCATACTTGTTCTAGGTAAAGTGAACATTAAGCGTGTGTAGAGTTGTATCGATGGTCGATAGAACTTGAGGGAATATTTGTAATAATGAGCGGGCTGTATACACCCGAAGCCCCCCGAGGACGCGGAGGGGTTCCTCAGCCACAACCCAAAGCTGGCGGAGAAGACAGCCCATCAATGGCTATGCCCATGCAACGTGGATGCCCTACGCTCAGCGCTGGGGGAAGGCAAAGGCGGCGACAACCCCAAAAAGCCGGATGCGGCCGTTTTCTCTCTCTTTATTGTAGTTCAAGTTGCAGCCTTTAACGGCCCTTTTTGTGCTTGAGCCTGTCAGAAGCTCGCAGATTTCGTGATCCTTTGTTTTCAAAGAAAAGAGGGGCGGGAATTTTTTTATCTTTGTTCTCTTGTTTTACCGATCTTGAGTTCTCTCTCTCTCTCTTTGGATTGGCGTTTTGCGAGGAGCCCGCTGTGGGCTCCGACCACAACACAACATCACAGCATGGGGTCTCGGGCGGCCCTAGGGCCTTCTGAGGCGGCACATGGAAGGACGGAGTGGGGGATCGCTCGAGCGTTAAAGGGGGCTCCTGAGCAGCACGCCTCAGGAGCCTTACCGGTCATAAGGCCACTCGTCCCCTATGATGTCATCCTTGGTTTCCGGTCGGCATCAGGGGTGTTGGGGCCTCGCCCCGTGAAGTGCATCCTTGGTTTCCGGTCATACCTAACGATGGTGGGGAAATGTGCGGGACTATGACCTGACAAATTAGAGCGGGTTGAGCATCGAAAAAGGGATCTCCTAGGCAACGCGCCTCGGGAGCCTTACCGGTCATAATGTAACTTCCTAGTGTCGTCCATGGTTTCCGATCGGCATCAGGAGTACTGGTGCCTCGCCTCATGAAGTACGTCCCCTCCAGTCGTACCTAACGTTGGTGGGGGAAATGTGCGGGACCTACAGACGCAGAGTGCCGAAAGGACCCCAAACTGTCCCACGAGCAAGGGAGAAGCGCCTTAGACGAAACCACGGGCGCGAGCTAAATCGTCGCCACCCCGCAGGAGTTACAACTAGACTGGTGACGACTCTGGTCAAGAGGAGCACAGGTCTACACACCTCGTCATCAAGGAACATATTTACAGGTATTGTCGAAATACATCAAAGTTGCCATTAGGCCACGTGCATAACCCTGTCAGGAACACAAGAAGGCTGCTCGAGGGAAGCACACCGTTGCCGAAATTCTCGTTGCCGTCACCCAGCGACGGCCACGCGTGTCCTTGCTCAAGAACGTCCCTACGCTTCGTTAGAAGAAAGCTCCGCCACCAGGTCGTCCACATGGTTCTGGACCTGATCGGCGAGGGCATCGTGGGTCGCCTTAGGCATGGGACCAAGCACCGCCTTCAGATCAAAGTGCGGGTCAGGACGAAGGAGGTGGCAGAAGATGTTTGAGGCCACCCGATCGAGTAGGTCACAACGCTTCTCCTCCACGAGCGCGTGGGTCTTCTCCGCACCCACCTCAAGGCACTCCACGCCCCTGAAAAAGAAGCCTAGATACCCGGTGTCGTTCGGAACCAAGGGTCTTGAAACACTCGCGCTGCAGATGTCGTCCAACGCCCGCTTGGCCCTCTTCTCGAGGGATTGGAACATCTAGGAGTGCATGTGCTGAAGGCTGCGAGCACAGTTCGCCTCATCTGAAGTCTCCTTCGCCAAGGAAGAAACACCCTTCACTTGTTTATAAAGAAAATCTAGCTCGGCCTTGGCAGCCGCCTGGTCGTCCATCGCGGCTCGCTGGCGCCCTTCCTCTTGGTCTAATTTCGTCTTCAGGTCATTAACCTCGCCTTTTAGGAGGTTACGTTGCTAGCAGAACGGGACTCCTCGAGCTCTAGCTTCACGCGATAATCCTAAAGAAGGGGACGCCAAGCCTCTGCCACACTGCTGTTGACCTCCTCTTGTATCCTCGCCTCGCGGGAGGCAAGGGACTCCTCGGCAAGCGATGCCTAGCACTCCCTCACCTCCAGCCTCTCCTGTTCTAGGCTCTGCTCCAACGCTTCCAACGCCAACGAGTCGATAGGCGCCAGGGGGCTCGCGCCGGCAGGGGGAAGCTTCGCCGGCGGATCCACGAGTGTGGCCCTCCACAACTGGATCTTCATTTCAAGGTCAGCGTTGACGGCCTAGAGCTCCTTGAGGCAATCCTATGAGGCCCTATGCCAGCATTCAGCCTCCTAAGCCTCGGCAAGGGCGCATTCATGGGCCTCCACCGCTGTGGCAAGGGACCCTTCTACTTTGTGCGGGCGCACTCGCGCTACAAACGGCCGAGGTTCATGGCAACCTCAAGCTGGCGCCACCCCAACACAAGACGCTGGCATTCCTTCTCCAAGCGGGCATCATTGTTGGCGAGCCCCACCCCTAGGTGCTGAAGAGCGTCCTCTGTGGTATGGAGCAAACCCCATGGCACGGTGCTCAGGTTTTCAGCAAGCTCAAGCGGCTAACCAGAACTCCCACCTTCCCCATGGCGAACGGGGGAGGTGTTGGAAATATGCCCTAGAGGCAATAATAAATTAGTTATTATCGTATTTCCTTGTTCATGATAATCGTGTATTATCCATGCTATAATTGTACTGATAGAAGACTTAGATGCATGTGTGGATACATAGACAAAACCATGTCCCTAGTATGCCTCTAATAGACTAGCTCATTGATCAAACATGGTTAAGGTTTCCTAGCCATGGACATGAGATGTCATTTGATAAACGGGATCACATCATTAGGAGAATGGTGTGATGGACAAGACCCAAACTACAAACGTAGCATATGATCATGTCAGTTTATTGCTATTGTTTTCTGCATGTCAAGTATATGTTCCTATGACCATGAGATCATGCAACTCACGGATACCGGAGGAGTGCCTTGTGTGTATCAAATGTTGCAACGTAACTGGGTGACTATAAAGATACTCTATAGGTATCTCCGAGGGTGTCTATTGAGTTGGCATGGATCAAGACTGGAATTTGTTACTCCGTGTGACGGAGAGGTATCACAGGGCCCACTCGGTAATACAACATCACAATAAGCCTTGCAATCAATGCGACTAAGTGTTTGCCACGGGATCTTGTATTACGGAATGAGTAAAGAGACTTGCCGGTAACGAGGTTGAACTAGGTATGGAGATACCAACGATCGAATCTCGGGCAAGTAACATGCCGAAGAACAAAGGGAACATCATACGGGATTAACTAAATCCTTGACATAGAGGTTCGACCGATAAAGATCTCCGTAGAATATGTAGGAACCAATATGGGCATCCAGGTCCCGCTATTGGTTATTCACCGGAGAGGTGTCTCGGTCATATCTACATAGTTCTCGAACCCGCAGGGTCTGCACACTTAAGGTTCAGTGATGTTTCGGTAGTATAGAGTTATGCATGGTGGTGACCGAAGGTTGTTTGGAGTCTTGGATGAGATCCTAGACGTCACAAGGAGCCCCGGAATGGTCCGGAGGTAAAGATTGATATATAGGAAGTCCTATTTTGGTCGCCCGAAAAGTTTCGGGCTCATCGGTAGTGTACCGGGAGTGTCGGTAGTGCATCGGGAGACCATCGGGAGGGGTATTTCGACCCAAGAAGCTACATGGGCTGTGGGAGGATGAATAACATCCCTTAGTGGGCTGGTGGAAGTCCCACACAAGGCCCATGCGTCTGGGAAGAAAAGCCCAAAAGGAAAAAGGTGGAAATAGCAAAAAGGGCTTAATTAGGAAGGAGTCCTAATCCTACTAGGACTGGAGGAGGAGGACTCCTCCCTCTTGGTTCGGCCGACCCAAGGCCTCCTCCTCGTCTCCTCCTATATATACTAGAGGGTTTTAGGGTTTTGGCACAAGGTTTTCAGCCATGTGCTACCCGTTCCTCTAGTGCATAGTTTCTCCTCTAGATTGAATTTCTGCAGTGCTTAGGCGAAGCCCGGTCGGAATAGCTCCACCACCATCGCCGGAGCGCCTTGTGCTGCCAGAGAACTCTTCTACCTCTCCGCTCCTTATTGCTGGATCAAGAAGGTGGAGATCGTCATCGAGGTGTACATGTGCTGAACACGGAGGTGCCGTCCGTTCGGTGCTAGATCGGAAGGATCGTGATCAAGATCACGGGATGGATCGTGATGAGTTCGCGGGATGGATCGTGATAAGTTTGCGGGACGGATCGTGATTGGATCACGGGACGGATCGTGATGAGATCGCGTGATGCTCAGCGATTTGGATCGCGAAGATGTTCGACTACACCAACCGCGTTTCTTAACGCTTGCTACTTAGCGATCTACAAGGGTACATAGATCCACTCTCCCTCTCGTAGATGCTCGTCACCATGGATAGATCTGCGTGTGCGTAGGAATTTTTTTGTTTCCCATGCGACTTTCCCCAACAGTGGCATCATGAGCTAGGTCTATGTGTAGATGAGATCTCGAGTAGAACACAAAAGGTTTGTGGGCGTTGATGCTTAGATTGCTTCCTCCCTTGGTCGGATTTTGGTTCTGCGGTATTGTGAGATGAAGCGGCCCAGACCAACATTACTCGTATGCTTACGAGAGACCGGTTCCCTCGACCGCAACTTGTTGCATAGATGGCTTGCGGGTGCCAGTTTCTCTCACTTTAGTTGGATCGGATTTGACAAAGGCGGTCCTTGAGAAGGTTCAAAAGCAACTAGTGTATCACCGTTGTGGTTTTTTCTTAGATGAGAATTGTTCTTGCTAGATACCCGTAGCAGCCACGTAAAACATGCAACAACAATTAGAGGACGTGTGACTTGTTTTTGCAGGTCATGGAACATATGAGATGTTCTAAGAGCTGAAATTAGGATCTCAGGCTCGTGCCCATGTTGCGAGATATGAGATCTCCAACAAGATTCTTTGCTTGTAATATGAAGGAGAATAGCTCAATCGTTGAGCATGTGCTCAGATTGTCTGGGTGCTACAATCGCTTGAATCGAGTGGGAGTTGATCTTCCAGATAAGATAGTGATTGATATTGTTCTCCAAGTCACTGTCACTAAGCTACTAGAACTTGGTGATGAACTATAAATGCCAGGGATAGAAATAATGATCCCTGAGCTGTTTGTGATGTTTGACACCGCGAAGGTAGAAATCAAGAAGGAGCATCAAGTGTTGATGGTTAGTAAAACCACTAGTTTCGAGAAGGGCAAGGGCAAGGAGGGAAACTTCATGGACAGCAAGTCAGTTGCTGCTCCGGTGAAGCAACCCAAAGTTGAACCCAAACCCGAGAATAAGTGCTTCGATTATGAGGAGAGCGGTCACTGAAGCGGAACAACCCTAGATACTTGGTAGATAAGAAGGCTGGCAACGCCGATAGAAGTATATTTGATATACGTGTTATTGATGTGTACTTTGCTAGTACTCCTAGTAGCACCTAGGTATTGGATACCGGTTCGATTGCTAAATGTTAGTAACTCTAAATAAAAGCTACGGAATAAATGAAGAACTAGATAAGGGTGAGGTGACGGTGCATGTTGGAAATGTTTCCATGGTTGATGTGATCAACATCGCATGCTCTCTCTACCTTCGGGATTAGTGACAAACCTAAATAAATGTTATTTGGTGTTTTGCGTTGAGCATGAACGTGATTGGATCGTGTTTATTGCAACACGGTTATTCATTTAAGTTAGAGAATAATGGTTATTCTGTTTACATGAATAATACCTTCAATGGTCAAGCACCCAGTGAGAATGGTTTGTTTAATCTTGATCGTAGTAATACACATGTTCATAACATTGATGCCAAAAGATACAAAGTTAATAATAATAGTACCACATACTTGTGGCACTGCCGCTAAATGTCATATTGGTATAAAACATATGAGGAAACTCCATGCTGATGGATCTTTGGACTCATTCGATTTCGAATCGGTTGAGACATGCGAACCATGCCTCTTGGTCAAGATGATTAAGGACCCCGTTTTCTGGTTTGATGGAGCGGGCAAATGACTTATTGGAAATGATACATGTTGATGTATGCGATCCAATGAGTCTTCTAGCGTGCGGTGGATATCATTATTTTCTTACCTTAACTGATGATTTGAGTAGATATAGTGTACATTTTCTTAATGAAACACAAGTCTGAATCGTTTGAAAGGTTCAAGCAAATTCAGAGTGAAGTTTAAGATCATCATGACAAAAATATAAAAATGTCTATGATATGATCGTGGAGGTGAATATCTGAGTTACGAGTTTGGCATACAACTTTAGACAATGTGAAAATTGTTTCACAACTCACACCACCTGGAACACCATAGTGTGATGGTGTGTCCGAACGTCATAGTCGTGCTCTATTGGATATGGTGCGAATTATGATGTCTCTTATCATTTTACCACTATCGTTTTGGGGTTATGCATTAGAGACAACTACATTCACTTTAGATAGGGCACCATCTAAATCCATTGAGATGACACCGTGTGAATTATGGTTTGATAGGAACCTAAGGTATCATTTCTTAATGTTTGGGGCTGCAACACTTATGTGAAAAAGGGTTTTCCCCTAATGAGCTCGAACCCAAAGCGGACAAATGCATCTTCATAGAATACCCTAAAGACAATTGGGAAACCTTCTTAGATCCAAGCATAAAATGTTTGTAGCTAAAACTGGGTCCTTCCTCGAGAAAGAGTTTCTCTCGAAAGAATTGAGTGGGAGGAAGATAGAACTTGATGAGGTTGTTGAACCTTTGTTTAACCAGAGAGTAGCGCAGCGCAGGAAGATGTTGCTATGAAGCCTACGTTAGTGAAGAGGAAGTTAATGATGATGATCATGAAGCTTCAGATCAAGTTACTATCAAACCTCGTAGGTCGACAAGGACGTGTACTGCTCCTGAGCGGTATGACAACCCTGTCTTGGAGGTCATGTTGTTAGACAACGATGAACCTATGAGCTATGGAGAAGCGATGATGGGCCTGGATTCCGACGAATGGTTAGAGGCCATGAAATTCGAGAAAGGATCCATATATGAAAACCAAGTATAGACTTTGGTAGACTTGCTTGTTTGACGGCAGGTCGTTGAGTACAAATGGATCTTTAAAATGAAGACAGACACTGATGGTGAATGTCACCATTTATAAAGCTCGACTTGTCACAAAGAAGTTTCTGGCAAGTTCAAGGAGTTGACTATGATGAGACTTTCTCACTCGTAGCGATGCTAAAGTCTGTTGGAATTATGTTAGCAATTGCTGCATTTTTCAATTATGAAATCTGGCAGATGGATGCCAAAACATCGTTTCCTTCCTTAAGGAAAGGTTGTATGAGATACAACCAGAAGGTTTTGTCAGTCCTAAGGATGCTAAAAGGTGAGCAAGCTTCAGTGATCCTTCTATGGACTGAAGCAAGCATCTCGGAGTTGGAATATACACTTTGATAAGGTGATCAAAGTTTTTAAATCTATACAAAGTTTATGAGAAACTTGTATTTGCAGTAAAGTGAGTGGGAGCACTATAGAGTTTCTGATAAGTATATGTGGTTAACATATTGCTATTCGGAAATGATGTAGAATTTCTGGAAAGCATAAACGGTTGTTTGAAAAGAGTTTTTCAGAGGAAGACCTGGATAAAGCTACCTAATTGTTGAACACCAAGATCTATATAGATAGATCAAGATGATAGATGAGACTTTCAATGAGTACATACCGACAAGATTTTGAAAGAGTTCAAAATGGATCAGTCAGAGAAAGAGTTCTCGCGTGATTTGTAAGGTGTGAAGTAGAGTGAGACTCAAAGCTTGACAATGGCAGAAGAAAGAGAAAGGATGAACCTCGTCCCCTATGACTTAGCCATAGGCTCTAAATTATGCCATGCTATGTACTGCACCTGGTGTGTGCCTTGCCATGAGTCAGTCAAGGGGTACAGAAGTGATCCAGGAGTGGATCACTGGACAGCGGTCAAGATTATCCCTAGGGACTAAAAGACTAAGGAGATGTTTCTCGATTATGGAGGTGATAAAGAGTTCGTCATAAAGAGTTACGTCGATGCAAGCTTTAACACCAATCCAGATGACTTGTAGTAGCAATCTGGATACGTATGGTGGAGTAGCCATTTGGAATAGTACCAAGTGGAGTGTGGTAGCAGTGTTTACAGTTTGACATAGAGATTTGCAAAGTACACTCGGATTTGAATGTCGCAGACCTGTTGACTATAAGACCTCTCTCACATGCAACGCATGATCGAGCCCCGGAACTCATTGGGTGTTAGATTCGTAACAATGTGTATCACATGGTGATGTGAACAAGATTATTGACTCTAGTGCAAGTGGGAGACTATTGGAAATATGCCCTAGAGGCAATAATAAATTAGTTATTATCATATTTCCTTGTTCATGATAATCGTTTATTATCCATGCTATAATTGTATTGATCGGAGACTTAGATGCATGTGTGGATACATAGACAAAACCATGTCCCTAGTATGCCTCTAATAGACTAGCTCGTTGATCACAGATGGTTAAGGTTTCCTAGCCATGGACTTGAGATGTCATTTGATAACGGGATCACATCATTAGGAGAATGGTGTGATGGACAAGACCCAAACTACAAACGTAGCATATGATCATGTCAGTTTATTGCTACTTTTTTCTGCATGTCAAGTATATGTTCCTATGACCATGAGATCATGCAACTCACTGACACCGGAGGAGTGCCTTGTGTGTATCAGACGTCGCAACATAACTGGGTGACTATAAAGGTACTCTACAGGTATCTTCGAGGGTGTCTGTTGAGTTGGCATGGATCAAGACTAGGATTTGTTACTCCGTGTGACGGAGAGGTATCTCAGGGCCCACTCGGTATTACAACATCACAACAAGCCTTGCAAGCAATGTGACTAAGTGTTAGTCACGGGATCTTGTATTACAGAACGAGTAAAGAGACTTGCCGGTAACGTGGTTGAACTAGGTATGGAGATACCGACGATCGAATCTCAGGCAAGTAACATACCAAAGAACAAAGGGAACATCATACGAGATTAACTGAATCCTTAACATAGAGATTCGACCGATAAAGATCTTCGTAGAATATGTAGGAACCAATATGGGCATCCAGGTCCCGCTATTGGTTATTGACCATAGAGGTGTCTCGGTTTTGGTCGCCAGAAAAGTTTTGTCCTCATCGGTAGTGTACCGGGAGTGTCGGTAGTGTACCGGGAGACCATCGGGAGGGGTATTTTGACCCAAGAGGCTCCATGGGCTGTGGGAGAGTGTTTACCAGCCCTTAGTGGGCTGGTGGAAGTCCCACACAAGGCCCATGCGGTTTGGGAAAAAAGGCCCAAAGAGAAAAAGTGGAAAAAGGCAAAAATAGGGTGAATCCTAGTCCTACTAGGATTGGAGGTGGAGTCCACCTCCTTCACCTGGTTCGGCCGACTCCTTGGAAGCTTGGCCCTTGTGCCAAGCCTCCTCCTCTCTTCCTCTTATATATACTGGAGGTTTTAGGGGTTTTGCACAGAATTTTTAGCCACGTGTTGCTCGTTCCTCCAATGCATAGTTTCTCCTCTAGATCGGATTTCTGCAGTGCTTAGGCGAAGCCCTGCCGGAATAGCTCCACCACCATCCCCGGAGCGCCATTACGCTGCCGGAGAACTCTTCTACCTCTCCGCTCCCTCTTGCTGGATCAAGAAGGCGGAGATCGTCATTGAGCTGTACGTGTGCTGAACGCGGAGGTGTCATCCGTTCGGCGCTAGATCGGAAGGACCATGATCAAGATCACGAGACAGATCGTGATGAGTTCATGGGATGGATCGTGATCAATATCGCGACACGGATCGTGATGAGTTCGCGGGACGGATCGTGATGAGTTCACGGGACAGATCGTGATTGGATCGCGGGACGGATCGTGATGAGACCGCGGGATGCTCGGCGATTTGGATCGCGAAGACGTTCGACTACACCAACCGCATTTCTTAACGCTTCCCGCTTAGCGATCTACAAGGGTACGTAGGTCCACTCTCCCTCTCGTAGATGCTCATCACCATGGATAGATCTGCGTGTGTGTAGGAATTTTTTTTGTTTCCCATGCGACGTTCCTCAACACCTATAGCTAATATTGAGTAATATAAATTGTGGTAACTATGGAATACAATATGTTTTATGTTAGAACAATTACGAATCTTGTCTTGACAGTATCTAAGTGAATGATTTATCTTTACTACACTAACCTTTCCCATGAAGTTCCGTTAAGTTTTATGTGATTGAAGTTTTCAAGTTTTGGGTGAGATACCGATATTAGGAGAATAAGGAGTGACAAGAACCTAAGATAGTGTATTCCCAAGGCACCCCAAGGTAATATTCATGGAAGACTCAAGCGTATAAGCTTGGGGATGCCCCGGAAGGCATCCCCTCTTTCGTCTTCAACACTATTGCTATATCTCACTTAGAGCTATATTTTTATTCTTCGAATAATATGAGTTTTGCTTGGAGCATCATTTTATTTTGTTTATCTCTGTTAGGTGTTATTTATAATCTTGTTTTTCAGTAAAATTCCAAGAATTCCTTAGGATGCTCGCATTGCATGTTTTGATAAGTGTTGTGTAAAAACAGAAACTTTGGCTTTAGTGTTTGAATTTTCGTATTTTACTGGAACGTGGAAAGTTTCTGAAATTTTTACACAGTGTTGTAATATAAATTTTATAGCATGTCCTAAATTTTTATAATTGTTTGAGTTAGATAAATACATTGTTTTCATAAATTGCTACAGACTGTTCTGTTTGGGCAGATTGCTGTCATAGTTTTGTTATCTACTTATCCTATAGTTTCCATAGCCTATATTGGTAGATATAAATTGTGGAAACGATGGTATACAGTATCTAATATTTGAAAATTATTATGCAACTTGTCTTGTCAGTACATGAAGTGGTGATTTATTCTTATGTGTACTAACCTATCTCACGAGTTCTTTTCAAGTTTTGTGTGGAAGATGTTTTTGAGAATAGGTGAAACCGGGATATGAGAGGATTGAACAAGATAAAAAAGATCAAGCTTGGTAATGCCCAAGGCACCCAAAGTAAATATTTCAAGAACTCTCAAGCATATAAGCTTGGGGATGCTATGCATCACACATCTCTTCATCAACAATTTTCGGTTAGCCTATGTTGAGCCTAATTTTTTATCCGTTCACATGATATGTGCTATTCTGGGAGTGCTATTTTTGTTTTGCTTGCTGTTTAAATAAAATATTCAGATCTTAAAATCCTTATTGAGAGATAGAGAGAAAGTTCTCACATAGCTACTTAATTGTTTGACTACTCGTTGATCTTCACTTATATGTTTTGGAGTAGTTTTGTCTTTTTCTCTAGTGCTTCACTTATATCTTTGTAGAGCATGGCGGTGGTTTCATTTTATAAAAATTGTTGAACTCTCATGCTTCACTTATATTATTTTGAGAGTCTCTAAAACAGCATGGTAATTTTCTTAGGTTATGAATAGTCCTAATATAATGGGCATCCTAGAGGGATATAATAGAAACTTTCATATGAAGTGCATTGAATACAATGAGAAATTTGATTCCTTGCATAAAGTTTTCAGATATAAAGATGGTGATATTAAAGTCATGCTAGTGAGTAGTTGTAAATTGGAAGAGATACTTGTGTTGAAGTTTGTGATTCCCGTAGCATGCACATAAGGTGAACCGTTATGTAACGAAGTCGGAGCATGATTTGTTTATTGATTGTCATCCTTTGTGTGAGGGTCGGGAGCGCGCGATGGTTAAATCCTACCAACATCTCCCCTAGGAGCATGCATCTAATGCTTTGTTCGATAACTAATAGAATTTTGTAATAAGTATGTGAGTTCTTTATTACTAATGTTGAGTCCATGGATTATACGCACTCTCACCCTTCCACCTTTGCTAGCCTCTCTAGTATCGCGCAACTGTTGCCGGTACATCAAACTCACCTTCCTCAAAACAGCCACCATATATTTTCCTCAAAACAGCCACCATACCTACCTATTATGGCATTTCCATCGCCGTTTCGAGATATATTGCCATGCAACTTCCACCATTCCGTTTATGACATGCATCATCATTGTCATATTGCTTTGCATGATCGTAAGATAGCTAGCATGATGTTTTCATGGCTTGTCTGTTTTTTGTTATGTCATTTGCTATGCTAGATCATTGCACATCCCGGTACACCGCCGGAGGCATTCATATAGAGTCATAGTTTGAGTATCAAGTTGTAAGTAAATAAACATGTGATGATCATCATTATTAGAGCATTGTCCCATGTGAGTAAAGGATGATGGAAGCTAGGATTCCCTCACAAGTTAGGATGAGTCTCCGAACTTTACAAAAAAAAGGCTAGAGAAGCCCAAAAAAGATAGGCCAAATATTCCCACCAAAAAAATGAAAAGGGGGGGAATAAAAAATGATGAGAGAAAAGAGAGAAGGGGCAATGCTACTTTCCTGTACCACACTTGTGCTTCAGAGTAGCACCATGTTTTTCATATAGAGAGTCTCCTATATTGTCACTTTCATATACTAGTGGGACTTTTTCATTATAGAACCTGGCTTGTACATTCCAATGATGGGCTTCCTCAAATTGCTCTAGGTCTTCGTGAGCAAGCGAGTTGGATGCACACCCACTTAGTTTATTTTATAGCTTTCATACACTTCTGGCTCTAGTGCATCTGTTACATGGCAATCCCTACTCACCCACATTGATATCTATTAATGGTCATCTCCATAGCCCGTTGATACGCCTAGTTGATGTGAGATTATCTTCTCCTTTTCTTCACAACCTCCACCATATTCTATTCCACCTATAATGTTATATCCATGGCTCACGCTCATGTATTGCGTAAGAGTTGAAAAGGTTTGAGAACATAAAAGGTGTGAAACAATTGCTTGACTTGTCATCGGGGTTGTGCATGATATAAATACTTTGTGTGGGGAAGATGGAGCATAGCCAGACCATATGATTTTGTAGAGATAACTTTCTTTTGCCATGTTATTTTGAAGAGACACGATTGCTTTGTTAGAATGCTTGAAATATCACTGTTTTTATGTCAACATTAAGCTTTTGTTTTGAGTCTTATGGATTTGAAAATTCTTGCCACAATAAGAAGATTGCATTTATAAATATGTTAGGCAGCATTCACACTTCATAAATTATTTCTTTTATCATTTACCTACTTGAGGATGAGCAGGAATTAAGCTTGGGGATGTTGATACGTCTCCAACGTATCTATAATTTACGAAGTATTCATGCCATGTTTACAATAATTCTATATGATCTGGGTATGATTTTATTAGAACTAACCCGGACTGACGCAGTTTTCAGCAGAACTACCATGGTGTTGTTTTTGTGCAGAAATAAAAGTTCTCGGAATGAGCTGAAAATTTACGGAGAATATTTTTGGAAAATATAAAAAATACTGGAGCGAAGAGTCATCGGAGAGGAAGGCCGAGGAAGCCACAAGCCATAGGGGCGCGTCCACCCCCTAGGGCGCGCCCCCCTGGCTTGTGACTTCTCCGTGGACCCCCTAGACTTGTTTCCGCTGCCACAAACTCTTATAAATACAAAAAACCTCAAAAATAAACCTAGATCGGGAGTTCCGCCGCCGCAAGCCTCCAAAGCCATGAAAAACCAACCGGGAGCCCGTTCCGGCACCCTGCCAGAGGGGAAACCATCACCAGAGGACATCTTCATCATCCCAACGCTCTCCATGACGAGAAGGGGGTAGTTCACCCTCGGGGCTGAGGGTATGTACCAGTAGCTATGTGTTTGATCTCTCTCTCTCTCTCTTGTGTTCTTGAGATGGCACGATCTTGACGTACCGTGAGCTTTATTGATATAGATGAATCATATGGAGTTTTCCCCTCTCTATCTTGTTGTGATGAATTGAGTTTTCCCTTTGAAGTTTTCTTATCGGATTGAGTCTTCAAGGATTTGAGAATACTTGATGTAGGTCTTGCGATGGGATATCCATGGTGACAATGGGATGTTCTATTGATTCACTTGATGTATGTTTTGGCGATCAACTTGCGGGTTTCGTGACCTTGGGAATCTATGCATAGGGGTTGGCACATGTTTTTGTCTTGACTTTCCGGTAGAAACTTTGTGGCACTCTTTGAAGTTCTTTGTGTTGGATTGAACATGATCAATCTAAAATTATGTGATGCATATTGTATAATCAAGCCCATGGGTAGTTGTGGTGACATTGGAGTATCTAGGTGACATTTGGGTTTTGGTTGATGTGTATCTTAAGGTGTTATTTTAGTACGAACTCTAGGGCTGTTTGTGACACTTATAGGGATAGCTCATAAGATTGATCGGAAAGGATAACTTTGAGGTGGTTTCGTACCCTACAATAATTTCTTCGTTATATCTCCGCTATTTGTGACTTTGGAGTGAACTCTTTGTCACACTAGAGGTATTCACATATGATTCAACTATGTCAATATTGTTGAGAGAAATTGCACTAGTGAAAGTATGAACCCTAGGCCTTGTTTCCAAGCATTTATACAACGTTTTGCTCACTGTTTACTATTGGTTACCTTGCTGTTTTTATATTTTCAGATTACAAAAACCTATATCTACCATCCATATTGCACTTGTATCACCATCTCTTCACCGAACTAGTGCACCTATACAATTTACCATTGTATTGGCTGTGTTGGGACACAAGAGACTCTTTGTTATTTGGTTGCAGAGTTGTTTGAGAGAGACCATATTCATCCTACGCCTCCCACGGATTGATAAACCTTAGGTCATCCACTTGACGGAAAATTGTCGCTGTCCTACAAAACTCTGTACTTGGAGGCCCAACACGAGTATACAAGAAGAAGGTTGTGTAGTAGACATCAACCGCGGATTCTTCGTACCCTTGGACGCCTTCTTCTTCTTCTTCATCATCGCCTTGGTGGTCGAGACGACAACCAGGTCGCCGGAATTCGGCGAGGGATCGGCCATGGCGAGAGGGGAGGGGAGGGGAGGGCGGGGTGACGAGGATATGTACCTGGGGTAGGGTCCTAGGCAAGGCCCACATACCCTACCTAAGGACACCACATGGGAGGACTTGAAGATCAAGCATGAACTTCCGAATGGATCCCTGGAGATGTTTAAAGTCACTCGACAGTAATCCACTCGGAGACTCCCGCTCTCACTCGGCAGTCGCGTGTCACTCACAAGACCTCGCTTTCACTCGACGCCAGAAGACCAGGAGCCATCATCAAGAGCCCAACGGGCAGACGCTGGTTCAATGGTCATTAGTATCTTCTATTACGTACGTTACCTGTAACGACAGACTTTAAACCCCACGACCAGGCCCTTAGATGTGGGATAATTATGAGGGGCAGCGAACTCTATATAAGCCGCCCCTCCCCTCCCGCACAAGGGTTCGCGACCATTGTAATCTCAATATTCCACACGACATAAGCTCCCGAGCACTGAGACATAGGGTTGTTACCTCCACGAGAGGGGCCTGAACTCAAACATCCGAGTGTACACCCACGCCATAGCTAGGACTCTGCCTCTCCCTTCGTACCCCTACCATCTACTGTCAGGCTCGTTCCCAGGACAGTTGGCACCCACT
The DNA here is from genome assembly GCA_022496015.1 of Hordeum marinum. Classification (NCBI taxonomy): domain Eukaryota; kingdom Viridiplantae; phylum Streptophyta; class Magnoliopsida; order Poales; family Poaceae; genus Hordeum; species Hordeum marinum. The sequence continues at coordinate 325,437,324 of CM039677.1, forward strand.
GTGGGGCAGGCATCTAAGCGACTTCCAGCGAGGTTGTGATTTCCATCCTTCGACATGTCTTCCGGCGGTGTTTTTGCTTTGGGCCACGAGATCCGTTTCGGAGCGCTCACCTTCATCGCCGATGATTTGGCATGGCTCCAGGAGGCGCCTCTCGATGTCGAGGCGCTCCTAGTCCGTGGGGCCGCGCACTTCCGCGTGAGTCCCTGCGGCATGTTGTTGCGTCAGCCGTCGACTCCTTACACGTCGGCCCCTCTCGCTATTCGTAGTCGCAAGCGGTCTGGCTGCCCACGACTTCAGCGTTGGGTTGAACACGCAGCGGTGCGCCAAACTTCTCCGCAGATTGCAGCGCTCGAGCCCACCGAGTCCCTTCATGGCGTGTTCGAGTCGGATTCCGATCCGTCCGACGTGCCTTTCGAGTGCGAAAGTTGCGATCCTGCAGCGAAGGTCTTGATGGCGGGCTCTCATCAGAGTTCACTGCCTGGCTTCAGCCATGCCAAGCGCGAGGCTGGAGGTCCATTAAAAGAGCAGCCGCATCGCGAAGAGGAGGTTCTTCATACTCCCATCGTCGGTGCGACTGCCAAGGCCCAAGCTTTGGAGGTTGCGCGCGTTCGTTTGGAAGAGCTCCAGGAAGAGATTGACGAGCGCGCTCGCCAGCGCCCGCCACGCCCCAGTCGACGTCGTTGACAACTATTTCCGACTAGATCTCACGACGACGTTGAGGTATACCAAACTCATGTGCTAAATGTTGTTGCTGCTGCTAGGATAGCAGATTCCATTCAGCCGTCCCAGTCAGAGGCTGCTAGAGGGTTGTTGCAGATCAGAGCGTTGTTGGATGCAGCGCAGCGTCAGAATTCAGCAGTTTCTCGGTCCCAAAACAGTATATATAGCAATTCACCCAAGGTAGAGACCGTTCAGTCGACACACAGCTCCGGATCGCCCTTGCGTCGTCGAGGCGGCGGTTTTCGTGAAGGGCAAGACAGAGATCAGCGTCACCGTGAAGACCACTGTTGAGTGCCCACTCCTCTGCGGAGTGGTCCGTACGCGCCCCGGTGCCAGGACGACAGGCGCTCCTTCGGTGATGAGTGGGACGCGGACTTTGACGCCCGCGCCTATCTCGTTCAGAAGTGAATCGACAAGAGCAGAGCCTACAGAGAAGGACTCGACAGAGGTGTTCCAAGTGGAAGCTCAGCTATGGTGTCTGGTCTCGAGTGTTTTAGCAGAGCTATACGTTCTGCAACGATTCCCCCCAACTTCAGAATGGTGGCGGGGATCGGAAAGTTTTCTGGTAAAACAAAGCCAGAGACTTGGTTAGATGATTACCGAGTGGCTGTGTAGATTGGCGACAGAAATGACAATATTGCAATGAAGCACCTGCCCCTCATGTTGGACGGTTCAGCTCGAGCTTGGTTGAATCGTTTGGCTCCTCCAGCATACATTGTTGGGAAGATCTTGCCCGAGTGTTTGTCCGGACCTTTGAGGGCACATGCAAGCGCCCAGCAGGTCTGGTCGACTTACAGCACTGCGTCCAGAAGCCCAATGAAACTTTAAGGGATTATATTCAGCGATGGTCCACCTTGCATCATATAGTGGAGAATGTGTCGGAACACTAGGTTGTTTGTGCTTTCAAGGCCGGTGTGAGATACAGGGAGTTGTACCTAAAGTTCGGGCGCACTGGTGATATTTCACTCGGCAAGATGATGGAAATTGCCACCCGGTACGCCAATGGCGAGGAAGAAGACCGCCTCCATAGCGGCAAAGGAAGAGTTGTCGCCAACGAGTCTGGCGGTGGCAACAATCGGAAACAGAAGCAGAAGGCTGAAGACCCGGCTCTGGCAGAGGCAGTGGCGCTGGCGACTCAATCGAAGAACAAGGGCAAAGCCAAGGCTCGGTATGCCCCAAGAAGTGGAAAGGTCAGTCAGGAACTGATATCATGGATCGGCTGTGTGTGATTCACACGAGGAAAGACAGAGAAGGCAACCTGATTTTGCCCAAGCAAACCACTCGACAGTGTCAAACCCTTATCAAGCAATTCAAGGGAGACCAGTCGAGTGAGAAATCCCCTGAAAAGGGAGATGAGGATGAGGAAAAGGAAAATGAAACATTCCCGGATGTCACTGCTACACTGGTGATCTTTGCTGATGTCGAGAGCAAGAGTCGTCTGAAAGTCATCAATAGAGAAATCAACATGGCTATGCCAGACACCCCCAGCTACCTCAAATGGTCCCAGTATGCTATCATATTCGACCAGACAGACCATCCTGCTCGTGTGGCCACTCCCGGTCGACAGGCTCTAGTAGTTGATCCGGTGGTGCAGGGGACTCGACTCAGAAAGGTCCTCATGGACAGTGGCAGTGGCCTGAACATTCTTTATGCGGATACCCTAAAAGGGATGGGCATTCCGATGTCCCGTCTGAGCGAGAGCAGCATGCAATTTCACGGGGTCATCCCAGGAAATAAAGCCAAGTCACTCGGCCAGATAGCATTGGATGTGACATTCGGAGATGACAAAAATTTCCAAAAAGAAAAGTTGACATTTGAAGTCGTGGATTTATAGTGTGCTTACCACACCATCTTAGGTCGACCCGCTTATGCATGTTTCATGGCCCGACCATGTTACGTGTATCTCAAGTTGAAAATGCCAGGCCCTAAGGGCGTGATCACGGTCACTGGAAATCGACAGTGGGCTGAAGAGTGCCTCTAGCAAGGCTCCAAGATTGCCAATCAACAGATGGCCATGGTCGAGCTCAAGGAGTACAAGAAAACCACTGACCCTGCTGATTTTCTCCATGCAAAGAAGCCGGCTTCCGAGTCGGCATTTCAGTCGGCAGGGGAGGTGAAGAAGGTGCACATCCACCCGACGGACCCAACTGCTGCCCCGACGAATATCTCAACAACACTCGATAGTAAATAGGAAGCCGAGCTCATCTAGTTCCTCCTTGAGAATTGGGATTTCTTTGCATGGAAGCCTTCTCACATGCTGGGGATTCCCAGGGAGCTTGCTAAGCACCGTCTGCGAGTGGATCTGAAAGCCAAGCCCGTTAGGGAGCATTTACGTCGATCAGCAGCGGAGAAGCACAAGGCAATCGGAGAAGAAGTGGCCCGTCTCTTGCAAGCCAAGTTCATTCGGGAGATTTACCACTCCGAGTGGCTCTCAAATGTTGTGATGGTGCCAAAGAAAGATAAGTCATTGCGCATGTGCATTGACTTCAAACATCTCAATAAGGTGTGCCCAAAAGACCATTTTCCGCTCCCCGCATAGATCAAATTGTTGACTCGACGGCGGGGTGCGAGCGTTTATCGTTTTTGGATGCTTATTCTGGGTACCATCAGATACGTCTGTATGGCCCGGACGAAATAAAGACAGCCTTCGTCACCCCATTCGGGTGCTTTTGCTACATCACCATGCCTTTTGGTCTTAAGAATGCCGACACTACTTTTATGCGCATGATTCAGAAATGTTTACTCGACCAGATCCCTTGGAATGTCGAGGCATATGTGGACGATATAGTGGTCAAGTCCCGCAAAGTTTCCGACCTGCTGGCTGACTTGGCCAAGACATTCGCCAATCTGAGGCGATTTGACATAAAGCTGAATCCGGCCAAATGTACCTTCGGTGTCCCTGGCAGTAAGTTGCTCGGTTTTCTCATTTCCGAGTGAGGAATTGATGTCAATCCCGAGAAGATCAGTGCCATTACCCGTATGAAGACTCCCGTGCGAGTGGACGACATTCAGAAGCTCACAGGTTGCTTGGCAGCATTGAGTCGATTAATTTCTCGTCTTGGTGAGAAGGCTCTGCCCTTATATCAGTTGATGAAGAAATCCGACACGTTCGACTGGACTCCCGAAGCCGAAGCAGCGTTTGTGGAGATCAAAGCCCTGCTCTCCACCTAGCCGGTGCTTGCCGCTCCTACCAGCAAAGAGCCCTTGCTCCTGTACATCGCGGCCACAAATTAGGTCATCGGTACAATGCTGACTGTCGAGCAAGAAGAGGAGGGTAAAACCTATAAAGTCCAGCGGCCAGTTTATTATGTCTCGGAAGTATTGTCCCCCTCAAAGCAAAGATATCCACACTATCAGAAGCTGGTTTATGGTATTTACCTGTCAGCGAAGAAGGTGGCGCATTATTTCCACGACCATTCGATCTCAGTCGTCAGTGATGCTCCTTTATCCAAGATTTTCAATAATCGCGACGCATCAGATCGAGTGGCTAAATGGGCAATTGAGATTGGACACTTTGACATCATATTCGAGGCCAAGAAAGCAATCAAGTCCCAAGCATTGGCAGATTTCATGGCCGAGTGGACTGAACAGCAACAGGCCATCCAAGTTCACTCGGCGCATTGGACAATGTTCTTCGACGGCTCCAAAATGTTGAATGGGTCTAGTGCTGGTGTTGTCTTGATATCCCCAGAGGCGACAAGCTCAGCTATGTCTTGCAAATTCACTTTGATTCCTCCAACAATGAGGCAGAGTATGAAGCACTTTTGTATGGGTTACGCATGGCTATCTCACTCGGCGTCAAGCGCCTGATGGTTTATGGCGACTCAGATTTGGTGGTGAACAAGTGATGAAAGAGTGGGATGTTAGAAACCCCGCTATGACTGGATACTGCAATGCAGTCCGGAAGTTGGAGAAGAAATTTGAAGGCCTGGAACTTCATCATGTTCCCCGACTGAAAAATCAAGCGGCCGATGAGCTGTCCAAGATTGGTTCCACTCGATGGCCTGTCCCCAGCGGTGTGTTTCTAGCGCACGTGCACACTCCTTCGGTTCAAGAGGATCCCTTCACCGAAGAGCCCTCACAAGCTTTGAGCTCCTCTGACTCGACTGAAGTTGATGTTCCTATTGTGATTGACCTGGTCATGGATATTCTGGTTATTATTCCCGACTGGACTGTGCCATACATTGCCTATATCCTCAGACAAGAGCTCTCTAAAGATGAAGCAGAGGCTCGACAGATTGTGCGCAGGTTCAAGGCTTTCACTGTGATGGGAGATCAGCTATTCAGAGAGAGAGTGACTGGTGTCACCCAGCGCTGCATTTCCCTCGAGGAAGGTCGGATGATTCTAGACGAAATCCACTCGGGAACTTGCGGCCACCATGCGTCTTCAAGGGTGATCGTCGCTAAAGCATACCGAGCTGGTTTTTACTGGTCACGAGCTAATGAGGTGGTTAAGGACATCGTTGATCACTGCGAGGGCTATCAGTTCTATGCGAATCTGTCGCACAAACCGGCGTCTGCTCTGAAGACAATTCCTCTCGCCTGGCCGTTTGCAGTTTGGGGACTCGACATGGTTGGTCCCTTCCGACCCGGAAAAGGAGGATTCACCCACCTGTTGGTAGCAGTCGACAAATTCACCAAGTGGATTGAAGCCAAGCCCATCAAGAAGCTGAATTCCCGTACGGTGGTCACGTTCATGAGGGAGATAATTATTTGATACGCCATTTCGCACAACATCATCCCAGACAACGGCACTAATTTTGACTCGGAAGAATTCAGGAGATTTTGTAACTCCCAAGGCACCCGAGTGGATTATGCTTCTGTTACACATCCTCAAACCAATGGGAAAGTTGAGCGGGCTAATGGTCTCATTCTGCAAGGTCTGAAGCCTCGTCTCATGCGCGATTTGGATCATGCTGCCGGTGCATGGGTAACTGAGTTGTCGTCTATTTTGTGGGGATTGAGGACAACGCCTAATCGGTCGACTGGACGAACTCCTTTCTTCCTTGTTTATGGCGCTGAAGCCATGTTGCCGAGTGACTTGGCCCACAATTCTCCTCGAGTGGAGCTATATTCTGAGGCTAAAGCTAAACAGGCTAGACAGGATGGGGTAGATCTTTTGGAGGAGGAGCGAGAGATGGCTCTGATCCAGACCACTGCCTATCAGCAAGACCTATGGCGCTTCCATGCAAGGAATGTCAAGAGTCGAGCGTTCCATGAGGGAGATTTGGTGCTCCGGGTGAATCAACACCGACCTCACAAGCTTGCTCCTGCATGGGAAAGCCCTTTGTCGTCACTAAGGTGCTAAACAATGGAGCATATCACATGTATAATCTCATGAAATAGATAGATGAGCCACGACCTTGAACACAGATCCGCTCCGGCGTTTTTACACTTGAGACGAGAGTTTTCTGATATAATAAGAATACTTAATCAATGCAATTCACATTTCTGCGATATATACTTCGTCGATTCCAACCGTGCAGTTACATTCTTGGGGATACTCCGAGTGATGAGCAATCCTCACACTCGGGGGCTTAGCTGTGAAACATGTTTCGTCTAAGTTAAAAACCCTATCGGGTGGATAGCAGTCCATTCACTCGACGGCCTATTTGCAAATCTGTCTTTGCTTAGGTTCAAAACAAAAAGATACTCCGAGTGATGAGAAATCCTCACACTCGGGGGATTAGCTGTGAAACACGTTTCTCCTAAGTTAAAAACCTCGTTGAGTGGATAGTAATCCATTCACTCGACAACTTAGCTGCGAATCGACATTCGCCTAAGTTCAAAAATACTTCAAGTGATGAACAATCCTCACACTAAGGGGCTTAGCTGCGAAACACGTTTTTCCTAAGTTAAAAACCTCATCAAGTGGATAGTAATCCATTCACTCGACAACTTAGCTGCAAATCGACATTCGCCTAAGTTCAAAAAATACTCCGAGTGATGAGCAATCCTCACACTCGGGGGCTTAGCTGCGAAACACGTTTTGCCTAAGTTAAAAATCTCGTCGAGTGGATGGTAATCCATTCACTCGACAACTTAGCTACGAATTGACATTCGCCTAAGTTCCAAAATACACCGGGTAATGAACAATCCTCACGCTCAGGAACTTAGCTGCGAAACACGTTTCTTCTAAGTTAAAAACCTCGTCGGGTGGAGAGTAATCCATTCACTCGACAACTTAGCTGCGAATCGACATTCGCCTAAGATCAATAATACTCCGAGCGATGAGTAATCCTCACACTCGGAGGCTTAGCTGCGAAAGCATTTCGCCTAAGTTAAAAACAAAATTAGTCGAACAAATGATTGAAAGCCAAAGCACGAGTAAAATCCGAAAGGTAAAACCGTGGATAAACATCTTGTGCAGAAGCAAATGTGCTCAAGCCTAAGGCCTGAATGAAGTTTTAGGAGATACAGTTACACTCGGCATACCGAGGCAAATTTAACTATTTTTTTCTAAAGACCTAAGTTTTTTAAGCAGGGGACAGACTGGCGGGCTCGACGAAAGTGTCCAGGTCAATGCCGTCAGCGATTCTGGTAGCTGCCTTGATGAAGGTTTCCATGAAGTCCTCGAACTGGAGTTTCTTTGTGTTTACCACCTGGAGCTCCTTCAGCTTCTCCTCCCTCACATCCCTATAGTGGACCTTGACGAGTGACAATGCCACGTTGGCCCCGCAGCGAGCAACAGATTTTTTCCAAGCTTGCACTCGACTGGGAAGTTTGTTCAGGCGAGCCATCATGGAGTTGAGATCAAGCTGAAGAGTGTCCTCAGGCCATAGCTCCTTATCGATTCTTTCCATGGCAGACTTTAGTCGGGCGATGTAGGCCTGGGCACCCTGGAGCCGAAAGTTGAGCCGCAACATGTTCATCGCCACCGCATCAGCAACCGCCGACTTGGTAGGGTCAAGCATGGGCTCAATCTCTTATGTTTCCTTTTCAAAGTCCTGGCAGAATTCTGTTGAAGAAGGAGAAATAGGAAGAGAATCGGTGAACTGCGACCCTCAAATTTTTTGCAAATGTCAGTCGACAAGAAATACTCACCGTCGAGCAGAAGATACATCTTCCTCGAGAATTCGCCCAGATGCTTCTCCAGGCCATTACCCCTCTTGGTTAGTTGCTCGGCCTTCTTGACAAGGTCCGCACGCTCCTGCTTCGGCTTGGTGTTCTCATCCTCCAGCTTCTTGGTGGCCTCCAGCTTCCGATGTTCAGCTTCAGTCTTGTCCTTGGCCACTCGTTGAGCGTCAGCAAGCGCCTTGTCCTTCTCCTCCAGCGCCTTCTTCATGGAATCTAAAGAAACAAAATTCTGGAGTCATGCTTGGAGTCGACAGTTTTTATTGTGTACGTCTGTTCGAGTGAGAGCACTTGATTCAAAACATGAAGAGTGAAGAGGAGATTGCAGAAAATCAGTAGTAATTACCTCCCAAAGTCTTCATCTCAGCACGCGCTCGCTCCAGGGCGTTGTTGGCGACCGCCAGATCCACCTGCAACCGGTTCCTTTCATCCTCCATATCCTTGTACTCCGTCCCAAGCTCACAAGCCCTCTGGAATCAACACAAGACAGGAATTCAATCGGCGGGTGACGCTTGGAACTGTCAAGTGGGTATCGAACACCGGCGAATGACCATCTTAGAAGAATTCAAACAGAAAGTCCACTCGACATGTCAAGTGGCTCTGGCGCTCCGCGCGCCATAAACAAATTCAAAGGTTGTCTCTATTAAGATCTCTGCCGATGCAAGCACTCGACAATTTTCTTGGGGACTACACCCAGTGGGTGCGCTATGAGCGCCCCCACTGAGACGGTTAACTCTCGATCCGTCAAGTAACTCATTAGAAAAAAACACTCGACATGTCGAGTGACCCTACTACCACGCGTACAAGTTTTCAAGCTTACTGTTTATCATCTGTGATGAACAGTAGCCTCGGGGACTACACCCAATGGGTGCGTTAAGAGCGCCCCCACTGAGACGGTTAACTCTCGATCCGTCGAGTAACTCGTCAGAAAAAATATACACTCGACAAGGTCAGCCCTGTCACGACACTCGACCCGTCGAGTGACGCACCTCCCCTACTCTATGAAGTGCAGTCTATCCTTATGCAACGTCATATCATGGTTTGCCAATAATATCCATGAAACCTGCAAGGTAGCTACGGAGTGGTGTGATTCAAGACGAAATGTATCCTGTATACAATAGACTCTAAGACCCCTGTCGATGCAAGCACTCGACAGCGGTCTCAGGGACTACACCCAGTGGGTGCTCTAAGAGCGCCCCCACTGAGACGGTTAACTCTCGACCCGTCGAGTAACTCGTCAGAAAAAATATACACTCGACAAGGTCAGCCCTGTCACGACACTCGAGCACTCCGATGATGAGTCGTCAAGTGGGGAAGCTGAATCTATGTACCAGCTCAGCAATGGTGGCCTTGGGGGCTACGGTGACACTCGCCCCGAGTCAGAGCACGGTGAATCAGATGAGCCGGAGCGGCCATCTCACGCGGCGGTATTCATGGCAGGGCCAGGGGCGGCCGGTTCGGAAGCTAACCCTCCCCAGCCACCGGCTCGGGGCCTTGTGGAGTTGATGGATGAGCTTGAGGCTTTGTTAGCTACAGAGGTCACACCAGATAATCAGGTGGCCCGTAACACAGAGATCACAAGGATCAAGGGCCGGATGGCCGAGGAGCGTCAGAGGATAACTGATTTAAACTCCCAGATGGAGGCAGAGGCAGCACGGCTCAAGGCCGACGCTTTCCGTTTGGGGCTCGAACAGTTTTCAGCGGCGGCTGTGCACCGCAGGAGGCATCAATCTCGTCTGCCGGAGCGTTATGAGGCGAGGAATCACTTCAACACCCCCGGCTCTGGGAGAGCGGCGGCTGCCCCTGGGGAAGGGCAACAGCGGCTCACATGGCCCCACCCAGATGGTTTATGACACCAGCGGGTCATTATTCTAACCCGGTCGAGAACATGGTAGCAGCAGCTACCCAGCTTGGAACGATCCCTATCCCAGATGAGGCACCCTTTGCGGAGGAGGTGAGGAATGCTATCGGATATTTACAGATGGCCGTGGCTCAACAAGAGAAATATACTCACAGCCGGAGCCGGATCCACTCCACCCCTCTCCATAGTCGAAGTTTCAGTCGGCGCTATGAGTCGCCGGCGGTGTCAAGCAGTGGCCCGCATCATGGGCAAGGGGGACGCGTGGCGCTAGACGCGCGGGCCCTGGTGGACCGGGCCAGAAACAGGCGAGAACAAGAGGCAGCAATAGTTCCTCCGGGTCTTGGGCCCTCAGTGTTGACAGAGGCCGGAGCGGTTGGTAGCGCTAGAGCCGCGGGAGTTCCATGCTTAACTCCGGCTCTATGGAGCGAGAGGTTGCCTAAGGATTTCAAGGGGCCTCGGAAGGTTCCAAATTACACGGCGGATCTCCCTCCTGAGGCTTGGGTCGAGAGCTATGATCTAGCTATGGAGATGCTAGACGTCAGTGAGGCTGTTTTTGCAAAATATTTTATCATGATGCTCGAGGGTCCGGCTCGCTCATGGTTAAATGGTTTACCACCCAACACTATAAGTTCTTGGGCCGAATTGAGGACAAGGTTCATCAAAAATTTCCAAGGGACCTGCAAGCAGCCTATGACCATTGTGGATTTGGATCATTGCGTTCAGCAGGAGAATGAGTCGGCTCATCATAGGGTTCGGCGGGTGTCGGCCGTCATTCACTCGTCGGAACAGATCACGGCGGCTCAAGCAGTGCTCATTTTGGAGAAGAATTGTCATTTCGTTCCACTAAAGCAGAAGCTTGGCCGGCTTAAACGTACGTGTCAAGACATGGGAGAGCTCATGACGGCTCTAACGAAGTATGCCGAGTCAGACAACACCAAAGATCCGGGTTCGGATGAGGAGAAGTCGAATCAGGGAAAGAAGAACAACCAAGGCAAGAGTTTTGGGAACAATGGGAATCAAAGTAGACAGAGGAACGCTGGCGGTGGGTCAGAGCTGGTGGCAAATGCTAACACAGGGCCGAATGTTCCTAAGGGGAACGGGCGTTACAAGCCGTACCAGCGGGATAACAGGCCCCCTTTCAATTTGGAAGCGGTGCTTAGGAAACCCTGCCCAGAGCACAGCACACCTGATAAACCAGCAACGCATGCGTGGGGTGATTGTTTTATCATGCATAGATTTAAGAATCAACACTTTCAACCGCCTCATAATCAAGGCGGTGGGCCGCCTGGTGGATCAGGGCCTGGCGGTTCAGGCCATGGTGGGTCAAGTGCCGGCTTTGGTGCTGGCGGCTCAGGAGCAGGTCATCCGGGTCACAATAATCAGCAGCATCAATAGCATCCGGGCAACAACAATCATAATGACCAGCAGCAGCAGCGCACTCAGTCTGGATTCCAGAGTAACCCGAAGCAGCTCAGTTCGGGGCAGTATCATGTGTTTACGACCGGTAACAGCAAGCGAGATGAGAAACTACGGAGGCGAGTGGTTAATACGATCGCGCCGGCTCTCCCACGATACCTACCGTGGTCAGAGTATGACATAACGTGGAGCAGGCAAGATCACCCGCCACGGGTGGATGACCCGGGCCGGCTTGCTATGGTGGTGGCCCCTCAGATACATGGTTATGGAGTAAATAAAGTGCTCATGGACGGAGGTAGCAATATCAACATCTTGTATTATGACATCTTATGGCAGATGAAGTTGCTAGACAAAGATCTCAAAACTTCTTCTACTGTGTTTCATGGCGTGGTACCTGGTAAGTCGGCATACCCAGTAGGAAAAATCTCTTTGGAGGTGGCTTTCGGTGATGAGTATAATTACAGGGTGGAGACCTTATGGTTCGAGGTGGTCAAGATCAAGAGCCCTTATAATGCGTTGTTCGGGCGGCCGGCTTACGCCAAGTTCATGGCTAGACCTTGTTATGTTTATTTGCAGCTTAAGATGCCCAGCTTAAATGGCACGATTACGGTTCATGGCAATCGAAAAATGGCTCTTGAGTGCGAGGAAGGTTATGCGGCTTATGCTGAGGCTAGCTGTGCACAAGAGGAGCTGAAGTTCTATAAGGAGAACGTTGACCCGGAGGACATGACCCCGTTGAAGAAACCAAATACAGAGGCAGAGCCGCCACTCAAGTTTTTAGCGGATGATACTAAAACAGTGGACTTTACTCCGGGCGACTCATCCAAGCAGTTCATCATCGGGGCTCACATGGATCCCAAATAGGAAAGCGCGCTCATCGAATTCATCAGTGAGAATCGGGACATCTTTGCATGGAAACCTTCTGACATGCCGGGTGTACCGAGAGAGTTCGCTGAGCACAATCTTAATGTGAATCCGAAGTTTAAGCCGATCAAGCAGTTTCTGCGGCGGTTCAATGAGGAGAGGCGCAAGGCTATTGGGGAAGAGGTTGCCCGGCTCTTAGCCGTTGGGTTCATAGTTGAAGTTTTTCACCCGGAATGGTTGGCTAATCCAGTATTGGTGCTTAAAAAGAATGGTACTTGGCGTATGTGCATAGATTACACGGACCTTAATAAGGCTTGTCCGGCTGATCCCTTCGCACTCCCTCGCATTGATCAGATCATTGATGCAACAGCCGGTTGTGAGAATTTGTGTTTTTGGATGCTTATTCAGGGTATCATCAGATCAAAATGGCAGTCAAGGACCAGGAGAAGACATCGTTTATCACACCTTTTGGGGCGTTCTGCTACGTCTCCATGCCTTTTGGGCTCAAGAGTGCCCAGGCGACTTACCAGCGGTGTGTGCAGAACTGTCTCCACAGCCAGATTGGTCGTAATGTTCATGCTTATGTGGATGACGTAGTGGTGAAGTCTAGGAAGAAGGAAACCCTCTTGGAGGACCTGAAGGAAACTTTTGGCAATCTCCGGGTGTACAAAATGATGCTTAACCCGGCAAAATGTGTCTTTGGTGTCCCTGCAGGAAAGCTTTTGGGGTTCTTGGTTTCTGAGCATGGCATCGAGGCTAACCCGGATAAAATCAAGGCTATCACCTCTTTGCGAGAGCCGACATGCATCAATGATGTTCAGCGTATTGCAGGCCGGATTGCGGCGCTGAGCCGGTTCATAAGCCAGCTTGGGGAGAAGGCCATCCCCTTGTATCAGATGATGAAGAAGACGGACAAGTTTAAGTGGAGCAAGGCAGCCGCAGAGGCGCTGGAAGCTCTTAAGAAGCAATTGACTGAGCCGCCAGTATTAGCCACTCCGGCTGAGAAAGAGCCGCTACTCCTATATGTAGCAGCTAACAGCCGGGCGATCAGTGTGGCGATTGTTGTTGAACGTAAGGAAGCAGGGAAAGAGTATCCCGTTCAGAGGCCTGTTTACTACATCAGTGAGGTCTTGGCCGAGTCCAAGCAGCGGTATCCGCATTGGCAGAAGCTTGTATACAAGGTCTTTATGGCTAATCATAAGCTGAAGCACTACTTTTTGGGCCATCCAATAACTGTAGTAAGCTCTGCCCCGTTGGGGGATATTATTCAGAACAGAGAGGCTACGGGAAGGATTGCCAAGTGGGCTTTAGAGTTGGGGCCTCTTAACATCAGTTACACCCCTCGTACAGCAATTAAGTCTCAGGCCTTGGTGGATTTCATAAATGATTGGACAGAGTGCCAAGCGCCCGAAGAGAAGCCGGACAACACATACTGGACTATATATTTTGACGGGTCTAAACAGCTTGAGGGGTCTGGTGCTGGTGTGGTTCTCACCTCCCCGAAAGGTGATAAGTTTTGTTATGTGCTCCGGTTGATGTTCTCCTGTAGTAATAATGCTGCTGAGTATGAAGCCCTGCTCCATGGTTTGAGAGTCGCTAAAGAGATGAATTTAAGCCGGGTTAGATGCCTGGGCGACTCAGACCTTGTGGCTCAGCAAGTTTCAGGTACTTGGGATTCTAAGGACCCACGGATGGCGGCTTATCGACAGGCGGTTGATGTTGTTGCAGGTTATTTCAAAGGGTATCAGGTGGATCATATTGATCGTCGGCGGAACGAGGCGGCTGATGCATTATCACGACTCGGATCTCAACGTATGCCGGTGCCGCCTAATGTTTTTCTTGACGTGTTATATCATCCGACTGTCAAGATGCCTTCTGAGGAGGATCTGGCAATTCCTGACCCGGAGGAGGCTCTAGTGGCGGCTCTACATATTATTCCGAATTGGACTACTCCTTATTTAGCGTACTTGACGTGCGACGAGTTGCCGGATGATGAGAGCCGGGCTCGAGAGATCGTCCGCCGTTCTAAGTCCATGACAATTATCAACGGTGAGTTACACAAATGCAGTGTGATAGGTGTTTTCCAACGCTGTGTGTCACCAGAAGAGGGCCAGCAAATCCTAAATGAAATTCATGCTGGCGACTGTGGACATCATGCCGGGTCAAGATCTTTAGTGGCCAAAGCTTTTCGGCATGGGTTTTTCTGGTTGACGGCTCACAAGGATGTAGAGGATCTGGTTCGTAAGTGTGACGCTTGTCAGAAATTTGGCCGACGTGCTCATGTTTCGGCTCAAGAGTTGAGGATGATACCTATCACTTGGCCGTTTGCGGTCTGGGGGCTTGATATGGTAGGGCCCTTCAGGAGGTCCAAAGATAAGAAAACGCACCTCTTGGTGGCAGTTGATAAGTTTACCAAGTGGGTTGAGGTTGAGCCAGTAAGCAAGTGTGATGCAGCTACAGCGGTTGAGTTTGTCAGGGAATTGATCTATCGTTTGGCTATCCACATAGTATTATCACTGATAATGGTACAAATTTGTCCAAGGGGGCTATGAAGATGTTCTGTGAGAAGGAGCATATCCGGCTTGATGTTTCAGCCGTGGCACATCCACAGTCCAATGGCCAGGCTGAGCGGGCTAATCAGGAAATCCTGCGAGGGGTTAAACCCCGGCTCATGGTCCCTTTGAAACGGACGGCCGGGTGTTGGGTTGATGAGTTGCCTTCTGTCTTATGGAGCATCCGGACTACACCTAACAGGTCTACAGGTTTTACACCTTTTTTTCATGGTCTACGGGGCTGAGGCGGTTTTACCCAGTGACATCCGGCATGATTCACCAAGGGTGTCGGCTTATGTTGAGACGGACAATGAGCTGGCACGTCAAGATGCGTTGGATGCCTTGGACGAAGCACGAGAGTTAGCAGCAACCAGATCAGCAATTTACCAGCAAGACCTGTGACGCTATCATAGCCGCAGGGTGAAGACCCGAACGTTCCAGGAAGGTGACCTGGTGCTCCGGCTTATTCAAGACCAAACCGGGATGCATAAACTCTCTCCTCCGTGGGAAGGGCCCTTTGTGGTTAGCACAAACCTCAACAACGGGTCATACTATCTCATTGATATTCGTGATGAGTCGGACACGGCGGGTCAGGAGACTTTGCGGCCATGGAACGTGGCGCACTTGCGGCCATATTATACTTAAGAGATGATGCAGATCCATTATCATTATACATATCATATTTATATAGAGTAGTACTACTACCAAAGATTGGAGCCCCGGCTCTTATGGGTATCTTTATGATCTCAGGATGCAATTCTTCAATACCAGCAAATTTGTGGTTCCTGTGGTTCTTTGACCCGCCAAGGTCTTGCCGGTTAATCTCCTTTGGAGACCCTGAACCAGTTAAAGTGACCTGTTAAAAGTATTCCAGTCAATCTCGCCTTAGAGACCCTGAGCCGGTTCACAGAGTTGACGGCCAATCTCGCTTTAGAGACCCTGAACTGATGTCAATACAATAAGTTCTTCTTAGTCAATCTCGCTTTAGAGACCCTGACCCGGTTCACAAAGTTGACGGCCAATCTCGCCTTAGAGACTCTGAACTGATGTTACTCTTCTCAATCAATCTCGCTTTAGAGACCCTGAGCCGGTTCACAAAGTTGACGGCCAATCTCGCCTTAGAGACCCTGAACTGATGTTACTCTTACCAGTCAATCTCGCTTTAGAGACCCTGAGCCGGTTCACAAAGTGGACGGCCAATCTCGCTTTAGAGACCATGAACTGTTGTATGTTAAAAGTTAAGCTCTTATCAGTCAATCTCGCCTTAGAGACCCTGAACCGGCTCACAAAGTTGACGGCCAATCTCGCTTTAGAGACCCTGAACTGGTATGATGCGCAATTGGCTTTATGCCTAGTTTGAGTACATTAAGCGTTGTTGTTGATGGAGGCTTCCTACCTTTGGTATAGCTTAAAAATTCCCCTAAGGCAACAACGTGTACATCAAATTCTAGTTGCTTATCAACTGTGGCCATCGAAGGGGGCTTCTTACCGACGGGTATCGCTTATCTCACCCTAATGGTCGGCTTTATGCCACTTCCGGTTACTTATTAACCACGGTTGTCGAGGGGGGCTTCTTACCGACGGGTTCGCTTATCTCACCCTAACAGCCGACGTTTACGCCAAAAATAGTTGCGGAAGGAGGCTTCTTGCCCTTGGGTATAGCTTACATAAGTTGCTTCTTGCCATAAGGTATAGCTTACATAATACCATCGGCAGCCGGCCCTATTCAACATTGGCTGATTGGAGGAGGCTTCTTGCCTTCGGGTATAGCTTACATCACCTTCCAACAACAGGTATAGCTTAAATATCACCCTTCACGCAGCCGGGTATAGGCCGCTTTAAAGTTCTCAACAGTCGTCGTTGTCACATAGAGGCTTCCTACCGTCAGGTATAGCTTACCTTATCTTATGGCAGCTGGCTCTTCCATGGCGTCTCATTATAACAAAAGGGAAGTCATGCTGCTCCGGTTGATGGGGTAAATTTCCCGGGTCTAATGACTCCGGGTGAAGGACAGACGTCTCGGAAAAATTACGCATTGGTTTATCAACAGCCGCGTTTGTTCATGGAGGCTATTTGCCAACAGAGGTATTATCCGGTTCTAAAAAGAGTTTCGAAGACTTCCAAGTGCCTCTCATGAATCATTGGCATATTTATCAAAGATGGAAGCAAAGAGCTGAGAAAAATGATTGACATTGCTATAAAGTAAACCGCCAGCAAGTGCATTCAGATGTTAAAAGACTGTTACAAAAGATGTTCTCAGAGGGAACAAACGATGTTTCTGACAAAGTTTCAAAACACCATGGGCGGAGGATTACAAGAGCCAATACTTGCTCTGACTATTACAAGGTTCGGTCACTCGGCCGGCTCATCCTGCTCCGGATCTTCTGCGGTTCGGATCTGAAGATTGCCGAGTTCCCAGTTGCAGTTAGAGACGGCAGAAATGACCCTTCAAAGAAAGGCGCGACGTTAAGCTCACCAGGGAAGAGATCTTTGCTTCGGGCGGGTGTTAGGCCTTTACACTCGTAAAGAGGCCCGCGGATCCGTTTATCTTCCTGGTCGTATGCTGCTTGGTAGTTCTTCAAGTCATCCTCCGCCTCATCAGCCATTACAGACGCTAGATAGCGAGAGTCCTTGACGACTTTGAAATAGTCTTCGTCAGAAAATTCTGAGCCGTCCACCTTCTTTGAAGGATATCCACCCATCATGTCATCTGGTGTGAGATCCGGCGCAAAGGCCATGGCCCGGCTCAAACCCGCAACGGCTCCAGAGCGTAAAGCCGACTTCTTCAGCTTTTGTATTTGCTTGGGCACTGTGGAGAATAGTTCTAACACCCCTTTCAGGGCCTTGGGAATCTTCTCCTTATACTGTATGCTTTTGATGGTGAACATTGTTCCGCAATACAACTACTCTGTAAAGGTGTATATGGCCTTCAGCGATAGGATGATGTCGTCTGCAAGCTGCCGGCTCAAAGGTCCTACATGAGCCGGAAGAGACAGTTTCGTCGTTAGTTGTTTCATAAAAGATATTAAGTAAAGGAGTACATGAATGATGGACTTACCAAATAAGGCGGCAGACATCTTAGCGATGTGCCGTTTGAGCCCTTGGAGCTCCTCAGCGACGGCGATGAGCCGCTGATCGGCATCATCTGCCCGTTTGATCAGTGCGGCTTTTTCAGACTCAGCTGTTTCTTTCAATATTGTTAGCTCGGAGGTGATCTTGGCTACTTCTTCGGCTAAGAGACGGCATCTCTCGTCAGCAAGGCTTCGTGCTTCCTGTTGAGCTGCCAAGTTGGTTTTGAGATCCGCCAGCTGAGAGCCGGCGGTGTTCAGAGCGTCCTGTGCATATCAAAGGCAAAGTATAAGCTATTGCAGCAACAAGGGTATTCGTATGCATAAAGGTTCACAGTTCAAGTTCTACAAATCTCAAATAGATTGCAAGCAATATATTTGACACTTGGGGGCCAATGTATATTTGATCTGTTCACATCTACAGTTCCGGCTCATCTTCCTGAAAATTGACCCGGAACTTGGGGGCTACACATTGGCTCTCTTCTAATCTCAAAAGTTCCGGTTCAAATAAATTTGAGCCGGCCCTTGGGGGCTACAGTTGGCAGTATGCAAGTGTTCACAGTATTTAAAGCAAAGTGTTTTCTACATAACCTTCGAAAGAAGACCCGAATTCAACTCTATGTTAGATTAAATCCGGCCCTTGGGGGCTGGGGAAGGTTATGGCTGAAGAAAGGTAACATACCTCATATTTTTCCTTCATCATGCTGACCAGCCGGAGTTCCAAGTCTCGGTTGGTGTTGACCTGGTTCAGGTAGCCGGAGTGGAGTTCTTCGGCTGTCATTTTGTTGTGCGATGAGTCAAACTCAAGTTTCCGCGAAGCTTTAGACGGCTCCGTATGTCGGGTTAAGGCATGCGCTGGTGAAGGAGGTTTTTGAGCAGACCCGGTGATGATAACATCCGGAGTCGCCGGGGTCCTGGTGGGTGTAACCGACCTTGAAGGAGAAACTAGGGAGTTCTCCATTATGATGTCATCTGCCGCCGGCTCAGTAGAAGCCGATGGTGGAGTTTCTTTCTTCGCTGGAGTTTCCTCCGGCTGTTCAATATCCGGTTGAGCCGGGGCCAGCTGTTCAGGCTCTTGATCGTCAATGACAGGGCTGGAGGAAGGTTGATGGGTCTTGCGGCATTTCGCCTGAGCACTGCAAAGTAAAGGGTTAGCATTTAAAGGAGATTGGTATCTCATCAAAGACATCCGGATATTTTAACACTTACAGAGGATTAATCTTTGGTGGAGGTATGACTGAGGCTGAAGAGTCACCCGATGAGGGTGTTTTCTGAAAAATCAAGACACGGAAATGATAAGACATTCGGACATGAAGAGAAACAAAAAAGGGAAGTACGGATACTAACCTCTACAGGCCGCTTCTTAGGAGCTGGCGAATTTGGTAGTCCCGATGCAAGCTCTGTAGAGCCGGTGCTCCGGGTCTAACGTCGTTCAGCTTGTTGTTGCTTTTTTGAAAGGAAATCAGGAGTCGGATGAGCAAGAGGGTGAGATAGAGGAAATTTTCTAACAACCCGCCACGGCTTTCGGAAGAAATATTCTGAGTCGGAGTACATGCAAGTTACCTCAGGAGCGTTGGCGTGACTGGTTTCTACTTCGTCCTGTGAGACACGGAAAGATATTATTAAAGAGCCGGCAAGACAAAAAGTCAAGTAAGTAAAGTTCAAGGATCTTACCTCCGACTCTGAAGAAGCCGGGTGGTCGAACCAGTTCTCTTGAGGAGCTGCCTTATTTTGTTTCTTGGCGGCAACTTTCTTCTTGGTTGTCTTAGGAAGAGGAATGTATTCCTTCTTCCAGAAGTCGGAGTCAGCCTGTGCAAATTGAGCCGGAGGAAGAATATCAAGCTTTGAAAAGGAATATATAAACATACAACAGGCGGAAGAAAGGTAAAAATACTTACAAGAGGTGCCGGGTTGGTCGCGCAGAAGGGCGCTAGGCCGATGGTGCTGCATGAACCGGAGGTCTGGTGCACAAGACTTCGGACGGTCATACAGATGTCATCCTCAGTCAAAGTGGTGGCGCTGAAGCACAGTTCGCTGTCGTAAAATCCTGGATATTCATACATGAGCCGGTTACGACGGCTCAGAGGCATGATCCGCCATTGTACCCAGCAGCGGATAAGGTCCGTTCCAATAAGGTCGTTAGCCAGGAGAGCCTTCACTCTGGCGTGGGGCTTCTCATATCTAGCACGGTCGGCAGCTGAGAGCCGGTCGGGCAGTGAAGTGTCGGTTGAGAGCCGGGAAGGACGATAACCCGGCAGACGATGTTCCGAGTCCGGAGACGTGTCTCTGCAATAGAACCACGTTTTGTTCCAATCTTTTGGGTGGCTGGGCATCTGAACAGCCGGAAAGGTGATACCCCTCCGGCGCTGGATGGTGATTCCTCCGAGTTCCAAGCTTGGCCCGCTCTTATATTCAGTCTAGCAGTTGGCATAGAAGAACTCTCTAAAGAATCCAACTGACGGCCTTGATTGAAGGTATGCCTCGCAGAGGACTTGAAAGTGGCAAATGTTTGATATAGAATTCGGCGCCAGATCTTGGGGATGCAGCTTGTACAGGTGCAGAATGTCGCGAAAGAATTTTGACCCGGGTGGCACGAATCCTCGTTCGATATGATCTGTAAAGACTATAACCTCCCCTTTCTTTGGGGCGGGGCGGGTCTCACCAGTCGGAACACGCCAGTTGATCACTTCCTTTGGAGGAAGGGTGCCAGCGGCTACTAAATCAGATAAATACTCTTCAGTCACACAGGAGCCGACCCAATTGTAGGAATTAGTGGCACGTGTCATCTTGGCGGCTTAAAAGTATTGTGCAAAAAGAAAATGGCGACTAATCAAACAAAGAGCCGGAGGGGGTCTAGCGGCTCACTATGGGTGGATGAGCCAGAAGTCATCAAGACCCGGATAAAAAAGTTTCACAAATCGATACTAAAGTTTTGGATCTACCGAAGCGGAAAAGGAAGTTCTACGTCAACCTAAGCCAAGAATAGTGAAAGTGAAAAATCGACCTACAGCCTTAACCGACCGCACATTGCGCACGGGCGGGCCATGTACGGTGGCGGCGATGACAATGCAGCCTAAAAGGAGGCGCGGCGGGCCCCGAGACTTGGCCGTGCGACCGTGCCGGAGAACGAAACGCGCGGCCGGGGTCTGCCGATGGAAACCCTATTTTACTACCGATCTAAAGTTGCGGGAAGAGGTACTTACCGGAGGCGGAGACGGCGGTGGGCGAAATTCTGGTGCAAACAGGTTGATGCAGCGGCCTGGGTTGGTGACGGACGAGCGGCGGCACCGGAGCGGAGCGGACGAGCTCAAGCGACGGACGGGCGACAGGAAGAAGAAGAAGAAGAGGTGCACGAGCGGGAATGCATTGGTTTGACTCATGCGGGTCCTATTTAACAGGGAAACAGTGTGGGTTCCCAGGCGCTGGCACCGATCTTGCCGAAACGGACGCCTCGATTTTCGGTAAACGGTTAAATGTGAGAGATTTGGTGATACATCAACGTATCTGTGACGTCACGCCGAGTCATTCCTGGCGACTCTCAGACAATTGCAACAGACGGATGAAATGAGCTGGCTCACTTCAGCTTGGGGCCTAATGTTGGGGATATAGCCCCGTGATATGACCTGGCTGGAAGGTTCCGGTTGATAAGCATTGATTATGAGCCAGCCCATGAAGACATGTATCAGCTGGAGGCCCAAGAACTTTGGCGGCTCTTGAGGTGGGCCGGACGACATAGACCCGGATGCGCAAGACCTTCCAAAGGATAACTTGGTTGGTAAGATAGAGATGGATTCGGAGATGTAAAGCGTGATCCGGTTGTACAATTGTAAGACCCAACGGCTCTGACCTCTTATATAAAGGCAGAGCCGGGGCGGCTTAGGGAGAGGTGATCGAAAACTAGGTCAAGCGTCTAGCCCTTTGTAATCAATACAACAAGCAATAACAACACAAGCAGGACGTAGGCTTTTACCTCGGCTTGAGGGGCCAAACCTGGGTAAACTCGTGTCCTTTGTCTCAATCAACCCCTTTGAGTCCACTACCATGGCGATGGCTCCGAACTCAAGTCTGGTAACCCGGACATCTGCCGTGACAAAACCACGACAAATAATATCCATGAAATCTGCAAGGTAGCTACGGAGTGGTGTGATTCAAGATGAAGTGTACCCTATATACAACAGACTCTAAGACCCCTGCCGATGCAAGCACTCGACGGCGGTCTTGGGGACTACACCTAGTGGGTGTGCTAAGAGAGCCCCCACTGAGACGGTTAACTCTCGATCCATCGAGCAACTCGTCAGAAAATACACTCGACATGTCGAGTGACCCTAGTACCACGCGTACTATCAATCCCAGTCCTACTCGACTATGGTCCGGTCTATTCGAGTGGAGAAAGTTCAAACATTCTACAGCAACCACCCAGTGGGTGTACAACAGCCAAGAGAAGACATGAATTCAATCGACAATGGACTTACAATCGAACTTACTCGGACATTGGTACGGAGGGCTGCGTTGACGTCAAAAGTCAGTTTGCTGGCCTCGTACGCCTCCTTGGTTCTCAGCATGAGCTGCTCCGCCTGAATCATGGCTTCCTTCGCAGCTCTAGTCTGATCTTCCGGGGTGCGATGTAGAGAGAAGGCCGTCACAGGTGGGGTCGGCGTGATCAATGGGGTAGCTGAAGCAGTCTGAGGGGGTCCAGTTGGAGTCGATGTCACAACGGTCGAGACGGCTAGAGGAGCATGCGACAGAGGTGCTGCGGGTTCAGCCCTGGGTTGTGTCGAGCCACCTCTCCCCTGGGAAGACTCTGCAGTCGAGCGCTGAAGCGCTTGCGCCGATGATGCCCTCCGGGTACGAGCGCGCGAAGTGTCCAGTTGCTCCTCGTCGTCCTCCTCCTGAATGACCTCTCCAATGGCAATCGACAGTGTTAACATCTACATGTGTCGGGTCCCATCCGGACGAACCAACAACTTTCTTACCTCTATGAGAAGTGGCAGCATTAGCAGTGTCAACATCCATCGCTTCCTCTCCATCCCGATGAGGCGAGGTCACAGATGTAGCAGCTCTGACAGATTGAGTGGCATTCGGTCAGATACAACTCCAGACTTCAGTCGACAGAATTTTTTGGAAATAAACATTTACGTGGAGACGACAGGTATGGCCACCCTCATGCGAGGCAGAGCTTTGTGAGGCTTGGTAACAGCTTGCTTGGGTTGCTTGGCCAGTCTTTCACTCGACTCAGCGATCAAAGGGCGGCTCCGTTTCGGGTTCTTCTCACTAGGGCCCGGAGCCCTGTCCTCAATAGCTGCCAGATCCTGGCGGGCCTTGGTGCGACCTTCGCGTCGGGGAGGCGACTCGACCTCTTCCTCTTCGCTGGAGTCTTCGTATTCGTCCTTTGTGTCGGAAAGACCGTCGCCATCCACGCTACTGCCCTCGCTCACCACGCCGTCTTCCACATGGTTCCCGTTGGGAACGGGCGGGTGCATGTTCGTCCACTCCTGCATGATTCAAGGGAGTAAGTCGGTTTATAAGTCAAAGTATCACTCGACAGTAGAACATCAGTCGACACCACACAACTCACCAGATTCTTTGCCGGGTTTTCGGACGAGTAAGGTCGGATCCTCTTGGCTCTCAAAGGATTATCACAAGCTCCAGTAATGCTACGAAGCCACTGCTCGATAATTTTCTGTGGAACCTCCTCTGGATGCGTCCTGGTCATGTCCTCTGGGCCCGCGTAGTGCCACATGGTGTGGTCTCTGGCTTGGAGCGACTGAATGCGTCGACCGAGGAACGTCTCCAGCAAATCCATTCCTGTCACTCCGCCCCGGATCAGTTGCACCACCGCTTCAACTAAGATACCCACTTGGACATGCTCCTCTTCGGTCACCCTCAGAGATTTGGGAACAGCGGGGTGGTCGGGTGTAAAGGGGGGGAAGTCTAGTCGACATATTGGGTGATGCTACGTCTTTGCAGTAGAACCAAGTCGATTGCCAGCCTCTGATGGACTCGGGAAAAGTCATGGCAGGGAAGGAACTATGGGCTCTTTTTTGAACCCCTAAACCTCCGCACAGTTGGAGCACATGAGTCCTCCCATCGGCAGGGAGAGCTTTCTTCACTGTCTGGGATCTGACCGTTAAGAGGTGCTTGAACAACCCCCAATGGGGAGAGAATCCCAGGAAACATTCGCACAAAGTGATGAATGCAGACAGATAGGCGATGGTATTTGGCGAGAGGTGGTGCAGTTGAGCACCGAAAAAGTTCAGAAAGCCCCTAAAGAACGGGTGGGGAGGTATGGAAAAACCTCTTTCGACATGGGAGAGAAGAAGAATCCGCTCCCTGTCGCGTGGCTTCGGCTCGCGCTCCTCCCCCGGCAACCTCCAAGCGCCATCCGCCACGAGCCCGTAGGAGACGAGGCCCTCCATGTCCTCGCGAGTGACTACAGAGGGGAGAAAATCCCCCTGCATCCAACCCACCAACGCGGTGAACCGGGCGGCCGAGGGCTTCTTGCCCTTGAGCTTCGTCGCTCCCTTCTTTGCCCGCTCCAGCTTCTCCGTCGTGTTCTTCATCGTCGGCACGACGGCTCTCGTCGAGGAAGATCGGAGTGGGGCGCTGGGAGCAGAGGAGGTGGAGGAAAAGAGAGAAAGAACTGGCAGAAGTACTGTGCGAACCACAACGCGGAAAGCTTTATACGCTGTCGAGTGTCTCACCGACCAGTGGACCCGCGAGGTTACCGCGCACGCCAACCGCTGACGGCGCCCGGTACGTGGCGGTATGGCCAGCGCAAAAATCGAGGCGTCATGCCTCCACTTGCCCTGATCATGGCGTCATCATCGTGCGCGCGCTTCCCAAATTTTCGTATCCCAGAAAATCCGGGTCTGACAGACCGACCCGTCTCCTCCCAAGATACTCTTAGTTCACTCGGAGCAAAACAAATGCTAAACATCCACTCGGGCACTTTTAAGGCTGAATGGATCCGGGCAAGCGGAGAAGAATTCAATCGACGCAAGTTTCGTTGAAGCCCCGAATATCATTCGGAATATTTTGCGTGTCGATCCTGAATGAACGCTAATGCTCAGAGTTCAATCGACGCAAGTTCCATGGAAATCCCAAATATCATTCAGAGGATTTGATGCACTAACTCAAGGTCTACGTTGATACCTCCTTCCACCACTCAAACCCCGATCCATTCGGGGGCTAATGACGAGGGTATGTACCTAGGGTAGGGTCCTAGGCAAGGCTCACATACCCTACCTAAGGACACCACATGGGAGGACTTGAAGATCAAGCATGAACTTCTGAGTGGATCCTTGGAGATATTCAAAGTCACTCGACAATAATCCACTCGGAGACTCCCGCTCTCACTCGGCAGTCGTGTGTCACTCAGAAGACCTCGCTTTCACTCGAAGCCAGAAGACCAGGAGCCATCATCAAGAGCCCAACGGTAGACGCTGGTTCAATGGTCATTAGTAGCTTTTATTACGTACGTTACCTGTAACGGCAGACTTTAAACCCCATGACCAGGCCCTTAGATGCGGGATAATTATGAGGGGCAGCGAACTCTATATAAGCCGCCCCTCCCCTCCCGCACAAGGGTTCGCGACCATTGTAATCTCAATATTCCACACGACATAAGCTCCCGAGCACTGAGACGTAGGGTTGTTACCTCCACGAGAGGGGCCTAAACTCAAACATCCGTGTGTACACCCTCGTCGTAGCTAGGACTCTGCCCTCTCCCTTCGTACCCCTACCATCTACTGTCAGGCTCGTTTCCACGACACGGGGCGTGGGAGCGTTTTGGGGGGTAATGAATTGGAATGGGGTGTGGGGGCGGGAAGGTCGTGCTGCTTTGTGCCACGTTTGAGCGGGCCAGGGAAGGACAAGCACGTGCGTCCTGCCCGTCCGCGCGGTGTCCGTGCGCTGTCCGTTTCACCTCAAAACTGGACCATGTTTGGTCTGGGGATGGGTCGAAAGCGGACAAAAAACAGACAAAAGTCCGTTTGCGCCCGCGCTCTGGGCCGCATGGTGTGTCCGTTTTGCCCCAAACGGACGCGGGCGAACAGGATGGGGTCGCGCGCTGGAGTTGGCCTAACTCACGTCCGTCTGTGTTGCAGTTAGATCTTGGAGGTCTCGTCACCAACTCTAGGCCTGCTCTGCATGTTCACCAAAACTCCTTAGGTTTCTTTCCTTCCTAAGGGACAATTCTCCAGGTTCTCCTTGCTTCTACCAGGTTATTCTTTCTCCAACCTTGGTTTGTCTTTGTTCAATAGGACATGGGCTGCACAAAATCTGGCCAGGAGGTTGTGCACGTCACTTCCCTAATGGGTTGATTGGGTTTATTCTTGTCCACCATTATTTCCGCATGTCCTTCTAGCATGAGTGTGGCGGATCCCACCTTCTCGCTATCTATGCATCCAATGTTTTCCAAGCCAAATGAGTCTCTCGAAATCCATGTTGTCATCTCAAGGTTTTGGGTGGTCTAGGTTTAGGGATGGGAGAGTAGACGAGAGAGATAGATACCCTTTGCCAATCCTAGTAGTAGTACATATAGCCTTGTATGACTGTTAGTATTACATGTAACTAAGATCTGTTCGTAGATTTTTTTGAAACTAGCACCTTTTTTAGAACAAATTCGAAAACTAGCAGGCCTATTGCATAATTTTCAAAAGTAGAACCCCGTCGGACAACCGTTGGCCGAAGACTATCTCTTCGGTCAACGGATGACCAAAAACCTCCGGTGCTGGGCCAAAGAGGACTCTTTGGTCAACCGTTGGCCGAAGAGTACTCTTTGGTCATTGTTTGTCCGAAGAGTCCTCTTTGGTCAACCGTTGACCAAAGAGTGCATGCACTTTACGTTAACACTTGACCGAAGTTGCATGTGACCTATTTCGATTTTCCCTTGACCAAAGAGTCCTTTTTGGTATTTCCTTGGACGGATAGTGCATTTTCTTTCCCGGCAGTTCTTTCTTGCCCTTCTTTCCCGCTAGTTCTTTCCCTCCTGTCTTCCCGCCAGTTTCTTTGCCGCCCGCCCTTCTTTCCCGCCAGTTTCTTTCCCGCCCTCCCTTCTTTCCCACGAGTTTTTGTCTCGCCATATTCTGTTCTGACCCTATAAAACCCCCTCCGCAGCAAGGTGGGTGAGCAGGCAAGTGTGGTCACCGTTTCTTTGTAGGTAATGGCTTTCCCCTTTTATCGAGCTCCAGGTGGCCCTTGTTCTTCCTTTGATTCGAGTGCGTTTGTCTTCAATGTGGTGATTCCATGCACCCTAAAGTCTAACTAGATGATACACCCTCGATGGGTTGATAGGTATGTTTGCATATGAAGTTTTACTTTTTAACATTTGATGCCCGCTAATTATTAGATGTACATTCTCTTTATTTTGTAGGTTAACGTGGGCTGGACTGCTACCCTTGACACGGCTAGTTGAGGGTACATTGGATGAGTGGGTTGATCATCCGGAGTTGGATGAAGCTGGTGAACCAATGCAGCTACGCAAGAGGCAAATGAAACACTTCTCTTACGACAGGTCACTCCTTACCTGCTTAGTAGATAGATGGATACCAGAGACACATACATTTCACTTTTCCTGGGGAGAGATGGCGCCTACTCTACAGGATGTGTCTTACTTGTTGGGATTACCGTTGGCCGGTGCTGCCATAGGTCCTTTACAGGCAGAATTTGGCTGGCAAGCTGCATCGCATGCACGTTTTATAGAGGCGGTGCCGACTATTGTGGCCTTAGAAAACGATCCTCACGGACCTCATTTTAAGTGGTTGAGCCAGTTTAGGGTTGAAGACAGACGCACTCGAATCAAAGGAAGAACAAGGGCCACCTGGAGCTCGGCAAAAGGGGCAAGCCATTACTTGCAAAGAAACAGTGACCACACTTGCCTGCTCACCCACCTTGTTGCGGAGGGGTTTTTATAGGGTCAAAAGAGAATATGGTGGGACAGAAACTCACGGGAAAAAAGGGCGGGCGGGAAAGAAACTGGCGGGAAAGAAACTGACGGGAAAGAAGGGAGGGAAAGAACTGGCGGGAAACAAGGGCGAGAAAGAACTGTCGGGAAAGAAAATGCACTATCCGGCCAAGAAAATACCGAAAAAGACTCTTTGGTCAAGGGAAAACCGAAATAGGTCACATGCAACTTCGGTCAAGTGTTAACGTAAAGTGCATGCACTCTTTGGTGAACGGTTGACCAAAGAGTACTCTTCGGCCAACCAATGACCAAAGAGTACTCTTCGGCCAACAGTTGACCAAAGAGTCCTCTTCGGCCCAGCACCGTAGGTTTTTGGTCATCCATCGGCCAACGGGTGACCAAAGAATGCTCTTCGATCAACGGTTGACCGATGGGGTTCTACTTTTGAAATTTTTGCAATAGGCCTGCTAGATTCAAATTTGTTTAAAATAGGTGCTAGTTTAATTTTTTTTATGTTCGTACGGTCTCACAGCACGTGATATCGTAGGGCAGGGGAGTGCATACCTCGCTGCCCAGTGCAGCTAAGACCAAAGGCAAGAACAAGCAATTGCCACTCACCGGCGACGCACCACCACCCGAGGCTGCCGCCATGATTCCGGAGCCTAAAGGGAGAGGACGGGGCGACCAAAATCCTCACCACGACCTTCACTGGTGGCTCCGCGACGAGTCGCCAACCACATTTTGGTAACGACAAGGGAGATGAGAAGCGGGAGGGAGGACCGACGATGTAAATGGTTGTCGTCGCCTTCACTTCTCGGCCTCTGCACTAATTATGTCTTTTTGGATTAATTAAACGTAAGCCGAAGATTTTTATGGCAATGTAAAATATTTTTAGTTTGAAATGTTAGAATGCATCGGCCACGATTAGGCGCACCGACAGGGTGACGATTTTTTTTTTTTTGAAATACGAAAACCCCCGGATATTAACACTGCGTTGGAGTTGGGCTAAAGCGGCACCCGACCAAACCGCACAAGCCCAATACAAAACAGTGCACGGCAACGATCCCCACCGTCATAGAGAATCCCATAAATCCGAGCAAAGAGGTATTTTTCCATCGCAACCGAGTCCACACAACCTAGAAACGCCCAATTTCAATTCCAGATCGCTGTTGCCATGGCCCTCCGCGGGTGGTCGCACTTCGCGCCGGATCTCCTCGTAACCGTCTCCGGCGACCTCACGGAGCTCGCGGACATAGCCCGCTTCCGCTCCGTCTGCACCACCTGGCGCGACGCGGGAGTGGAAGCCGCGGCCGCGCCTCCGTCGCAGCCCCCGTGGCTTGTCCTCCCGTCCTCCCCGTCGCCGCTCTTCTTCAACCCCTCGGAGGACCGCCTCTACCGCAACATCCATCTGCCCGTCCCCACCACGGATGCCCATCGCCGCCGCCGCCACCGCCGCCTCTCCGCGTCCCCGCACGGCTGGATCCTCGCCGTCGACCCCACCGATCTCGCCGCCTCCCTCCTCCACCCCTTCACCGGCTCCGTTCGCCCCCTCCCGCCGCTGCCCGCCTTCTTCGCGGAGACGGATGACCTGGCCTGGGACCTGTCCCCGCACAGCGTCATGGCGTCCTGCGGCGAGGTCGTCCTTGTCTGCGCCCTCGACCCTCTCACCGACTCGTGGGCCCCGGTCCCTGCCATGCCCGACTGCAACGTGAGCAGCATCAACTACGCCGGCGGCGATTTCTTCCTCTTCGAGGAGGACGCGTGCCGCACCACCATCGTCGACTCCATCACCCTCGCGGTCACGGCCGTCATCCCGCCGCCCGAAGTCGACCTCCCCACCGAGGCGCGCGTCGTGGTGGCTGGTGAGGAGCTCTTCCTTGTCGCCAAGTCCAAGTGGTCGTACCTCTTTAGTAACGACGTGGACTTTTCCAAGATCTTCTCCGTGAACCACCGGAACACCAACCCAGTCTGGCAGGACCTCACCAGCATCGGCGAGCGGGCGCTGTTTGTTGATCCTCTCCACGGGTTCGCTGTGGGGACGGCAGGGTTCGCGAATCTTGAAAGCAACACAGTCTACTCGGTTACCACCAAGGAGGCGAGCCGTTCCAGCAGTGTGAAATACAGTGTATCTGCTTTCAACCTGCAGAGCCGGACCTCTAAGAAGCTTGAATGCCGGCTGAACGAACTTGACATGGCTCAGCGTGGCAGGGCGGCGGCATCGTGGATCATACCAAGTGTGAATGAGGGCTGAATGAAGTCAGGGGAATCGGAGGTCCTGGTTCTTGTGTGACGGTGACGAATGATATCTGGCTCACGGGTCAAATCCTTGGTACCTTTGCACCTGCCTAAGTTCTGAAGGAAGTTAAAACCAACAAGGCTCTTCTATACGCTGTTCTTCTTTTGTACTGTACACATTACATGTCATTTGAGCGCTCCTAGATTCTGATCAGTCTGAAGCTTATTTCTGTGAGATGTATTTGTTGTTAGACTTTCAAGTTGCAGTGTCCACTTCTAATGCTCAAGCAGTCAAGCTGAATAGATTTTGTCATGTTAAAGTACTCCACTGGCTTGTTGATTTTCAGTGTGGTTTCAGTAATTGGACTCAGAGTCCCTTTTTATATGCGATTAATTGAAACAGAATCTCAGAAGCTGGACAATTGGAAATTTTCTTTATATTTTCATAAAATACGATGCAAATGGACTTTCATATGCATTTGTTACTATTAGAATTGTTATGCCTGCTAGCATAATGGATAACTGAGTACTAATGCCCGGCAAATGGGATCAATTTGCCTCTAGTTGATTGAACAGAAAATACAGCAGGGTTGATTGAACTGAATTTCTGGTGAAGCTTTGTGATGTGAACCCCTGAACAACAACGAAAGGACATCCGTGAGGACGATGTTTGAAAAGGATGCGCCACTTCCGATTTTCTGAAATGGTGGTACAGATACGATTGCTTGTATGTGTGGTAACGAACCAAGCTATGAATGTCATGATCATGTTCTTACTACTGGAGAAGTAAGAAGATTCAACCTAGAATGGAAAGCATGCGTACGATTTGATTAAGCGCGGCGTTGTGGTTATTGAGCAAGACGGGGCTAATTCTATTTTTGCAATGGGTACTACTAGGCGTTGGTGCACCGACCTAAAACTTTTGGCCGGTCGCCTGGCAGTCGTTTGATTCGACCATGCAAAACCGTCAGATCTTCACTTCGTCTTCTTCATACTCACGTACGGGAAATCTTTTCGCCGTCTCTGTGCCGCATCACTCCGCCCCCTCGTGTGTTGCTCCGGCGAGGGCAGAGGCGACCGATCGCTCGCACCGCGCCGCCTCCTAGCGCCGCTCCTCCAGTTGCTCATCGAAAACCTCACTCTGCCGCTCGTCAATTCCGATTGAAGATCCGCCACCAACAGGTTACAAACTCCGCGTCGTTGACAGGTTGCAATTCCAATCGTCGAACGGCGGCACCAGCCAATGCCTTTGAATCGATGTAGCAAAAACCTTCGCCAGTTGAAGCAAAAACGACGAGTTGTAGCAAAATCAACGAATTGTACCATACCAAAAAAGGGTTGCAGCTCTAGTTAACATGGATGTAGCTTTTTACATGTACAGTTGTAACAATTATGTTGGCCGATTGTAGCTTTCTGGTTGTAGGTTGAAGCCGCCTGCTATCACCGGCCACAAAGTTCACCGTGATTGGATGCAACATGTCAGTCCGTCCCATTGAAACTTTTTTTGTAACGGTCGTAGCTTTTTCGAAGCACGGTTGCAGCTTCCTAATCTCTCCAGCTGCATCCATTTGTCGTCGCCGGCTATGAAACTGCACGACTGCCGATTGTAGCAAATATCAACGCCGGTTGTAGCAAACAACTGATACAGTTGTAGCAAAAACTAGCCGAGATTCTAGTTCGCTTGTTGGTTGAAGCAGAAATCAATTATGGTTCCAACTTTCGATTTGGTCGGTTGTATAAAAAAATGGCTGGTTGCAGCTTCGTGGTCCGTTCCTCGGGGTTGAAACCATAGGAAGAGGGCAGTTCTAGCGGCGCTCGCCGGAGCACTGCTGGCGCGGTTTAGAGCGGCCGCTCGTCGTAGCAGCGTGGGGCATCGAATCGGTGGTTGCTGGCAATGGCGATGAAGACGCAAGTAGCCTGCTGGTCTAGCTTGGTTGCAGCGACTGTGGAGGTCGCCTTGTCGGAGTGGAGCCAGAAGAGATGGACCGAAGGGATGCCACGACTGAAAGGACATGGATGTCGCCTAGAGGGAGGGGGTGAATAGGCGCCTTAAAATAGTTACGGTTTAGGTTTGAACAAATGCGAAATAAAACTCGTTTAATTAGTCAAGCAAAAAACCTAAAACAACTAGGCTCACCTATGTGCACCAACAACTTATGCTAAGAAAGATAGACAACTAAGTGATAGCAAGATATATAACAAGAATCAATATGGCTATCACAAAGTAAAGTGCATAAGTAAAGGGGCTCGGGTAAGAGATAACCGAGGCATGCGGAGACGACGATGTATCCCGAAGTTCACACCCTTGCGGATGCTAATCTCCGTTCGGGGCAGTGTGGAGGCACAATGCTCCCCAACAAGCCACTAGGGCCACTGTAATCTCCTCACGCCCTCGCACAATGCAAGATGTCGTGATTCCACTAAGGGACCCTTGAGGGTGGTCACTGAACCCGTACAAACAAGGTTGGGGCAATCTCCAAAACTGAATTGGAGGCTCCCAACGACACCAAGAAGCTTCACCACAATGGATTGTGGCTCCGAGGTGACCTCAAATGCTCGGGGCAATCTCAACAACCTAATTGGAGACCCCAAAGCTTGCCCGGAGCTTTGCACCACAATGATTGAGCTCCGAGGCACCACCAACCGTCTAGGGCGCCAAAGCATCCAAGAGGAACAAGCTCTAGGGTGCTCAAACACCCTTGAGTAATAAGCTTCTCAACTTCTCACTTCCACGTATCACTGTGGAGAACTCAAACTTATGCACCAAATGCAATGGCAAGGGCACACGGAGTGCTCAAGTCCTTCTCTCCCAAATACCACCAAAGTAACTAATGCTAGGGAGGAAAATGAGAGGAAGAACGAAGAAGAACACGAAGAACTCCAAGATCTAGATCCAAGGGGTTCCCCTCACTTCGAGGAGAAAGTGATTGGTGGAAATGTGGATCTAGATCTCCTCTCTCTTTTCCCTCAAGAACTAGGATGAATCATTGGAGGGATAGAGAGTTAGCAAGCTCGAAGAAGGTCAACAATGGGGGGCAAACTCAAGCTCAAAGGATAAGGTTCAATGGGGAAGAAGACCCCCTTTTATAAGTGGGGGAAAATTTAACCGTTATGCTCACAACCCACACAGAGCGGTACTACCGCTCCAAGGAGAGGTACTACCGCAAAGGGTAGCGGTACTACCGCTTGCGAGCGATACTAAAAAAATACATCCGTGCCTACCACCGGTGGACAAAACACGAGATTTTGGTCCGGAGTGGTAGTACCGCTCTTGGAGCCGCGGTAGTACTACTCCGGAGCGGTAGTAAAAAATTACATCCGCTCTAGCCGCGGTAGTACCGTTACAGCCTTTTAAGAACAACAAAACTGCCACAACTTTTGCAAATGGACTCCGAATTCAACGAAACAAAGTTTGTTGGAAAGCTAACGACATGGGCTAACACAATCTTGATTGAAATATCAATAAGAATCAAATGAGAAAAGGCTCATAAGGAAATGATGAGAACCCTTCCTCAAATAAGACCGGTAAAACCTCCAACAACGAAAACGCAATAGACGAAGCATATGAAATCCGTTTTTGATGTACTAGAGCTTGTCACGAAGATAACCACAAGCTCAAGAACCCACATAGAGAAAAGATAACCAAGAACCAAGAAAGATGATGATGCCAAGAATGCAATGGTTTGAGCTCTCAACGAACGATACGATCAAACTACTCACTTGAGAACCCCCTTGATAGTACGACAATCGATCCTATAACCCGGTCTCTCAACTACCACCATGAGACCGGTAAAATAGAAAACCCTGTCAAGGTCATGTTGGGAGACGTAGTAGTAAATCAAAATTTTCCTACGATCATCAAGATCTATCCATGGAGAAACCAGCAACGAGAGGGGAGAGATTGCATCTTCATACCTTTGAAGATCGCTAAGCGGAAGTGTTACAAGAACGCGGTTGGTGGAGTCGTACTCGCAGCGATTCAGATCGCGGTGGATTCCGATCTCAGCGCCGAACAACGGCGCCTCCGCGTTCAACACACGTACAGCCCGATGACGTCTCCCGCACCTTGATCCAGCAAGGAGGAGGGAGAGGTTGAGGGAGAGCTCCGGCAGCACGACGGCATGGTGACGATGGAGCTACGTGAACTCCGGCAGGGCTTCGCCAAGCGCTACGGAGAACGAGGAAGAGGAAGGGTAGGGCTGCACCGAGAGAGAAAGAAGTCGTGTCTCAAAACAGCCCAAACCCTTGCATATATATAGGAGGAGGGAGAGGGAGGGCTGCCTTGGCCCCTCCTCCAAAGAGGAGAGGTTCGGCCGACCCTAGGGAAGAGTCCACCTCCCACAAGGGAGGTGGATCTCTTCCGTTTGAATCCTTTTCAGCCCTATCTCTTATCTCTAGCCACATGGGACTTTCTAGAAGGTCTTGGCCAGCCCAAAAAGGGCTGGCATAATTCCTCTAAGTGCCCACGAAATCCTTTGGTCGTCACACCCCTCCCGGGGGTCCTCCGGCACCCTCCCGGCACTCCCGGTACACTACCGATGAGCCCGAAAACTTTCCGGTGACCAAAACTGGACTTCCTATATATCAATCTTTACCTCCGGACCATTCCGGAGCTCCTCGTGACGTTCGGGATCTCATCCGGGACTCCGACAACTTTCGGTAATCACATATACCATTTCCCTATAACCCTAGCATCATCGAACCTTAAGTGTGTAGACCCTACGGGTTCGGGAGACACGTGGACATGACCGAGACACTTCTCCGGCCAATAACCAACAGCGGGATCTGGATACCCATGTTGGCTCCCACGTACTCCACGATGATCTCATCGGATGAACCACGATGTCGGGGATTCAATCAATCCCGTATTCAATTCCCTTTGTCTATCGGTATGATACTTGCCCGATATTCGATCGTCGGTATCCCTATACCTTGTTCAATCTCGTTACCGGCAAGTCTCTTTACTCGTTCCGTAATACATCATCCCATGGCTAACTCCTTAGTCACATTGAGCTCATTATGATGATGTCTTACCGAGTGGGCCCAGAGATACCTCTCCATCACACGGAGTGACAAATCCCAGTCTCGATTCGTGCCAACCCAACAGACACTTTCGGAGATACCCGTAGTGCACCTTTATAGCCACCCAGTTACGTTGTGACGTTTGGCACACCCAAAGCATTCCTACGGTATCCGGGAGTTGCACAATCTCATGGTCTAAGGAAACGATACTTGACATTGAAAAGCTTTAGCAAACGAACTACACGATCTTGTGCTATGCTTAGGATTGGGTCTTGTCCATCACATCATTCTCCTAATGATGTGATCCCGTTATCAACGACATCCAATGTCCATGGTCATGAAACCGTGACTATCTATTGATCAACGAGCTAGCCAACTAGAGGCTCACTAGGGACATGTTGTGGTCTATGTATTCACACATGTATTACGGTTTCCGGTTAACACAATTATAGCATGAACAATAGAGAATTATTATGAACAAGGAAATACAATAATAACCATTTTATTATTGCCTCTAGGGCATATTTCCAACAGTCTCCCACTTGCACTAGAGTCAATAATCTAGTTACATTGTGATGAATCGAACACCCATAGCATTCTAGTGTTGATCATGTTTTGCTCGTGAGAGAGGTTTAGTTAACGGATCTGCGACATTTAGATCCGTATGCAATTTAAAAATATCTATATCTCCCTCCTGAATGTAATCACGGATGGAATTGAAGCGGCGCTTGATGTGTCTTGTCTTCTTGTGAAACCTGGGCTCCTTCGCAAGGGCAATAGCTCCAGTGTTGTCACAGAATAGAGTCATCGGGCCCGACGCACTTGGAATCACTCCTAGATCGGTGATGAACTCCTTCATATATACTCCTTCCTTTGCTGCTTCCGAAGCAGCTATGTACTCCGCTTCACATGTAGATGCTGCCACGATGCTTTGCTTGCTGCTGCACCAGCTTACTGCCCCTCCGTTCAAAATATACACGTATCCGGTTTGCGACTTGGAGTCGTCCGGATCTGTGTCGAAGCTAGCATCGACGTAACCCTTTACGATGAGCTCTTCGGCACCTCCATATACGAGAAACATGTCCTTTGTCCTTTTCAGGTACTTCAGGATGTTCTTGACCGCTGTCCAGTGTTCCGCTCCGGGATCACTTTGGTACCTCCCTACCAAACTTATGGCAAGGTTCACATCAGGTCTGGTACACAGCATGGCATACATAATAGAGCCTATGGCTATAGCATAGGGGATGACACTCATCTTTTATCTATCCTTTGCCGTGGTCAGGCATTGAGTCGTACTCAATCTCACACCTTGTAACACAGGCAAGAACCCCTTCTTGGACTGATCCATATTGAACTTCTTCAATATCTTTTCAAGGTATGTGCTTTGTGAAAGACCTATGAGGCGTCTCGATCTATCTCTATAGGTCTTAATACCTAATATGTAAGCAACTTCTCCAAGGTCCTTCATTGAAAAACACTTATTCAAGTAGGCCTTTACACTTTCCAAGAGTTCTATATCATTTCCCATTATCAGTATGGCATCCACATATAATACGAGAAATGCTACAGAACTCCCACTCACTTTCTTGTAAATACAGGGTTCTTCATAAACCTGTACAAACCCAAACGCTTTAATCACTTCATTAAAGCGAATGTTCCAACTCCGAGATGCTTGCACCAGCCCATAGATGGAGCGCTAGAGCTTGCATACCTTGTTAGCATCTTTAGGATCGACAAAACCTTCCGGCTGCATCATATACAGTTCTTCCTTGAGGAAGCCATTAAGGAATGTCGTTTTGACGTCCATTTGCCAGATCTCATAATCATAAAATGCGGCAATCGCTAACATGATTCGGACAAACTTCAGCATCGCTACGGGTTAGAAAGTCTCATCGTAGCCAACTCCTTGAACTTGTCGATAACCCTTAGCGACAAGCCGAGCCTTATAGACGGTCACATTACCATCCGCGTCAGTCTTCTTCTTAAAGATCCATTTATTTTCAATGGCTTTCTTATCATCAGGCAAGTCCACCAAAGTCCATACTTTGTTCTCATACATGGATCCTATCTCGGATTTCATGGCTTCAAGCCATTTGTTGGAATCCGGGTCCGCCATCGCTTCTTCATAGTTCGAAGGTTCACCGTTGTCTAACAACATGATCTCTAGGACAGGGTTGCCGTACCACTCTGGTGCGGAACGTGTCCTAATGGACCTTCGATGTTCAATAGTAACTTGATCTGAAGTTTCATGATCATCATCATTAACTTCCTCTCCAGCCGGTGCAGGCTCCACAGAAACAACTTCCTGTGCTGCGCTACTCTCCCTTTCGAGTGGAGGTACAATTACCTCATCAAGTTCTATTTTCCTCCCACTTACTTCTTTCGAGAGAAACTCTTTCTCGAGAAAGGATCCATTCTTGGCAACAAAGATTTTGCCCTCGGATCATAGGTAGAAGGTATACCCAATAGTCTCTTTGGGATATCCTATGAAGACGCACTTTTCCGCTTTGGGTTCGAGCTTCTCAGGTTGAAGTTTCTTCACATAAGCATCACATCCCCAAACTTTTAGAAACGACAGCTTAGGTTTCTTTCCAAACCATAATTCATATGGTGTCGTATCAACAGATTTTGACGGTGCCCTATTTAAAGTGAATGCGACAGTCTCTAATGCATATCCCCAGAATGATAGCGGTAAGTCGGTAAGAGACATCATAGATCGTACCATATCTAATAGAGTGCGATTACGACGTTCAGACACACCATTTCGCTGAGGTGTGCCAGGCGGCGTGAGTTGTGAAACAATTCCACATTTCCTTAGGTGTGTGCCAAACTCGTGACTTAAATATTCTCCGCCACGATTAGATCGTAGGCACTTTATTTTCCTGTCATGTTGATTCTCTACCTCACTCTGAAATTCCTTGAACCTTTCAAAAGTTTCAGACTTATGTTTCATTAAGTAGACATACCCATATCTACTCAAGTCATCAGTGAGGGTGAGAACATAACGGTAGCCACCACGAGCCTCGACACTCATTGGACCGCATACATCGGTATGTATTATTTCCAATAAGTCATTTGCTCGCTCCATTGTTCCGGAGAACGGAGTCTTGGTCATCTTGCCCATGAGGCATGGTTCGCACGTCTCAAATGATTCAAAATCAAGAGACTCCAAAAGTCCATTAGTATGGAGCTTCTTCATGCGTTTGACACCAATATGACCAAGGCGGCAGTGCCACATGTAAGTGGGACTATCGTTATCAACCTTACACTTTTTGGTACTCACACTATGGACATGTGTAACATCACGTTCGAGATTCATCAAAAATAAACCATTGACCAGCGGGGCATGACCATAAAACATTTCTCTCATATAAATAGAACAACCATTATTCTCAGATTTAAATGAGTAGCCATCTCGCATTAAGCGAGATCCAGATACAATGTTCATGCTCAAAGCTGGTAGTAAATAACAATTATTAATGTTTAACACTAATCCTGAAGGTAGATGCAGAGGTAGCGTGCCGACGGCGATCACAACGACCTTGGAACCATTCCCGACGCGCATCGTCACCTCGTCCTTTGCCAGCCTCCGCTTATTCCGCAGCTCCTGCTTGGAGTTACAAATGTGAGCAACTGCACCAGTATCAAATACCCAGGAGCTACTACGAGCGCTGGTTAGGTACACATCAATAACAAGTATATCACATATACCTTTAATGTTGCCGTCCTTCTTATCCGCTAAGTACTTGGGGCAGTTCCGCTTCTAGCGACCGGTACCCTTGTAGTAAAAGCACTCAGTCTCAGGCTTGGGTCCATGCTTGTTCTTCTTCTTCCCGGCAACTTGCTTACCGGGCGCGGCAACATCTTTGCCATCCTTCTTGAAGTTCTTCTTACCCTTGCCTTTCTTGAAACTAGTGGTCTTATTTACCATCAACACTTGATGCTCCTTTTTGATCTCGACCTCTGCTGATTTCAGCATCGAGTACAACTCAGGAATGGACTTCTCCATCCCTTGCATGTTGTAGTTCATCACAAAGCTCTTGTAGCTAGGTGGAAGCGACTGGAGGATTCTGTCAATGACCGAGTCATCCGGGAGATTAACTCCCAGCTGAGTCAAGCGGGTGTATAGCCAAGACATCTTGAGGATGTGCTCACTGACAGAACTATTCTCCTCCATCTTACAGCTGAAGAACTTGTCGGAGACGTCATATCTCTCGACCCAGGCATGAGCTTGGAAAACCAGTTTCGGCTCTTGGAACATCTCATATGCTCCGTGTTGCTCAAAACACTTTTGGAGCCCCGGTTCTAAACTGTAAAGCATGCCGCACTGAACAATGGAGTAATCATCGCAGCGAGAATGCCAAGCGTTCGCAACATCTTGCTCTGCTGGGAGAAGGGGTGGGTCACCTAGTGGTGCATCAAGGACATACAATTTCTTGGAAGCTATGAGGATGATCCTCAAGCCATGGACCCAGTCCGCATAGTTGCTTCCATCATCTTTCAGCTTGGTTTTCTCTAGGAACGCGTTGAGATTGAGGGTGACATTCGCGTTGGCCATTGGATCTACAATATAGATTGTAAAGGTAATTTTAGACTAAGTTCATGATAATTAAGTTCACATAATCAAATTATTTAATGAACTCCCACTTAGATAGACATCTGTCTAGTCATCCAAGTGACACATGATCCATGTCAACTAGCCCGTGTCCGATCATCACGAGAGACGGACTAGTCATCCATGGTGAACATCTCCATGTTGATCGTATCGTCCATACGACTCATGTTCGACCTTTCGGTCTTCCGTGTTCCGAGGCCATGTCTGTTCATGCTAGGCTCGTCAAGTCAACCTAAGTGTTTTGCGTGTGTAAATCTGGCTTACACCCGTTGTATGCGAACGTTAGAACCTATCACACCCGATCATCACGTGGTGCTTCGGAACAACGATCCTTAGCAACGGTGCACAGTTAGGCTGAACACTTTTCTTGAAATTTTAGTGAGAGATCATCTTATTTACTACCGTCGTTCTAAGCAAATAAGATGTAAACATGATAAACATCACATGCAATCAATATAGTGACATGATATGGCCATTATCATCTTGCTCCTTTGATCTCCATCTTCGAGGCACCATGATCATCACTGTCACCGGCACGACACCATGATCTCCATCATCATGATCTCCATCACTGTGTCTTCATGAAGTTGTCTTGCCAACTATTACTTCTACCACTATGACTAACGTTTAGCAATAAAGTAAAGTAATTACATGGCGTTTATGATTGACACGCAGGTCATACAATAAAATAAGACAACTCCTATGGCTCCTGCCGGTTGTCATACTCATCGACATGCAAGTCGTGAATCCTATTACAAGAACATGATCAATCTCATACATCACAATGCATCACATCACATCCTTTGGCCATATCACATCACAAGGCATATGCTGCAAAAACAAGTTAGACGTCCTCTAATTTGTAGTTGCAAGTTTTTACGTGGCTGCTATAGGTTACTAGCAAGAACGTTTCTTACCTATGCCAAAACCACAACGTGATATGCCAATTGCTATTTACCCTCATAAGGACCCTTTTCATCGAATCCAATCCGACTAAGGTGGGAGAGACAGACACCCGCTAGCCACCTTATGCAACAAGTGCATGTCAGGCGGTGGAACCAGTCTCATGTAAGCGTACGTGTAAGGTCGGTCCGGGCCGCTTCATCCCACAATACCGCCGAATCAAGATAAGACTAGTAGTGTAAGAAAATTAACAAAATTGACGCCCACAACTGCTTTGTGTTCTACTTGTGCATAGATTCTACGCATAGACCTAGCTCATGATACCACTGTTGGGAGACGTAGTAGTAAATCAAAATTTTCCTACGATCACCAAGATCTATCCATGGAGAAACCAGCAACGAGAGGGGAGAGATTGCATCTTCATACCTTTGAATATCGCTAAGCGGAAGCATTACAAGAACGTGGTTGGTGGAGTCATACTCGCAGCGATTCAGATCGCGGTGGATTCCGATCTCAGCGCCGAACAACGGCGCCTCCGCGTTCAACACACGTACAACCCGGTGACGTCTCCCGCACCTTGATCCAGCAAGGAGGAGGGAGAGGTTGAGGGAGAGCTCCGGCAGCACAACGGCATGGTGACGGTGGAGCTATGTGAACTCCGGCAGGGCTTCGCCAAGCGCTACGGAGAACGAGGAAGAGGAAGGGTAGGGCTACACCAAGAGACAAAGAAGTCGTGTCTCAAAACAGACCAAAACCTTGCATATATATAGGAGGAGGGAGAGGGAGGGCTGCCTTGTCCCCTCCTGCAAAGAGGAGAGGTTCGGCCGACCCTAGGGAAGAGTCCACCTCCCACAAGGGAGGTGGATCTCTTCCTTTTGAATCCTTTTCAGCCCTATCTCTTATCTCCAGCCACATGGGCCTTTCTAGAAGGTCTTGGCCAGCCCAAAAAGGGCTGGCACACTTCCTCTAAGTTCCCACGAAATCCTTTGGTCGTCACACCCCTCCCGGGGGTCCTCCGGCACCCTCCCGACACTCCCGGTACACTACCGATGACCCCGAAAACTTTCCGGTGACCAAAACTGGACTTCCTATATATCAATGTTTACCTACGGACCATTCCGGAGCTCCTCGTGACGTCCGGGATCTCATCCGGGACTCTGAACAAATTTTGGTAATCACGTATACCATTTCCCTATAACCCTAGCGTCATCGAACCTTAAGTGTGTAGACCCTACGGGTTCGGGAGACACGTGGACATGACCGAGACACTTCTCCGGCCAATAACCAACAGCAGGATCTGGATACACATGTTGGCTCCCATGTACTCCATGATGATCTCATCGGATGAACCACGATGTCGGGGATTCAATCAATCCCGTATTCAATTCCCTTTGTCTATCGGTATGATACTTTCCCGAGATTCGATCGTCGGTATCCCTATACCTTGTTCAATCTCGTTACCGGCAAGTCTCTTTACTCGTTCCGTAATACATCATCCCGTGGCTAACTCCTTAGTCACATTGAGCTCATTATGATGATGTCTTACCGAGTGGGCCTAGAGATACCTCTCCGTCACACGGAGTGACAAATCCCAGTCTCGATTCGTGCCAACCCAACAGACACTTTTGGAGATACCCGTAGTGCACCTTTATAGCCACCCAGTTACGTTGTGACGTTTGGCACACCCAAAGCATTCCTACGGTATCCGGGAGTTGCACAATCTCATGGTCTAAGGAAACGATACTTGACATTGAAAAGCTTTAGCAAACGAACTACACGATCTTGTGCTATGCTTAGGATTGGGTCTTGTCCATCACATCATTCTCCTAATGATGTGATCCCGTTATCAACGACATCCAATGTCCATGGTCATGAAACCGTGACCATCTATTGATCAACGAGCTAGCCAACTAGAGGCTCACTAGGGACATGTTGTGGTCTATGTATTCACACATGTATTACGGTTTCCGGTTAACACAATTATAGCATGAACAATAGACAATTATTATGAACAAGGAAATACAATAATAACCATTTTATTATTGCCTCTAGGGCATATTTCCAACAGGTCAAACCTTAGCCTTGCGCAT
This sequence comes from Hordeum marinum, assembly GCA_022496015.1. Classification (NCBI taxonomy): domain Eukaryota; kingdom Viridiplantae; phylum Streptophyta; class Magnoliopsida; order Poales; family Poaceae; genus Hordeum; species Hordeum marinum. The sequence goes on from CM039677.1 coordinate 325,479,648, forward strand.
AGTCCACTCGAGCTAGATGATGACGATCTTGACTTCCTCAAGATGGACCACCTTTCTTGATTGCGTTAGCTTGATGAAGGCTAGATGATTGCTCCCCATACTCCACTATGGGTGAGCCACTCTTCGGCACATCTTCACAAGTCCATTGTCACCACAATGAACGGCGAGCCTCAAGCATGATCTCTCTGTGATGCTTCACTTGAGCTTATACATCACAAGCTTGATGACGATCTCCACTTGATGTCATCTTCCGTGGGATGTATGGGATCTACCTCTTGATGCAAGCACATGGAAATATACCTAACCCCACAAAGAACTCTCATGTAGACCATGGGTTAGTAGACAAAGTGTAATGGAAAATGCTTACCACACCATGTGATCACTTGATCCCTCTCGGTACATCTTCTACGCTTTGGGTGTTGATCAACTGGATTCACTTTTTGACTTAGTCTTGATCAACCTTGTATCTTAGCTTCTCTCTTCATAAAGATGATGTCTTTAAGGTAAACATTAATGCTTACACAATATTCTTCTTCAAGACATGCTTGCAATAATCTCAACTCCCACATGACCAATCTTTGGATAAACCTTGAATACCACCTTGGTCACCATATAAACTCATTGAAACCAACAGATGGACTTCAATAAGTACCCACGGACAAATCCTTAGAATATAACTCAAGGCAACCATTATTCCATAGGGATTGTCATCAATTACCCAAAACCACACATGGATAAATGTGCTCTTACAATCTCCCCCATTTTGGTAATTGATGACAACCACTTTCAAGAGAGTTTATATAAGGAAATAACTACAACCAAGCACACATAAATGCAAAGCAATGCATGGATGTGAGATGCAAATTCTTAAGCAATAAAAGCAAAACTCTCTAAGCTTTCCAAACTAAACTCTCTAAACTTCTCCCCCATTGGCATCGATTGCTAAAATGGGCGAAAAGCTTAGAAAGCCAGTATAATAGGTGTTTCTCCAAAAGGTTTGTATTTCTCAGAGTAAGTGTTCAAATAAATACACAAATCCAATGATAATTAGTTGGAGAAAGACAAACTATATTGAGAACCCAAAGAATGCAAAAAGGATCGTATGGCACAAAGACATACGCCGGAGTGAAGAGGGCAATCAAAAAAATACTAATTGGAACAATCAATCACACGGACCTACGAGCCACATGAATAAAAGATATTATGATATGGTCAAAATAGTGTTTATAAAAACTAGAGGAGCTCCCCATGATTTGTGCACAATTAAGAATTTTTTGTATTTGAATGTAAGTGTAGCGACCCGACTCAAAACGAGTCAAGCCTCTCTGTGCTAGTGCCATCCCTGGATCAGTATGCTGACACACACAATACATCAATGTATATATCAAAGTGCAATCACATGTAAATAGCATAAAGTTGATATATACCTCTTAAATCACAGCGGAAACAATCAACGGGAGTGGAGTCCCAATAAACACCAACGGCAGGTTGAGTATAGATCGTAACCCTGAATCGTACTCTTACTCGTCATAGAAAAGTATCTGCAACATAAGACGTTGCAGCCGTGTAGGTCAGTACATTGAATGTACCGGCAAGATCACCATACAATGATAAAGGCTATTCTATATGCAAAAGGCTTTGTGGCTCTATGTCTGAGTTTTTGCAGGAAAACTGGTTTTATTTTTCCTACAACAAAGGAGTGAAACGAAAATCCCTACTAACAGTTGGTTGTTAATGAGATGGTTCCGCCAACCAATTCTCATATCCTAAAAATTATTAATAGACCCACTCATCATAAAATTTATTAATGGTGTTGAGAATGGCTGATAGTATCATCTCCGGTGCTCATGTTGTCCGTAGCCGGGGACACGGCTAATCAATTAGTTTGACACTCTGCAGAGGTTTGTACACTTTACCCGCAAGAATCGATCCCTCCCGTTATGTCCTCGCACTACCTGGTGTTTGAGAATGGGACGATTGAAACATGGTCTTCCATAGTGATCCTCCGATAGAAAGTCAGTGCCCATCCAAATCCTATCGTTTTTCTACAACTCGTAGAAACTGACCTACCAGAGTCACCACTAGGGTCAACCAAGCCAGAGCCCATATTGACTTGCGGTTGCACACGTAAGATTTCCGGCCTTGAAGTATCCATCCATCTCTTTGAGCCTGGGTGGCATTTCGTTGGGATGATCACAGGTAGATACCAGGATTCCCGCGCATAACCATGATAGATATTAGGCTGCCAAAATGCATGTCCAATCCACCCAGAGGTATATTGAGTCCTTGAAGTCTTGAAGTCTTGATCATCATGCATGTCTTGAAATAATTAATTAACCTCACAACACTCCTGAATCTCACAACCAACCCCGTCTACTAAGGCATAGCAATTGTATGTAACGTCCCTTCCCGGGCAAGTGGTAACAGGATGTTGGGTTTCTCCTACCTCATGATACTACTAAAATCTCAAGCTCAATATCCTACTGGATGTAGATGGAAAGATTGATTCTAATACAAATAAAACATAGGTAATGTAAGGTGATCAAAGTGAACTTGCCTGTACCGTTGATGAAGAATAATATCGCTCTCAGAAATAACTTGATAGAACTATTCGTCACCCTCCGATGAAAATCTATATAATCAAACATTGCATTCATATAAGCAATCATACTAGAAATCCATACTAACAATAAAAAAGGTAACACAAAAAACCAAAACACAAAAGGGTTGTGATGAAGGAAATACTTAAGACAAAAGTTAAAATAACAAAACTTCATCTAATCAATCATGTGTAGTTTTCCCTACAAATAACCTATTTTCATAAGTAACAAAACAAAACAAAGTAAAATATAACAAAAGTATTTTAGTAAATATTTTATTAGCAAAAAGAATTACTTTTAAAGAACAAGTAAGAACTATGAAAACAACACACTAAACACCATAAGTTTTCTAGCTAATAAACATAACAACAAGTAAAACAATAAAATATTAAAAGAAAAGAAAACAAAATATATAACAACTAAGTTAATAGAAAGTGAAACTTGTAAAACAAATTTTAAAAATATTTTCAAATAAGAAATCAAACTAGCAAGGAAATCAATTTGCATGTTACTATGAAACTAGAATTGATTTCATGCTATAAAAATAATAAATGACATAAAAATAAACTTGGTTGAAATACTACTGCTAACTAACAGAAAACAAAGTAAAATTTGTCAACTAATATAAAAGAAAATAAATTAAAACAATTTAAAACAAAAGAAATAGAAATAAACCTAAAAAGAACTAAAACATAATCTGTTTTGCTTGAAACCCTAATTTAAAATATTCTAGAAATTCTAAAATTCTACCTACTATTAAATAAGATCACTAGTGACCAGTAGCAAAAAGAATCAACCAAAAATCTATTTTTTAAACTCAAGATATTCAGAAAATAAGATTTGAATCAAATAGTTTGAATTCAAATTTATATTATTCAAATATAGCCAAACTTTATATCTACAGAAACTAGATAAAATTGTAACAACATGCAAAGAGAATCACTCAAAAATACTAAAAACTCAAAAAGATATATCAAAACTAAAAACATAATTATATCTGTTTTTAAAACAGACATTAAAATAAATTGAAAACATCTACAGGCCGGTTAGTGTACACGTGGCAGCTCCTGGTTCGCTACGGACTGTAAGCGCGGGGCTAAACGAACGGACGGCCGAACCATAAAAAAATGGTTCATCTGGTATTAACTAAACAGAAAAACCGGTCGGTTTATTTAACCTAAACTGAAGAGGTATGCATGGTCTAATTGGGGCCGTTGGAATAAGATTGAACGGGGGGGGGGGGGACGAAGGGGGGGCTCACCGCGGTGGGCATGGCTGGCGGTGGTGGTCTCCGATGACGGCTATGTCTCGGGCGTGAACGGGGGCGTCGCTTCGGAGGGTCTCTAGTGTTGGCGATGGCACCGGTTGACGCAGGCGAGGATGGCGAGCACGCTGGTGGCCTTGGAGTCGGTGCAAGTGGTCGAAGGCGTCGACGGTGAGCTCCCAGGCGACGGTGTCGGCGGGTGGTCGACGGGGAGGTCGCTCCGATGGCTCTGGAGATCGAGTGGGTGCACGGGAAGGTGCAGGCAAGGGTGGCAGAGAGGTTGGTGGGCTTAGGATGGTGACGAGGTGGTCGGGGTGGTGCGGTATGATGGCAATGTTGCGGCGGCGGGGCTGTACTCCGGCGAGCAATATCGGGCGAGGTTGGGCGTCGGGGTGAGAGATCAGGGGAGGAATGGGTGCGGGGCTTGTGGCTTTTATAGACCTGGGGTCAGAGGTGCTCGGAGGGAAGGGGATCAACGAGATCCCGTCAGATCCGAGGCGGTCGCCAGCGAAGGAAAGAGGAGGTGAGGGAAAGGAAGGAGAAGAGCGCCGGGCGAGGGGATCAACCAGTGGGCTAGGCATGTGAGTGAGGGAGAGGGAGACTGTGCGGGATCGGGTGGCCAATCCAAAAAGATTCGGATCTGGCGAAGGAGGTTTGGGCCGGCACATTTCCATTTGGGCCTCGGAGGTTTCCTAATTAAAAGTATTTGTTTCCTTTTACAAAAACAAAACACAAAAGGAAACATAAATGAATGAAAACCTAAAATAGTTTTATATAGACCTATTATATATCAAAATGACCAGAAAAATAAAATCTAAAAGGTGAACATATTTTCATTGTCAAATAAAATTCTTACAAAATAAGACAAATCAAAGAGTGCTATTGTTTTAAATAAAAGGCAAATAAAACATTTTTAAAATACCAAAATGGCTTCAAATTCATTTATCTCCATTTTTATACTCAAGGAATCATTTTACCCTATTTTCCATATATTTTATTAATGGACAAAAATAAATTTTAAAACCACTTTCAAAAATGGCTTTCAAACCCTTTTGTGAAATATTTCAAAAATAGTTTTCTGAGTTTTATAAATTCAAATATGATTGAAATGGCCCCTGGTTTGGAGTGTCATATTACTCCTCTCAATTTCCAAGGGTATTTGAATTCTTTCAAAATTTAAAATGGAATCAAATACGAAATGGATTCCAAAAACAAAAATTCAGTGATTTTCAAATCCACTTTTCAAATTCCTTGTTTATGAAGAAGTCATGTTATCTTCTCTCTAGGGTTTTGTGATGAAATGAGTTTGAATTCAAAAGCACATGGGAAAGTCATGTCATTCCCACTCATTCAAAAGTTTTAAAAGTTTCAAATTTCACTCAAATTCAATCACTCATTCAAACAAACACTAATTTTAATATTTATTATAACATTCCAAAATTTGGGATGTTACAAACCTACCACACTTAAAATGAATCTCGTCCTCGAGATTCAAAAAGGCTAGAAAGAAAAGCTTAGGGTTTGGGGGTCTTCTTAGCAATTCCATTGACCTGGAAGTGTGGGGCTACCACACTTAAAATGAGCGTTACTGGTTCCTCAAAATCTTGACCGTCCTCTGGGTGCATTTGTCTCTTCACATTCTTTACGATAGCTCCTTCGGTGATGCTCTTCCGTTTAAATCAAAATCTTGTGTTCTCATAACAAAAATGTATTTCCTCCGATACTGGGTCTTCTTAACTGAGAGGTCTCATGATCATTCTAAATAACTTATCGAAGATCTCATGGTGGTCTACCATTAGTGGTTATCCTGCAGTGAAAATGGGTCTTGGTTTCATTCCTCACCATAAAATTCCTACGTGTGACAACAACTGCCATGTACAAGGGGTTTTCATCATACCATTCTGAGGCTTAAACAAAAGCTTCAAATAACATCGTCTCTTTACTATGGGTAAGTCACTCAGATTTACCATTCAGAATAGCAAGAGAATGATAAGAGTAAGTCGTCATGGTGGCCAAGCCATGTCGCACTGAAATCATTACCTTGTATAAGGTTTAGTGAATCTCATATTCTAACACTTGGGCTTCCTCACAAGCATTGCAGAAATTTCTGTTGTCAACGAACAAAGTTTGGATAGATCCATTGGTTCTACAAGCTGAGCAAAAACACCTATCGTTTCTTCACAACTCTCAGGTTATCGTATACTCCTAAGAAAACGTTTGCTAATCCAATCACAACTTCTTGCTTCATGATCTTTGGGGTAACCTTCATGAAACCGTGAGATCCATCCTTGATGCAGGTTCTATTCCTTGAATATGTTTTCCTTTCCATTGGTCTGTTTACCAATAAAAGTTTTGGGTCATCATATTCAAAATCGAAGGTATATTATTTCAGGAGTTGTCATCCACATAGTTGGATATGGTTCCACATTCTCTACACCCGTAGTCACTTATCCAAACTCCTTAATAGGAATGGTACTTTCTTTATTCATTCGTCGATGTGGTTACTACCACACTTAAAATGAAATGTACACATGCCTGTATAGACCATATTTTCTCATATCCTCAAAAATGGTCAGAGATCCTTGTTCATAGAGTAACAACTCATATAACTCAACATAGGAGAATCACGACACCATAAATTCCATTGACTCATGAATTCATTACAAACTCTGAGACTTTCGTGACATTACTTCAAAAATGTTAAGAGTGCTACCTACTACATTTATTACTTCTGAAAATCCAAAACTCAAACTACTCATGTTTAGCCTTCTTCTCTAGGCAGATATAGGAGTAGTGTCCTGTCTTGTTGCACCGATGACATGTAATGTGGCTCAGATCCTTCCGTGTAGAAAACCACGGAGTCTTCTTCTTCTTCTTGGGTTGGGTTCCTTTACTGAAGCTTGGCTCATACCTCTTGCAAAAATAGGGTGGCCTCTCCAAGCTACAATGCAAACATCTGATGCCTCCGCTTACTTGGCCTTTCTTCTTGTCGAAGTTGAGCATTCCTTCTATCTCATGAGGATCATATTGCACTTCTTCTATCGAGAAGTTTCCCAGATACTCTTTTCTTTCCTTCGTACAGTCCTGTGAGAAAGGTCCTTCTTCTCAACATGAATAGCAGGCATTGGAGTAAAATCTGGTTAAGCCTTCTCCATTAGGGTCTTCAACATCTTCCTTCATTACAGGTTCTCCTAAATTTTCTCTGAAGGCTTCCTTCATGGCTTCCTTCTGCTGCTTGATGACTTCTTGTACCTTGGGGTACATTTGGCATTGAGTCGGGTAATGAGTAGGTCCTTCACACAAGAAACATGTCACCTGCACAGTTGGGCATTCCTCAGCTCGGTGATTTTCTTCACAATGAGGGCATCGTTCCTTGTGTTCTTCATGGGCGTGTCCTATCTCTCCACATATCTTGCATGCACGAATCTTCTTCACATCTTTGCAACGAGGCTTCTGGGTATTGGTGACAACATGAGACTTTTGCAGAGTCATCTTGAATTCTTCCCAAGGGATGGATGCTTGCCTATCATGGATAGCTTCATGCATGTTCCACTATTTTGCAGCACCTTTTGCAAAGTACCGAAGAGCATACTAGACCATCTCGTTCCTTGCAACATGGTTACTCCTTAGGTGATCCTCCATGTTCTGAATCCATTCTTCTGTCTCTAACCGAGTCATCGATCCAGAATAAACAAGTCCAGCTTCATACATCATCTATTGGGTCCAACGTTTGGGGGATGAGATGGGTAAGAGAGAGAAAGATACAAAGAACATAAAGCCACAAAACATCAAAATCTCTAGTCCACACATTCATAAAGTTCAATCAATACTATAGTATCGCCACCCACACAAGGTTGGTATGGTCGATCACTCAAATTGTAAAAACATTTATCTTCTATTCTCTCATGGTGGGGCTACTACTAAGCTAGTCTATACCATGTCTTCGTCTTCAGTTCGCTTCTTCTAGTCATGCTTGATATTCTCAAGTTCTTCTGCCAAATTTTCCCTGTTGATGCGGAGTTTCTGGTGTCGTCCCTGTAGTTCCAGGAGTTGGTTCTTGAGCTTCTGAATTTCAACATCTCCAGCATGTGCCATGGCCCGACTGTTCTTCAAGTCTTGACGAAGCTTCTGAATCTCAGGATCATGTTTCTTCAGATTGGCTACCTTCAGCTTCTTGTTCTGAAGGTTCTCACGAAGTGCTTCGTTCTCAAATAATTCTGAGAGAAGGTCCATTTGAAGGTTCTTGATGTAGTGCTCTAGTTCTTGATTGTACACAAGTACGGGTGAAAACTTCATCTTTTGTTTGTCGGTCAGGATGATGAGTGCTCCATCAGGCTTCTGCTATCCAAGCCTTCCAAAGTAGTGGGCACTTAACTTGGCACGATGACAATAGCTCAAACGGGCGGTAGCATCATGGACGGCGGTGTTCATGCCCATCTCACATTCGTGGCTCAAGGTGCCATAGTTGATGTCTTCAGTCTTGGGGTCTTCTTTACGTCCAAAACTTTAGTTCTGATGCCCCAGAATCTAGACTTCCTCCCAGTCACCTTGATCTCAGGTATCAGGAGCCTCACCATCTGCACTAGCTCCATGAGGAATGAGCCTCCGAGAACATCCTCGTAGTCCTCCCTTTTGTGCAGGGTGTAGTTCTCCGTCTACAGTTTGAAACAGGGAGGGTTCAGTAAAAGAATTTAGATGTTACGGGAGTAGTGAAAACAAAAGTTGTTCCTATCAAGGTCTTCCTATTTCTAATCCATTTCCTAGGGTCACGTCCTATAGTCAACATGTGCTCTGATACCATTTCTGTAGCGACCCGACTCAAAACGAGTCAAGTCTCTCTGTGTTAGTGCCATCCCTGGATCAGTATGCTGGCACACACAGTACATCAATGTATATATCAAAGTGCAATCATATGTAAATAGCGTAAAGTTGATATATACCTCTTAAATCACAGCGGAAACAGTCAACGGGAGTGGAGTCCCAATAAACAGCAACGACAGGTTTAGTGTAGACCGTATCCCTGAATCATACTCTTACTCGTCCTAGAAAAGTATCTGCAACATAAGACGTTGCAGACGTGTAGGTTAGTACATTGAATGTACCGACAACATCACCATAGAATGATAAAGGCTATTCTATATGCAAAAGGCTTTGTGGCTCTATGTCTGAGTTTTTGCAGAAAAGTTGGTTTTATTTTCCTTACAACAAAGGAGTGAAACGAAAACCCCTACTAACAGTTGGTTGTTAATGAGATGGTTCCACCAACCAATTCTCATGTCCGAAAAATTATTAATAGACCCACTCATCATAAAAAAAATTAATTGTGTTGAGAATGGCTGATAGTATCATCTCCGGTGCTCATGTTGTCCGTAATCGGGGACACAGCTAATCGATTAGTTTGACACTCTGCAGAGGTTTATACACTTTACCCGCAAGAATCGGTCCCTCCCGTTATGTCCTCGCACTACCTGGTGTTTGAGAACAGGACGATCGAAACATGGTCTTCCATAGTGATCCTCCGATAGAAAGTCAGTGCCCATCCAAATCCTATCGTTCTTCTACATCTCGTAGCAACTGACCTATCGGAGTCACCACTAGGGTCAACCAAGCTAGAGCCCATATGGACTTGTGGTTGCACACGTAAGCTTTTCGGCCTTGAAGTATCCATCCATCTCTTTGAGCCTGGGTGGCATTCTGTTGGGATGATCACAGGTAGATACCAGGATTCCCGGGCATAACCATGATAGGTATCAAGCTGCCAAAATGCATGTCCAATCCACCCAGAGGTATATTGAGTCCTTGAAGTCTTGAAGTCTTGATCATCATGCATGTCTTGAAATAATTAATTAACCTCACAACACTCCTGAATCTCACAACTAACCCCGTCTACTAAAGCATAGCAATTGTATGTAACGTCCCTTCCCGGGCAAGTGGTAACAGGATGTTGGGTTTCTCCTACCTCATGATACTACTACAAGCTCAAGCTCAATATCCTATTGGATGTAGATGGAAAGATTGATTCTAATACAAATAAAACATAGGTAATGTAAGGTGATCAAAGTGAACTTGCCTGTACGGTTGATGAAGAATAATATCGCTCTCAAAAATAACTTGATAGAACTATTCGTCACTCTCCGGTGAAAATGTACATAATCAAACATTGCATTCACATAAGCAATCATACTAGCAATCAATGCTATCAATCAAAAAGGTAACACAAAAAACCAAAACACAAAAGGGTTGTGATGAAGGAAATACTTAAGACAAAAGTTAAAATAACAAAACTTCATCTAATCAACCATGTGTAGTTTTCCCTACAAATAACCTATTTTCAAAAGTAACAAAACAAAAACAAGTAAAATATAACAAAAGTATTTTAGTAAATATTTTATTAGCAAAAATAATTACTTTTAAAGAACAAGTAAGAACTATGAAAACAACACACTAAACACCATAAGTTTTCTAGCTAATAAACATAACAACAAGTAAAACAATAAAATATTAAAATAAAAGAAAACAAAATATATAACGACTAAGTTAACAGAAAGTGAAACTTGTAAAAAAAAATTTAAAAATATTTTCAAATAAGAAATCAAACTAGCAAGGAAACCAATTTGCAAGTTATTATGAAACTAGAATTGATTTCATGCTATAAAAATAATAAATGACATAAAAATAAACTTGGTTGAAATACTACTGCTAACTAACAGAAAACAAAGTAAAATTTGTTAACTAATATAAAAGAAAATAAATTAAAACAATTTAAAACAAAAGAAATAGAAATAAACCTAAAAAGAACTAAAATAGAATCTGTTTTGCTTGAAACCCTAATTTAAAATATTGTAGAAATTGTAAAACTCTACCTACTGCTAAATAAGATCACTAGTGACCAGTAGCAAAAAGAATCAACCAAAAAATCTATCTTTAAACTCAAGATATTCAGAAAATAAGATTTGAATCAAATCTGTTTGAATTCAAATTTAGATTATTCAAATATAGCCAAACTTTATATCTACAGAAACTAGATAAAATTTGTAACCACATGCAAAAAGAATCACTCAAAAATACTAAAAACTCTAAAAGATATATCAAAACTAAAAACAGAATTGTTTTGTTTTTAAAGCAAACATCTACAGGCCGGTTAGTGTACACGTGGCAGCTCCTGGTTCGCTACGGACTGTAAGCGCGGGGCTAAACGAACGGACGGCCGAACCATAAAAAAACGGTTCGTCTGGTATTAACTAAATAGGAAAACCGGTCGGTTTATTTAACCTAAACCGAAGAGGTATGCATGGTCTAATCGGGGCCGTTGGAATCAGGTTGAACGGGGCGGGGGGGGGGGGGGGGGGGTGAAGGGGGGCTCACCACGGTGGGGATGGCCGGCGGTGGTGGTCTCCGGCGATGGCGACGTCTCGGGCGTGAATGGGGGCGTCGCTCTGGGGGGTCTTCGGTGTTGGCGATGGCACCGGTTGACGCAGGCAAGGATGGCGAGCACGCTGGTGGCCTTGGCGTCGGCGCAGGTGGTCGGAGGCGTCGACGGTGAGCTCCGAGGTGGCGGTGGCGTCAGGTGGTCGATGGGGAGGTCGCTTTGGTGGCTCTAGAGATCGAGCGGGTGCACGGGGAGGTGCGGGAGAGGGTGGTGGAGAAGTTAGTGGGCTCAGGATGGTGACAAGGTGGTCGGGGTGGTGCGGTATGATGGCAATGGTGCGGCGGCGGGGCTCTACTCCGGCAAGCAATAGCGGGCGAGGTAGGGCGTCGGGGTGAGAGATCAGGGGAGGAACGGGTGCAGGGCTCCTGGCTTTTATAGACCTGGGGTCAGGGGTGCTCGGAGGCAAGGGGATCAACGTGATCCCGTCGGATCCGAGGCGGTCACCGACGAAGGAAAGAGGAGGTGAGGGAAAGTAAGGAGAAGAGCGTCGGGCGAGGGGGATCGGCCAGTGGGCTAGGCGTGTCAGTGAGGGAGAGGGAGACCATGCGGGATCGGGCGGCCGATCCGAAAAGATTCGGATCTGGCAAAGGAGGTTTGGGCCGACACGTTTCCATTTGGGCCTCGGAGGTTTCCTAATTAAAAGGATCTGTTTCCTTTTATAAAAACAAAACAGAAAAGGAAACATAAATAAATGAAAATCTAAAATAGTTTTATATAGACATATTATATATCAAAATGACCAGAAAAATAAAATCTAAAAGATGAACATATTTTAATTGTCAAATAAAATTCTTACAAAATAAGACAAATCAAACAGTGCTATTGTTTTAAATAAAAGGCAAATAAAACATTTTTAAAATACCAAAATGGCTTCAAATTCATTTATCTCCATTTTTATACTCAAGGGAATCATTTTACCCTATTTTCCATATATTTTATTAATGGAGAAAAATAATTTTAAAACCACTTTCAAAAATGGCTTTCAAACCCTTTTGTGAAATATTTCAAAATAGTTTTCTGAGTTTTATAAATTCAAATATGATTCAAATGGCCCCTGGTTTGGAGTGTCATATTACTTCTCTCAATTGTTAAGGGTATTTGAATTCTTTAAAAATTCAAAATGGAACCAAATATGAAATGGATTCCAAAAAGAAAAATTCAGAGATTTTCAAATCCACTTTTCAAATTCCTTGTTTATGAAGAAGTCATGTTATCTTCACTCTAGGGTTTTATGATGAAATGAGTTTGAATTCAAAAGCACATGTGAAAGTCATGTCATTCCCACTCATTCAAAAGTTTTAAAAGTTTCAATTTCACTCAAATTCAATCACTCATTAAACAAACACTCATTTTAATATTTATTATAACATTCCAAAATTTGGGATGTTACAAACCTACCACACTTAAAATGAATCTCGTCCTCGAGATTTGAAAAGGCTAGAAAGAAAAGGTTAGGGTTTGGGGGTCTTCTTAGCAATTCCATTGACGTAGAAGTGTGGGGCTACCACACTTAAAATGAGCGTTACTGGTTCGTCAAAATCTTGACAGTCCTTTGGGTGCATTTGTCTCTTCACATTCTTTACGATAGCTCCTTCGGTGATGCTCTTCCGTTTAAATCAAAATTTTGTGTTCTCATAACAAAAATGTATTTCCTCCGATACTGGATCTTCTTAACTGACAGGTCTTGTGATCATTCTAAATAACTTATCGAAGATCTGATGGTGGTCTACCATTAGTGGTTCTCTTGTAGTGAAAATGGGTCTTGGTTTCATTCCTCACCGTAAAATTCCTACGTGTGACAGCAACTGCCATGTACAAGGGGTTTTCATCATACCATTCTAAGGCTTAAACAAAAGCTTCAAAGAACGTTGTCTCTTTACTATGGGTAAGTCACTCAGATTTACCATTCAGAATAGCAAGAGAATGATAAGAGTAAGTCGTCATGGTGGCAAAGCCATGTCGCACTGAAATCATTACCTTGTATAAGGTTTAGTGAATCTCATATTCTAACACTTGGGCTTCGTCACAAGCGTTGCAGAAATTTCTCTTGTCAACGAACAAAGTTCGGATAGATCCATTGATTCTGCAAGCTGAGCAAAAACATCTATTGTTTCTTCACAACTCTCAGGTTATCGTATACTCCTAAGAAAATGTTTGCTGATCCAATCAAAACTTCTTACTTCATGATCTTGGGGTAACCTTCATGAAACCGTGAGATCCATCCTTGATGAAGGTTCTATTCCTTGAATATGTTTTCCTTTCCATTGGTCTTTTTACCAATAAAAGTTTTGGGTCATCGTATTCAAAATCCAAGGTATATTATTTCAGGAGTTGTCATCCACATAGTTGGATATGGTTCCACATTCTCTTTACCTGTAGTCGCTTATCCAAACTCCTTAACAGGAATGGTACTTTCTTTATTCATTCTTCGATGTGGTTACTACCACACTTAAAATGAAATGTACACATGCCTGTATAGACCATATTTTCTCATATCCTCAAAATGGTCAGAGATCCTTGTTCATAGAGTAACTGCTCATATAACTCAACATAGGAGAATCATGACACCATAAATTCCATTGACTCATGAATTCATTACAAACTCTGAGACTTCCATTACATAACTTCAAAAATGTTAAGAGTGCTACCTACTACATTTATAACTTCCAAAATCCAAAACACAAACTACTCATGTTTAGCCTTCTTCTCTAGGCAGATATAGGAGTAGTGTCCTGTCTTGTTGCACCGATGACAAGTGATGTGGCTCAGATCCTTCCGTGTAGAAAACCACAGAGTCTTCTTCTTCTTATTCTTGGGTTGGGTTCGTTTCCTGATGCTTGGCTCATACCTCTTGCAAAAATAGTGTGTCCTTTCCAAGCTACAACGCAAACATCTGATGCCTCCGCTTACTTGGCCTTTCTTCTTGTACAAGTTGATCATTCCTTCTATCTCCTAAGGATCATATTGCACTTCTTCTGTCGAGAAGTTTCCCAGATACTCTTTTCTTTTCTTCGTACAGTCCTGTGAGAAATGTCCTTCTTCTCAACATGAATAGCAGGCATTGGAGTAAAATCTGGTTAGGCCTTCTCCATTAGGGTCTTCAACATCTTCGTTCATCACAGGTTCTCCTAAATTTTCTCTGAAGGCTTCCTTCATGGCTTCCTTTTGCTTCTTGATGACTTCTTGTACCTTGGGGTACATTTGGCATTGAGCCGGGTAATGAGTAGGTCCTTCACACAAGAAACATGTCACCTGCCCAGTTGGGCATTCCTTAGCTTGGTGATTTTCTTCACAATGAGGGCATCGTTCCTTGTGTTCTTCCTGGGTGTGTCCTATCTCTCCACATATCTTGCATGCACAAATCTTCTTCACATCTTTGCAACGGGGCTTCTGGATGTTGGTGACAACATGAGACTTTTGCAGAGTCATCTTGAATTCTTCCCAAGGGATGGATGCTTGCCTATCATGGATAGCTTCATGCATGTTCCACCAATTTGCAGCACCTTTTGGAAAGTACCGAAGAGCATACTGGACCATCTCGTTCCTTGCAACATGGTTACTCCTTAGGTGATCCTCCATGTTCTGAATCCATTCTTCTGTCTCTAACCAAGTCATCGAGCCAGAATAAACAAGTCCAGCTTCATACATCATCTATTGGGTCCAATGTTTTGGGGATGAGATGGGTAAGAGAGAGAAAGATACAACCAACATAAAGACACAAAACATCAAAATCTCTAGTCCACAGATTCATAAAGTTCAATCAATACTATAGTATCGCCACCCACATAAGTTTGGTATGGTCGATCACTCAAATTGTAAAAATGTTTATCTTCTATTCTCTCATGGTGGGGCTACTACTAAGCTAATCTATATCATGTCTTCGTCTTTAGTGCGCTTCTTCTGGTCATGCTTGATATTCAAGTTGTTCTGCCAGATTTTCCCTGTTGATGCGGAGTTTCCGTTGTCGTCCTTGTTGTTCCAGGAGTTGGTTCTTGAGCTTCTGAATTTCAACATCTCCAGCATGTGCCATGGCCCGACTATTCTTCAAGTCTTGACGAAGCTTCTGAATCTCGGGATCATGTTTCTTCAGATTGGGTACCTTCAGCTTCTCGTTCTTGAGGTTCTCACAAAGTGTTTCCTTCTCAAATAATTCTGAGAGAAGGTCCATTTGAAGGTTCTTGATGTAGTGCTCCAGTTCTTGATTGTACACAAGTACGGATGAAAACTTCATCTTTTGTTCGTCGGTCAGGATGATGAGTGCTCCATCGGGCTTCTGCCATCCAAGCCTTCCAAAGTAGTGGGCACTTAACTCGGCACGATGACGATAGCTCAAACAGGCGATAGCATCATGGACGGCGGTGTTCATGCCCATCTCACATTCGTGGCTCAATGTGCCATAGTTGATGTCTTCAGTCTTGGGGTCTTCTTTACGTCCAAAAACTCTAGTTCCGATGCCCTAGAATCCAGACTTCCTCTTAGTCACCTTGATCTCAGGTATTGGCAGCTTCACCATCTGCACTAGCTCCATGAGGAATGAGCCTCCGAGAACATCCTCGTAGTCCTCTCTTTTGTTCAAGGTGTAGTTCTCCATCTATAGTTTGAAACAGGGAGGGTTCAGTAAAAGAATTTAGAAGTTATGGGAGTAGTGAAAACAAAACTTGTTCCTATCAAGGTCTTCCTATTTCTAATCCATTTCCTAGGGTCACGTCCTACAGTCAACATGTGCTCTGATACCATTTCTGTAGCGACCCGACTCAAAACGAGTGAAGTCTCTCTGTGTTAGTGCCATCCCTGGATCAGTATGCTGGCACACACAATACATAAATGTATATATCAAAGTGCAATCACATGTAAATAGTGTAAAGTTGATATATACCTCTTAAATCATAGCAGAAACAACCAACGGGAGTGGAGTCCCAATAAACACCAATGGCAGGTTGAGTGTAGACCGTAACTCTGAATCGTACTCTTACTCGTCGTAGAAAAGTATCTGCAACATAAGACGTTATAGCCGTGTAGGTCAGTACATTGAATCTACTGGCAAGATCACCATGGAATGCTAAAGGCTATTCTATATGCAAAAGGCTTTGTGGCTCTATGTCTGAGTTTTTGCAGAAAAGTTGGTTTTATTTTCCCTACGACAAAGGAGTGAAACAAAAATCCCTACTAACAGTTGGTTGTTAATGAGATGGTTCCGCCAACCAATTCTCATGTCCGAAAAATTATTAATAGACCCACTCATCATAAAATGTATTAATGGTGTTGAGAATGGTTGATAGTATCATCTCCGGTGCTTATGTTGTCCGTAACCAGGGACACGGCTAATCGATTAGTTTGACACTTTGCAGAGGTTTGTACACTTTACCCGCAAGAATTGAGCCCTCCCATTATGTCCTCGCACTACCTGGTGTTTGAGAACGGGACGATGGAAACATGGTCTTCCATAGTGATCCTCCAATAGAAAGTCAGTGCCCATCCAAACCCTACCATTCTTCTACATCTCGTAGCAACTGACCTACCGGAGTCACCACTAGGGTCAACCAAGCCAGAGCCCATATTGACTTGTGGTTGCACACGTAAGCTTTTTGGCCTTGAAGTATCCATCCATCTCTTTGAGCCTGGGTGGCATTCTATTGGGATGATCATACGTAGATACCAGGATTCCCGGGCATAACCATGATAGATATCAGACTGCCAAAATGCATGTCCAATCCACCCAGAGGTATATTGAGTCCTTGAAATCTTGAAGTCTTGATCATCATGCATGTCTTGAAATAATTAATTAACCTCACAACACTCCTGAATCTCACAACCAACCCCGTCTACTAAAGCATAGCAATTGTATGTAATGTCCCTTCCCGGGCAAGTGGTAACAGGATGTTGGGTTTCTCCTACCTCATGATACTACTAAAATCTCAAGCTCAATATCCTACTGGATGTAGATGGAAAGATTGATTCTAATACAAATAAAACATAGGTAATGTAAGGTGATCAAAGTGAACTTGCCTGTACCGTTGATGAAGAATAATATCGCTCTCAGAAATAACTTGATAGAACTATTCGTCACTCTCCGATGAAAATCTATATAATCAAACATTGCATTCATATAAGCAATCATACTACCAATCCATACTAACAATAAAAAAGGTAACACAAAAAACCAAAGCACAAAAGGGTTGTGATGAAGGAAATACTTAAGACAAAAGTTAAACTAACAAAACTTCATCTAATCAATCATGTGTAAATATTTTATTAGCAAAAATAATTACTTTTAAGAACAAGTAGGAACTATGAAAACAACACACTAAACACCATAAGTTTTCTAGCTAATAAACATAACAACAAGTAAAACAATAAAATATTAAAAGAAAAGAAAAGAAAATATATAAAAACTAAGTTAATAGAAAGTGAAACTTGTAAAACAAATTTTAAAAATATTTTCAAATAAGAAATCAAACTAGTAAGGAAATCAATTTGCATGTTATTATGAAACTAGAATTGATTTCATGCTATAAAAATAATAAATGACATAAAAATAAACTTGGTTGAAATACTACTGCTAACTAACAGAAAACAAAGTAAAATTTGTCAACTAATATAAAATAAAATAAATTAAAACAATTTAAAACAAAAGAAATAGAAATATACCTAAAAAGAACTAAAACAAAATCTATTTTGCTTGAAACCCTAATTTAAAATATTCTAGAAATTCTAAAATTCTACCTACTGTTAAATAAGATCACTAGTGACCAGTAGAAAAAAGAATCAACCAAAAATCTATTTTTTAAACTCAAAATATTCAGAAAATAAGATTTGAATCAAAAATGTTTGAATTCAAATTTATATTATTCAAATATAGCCAAACTTTATATCTACAGAAACTAGATAAAATTGTAACAACATGCAAAAAGAATCACTCAAAAATACTAAAAACTCTAAAAGATATATCAAAACTAAAAACAGAATTGTTCTGTTTTTAAAATAGACATAAAAATAAATTGAAAACATCTACAGGCCGGTTAGTGTACACGTGGCAGCTCCTGGTTCGCTATGGACTGTAAGCGCGGGGCTAAACGAACGGAGAGCCGAACCATAAAAAAAATGGTTCGTCTGGTATTAACTAAACAGAAAAAATGGTCGGTTTATTTAACCTAAACCGAAGAGGTATGCGTGGTCTAATTGGGGCCATTGGAATGAGATCGAACGGGGGGGAACGAAGGGGGGGGGCTCACCGCGGTGGGGATGGCCTGCGGTGGTGGTCACCAGTGATGGCGACATCTCGGGCGTGTACGGGGGCGTCGCTCCGGGGGGGTCTTCGGTGTTGGCGATAGCACCAATTGACATACGCGAGGATGGCGAGCATGCTAGTGGCCTTAGCGTCGGTGCAGGTGGTCGGAGACGTCGACGGTGAGCTCCGAGGCGGCGGTGGCGTCGGGTGGTCAACAGGGAGGTCGCTCCGCTGGCTCTAGTGATCGAGCGGGTGCACGGGGAGGTGCGGGCGAGGGTGGCAGAGAGGTTGGTGGGCTCAGGATGGTGACGAGATGGTCGGGGTGGTGCGGTATGATGGCAATGGTGCGGCGACGGGGCTCTACTCCGGCGAGCAATAGCGGGCGTGGTAGGGCGTCGGGGTGAGAGATCAGGGGAGGAACAGGTGCGGGGCTCCTCGCTTTTATAGACCTAAGGTCAGGGGTGCTCGGAGGGAAGGGGATCAATGAGATCCCATCGGATCCAAGGCGGTCGCCGGCAAAGGAAAGAGGAGGCGAGGGAAAGGAAGGAGAAGAGCGCCAGGCGAGGGGGATCGGCCAGTGGGCTAGGCGTGTTAGTGAGGGAGAGGGAGACCATGCGGGATCGGGCGACCAATCCGAAAAGATTCGGATCTGGCGAAGGAGGTTTGGGCCGGCACGTTTCCATTTGGGCCTCGGAGGTTTCCTAATTAAAAGGATTTGTTTCCTTTTATAAAAACAAAACAGAAAAGGAAACATAAATAAATGAAAATCTAAAATAGTTTTATATAGACATATTATATATCAAAATGACCAGAAAAATAAAATCTAAAAGATGAACATATTTTCATTGTCAAATAAAATTCTTACAAAATAAGACAAATCAAACAATGCTAGGGTTTTAAATAAATGGCAAATAAAACATTTAAAAATACCAAAATGGCTTCAAATTCATTTATCTCCATTTTTATACTCAAGGGAATCATTTTACCCTATTTTCCATATATTTTATTAATGGAGAAAAATAAATTTTAAAACCACTTTCAAAAATGGCTTTGAAACCCTTTTGTGAAATATTTCAACCTTTAATATGGATGCTTCACAAGAAATAGAGTTAGTAGAACAAGCATCATCATTAACAACAAAAGGAGGAGGCAACTTGGCAAGCTCTTTAGCATATGAAACATTAAGTTGAGCATGAGACTCGGTGAGTTCAATGAGCGAACTCTTAACGACCCTTGAGCCATTTTCGAGGTGCTCAAAGTCCTCAAGGATTTTAGCATGTGAAACTTCAAGCTTATCATTTTTAGTTCTAAAATCATTAGCCACCTTGAGAGCTCTGTCATGGGATTCCTTTAATCTAGATAATTCTAGTGCAAAGGTCTTCTCAAGAGATTCCTTGATGGTTTGTTGATTTTCAAGAGCTTGAGATAGCTCCGTGATCTCATTAGTGTAATCACGTTCATGACCTTCCATTTTATCAATGGTGGCCTCATGCTCCTCGAGATGAGCTTCCAACTCCTCAATATATTTCTTGCCCTCAATGGAAATATACATGATTTCCATGAAGTTAGAACGAGCAATATTATTCTTAAGAAGAGCTTTAAAAACCATTTGTCCCTTAAGTTTTAAGGAAGCAATATTATCACTCTCTTCATCATTATCATCAACATCATCATCATGAGATATATTGGGATTCAAAGTAGGAGATACCTTTGAAGCCTTAGCCATAAGGCAAAAGTGAGGAACAATAGATGATGATCTAGGATCCCTTGAAGCATAATTCAAGGCCACATCTTGTTCCATGAAGTTTTGGGTTTCCTTTACATTGTTAGCACAACAACTCGAGGAAATAGATGCATTTTTATCATGGCAACAAGATATAGCAAGCTTATCATTATGAGATGTAGTCAAGCAATTTCTACATGATATGCAAGGACTATCAACATGAGCATGTGAAACATTAAGAGTGCTCGAAGTGTTAAAGTCCAAAGATAAAGCATAGCAATAAGATAGCTATGAAGGATCATCAACAATTATCCCACTATCAACATTACAATGATCACCACTTCACCATATCATTACCTTGTGGCAATCCACATGTAGGTGAAGTAGACAAAGTTGAGAAGGCAATGCGACCGGAGGTGGAAGGAGAACAATGATCCCTACAAATGTTAGACACACCATATTTATCTTGAAGCTTTGTCCACAACTCATGAGCATCCCGGAATGGCATGAGTTGAAATATAACTACATTGCTAAAAACATCAAAAACACATTACAAGCTTGAGCACTGAGATAAGAGTTTTTCTCAGCCTTTAAAGATATGTGTTGATAATCCTTTGGAGGAGAAAACCCCATAACTACAATTCGCTCTAAATTTGGGTCCATGACCCTAAAGAGATTAAGCATGCTAATTACCCAAACATCAAAATTTGTGCCATTGAAACTAAGAGTGTCAGAGAATCCTAATCCCCTAGTCGACATCCTTAATCTCTAGGTTGTTAAAACTAATAATGAGAGACCACGCTCTGATACCAATTGAAAGGACGTGGATGTCGCCTAGAGGAGGGGGGGATAGGCACTTTAAAATATTTACGGTTTAGGCTTGAACAAATGTGGAATAAAACAATCGTTTAATTAGTCAAGCACAAAACCTAAAACAACTAGGCTCACCTATGTGCATCAACAACTTATGCTAAGAAAGATAGATAACTAAGTGATAGCAAGATATATAACAAGAAACAATATGGCTATTAGAAAGTAAAGTGCATAAGTAAAGGGGCTCGCGTAAGAGATAACCGAGGCAAGCGGAGACGACGATGTATCCCGAAGTTCACACCCTTGCGGATGTTAATCTCTGTTCGGAACGGTGTGGAGGCACAATGCTCCCCAATAAGCCACTAGGGCCACCGTAATCTCCTCACGCCCCCGCACAATGCAAGATGTCGTGATTCCACTAAGGGACCCTTGAGGGTGGTCACCGAACCCATACAAACAAGGTTGGGGCAATCTCCACAACTGAATTGGAGGCTCCCAACGACACCAAGAAGCTTCACCACAATGGATTGTGGCTCCGAGATGACCTCAAATGCTCGGGGCAATCTCCACAACCTAATTGGAGACCCCAAAGCTTGACCGGAGATTTGCACCACAATGATTGAGCTCCGAGGCACCACCAACCATCTAGGGCGCCAAATCACCCAAGAGGAACAAGCTCTAGGGTGCTCAAACACCCAAGAGTAATAAGCTTCTCAACTTCTGAAAGCACATTTGCTCCCTTGGTGGTTTTGGTAACTAATAAAAACATATAAGTCATTGAACTAATGTTTCCACCAAGTATATTTCAGGAAATGTTCAATGATAGGATTGGCAATAGGAGAGTGTGGACATACCCCAAGATGCAAGGAAATAGGTTGGCCAAGCTTCAAGCAAGAGGACTCTACATTTTATATTTGTGACAAATCACTTTGAGTCCATAGCAAACCCAATACTATTAAAAGGGGGTAAGGTCTTGTTGGTGAACAATGTGCTCAAACGTGCACAAGTGATAGTCGCTAAAAACATCCACAAACTCTCCCACCAAAGTCTGTTCTATACCTAACACTCAAAATCGCTGCAACCAACTTTCCCATACCGGTGCCACCGATTCCAAAACCTAGACAGACTCTGCCAAACCCTACCCACTTCATTGCAACCGATTCCATACTGGTGCCACTGAGTTTAGGTTTCCAACTTTCTGTTACGCAAATTCACATTTTCGGTCCCACCGAGAATGTTGGATCGGCGTCACCGAGATCGGAAATCTGACCGTTGGTTACCTTATCGGTGCAACCGAGTTTCCTATATCGGTCTCACCGAGATTCAAAAGTTGCCACCTTTTGGTCACTTTGGTACCACCGAGATTAACACATCGGTGTCACCCAGTTGGTCATTTGTGTGTAACGATTGGATTTTTGGGGATGCCTATATATACCCCTTCACCACCACCTACTCGAAAGAGAAGCACTCAGAACTATTCAGTACCTATCCTATCAGATTTTCTGAGAGAGAACCACCTACCCTTGTGTTGAGGTTAAGATCTTCCAATCCAAACATATGAATCTTGATCTCTAGCCTCCCCAAGTAGCTTTCCACCAATCCCATCTCTTCCACCATGCCAAATCCATGAGAGAGTGATTGGGTGCTGAGGAGTCTATCATCTTGAAGCACAAGAGCAAGGAGTTCATCGTCATTACCGAGCCTATTACCTTTTGGAGGGTGGTGCCTGCTAGATTGGTTAGGTGTCGCTTGGGAGCCTCCTACTTCATGTTGTGGAGTGAACCAAGAATTTTGTAAGGGCAAGGAGATCGCCTACTTCGTGAAGATCTACCCATAGTGAGGCTAGTCCTTCGTGGATGGAAGCCGTTATGGAATAGTCAAGGTTGCTACTTCGTAAACCCTTTTGGGTGGAGCCCTTCGTGGACTCTCGTGACCGTTACCCTCCATGGGTTGAAGACTCCATAAACGTGGATGTACGATAGTGCCACGTATCAGAACCATGGGAAAAATCATCGTGTCTACAACTGCGTTTGATCTTCCTACCCTATCCCTTCTATACATGCTTGTTGTTACTTTCCGCTGCTATATACTCTTAGACTTGCATGTGTAGGGTATACTTGACTTGCCATGAAATGCTAAAAACTGTCAACCCTAAAACTTGGTGTAGGCAAAACTTTTTTTGGTCAAGTAGTCTAATCACTCCCCTCTAGACATACTTTTGGTCCTACAAGTGGTATCGGAGCTTTGGTCTCCATTTCTTAGGTCTCACAACCTAGGAGAGTATGGTGTCTAGTGAGGGAAGTTATCACCATAGAGGTCCGTACTTTGATGGCACAAATTTTGCTAGTTGGAAGCACAAAATGAAAATGCATATTCTTGGTCATAACCCCGCCGTTTGGGCTGTTGTTCGTGTTGGCTTGCAAGGTGAATTCTTTGCGGATGGACGGGAACCAGATCGTGAAGCGACCACGGATGAGTTGAAGATGTTGCAACTCAATGCTCAAGCATGCGACATTCTCTTCAACTGCTTATGCCCCGAAGAATTCAACAAAATCAGCCATCTTGAGAATGCAAAAGAGATTTGGGATACTTTGGTTGATATGCACGAAGGAACCGAATCTGTGAGAGAATCCAAGTTAGATGTTCTTCAAGGTCGGCTTGACAAGTTCAAGATGAAGGATGGTCAAGGAGTCGCAGAGATGTACTCTAGGCTAGCTCTCATCACAAATGAGATTGTCGGCTTAGGAAGCGAAGAAATGGCCGACAAATTCATCATCAAGAAGATACTTAGACCTTTGGATGAGAGATACGACACCATTTGCACATTGATCCAAATGATGCCCAACTACAAAGATCTCAAGCCTACGGAAGTCATTGGAAGGATTTTTGCTCATGAGATGACACTCAAAGTTAAGGAAGAACTTCATCACAAGTCTAGCGGTGCTTACAAAGCCACATGTGATGCTCCCGCAACTTCAAGCAACAACCTTGTCACCAATGAAGAGATAAGCCTTATGGTCAAGAAATTCAACAAGTTCTACAAGAATAGAGGCAAAGAAAGAAACTCCAACTCAAGATATGAAGAGAAGCGTTCGTCAAGCCATGACCGCAATTGCTACAATTGTGGGAAGCCCGGGCACTACTCAAATGAGTGCACGGCTCCCTACAAAAGAAGAGAAGAGTCACCTCGAAGACGAAGCTCAAGAAATGAATCACCCCAAAGAGAGAGAAGGAGTAGATATGATAGTTATGAACGAAGACACTCAAGGAGAAGTAGAGATTCGGAGAAGAAGGACAAGTACATCAAGAGCTACACAAGAAGAAAACATTAAGCTCACGTTGGTGAATGGGTTTTCGGCTCCGACTCCGACAACAACTCTGAGAGAAGCTATCACTTCGATTCCTACTATAGTCAAGATCATGGTGTTGCCGGAATTGCTCTAGTGACTACCAAGTCCTACGATCTATTTGATTCACCAAACGAAGGGAGTGGAAGTTGCTTCATGGCTAAAGGACCCAAGGTATCACGCCCCGAGTATCTTGATTTTGATAATGATAAAACTAGTGATGTTGATCAAAATGAACTTGATAGTTCTCATGCTAGTCAAGATAAGTCATTTGATGATGATAAGATGAAAATAGAACAACTAAGTAAAGAACTAAACACTCTTAAGTTAGCTCATGAATCTACTCTCGAAGATCATAGAGAGCTTGTGAGAACTCATGAGAAGATATGTTGGAAATATGCCCTAGAGGCAATAATAAATTAGTTATTATCATATTTCCTTGTTCATGATAATACAATTATCCATGCTATAATTGTATTGATCGGAGACTTAGATGCATGTGTGGATACATAGACAAAACCATGTCCCTAGTATGCCTCTAATAGACTAGCTCGTTGATCAAAAGATGGTTAAGGTTTCCTAGCCATGGACATGAGATGTCATTTGATAACGGGGTCACATCATTAGGAGAATGATGTGATGGACAAGACCCAAACTGCAAACGTAGCATATGATCGTGTCAGTTTATTGCTACTGTTTTCCGCATGTCAAGTATGTGTTCCTATGACCATGGGATCATGCAACTCACAGATATCGGAGGAGTGCCTTGTGTGTATCAAACATCGCAACGTAACTGGGTGACTATAAAGGTGCTCTATAGGTATCTCCAATGGTGTCTGTTGAGTTGGCATGGATCGAGACTGGGATTTGTTACTCCGTGTGACGGAGAGGTATCTCGGGGCCCACTCGGTAATGCAACATCACAATAAGCCTTGCAAGCAATGTGACTAATTGTTAGTTGTGGGATCTTGTATTACGGAACGAGTAAAGAGACTTGCCGGTAACGAGGTTGAACTAGGTATGGAGATACCGACGATCGGATCTCGGGCAAGTAACATACCGAAGAACAAAGGGAACGTTATACGGGATTAACTGAATCCTTGACATAGAGGTTCGACCGATAAAGATCTTCGTAGAATATGTAGGAACCAATGTGGACGTCCAGGTCCCGCCATTGGTTATTGACCGTAGAGGTGTCTCGGTCATGTCTACATAGTTCTCGAACCCGCAGGGTCTGCACACTTAAGGTTCGGTGACGTTTCGGTAGTGTAGAGTTATGTATGGTGGTGACCGAAGTTTGTTCGGAGTCCTGGATGAGATCCCGGACATCACGAGGAGCTCTGGAATGGTCCGGAGGTAAAGATTCATATATAGGATGTCCCAGTTTGGTTTCCGGAAAAGTTTCGGGCTCATCGGTAGTGTACCGGGAGTGTCGGTAGTGTACCGGGAGTGCCGGTAGTGTACCGGGAGGCCTCCGGGAGGGGTATTTCGACCCCAAGAGGTCCATGGGCTGTGGGATAATAATAACCAGCCCTTAGTGGGCTGGGAAAGTCCTAAAGCAAAAAGTAGAAAATCAGCCAATAGGAGGCAATCCTACTCCAACTAGGATTGGAGGTGAAGTAGGATTGCTTCCCACCTCCTATTTCGGCCGACCCAAAGGCCTTGGCTGCCTCTCCTCTCCTCTCCTCCTATATATACTAGTGGATTGGGTGGTTTTTGGACAGAATTTCCGGCCACGTGCTACCCGTTACACCGGTGCATAGTTTCTCCTCTAGATCGATTTTCTACAGCGCTTAGGCGAAGCCCTGCCGGAATTGCTCCACCACCATCACCGGAGCGCCATCATGCTGCCAGTGAACTCTCTCTCCTCTCCACCTCCTCTCGCTGGATCGAGACGGTGGAGATTGTCATCAAGCTACACGTGTGCTGAACGCGGAGGTGCCGTCCGTTCGGCGCTAGATCGGAAGGACCGTGATCGAGATCGCGAGACGGTTGGTGATGTGATCACGGAACGGATCGTGATGAGTTCGCGGGACAGATCGTGATCAAGATCGTGAGACGGATCGTGATGAGTTCGCGGGATGAATCATGATGTGTTCGCGGGACGGTTCGTGATTGGATCGCGGGACGCTCGACGATTTGGATCGCGAAGAAGTTCGACTACACCAACCGCGTTTCTTAACGCTTCCCGCTTAGCGATCTACAAGGGTACATAGATCCACTCTCCCTCTCGTAGATGTTCATCACCGTGGATAGGTTTGCGTGTGCGTAGGAAATTTTTTGTTTCCCATGCGACGTTCCCCAACAGTGGCATCATGAGCTAGGTTGATGGTTCGATGAGATCTCGAGTAGAACACAAAAGGTTTGTGGGCGTTGATGCTTAGATTGCTTCCTCCCTTGGTCGGATTTTGGTTCAGCAGGATTGTGAGATGAAGCGGCCCGGACCAACATTACTCGTACGCTTACGAGAGACCGGTTCCCTCGACGCAACTTGTTGCTTAGATGGCTTGCGGGTGACAGTTTCTCTCACTTTAGTTGGATCGGATCCGACAAAGGCGGTCCTTGAGAAGGTTGAAAAGCAATCTACGTATCACCATTTTGGTTTATGCGTAGGTGAGAATCGTTCTTGCTAGATACCCGTAGCAGCGACGTAAAACATGCAACAACAATTAGAGGACGTCTAACTTGTTTTTGCAGGGTATGTTGTGATGTGATATGGACAATTACATGATGAGATATATGTGATGTATGAGATGATCATGTGATGTATAGAATTTCATGACTTGCATGTCGTTGAGTACGGCAACCGGCAGGAGCCATAGGGTTGTCTTTAATTATTGTATGACCTGCGTGTCAATCATTAAGCGCTATGTAATGCTTTACTTTATCGCTAAGCGGTAGCAATAGAAGTAGAAGCAGGGCTGGCGCCACAACCCCAATGGCAACACATTGATGGAGATCAAGATGATGGAGATCATGGTGTTGTGTCGGTGATGATGGAGATCATGCCGGTGTTTCGAAGATGGAGATCTTAAACACAAGTTCATGGCCATATCATGTCACTTATGAATTGCATGAGATGTTAATCCTTTTATGCACCTTGTTTTGCTTAGTACGGTGGTAGCATTATAAGGTGATCCCTCACTTGAATTTCAAGATGAACTGTGTTCTCCCCGAGTGTGCACCATTGCGAAAGTTCGTCGTGTTGAGACACCACGTGATGATCGGGTGTGATAGACTCTACGTTCACATACAACGGGTGCAAGCCAGATTTGCACGCGCAGAACACTCGGGTTAAACTTGATGAGCCTAGCATGTACAGACATGGCCTCGGAACACGAGAGACCGAAAGGTCGAACATGAGTCATATAGTAGATATGATCAACATAAGGATGTTCACCATTGCAGCCACCTCAACTCACGTGATGATCGCACTTGAGTTGGTGAATTTGGATCATGTATCACTCGATTGATTGGAGGGATGTCAATTTGAGTGGGAGTTCTTAAGTAATATGATTAATTGAACTCATTATCATGAACATAGTCAAAGTGTCTTTGCAAATTATGTTGTAGATTACTAGCTCGCGCTGTAGCTCCCTTAATTTTTTATATGTTCCTAGAGAAATAGAGTTGAAAGATGTTGGTAGCAATATTGCGGACTGGGTCCGTGATCTGAGGATTGTCCTCATTGCTGCACAGAAGGCTTATGTCCTTAATGCACCGCTCGGTGCGCCACCCCCTCTAGCGTCGTCTATAGATGTTGTGAACATCTAATAGGCACGTTTCGATGACTACTTGATAGTTTAGTGCGTCATGCATTACGGCTTAGAATTGAGGCTCCAAAACGTTTTGAACGTCATGAAACATATGAGATGTTCTAGGAGCAGAGATTGTGATCTCAGGCTCGTGCCTGTGTTGCGAGATATGAGATCTCCAACAAGATTCTTTGCCTGTAAGATGAAGGAGAATAGCTCAATCGTTGAGCATGTACTCAGATTGTCTGGGTACTACAATCGCTTGAATCAAGTGGGAGGTGATCTTCCAGATAAGATAGTGATTGATATAGTTCTCCAAGTCACTGTCACTAAAGCTACTAGAACTTAGTGATGAACTATAATGCACCAGGGATAGAAGTATTGATCCCTGAGCTATTCGCGATGTTTGACACCGCGAAGATAGAAATCAAGATGGAGCGTCAAGTGTTGATGGTTAATCAAACCACTAGTTTCGAAAAGGGCAAGAGCAAGGAGGGAAACTTCATGGATAGCAAGTCAGTTGCTGCTCCAATGAAGCAACCCAAAGTTGAACTCAAACCCGAGACTAAGTGCTTCTATTATGAGGTGAGAGGTCGCTTAAGCGGAACAACCCTAGATACATGGTAGATAAGAAGGCTGGCAACATCGACAGAAGTATATTTGATATATGAGTTATTGATGTGTACCTTGCTAGTATTCCTAGTAGCACCTGGGTATTGGATACCGGCTCGGTTGCTAAATGTTAGTAACTCGAAATAAAAGCAACGGAATAAACGGAGAACTAGCTAAGGGTGAGGTGACGATGTGTGTTGGAAATGTTTCCAAGGTTGATGTGATCAACATCGCACACTCTCTCTACCTTCAGGATTAGTGACGAACCTAAATAAATGTTATTTGGTGTTTTGCGTTGAGCATGAACATGATTAGATCATGTTTGTTGCAATACGGTTATTCATTTAAGTCAGAGAATAATAGTTATTCTGTTTACATGAATAATACCTTGAATGGTCATGCACCCAGTGAGAATGGTTTGTTGAAATCTTGATCGTAGTAATACACATGTTCATAACATTGATGTCAAAAGATACAAAGTTAAATAATGATAGTACCACATACTTGTGGCACTGCCGCAAAATGTCATATTGGTATAAAGCGCATGAAGAAACTCCATGGTGATGGATATTTGGACTCATTCGATTTCGAATCGGTTGAGACATGCGAACCATGCCTCTTGGGCAAGATGACTAAAGGACCCCGTTGGATGGAGCGGGAAAGTGATTCATTGGAAATGATACATGTTGATGTATGCAATCTAGTGAGTCTTGTAGCGTGCAGTGGATATCGTTATTTTCTTACCTTCACTGATGATTTGAGTAGATATAGTGTATATTTACTTAATGAAACACAAGTCTGAATCGTTTGAAAGGTTCAAGCAAATTCAGAGTGAAGTTTAAAGATCATCGTGACAAGAAGATAAAAATGACTGCGATATGATCGTGGAGGTGAATATCTGAGTCACGAGTTTGGCATACAACTTAAGACAATGTGAAAGTTGTTTCACAACTAAACGCCACCTGGAACACCATAGTGTGATGGTGTGTCCGAACATCATAGTTATGTTCTATTGGACATGGTGCGTGTTATGATGTCTCTTGTCGTTTTACTACTATAATTTTGGGGTTATGCATTAGAGACAACTACATTCACTTTAAATAGGGCACCATCTAAATCCGTTGAGATGACACCATGTGAATTATGGTTTGATAGAAACCTAAGCTGTCATTTCTTAATACTTGGGGCTGCGACACTTGTGTGGAAAATGTTTTCACCTAATGAGGTCGAACCCAAGGCGGACAAATGCATCTTCATAGAATACCCTAAGATCAGTTGGGTGAACCTTCTATCTCAGATCCAAGTGCAAAGTGTTTGTTACTAAAACCGATCCTTTCTCGAGGAAAAGTTTCTCTCGGAAGAATTAAGTGGGAGGAAGATAGAACTTGATGAGGTTGTTTAAACTTTGTTCAACCAGAGAGTAGCGCAACACAGGATGTTGTTTCTGTGAAGCCTACGTTAGTTGAGGAGGAAGTTAATGATGATGATCATGAAGCTTCAGGATCAAGTTACTATCGAACTTTGTAGGTCGACAAAGATGTGTACTGCTCCTAAGCGGTACGACAACCCTGTCTTGGAGGTCATGTTGTTGGACAAACGATGAACCTACGAGCTATGCAGAAGCGATGATGGGCCCGAATTCCGACAAATGGTTGGAGGCCATGAAATCCGAGATAGGATCCATGTATGAAAACCAAGTGTAGACTTTGGTAGACTTGCTCGTTGGACGGCAGGTCGTTGAGTACAAATGGATCTTTAAAATGAAGACACACACTGATGGTGAATGTCACTATTTGTAAAGCTCGACTTGTTGCAAAGATGTTTGTGACAAGTTCAAGGAGTTGACTATGATGAGACTTTCTCACTCGTAGTGGTGCTAAAGTCTGTTGGAATTATGTTAGCAGTTGCTGTGTTTTCAATTATGAAATCTGGCAGATGGATGTCAAAACATCGTTTCCTTAATGGTTTACTTGAGGAAAGGTTGTATGTGATACAACCAGAAGGTTTTGTCAGGCCTAAGGATGCTAAAAGGTGTGCAAGCTTCAGTGATCCTTCCATGGACTGAAGCAAGCATCTCGGAGTTGGAATATACGCTTTGATGAGGTGATCAAAGTTTTGATGTTTATACAAAGTTTACGAGAAACTTGTATTTGCAATAAAGTGAGTGGGAGCACTATAGAATTTCTGATAAGTATATGTGGATGACATATTGTTGATCAAAAATAATGTAGAGTTTTTGGAAAGCATAAAATGGTCATTTGGAAAGTGATTTTCAAAGGAAGAC
The DNA here is from genome assembly GCA_022496015.1 of Hordeum marinum. Lineage (NCBI taxonomy): Eukaryota > Viridiplantae > Streptophyta > Magnoliopsida > Poales > Poaceae > Hordeum > Hordeum marinum. The sequence goes on from CM039677.1 coordinate 325,510,703, forward strand.
CTGGATGAAGCTACCTAATTGTTGAGCATCAAAATCTATGGAGATAGATCAAGATGCTCGATGAGACTTTCAATGAGTGCATACCTTGACAAGATTTTGAAAGAGTTCAAAATGGATCAGTCAGAGAAAGAGTTCTCGCCTGATTTGTAAGGTGTGAAAGTTGAGTGAGACTCAAAGCTCGACAACGGCAGAAGAAAGAGAAAGGACGAACGTCGTCCCCTATGCCTTAGCCATAGGCTCTATATTATGCCATGTTGTGTACCGCACCTGTGTGTGCCTTGCCATGAGTCCGTCAGGGGGTACAAGAATGAACCAGGAGTGGATCACTGGACAACGGTCAAGATTATCCTCAGTAACTAAGAGACTGAGGAGACGTTTCTCGATTATGGAGGTGATAAAGAGTTCGTCGTAAGGAGTTACGTCGATACAAGCTTTAACACTAATCTGGATGACTCGTAGTAGCAATCTGGATACGTATAGTGGAGCAGCCATTTGGAATAGTACCGAGTGGAGTGTGGTAGCAGTGTTTACAGTTTGACATAGGTATTTGCAAAGTGCACACAGATCTGAATGTTACAGACCCGTTGACTATAAGACCTCTCTCACATGCAAAGCATGATCGAGCCCCAGAACTTGTTGGGTGTTAGATTCATAACAATGCGAATCACATGGTGATGTGAACTAGATTATTGACTCTAGTGCAAGTGGGAGACTGTTGGACATATGCCCTAGAGGCAATAATAAATTAGTTATTATCATATTTCCTTGTTCATGATAATCGTTTATTATCCATGCAATAATTGTATTGATCGGAGACTTAGATGCATGTGTGGATACATAGACAAAACCATGTCCCTAGTATGCCTCTAATAGACTAGCTCGTTGATCAAAAGATGGTTAAGGTTTCCTAGCCATGGACATGAGATATCATTTGATAACGGGGTCACATCATTAGGAGAATGATGTGATGGACAAGACCCAAACTGCAAACGTAGCATATGATCGTGTCAGTTTATTGCTACTGTTTTCCACATGTCAAGTATGTGTTCCTATGACCATGAGATCATGCAACTCACAGATATCGGAGGAGTGCCTTGTGTGTATCAAATGTCGCAACGTAACTGGGTGACTATAAAGGTGCTCTACAGGTATCTTCGATGGTGTCCGTTGAGTTGGCATGGATCGAGACTGGGATTTGTTACTCCGTGTGACGGAGAGGTATCTCGGGGCCCACTCGGTAATGCAACATCACAATAAGCCTTGCAAGCAATGTGACTAATTGTTAGTTGCGGGATCTTGTATTACGGAACGATTAAAGAGACTTGCCGGTAACGAGGTTGAACTAGGTATGGAGATACCGACGATCGAATCTCGGGCAAGTAACATACCGAAGAACAAAGGGAACGTTATACGGGATTAACTGAATCCTTGACATAGAGGTTCGACCGATAAAGATCTTTGTAGAATATGTAGGAACCAATGTGGACGTCCAGGTCCCGCCATTGGTTATTGACCGTAGAGGTGTCTCGGTCATGTCTACATAGTTCTTGAACCCGCAGGGTCTGCACACTTAAGGTTCAGTGACGTTTCGGTAATGTAGAGTTATGTATGGTGGTGACCGAAGTTTGTTCGGAGTCCCGGATGAGATCCTGGACGTCACGAGGAGCTCCGGAATGGTCCGGAGGTAAAGATTCATAAATAGGAAGTCCCAGTTTGGTTTCGGGAAAAGTTTCGGGCTCATCGGTAGTGTACCGGGAGTGCCGGTAGTGTACCGGGAGGCCTCCGGGAGGGGTACTTCGACCCCAAGAGGTCCATGGGCTGTGGGAGAATAATAACCAGCCCTTAGTGTGCTGGGAAAAGAGCCACAAAGGCCTATGGCGCAGGAGAGAAAGTCCTAAAGCAAAAAGTGGAAAATCAGCCAATTGGAGGGAATCCTACTCCAACTAGGATTGGAGGTGAAGTAGGATTGCTTCCCACCTCCTATTTTGGCCGACCCAAAGGCCTTGGCTGCCTCTCCTCTCCTCTCCTCCTATATATACTAGTGGATTGGGTGGTTTTTGGACAGAATTTCTGGCCACGTGCTACCCGTTACACCAGTGCATAGTTTCTCCTCTAGATCGGTTTTCTGCAGCGCTTAGGCGAAGCCCTGCCGGAATTGCTCCACCACCATCACCGGAGCGCCGTCATGCTGCCGGTGAACTCTCTCTCCTCTCCACCTCCTCTCGCTGGATCAAGACGGTGGAGATCATCATCAAGCTGCACGTGTGCTGAACGCGGAGGTGTCGTCCGTTCGGCGCTAGATCGGAAGGACCGTGATCGAGATCGCGAGACGGTTCGTGATGTGATCACGGAACGGATCGTGATGAGTTTGCGGGACAGATCGTGATCAAGATCGTGAGATGGATCGTGATGAGTTCGCGGGACGGATCATGATGTGTTCACGGGACAGTTCGTGATTGGATCGCGGGACGCTCGGCGATTTGGATCGCGAAGAAGTTCGACTACACCAACCGCGTTTCTTAACGCTTCCCGCTTAGCGATCTACAAGGGTACATAGATCCACTCTCCCTCTCGTAGATGCTCATCACCATGGATAGGTTTGCATATGCGTAGGAATTTTTTTGTTTCCCATGCGACGTTCCCCAACAAGATACGCTTCGAGAAGCTCAATTTGGAGCAAGGGCATGACTTTGTCAAAGCTATCAATGGTGATCTCCGAAAGAATACTTCATCTTATCTAGCTAAATGACTACTCTTGTATACTTTCATACCTCAAGTTAAAACTAAGCAATCTAGTAACAAAGGCAAGAAAGGTTCTTCATCTAGTAGAAACAATAAAAATGCTAAACCCAATGATGTTGCATCTAGTAGTTCTATTGATTCCACTAATGATGATTCTCTTAGCCAAGTTACACTTGAGCAAGAAAATGATTTATTGAAAGGAATTATAGAAAAAGGTATCTACAAGATTCTTGTCCGATGCAAGCAATTTGAGGAAATTGTACGCAAGGATGGAGGATACCAGAAGAATCGTGGTGTTGGCTACTTCAACGCTAATGGAGTTGAGTGGGAAAAGGTCAATATCCCAAGCCTAAGTTTGTTCCTCAAAAGGAGAAGTATGAAAAAACTCTTCCCAAGGGGACAAACACTCAAGATGACCTTCCACCACAAGAGCACAAGCTCAAGGGCAAGAACAAGCTTCAAGAGGACATTGACTCATTTGAAGATGAACCCCTAGCTTTGGTGGAGTGGGTTCCCAAGGCTACTTAAAGCTCAACTACTACAAAGGCTACTTCAACACCAAGGATCCCCATCAACTTGATGTCGGTTCCCAAGAAGAAGAACTAGTAAGTTCTTGAGGGGTGACTCTGCGAATGAAAGTCACTCACATTCATTATTGGCAAGGACATTTTGCACTCAACATCAACTCAATGCAATAGTTCAAGGAGTCACACATTCCCTCAAAGGTAAGCAAGGGACAAGGTAATCAACTAATCAATGGACATCATAACATATGCTTTGCACTCCATGTCCATAAATATCCTTGTATTTGTCTCTTGTGTGTTGGGACTAACCCATGTAGGTGAGAGGAGTAAGGAAACAACAAGGATGCTCCCAACTCTTGGTGACCTTCATCAACATTGAGCATCCACAACTACCTCACCAACATGAAGTCTTCATCGACAAAACCCAAGGTTAGTTTATCCCTCTTATGAGGGGATGTCACATTAAGGGGGAGCTTTACTCTAAGACTTGAGTCAAAGTATCTCTTAGTATGTGACAACATTAAATGCTTTATGTAAAAGTGGTAACCCCACTTGTGCTTAAACGATGAGTATGACCTATGATCAAGTACTCTTACTTGGCTCCTAAGTCAAATACTCATATATAGATGACTTCGTCATCGCCCAAGTGCTTGTTAGATGCTAGTGTGTTTGTGCATGTTCGTCATGATTTCTTTTGACATCTTATTGTGTGAGCATGTTGGTCTGCATTTATTTTCTCATTCGAGGACATCCAATTGTTGCTATTTGGTTATTGATTTTCTATTTTGCCAATTGGATGGACAAGAATGCCTAGGACCACTCTCTAGCTATCTATGCTTTCTCACCTCATATTCCATTCATGTTGCATCACAATTTGAACAAGTGCTTTTCGATCCCTCTGTGTGTGGAGCACTCGGAGTTCCGTATCGACAAGGACTAACCATTAAAACCTCCCAAGTGCATCTCGGTGGAACCAACCCAAAAAATCTCGGTCTCACCGAATGCCTAGGGTTGATCCGTGTAACATCCCAAAATTTCATTTTGGAACGTTATGATATATAGCTATGCATCATCATCACATTGTTTGAATGAATAAAATGATTGAAGTGCTTCCTTTGAATTTCTGAAAGGCCACTTTCATCTTTCCCTTTTCCTGTTTCACCTATTTGAAAATCTCTGGTAAAGTTCAAAGAAAAGAGGGGAGTAACATGACACTCCACACCAGGGGCATCTTGGTGAGATATTTGAGCAATTAAACCAGGGGGTTATTTGAATTTTTTTCTCAAAAGGGTTTAAAATCAATTAAACAATTTCTGAAAATAATATTTTTTAAAGTATTCAATATGACAGAGGAAAAATGTTCATTGAATAGCATTCATTCTCCTAATCATTTTGATATATATATTTCCTATATTTGGAAATGTTTTGAATGCTTTAACAGAGTTTTGAATGCCCCGGAATAGAAAAGGAAACGTTTTAATTTGAAACGGGCCGGCCCACCTGCGTTTAAGTCCCGAAATCGCTCCGAGCCGACCGACCGACGCGCTGATGCCGCCCTCTCTCTCTCTGACACCCCGTCCCCACTGCCCGACCTCGATAACCCTGCGGTCACCCTCCTCCTCGCGCCAGACAGAGCTCGCCGGATCTCCCTCCTCTTTCCCTCCCGGACCACCGCACAGGCCCTATAAATAGCCCCGACTCCCCGCGCTCCATTTCCACCCCGAGCCCCCACTCTACCTCGCCAGAGCGCTGCCCCACAACCTCGCCGGAGTTCGGCACTCGACCGAACCTCCCAAAGCTCGTGCCCATCGCCACCCTCACCCCCGACCCCCTCCGACGCCGCCAATCGACGCCGGAGCTTCACCGCCGTCGCCTGAGCACCTCGGACGCCATCCCAACCACCGGAGCGCCACCCCTGTCGACTCGCTGCCTCGGCCTCGCCGGAGAAACTCCATCGCCGGCAACCCTCCCTCTGTGAGCCCCTCTTCCCCTCCCTGGACCGTCCGATCTAAATCCAACGCCCTAGATTAGATCATTTAAAAGCCGAACCGGTACGCACTAAGTCTCGGACGACCGCTCGTGAACTCTCACTCGCACGCCCTCGCGGCCAATCACAACCTGACACGTCACCTGTCCGTTCGATCAGTTTTATTTTCTTTTCTTTTTTCGTTTTAGAAAACAGAATGCATCCTAATTTTGTTTTTATCATATCTTTTAAAATATTTAGTGTTTGTAGTTTATTCTTTTTGCATTAGTTATATTTGATGTAGTTTATGTCTGTATGCTTAGATTTTAACTTTGAACTTTAAATTTTGAATCTAATCAGATTTGTTTAAATTACTAAAATATGTATAACTAGAGTTTAAAAACATATTTTTGAGCGAATCTTTTTGCCACTCTTTGGTATTAGTTAGACCCATCATTCTACATCATTTGAGAATTTTTTTAGTAAATTTAGTTACTGTTTTTAACAAAAACAGTATTTGTCTAGTTCTTAATAGGTTTTAACTAAATTGATTTTATTCAATTTGAAACGAAATTAGTTCAACTTTTGTTTTTTAGATTTCATTAGGTTCTGTTGATTCAACTTTAGGTGTATTTTTTCTGTTAATAAAATATGTTTTTTTCAATTTGTTTTGTGATCTACTTTGAATAGGTTCATCTTGTTTTCACCATGTATTTTGTTTAAAAGAAGTTTTGTAATATTTCTTTTAGCTCAATATTTTCATAATGAAATACTTTCTGTTTTAAAATAAAATTTTATATTTACTTTTCTGTTACCTAAATGTCTAGTTGTTCAAAACCAAATTTTGACTTGTATGCCTTAGTAGGGATTTTGACATCCAAAATTCTTATAGTCTTATACTTTAAGTGAATATTCTCTTGATTGTGCTTTTGTTTGTTGAAACATTTGTTTACCTTGCTGTTGTACGAATTGTTTTGTGTTTATGCTTATGGTGTGCTCTTGTTTGATTCGTTAGATCATCCGGAGTGCGAAGCTTGTTATCTAGAGTCACTTGATTACGAGGATCAACAGCAAGGCAAGTCACTTTGACCATGTATACCTATGTTTTATTGCATTAGTTCTTCCATCTCCCCAATTGCATGCAAAGTAGGTAAATTGGAAACTTGGTTACTTGTTGTAGTATCATGTGGTAGGTACCACCAGCACCTATTTTCTAGCCAACCTGAATCTCGAGGGCGAGATTCATCTTAAGGTGGGTATGTTTGTAACATCCCAAAATTTCATTTTCGAATGTTATGATATATAGCTATGCATCATCATCACATTGTTTGAATGAATAAAATGGTTGAAGTGCTTCCTTTGAATTTCTGAAAGGCCACTTTCATCTTTCCCTTTTCCTGTTTCACCTACTTGAAAATCTCTGGTAAAGTTCAAAGAAAAGAGGGGAGTAACATGACACTCCACACCAGGGGCATCTTGGTGAGATATTTGAGCAATTAAACCAGGGGGGTTATTTGAACTTTTTTCTCAAAAGGGTTTAAAATCAATTAAACAATTTCTGAAAATAATATCTTTCAAACTATTCAATATGACAGAGGAAAAATGTTCATTGAATAGAATTAATTTTCCTGATCATTTTGATATATATATTTCCTATATTTGGAAATGTTTTGAATGCTTTAACAGAGTTTTGAATGCCCTGGAATAGAAAAGGAAACGTTTTAATTTGAAACGGGCCGGCCCACCTGTGTTTAAGTCCCGAAATCGCTCCGAGCCGACCGACCGACGCGCTGACGCCGCCCTCTCTCTCTCTAACACCCCGTCCCCACTGTCCGACCCCGATAACCCCGCGGTCACCCTCCTCCTCGCACCAGACAAAGCTCGCCGGAGATCCCTCCTCTCCGGATCTCCCTCCTCTTTCCCTCCCCAACCACCGCACCGGCCCTATAAATAGCCCCGACTCCCCGTGCTCCATTTCCACCCCGAGCCCCCACTCTACCTCACCAGAGCGCTGCCCCACAACCTTGCCGGAGTTCGGCACTTGACCGAACCTCCCAAAGCTCGTGCCCATCGCCACCCTCACCCCCGACCCCCTCCGACGCCGCCAATCGACGCCGGAGCTTCGCCGCCGTCGCCTGAGCACCTCGGACGCCGTCCCCAACCACCGGAGCGCCGCCCCTGTCGACTTGCTGCCTCGGCCTCACCGGAGAAACTCCACCGCCGTCGACCCTCCCTCTGTGAGCCCCTCTTCCCCTCCCTGGACCGTCCGATCTAAATCCAACGCCCTAGATTAGATCATTTAAAAGCCGAACCGGTACACACTAAGTCTCGGACGACTGCTCGTGAACTCTCACTCGCATGCCCTCGCGGCCAATCACAACCTGACACGTCACCTGTCCGTTCGATCAGTTTTATTTTCTGTTATGTTTCTGTTTTAGAAAACAGAATGCATCCTGATTTTGTTTTTATCATATCTTTTAAAATATTTAGTGTTTTTAGTTGATTCTTTTTGCATTAGTTCACATATTTGATGTAGTTTATGTATGTATGCTTAGATTTTAAATTTGAACTTTAAATTTTGAATCTAATCAAATTTGTTTAAATTACTAAAATCTGTATAACTAGAGTTTAAAAACATATTTTTGAGTGAATATTTTTGCCATTGTTTGGTATTAGTTAGACCTATCATTCTACATCATTTGAGGATTTTTTTGAATAAATTTAGTTACTGTTTTTAACAAAAACAGAATCTGTCTAGTTCTTAATAGGTTTTAACTAAATTGATTTTATTCAATTTGAACCTAAATTAGTTTAACTTTTGTTTTTTAGATTTCATTAGGTTCTGTTGATTCAACTTTAGGTGTATTTTTTCTGTTGATAAAATATGTTTTTTTTCAATTTGTTTTGTGATCAAGTTTGAATAGGTTCATCTTGTTTTCACCATGTATTTTGTTTAAAAGAAGTTTTGTAATATTTCTTTTAGCTCAATATTTTCATAATGAAATACTTTTTGTTTTAAAATAAAATTTTATATTTACTTTTCATTTACCTAAATGTCTAGTTGTTCAAAACCAAATTTTGACTTGTATGTCTTAGTAGGGATTTTGACATCCAAAATTCTTATAGTCTTATACTTTAAGTGAATATTCTCTTGATTGTGCTTTTGTTTGTTGAAACATTTGTTTACCTTGCTGTTGTAGAAATTGTTTTGTGTTTATGCTTATGGTGTGCTCTTGTTTGATTCGTTAGATCATCCGGAGTGCGAAGCTTGTTATCTAGAGTCACTTGATTACGAGGATCGTCAGCAAGGCAAGTCACTTTGACCATGTATACCTATGTTTTATTGCATTAGTTCTTCCATCTCCCCAATTGCATGCAAAGTAGGTAAATTGGAAACTTGGTTACTTGTTGTAGTATCATGTGGTAGGTACCCCTCAACCCTTTGACACATTGGCCCCGAAAAACGTTGTTTTACATTTTGCTATGCTATTAGTAGATGGGGTTGGTTGTGTGATTCATGAGAGTTGTGAGTAAATAATTTCAAGACCTACATGATGATCAAGTCTTCAAGACTCCAAGTTCTTCAACTTACCTCTGGGTGGATGATGGTTGAACGACGCCCTGGAGAAACCAGTGGTTAGCCTAGATGATGCTGGAGAAGTGCCAGTATTCATGCGGAAAGGTCCACCCAGGCACAAAGAGAAGGATGGATGCTTCAAGACCCAAGGCTTACCTGCACAGCCACAAGCCATTATGGGCTCTGGCTTGGTTGGATATCGTGGTGACCCTGGACAGGCGGTGCTACGAGATGTAGAAGAACGGTAGGAAAGGATGGGCACCGACAGAGTCTCGGGGAAACCCTTTAAAAGACCATGTTTTGGTCATCCGTTTCTCAAACACCATGAAGTGCGAGAAGTCCAATGATGGCGATCAAATCTTGTGGGGAACGTGTGCAAAGCTCTACAGAGTACCCAAACCTAATCGATTAGCCGTGTCCATGGTCATGGACAGTTTGAGCCAAAGGAACTGAAACTATCTGGAACTCTCAACACAATTAATTATATTGATGTGGGTTATTAATGTCAACTTGGGTATGAGAATTGGTTGGTGGAACCTTCTCATTAATCAACCAACATTGTAGTAATTATGCCTTTGCCCTCTCTTGATGTAGGAATTTTTTTGGCTTTATGCAAAAACTTACTACCCCACCTACCATATTTGCATATAGACTAGATGATTACTTTACCCCTCTCTTGTGACTTTGCCGGCATATTAAATATGCTGACCTATACGGCTGCAACGTATCATGTTGCAGAGTACTTTTCCGACCAGGAGTGAGGATACGCTCTACGCTCGGTGAGATGCCCTTGGAGTCAGATGGACTCATCTACCTTTGGAACTTCCGCAAGATTAGTTATTCTCATGAGTTGGCCTTCGGCCACTTTATTGTAATTCTTATTGTAATAAAGGACTCGATATGAGATTTTCGATTTATTAATGCTGTGTGATTTCCCTTTGATATATACATTGATGTACCATGTGTGTACCAGCATGATCTTGGGATGGTACAAAAACACCGGAGATTCGACCTTTCAGGTCGGGTCGCTACAGAAATGGTATCAGAGCACACGCTGACCATAGGACGTAACCTCTAGGATTGGAAAAACCTTAGGATTTATTTCTCTTTTGTCTTTAAAATTCTTATACTCTCGTCTACTCGTTTCTGACTTCCTTCCGATTTATTTCAAAACTTATAGATGGCCACCTTCATCCCAGTTTTGATCACGGAGTTTTGCCTGCCTGACGCAACAATGCCCTTTGGCAAGGAGCTGATGAGGATCGTTAGGGATGTGAGGATTGCTTTGCTGAGCATCACCGGGACTCCTATCATGTCTTTTCCACAAGACGGACACTACAGGATCGAGGTGCACATCCCCGGGAAGACCTTTGGAAATCGTAAGGAACCCATCAACTTCAAGTTTGTGGCACCAAGCTGGATACTTGGGAGAGACATGGCCATTCATCGTGCCCTTGGACGTATTCAGGAGGAATATAGAGGTGGAACCATTTCACCAGGACCCAGCGTGGTTTGTCGCAGGGTTGCCAATGGAAATATCATAACCACTCCCACTGAAGACACCACCATTTCCTATATCCAGACCCTGGAGACGCACGTCAGAACCTTGGAGCTTCGGGTACGTGCCGACACGAAGACGATCAAGAGGCTGATGAACCGTGAGATTGATCTCGAAGCTGACTTACGGGAAGCCGAGTACGAGCATGAGTATGAGGTGAAGGATTTCTTAGAGAGGATCGATAAGCTGAACACTCGCATCGCAACTCTGGAAGAACAGATGGACATGGGTGAAAATCTTCATCCCGAATGAGACATGGCTCCTTTGATCAGCAATGATGATGACTATGAGGAGAGCACCACCGGAGGAGGCTCCGTCACCATGTACTTTTGAGGAAACCTTAGTTATGCCTCCCATGTATCTTCATTTTCGTCGTTAAAGCATAGGTCGATGTTTAGTTTCAATGGAGAATTGTATCTCAATGTTTGACTTTGAGTTGAATAAATGAATGAGTGTTTGGTGTGATATCTTTGTTACAGTGCATAAGGGTAGTGCATTTCCCTTTTAGGTCATTGTTCTATTCTAATTCTCACCCCTCTGAAAATAGCAAGATGCCTCCGCGACGTGAGCCCGATTTCACTTTCCTGCCAGGGCTCACACAACTTCTTCAGTAGCAGAACACCGTGATGCAGCTGTTGATTCAGAATCAAACCAACAACCACAACAACCACCCTCCACCTCAAGGCGACAACCTCACCCGTTTTCTGGGACTGAATCCCCCAACCTTCTTGAGCAGCACAGAGCCCATTGTGGCAGATGATTGGCTCTGCAAGATGGAGAGGGAACTCACCATGGCAGGATGCACTGAGGCTGAGAAAGTGCATTTTGCCGCCCATCAACTAGAGGGACCAGCAGCTTCATGGTGGGAGAACTACACCACCACATACCCCATTACTGGTGTGACTTGGGAGCAGTTCAAGCAAGCTTTCCGCACTGCACATGTCTCAGCTGGAGCCATGAGTCTGAAGAAGCGTGAGTTTCGCAACTTACGCCAGGGGAACCGTTCTGTGGCCCAGTACGTGGATGACTTTAGCACGTTGGCTTGTTATGCACCAGGAGATGTGGCTGATGATGCAGCCAATCAGGAAAAGTTCTTGGAAGGACTCAATGATGAGTTGAGCGTGCAGCTGATGGTGGCTACCTTCAGCAACTACCAGGAGCTGGTAGACAAGGCCCTCATCTTGGAGGGGAAGCAGCAGCAAATCGAGAACCGCAAGAGGAAGTATGCACAGGGGAAGTCTACCTCAGGATCTCATCAGAAGCCCCGCTACTCCCCGTACTCAGGAAATACCGGATCAGGGACCGGTAAGTATGGAGGACACACTCATCCCGTGCACAACCATGGAGGCCACAACCATGGAGGAAATGGGAATAATCATCCCAACAATGGCAGCTTCAAGTATGGTAATGGAAGTGGGAATAGCAACCAACACCATCCCGCTCCAGCTCAGAAGGATCTGAACCATATCACCTGTTTCAAGTGTCAGAAGACAGGGCACTATGCCACTGAATGCCCTCAAAACAAGCAAGGGAATGGAAACGGCAACTCCACAGCTAAGAAGCCAAATCCTTTTCCTCGTGCTCAGGTGAACCACCTCGACGTGGAAGAAGTCTATGATCGGCCCGAGACTATGGTTGGTAAGTTTTTATTGCATTCACGTCCAGTTATGGTACTTTTTGATTCTGGTGCAACTCATTCATTCATATCAAGGGTAGTTGTGGAAAAGTATGGTTTACCCACCAGAACCCTTAGTCAGCCCATTAAGGTAAATTCCCCAGGAGGAATGATCATGGCAGGGATAGGATGCCACGCCTTGAAACTCCACATAGGAAACCATGTTTTTCCTACCGACCTCATCGTCTTAGAATCCTAGGGATTGGATGTAATCCTAGGCATGGATTGGATGACCAAGTATGAAGGAAACCTTGATTGCCCCAGCAAGTCTATTTCACTCACCACTCCGGAGAACAAGAGGATTAAATATGTATCCCGACGCACACGGATGAGTGCTCGGTTAAATTCCCTCACGAGAGTTATTCAGGAGGAAGTGCCGGTTGTACGAGACTATCCATATGTATTCCCGGAGGAATTACCAGGCATGCCACCAGATAGGGAGATTGAGTTTCTGATAGAGCTACTACCCGGGACAACCCCAATTTCGAAGAGACCCTATCGGATGCCCGCAAATGATTTAGTAGAAATCAAGAAGCAGATTAAGGAGCTATTGGACAAGGGATATATTCGCCCAAGTTCATCACCTTGGGGAGCCCCAGTTCTTTTGGTGGAGAAGAAAGACAAAACCTTGAGAATGGTGGTCGATTATCGAGCATTGAACGAGGTGACTATCAAGAATAAGTACCCTCTGCCGATGATTAATGACTTGTTTGACCAGCTAGTAGGTGCCAAAGTATTCTCCAAGATCGATCTTCGATCAGGGTATCACCAACTGAAGATTCGTGAACAGGATATACCCAAAACATCTTTCACCACCAGGTATGGCTTATACGAGTATACAGTCATGTCCTTTGGTTTGACTAATGCTCCTGCCTACTTCATGAATTTGATGAACAAAGTGTTTATGGAATATTTGGACAAGTTTGTCGTGGTGTTCATCGATGACATTTTGATATTCTCCAAGAGCGAGGAAGAGCACAAGGAACACTTGCGTTTAGTTCTAGGGAAGCTTAGAGAGCATCAGTTGTATGCCAAGTTCAATAAATGTGAATTCTGGCTGACGAAAGCCGGATTCCTTGGACATGTTATTTCCGGAGAAGGAATAGCAGTATACCCCGCTAAGGTTGAAGCAGTCACTGAGTGGAAGTCACCCACCTCAGTTAAGGAGATCCGTAGTTTTCTCGGACTTGCCAGATATTACTGGAGATTCATTGAGAATTTCTCAAAGATTGCCAAGCCCATGACAGAGTTGTTGAAGAAAGAGTCTAAGTATGTCTGGACTGAGGAATGTGAGGCTAGTTTCCAGGAGTTGAAGAAACGTTTGGTCACAGCCCCAGTGTTGATACTGCCAAACATTCGGAAGGATATCTAGGTTTATTGTGACGCATCCCGTCAAGGACTTGGAGGAGTACTCATGCAGGAAGGAAAAGTTGTAGCATATGCATCCAGACAGCTATGACCCCATGAGTTGAATTATGCCACCCATGATTTGGAACTACCAGCCGTAGTGCATGCACTCAAGACCTGGAGACATTTCCTTATCGGAAATAGTTGTGATATGTACACTAATCATAAGAGCCTGAAGTATATCTTCACGCAGAAGGAGTTAAACCTCAGACAGAGGAGATGGTTAGAGTTAATCAAGGACTATGACATGAGATTACACTACCATCCAGGAAAGGCAAATGTTATGGCAGATGCTTTGAGTCGAAAGAGTTATGTGAACACACTCATAGCTGGAGGATTACCCCAGGAGTTAACCAAAGATCTCAGAAAGCTTCGGTTAGAGATAGTTTCGCAAGGATATGTTGCCACACTAGAGATTCAGTCCACCTTGACCGAAAGAATTCGAGAAGCCCAGAAATCAGACAAGGACATAGCTGAGATAAAGCAGAGAATGAAGGAAGGCAAGGCTAAAGGCTTTCGTGAAGATGAACATGGTACTCTATGGTTTGAGAACCGAATCTATGTGCCCCATGACCCAGAGCTCAGGAAGTTGATACTTCAAGAAGCCCATGATTCACCATACCCGATACACCGAGGCAACACCAAGATGTACCTGGACTTGAAGGAAAGTTACTGGTGGACAGGTATGAAGAAAGATATTGCCGAACATGTTGGAGTATGTGATGTTTGTCAGCGAGTAAAGGCAGAACATCAGAAACCAGCAGGGTTACTCCAACCTTTGCCGATACCCGAGTGGAAATGGGATAAGCTTGGTATGGACTTCATCACAGGACTACCCAGGACCCGTTCAGGATATGATTCTATTTGGGTGGTGGTCGATCGTTTGACCAAGGTGGCTCATTTCATTCCAGTGAAGACCACCTATACCAGTGCTAAGTTAGCCAAGATCTATATGACCAGGATCGTATGTCTGCATCGAGTTCCGAGGAGTATCATGTCAGATAGGGGAACACAATTTACCTCAAAGTTTTGGCATCAGGTTCATGAAACTTTGGGTACAAGGCTGGAGTTCAGTACAGCTTTTCATCTGCAGACCGATGGACAGACTAAGAGAGTCAACCAGATTTTGGAGGACATGTTGAGAGCCTGTGCGCTAGACTATGGGTCCAGTTGGGATAACAACTTACCTTACGCAGAGTTCTCGTACAACAACAGTTATCAGACCAGTCTGAAGATGGACCCTTTCGAAGCTTTATACGGAAGGAGGTGCAGAACACCATTGACGTGGGATGGTGTTGGAGACCGAAAACTTTTTGGTCCCGATCTTATGAGAGATTCTGAAGATAAGGTCAAAATGATTTGAGACCGACTCAAGATAGCTCAATCCCGGCAGAAGAGCTATGCTGATAACAAACGCAAGGAGGTGACATATGAAGTAGGGGATCAAGCATATCTCTGTGTGTCCCCACTTCGAGGAATCAAGAGGTTTGGTGTTAAAGGAAAGTTAGCACCCAGATTCATAGGCCCCTACAAGATTCTGGAACGTAGAGGCGAAGTTGCATACAAGCTGGAATTGCTGGAAGGACTGTCTGGAGTTCATGATGTTTTCCATGTTTCCCAGCTGAAGAGATGCCATGCTGAGATGGTTGATATTCCTTTGAGAGACACAATGCCCCTAGAGGCCATACAACTTGACAATGACCTGACCTACGAGGAGAAGCCTGTCAGAATCCTCGAGACTGCCAACCGAGTCACCCGTAGCAGGATCATCAAGTTATGTAAGGTTCTGTGGAGTCACCACACCGAGGAAGAAGCCACCTAGGAACGCGAAGAAGATCTTCGTAGAGACCACCAGCACCTATTTTCTAGCCAACCTGAATCTCGAGGGCGAGATTCATCTTAAGGTGGGTATGTTTGTAACATCCCAAAATTTCATTTTCGAATGTTATGATATATAGCTATGCATCATCATCACATTGTTTGAATGAATAAAATGGTTGAAGTGCTTCCTTTGAATTTCTGAAAGGCCACTTTCATCTTTCCCTTTTCCTGTTTCACCTACTTGAAAATCTCTGGTAAAGTTCAAAGAAAAGAGGGGAGTAACATGACACTCCACACCAGGGGCATCTTGGTGAGATATTTGAGCAATTAAACCAGGGGGTTATTTGAACTTTTTTCTCAAAAGGGTTTAAAATCAATTAAACAATTTCTGAAAATAATATCTTTCAAACTATTCAATATGACAGAGGAAAAATGTTCATTGAATAGAATTAATTTTCCTGATCATTTTGATATATATATTTCCTATATTTGGAAATGTTTTGAATGCTTTAACAGAGTTTTGAATGCCCTGGAATAGAAAAGGAAACGTTTTAATTTGAAACGGGCCGGCCCACCTGTGTTTAAGTCCCGAAATCGCTCCGAGCCGACCGACCGACGCGCTGACGCCGCCCTCTCTCTCTCTGACACCCCGTCCCCACTGTTCGACCCCGATAACCCGCGGTCACCCTCCTCCTCGCACCAGACAAAGCTCGCCGGAGATCCCTCCTCTCCGGATCTCCCTCCTCTTTCCCTCCCCAACCACCGCACCGGCCCTATAAATAGCCCCGACTCCCCGTGCTCCATTTCCACCCCGAGCCCCCACTCTACCTCACCAGAGCACTGCCCCACAACCTTGCCGGAGTTCGGCACTTGACCGAACCTCCCGAAGCTCGTGCCCATCGCCACCCTCACCCCGACCCCCTCCGACGCCGCCAATCGACGCCGGAGCTTCGCCGCCGTCGCCTGAGCACCTCGGACGCCGTCCCCAACCACCGGAGCGCCGCCCCTGTTGACTTGCTGCCTCGGCCTCACCGGAGGAACTCCACCGCCGTCGACCCTCCCTCTGTGAGCCCCTCTTCCCCTCCCTGGACCGTCCGATCTAAATCCAACGCCCTAGATTAGATCATTTAAAAGCCGAACCGGTACACACTAAGTCTCGGACGACTGCTCGTGAACTCTCACTCGCATGCCCTCGCGGCCAATCACAACCTGACACGTCACCTGTCCGTTCGATCAGTTTTATTTTCTGTTATGTTTCTGTTTTAGAAAACAGAATGCATCCTGATTTTGTTTTTATCATATCTTTTAAAATATTTAGTGTTTTTAGTTGATTATTTTTGCATTAGTTCACATATTTGATGTAGTTTATGTATGTATGCTTAGATTTTAAATTTGAACTTTAAATTTTGAATCTAATCAAATTTGTTTAAATTACTAAAATCTGTATAACTAGAGTTTAAAAACATATTTTTGAGTGAATATTTTTGCCATTGTTTGGTATTAGTTAGACCTATCATTCTACATCATTTGAGGATTTTTTTGAATAAATTTAGTTACTGTTTTTAACAAAAACAGAATCTGTCTAGTTCTTAATAGGTTTTAACTAAATTGATTTTATTCAATTTGAACCTAAATTAGTTTAACTTTTGTTTTTTAGATTTCATTAGGTTCTGTTGATTCAACTTTAGGTGTATTTTTTATGTTGATAAAATATGTTTTTTTTCAATTTGTTTTGTGATCAAGTTTGAATAGGTTCATCTTGTTTTCACCATGTATTTTGTTTAAAAGAAGTTTTGTAATATTTCTTTTAGCTCAATATTTTCATAATGAAATACTTTTTGTTTTAAAATAAAATTTTATATTTACTTTTCATTTACCTAAATGTCTAGTTGTTCAAAACCAAATTTTGACTTGTATGTCTTAGTAGGGATTTTGACATCCAAAATTCTTATAGTCTTATACTTTAAGTGAATATTCTCTTGATTGTGCTTTTGTTTGTTGAAACATTTGTTTACCTTGCTGTTGTAGGAATTGTTTTGTGTTTATGCTTATGGTGTGCTCTTGTTTGATTCGTTAGATCATCCGGAGTGCGAAGCTTGTTATCTAGAGTCACTTGATTACGAGGATCGTCAGCAAGGCAAGTCACTTTGACCATGTATACCTATGTTTTATTGCATTAGTTCTTCCTTCTCCCCAATTGCATGCAAAGTAGGTAAATTGGAAACTTGGTTACTTGTTGTAGTATCATGTGGTAGGTACCCCTCAACCCTTTGACACATTGGCCCCGGAAAACGTTGTTTTACATTTTGCTATGCTATTAGTAGACGGGGTTGGTTGTGTGATTCATGAGAGTTGTGAGTAAATAATTTCAAGACCTACATGATGATCAAGTCTTCAAGACTCCAAGTTCTTCAACTTACCTCTGGGTGGATGATGGTTGAACGACGCCCTGGAGAAACCAGTGGTTAGCCTAGATGATGCTGGAGAAGTGCCAGTATTCATGCGGAAAGGTCCACCCAGGCACAAAGAGAAGGATGGATGCTTCAAGACCCAAGGCTTACCTGCACAGCCACAAGCCATTATGGGCTCTGGCTTGGTTGGATATCGTGGTGACCCTGGACAGGCGGTGCTACGAGATGTAGAAGAACGGTAGGAAAGGATGGGCACCGACAGAGTCTCGGGGAAACCCTTTAAAAGACCATGTTTTGGTCATCCGTTTCTCAAACACCATGAAGTGCGAGAAGTCCAACGGAGGCGATCAAATCTTGTGGGGAACGTGTGCAAAGCTCTACAGAGTACCCAAACCTAATCGATTAGCCGTGTCCACGGTCATGGACAGTTTGAGCCAAAGGAACTGAAACTATCTGGAACTCTCAACACAATTAATTATATTGATGTGGGTTATTAATGTCAACTTGGGTATGAGAATTGGTTGGTGGAACCTTCTCATTAATCAACCAACATTGTAGTAATTATGCCTTTGCCCTCTCTTGTTGTAGGAATTTTTTTGGCTTTATGCAAAAAGTTACTACCCCACCTACCATATTTGCATATAGACTAGATGATTACTTTACCCCTCTCTTGTGACTTTGCCGGCATATTAAATATGCTGACCTATATGGCTGCAACGTATCATGTTGCAGAGTACTTTTCCGACCAAGAGTGAGGATACGCTCTACGCTCGGTGAGATGCCCTTGGAGTCAGATGGACTCATCTACCTTTGGAGCTTCCGCAAGATTAGTTATTCTCATGAGTTGGCCTTCGGCCACTTTATTGTAATTCTTATTGTAATAAAGGACTCGATATGAGATTTTCGATTTATTAATGCTGTGTGATTTCCCTTTGATATATACATTGATGTATCGTGTGTGTACCAGCATGATCTTGGGATGGTACAGAAACACCGGAGATTCGACCTTTCAGGTCGGGTCGCTACAATCTGGTTTTCAATCTCGGTACTACCGATTTCGTATTCTCGGTTACACCAAGTTTCCCTGTCAACTAACAGTTGTGGAACTCGGTGACACCAAAAACATAAAATCGGTATCATCGACAGTGAAGGGTATATATGTTGTGGACCCCGACGCTTTGAAATTTCTATCTTCAAACTTTGCGCCTCAGAACCCTAAACCGCCGCCTCAAGACCCCTGGTCATCGCCCTTGTCTTCCTGCGCTCCTCCGCCGCTGGGAATCGCCGCCGTCGATGAAATCTGCTTCGCCGTTGCTGCCGTAGAGGATCCGCGCCAAGCTAGGGTACAGATTCGATCTGTAGTGCGCTCCCCATCCGATTCTTGCGCATTAGATACTTGTTAATCATCTATGCACCCCTTGCTCATATATCCATCCACTTAAAACACCAAAATCTCGAGTTAGATGGATTTTCTAGGGTTTTGCCGTCTGCCCGATAAATCTTGGTGGAACCGAAACTAAAATATCTGTCTCACCAATATGTTTTTCAGTGAGGTTGAGAACTAACTCGATGGAACCGAGTTGCTCTTTTCGGTCCTACTGAAAAGGCTGCCAAGTTCCTGTTAAGGAGTTAGTTTGTCTCGGCCCCACCAAAAATTTCTTTTCGGCTGCACCGATATCTATTTGACAGATTGCAAAACTTTTGAAAATTCATTGCTCAAATTTCAAAAGCCAGCCTCATTTTGTGATGACTCGTCTTCTTCTGCTCTCCTATACTCTATTCACAGGGTCAGTATGTCAGGCTCAGAAGACAGTCAGAATTTGCCGGAGCAGGGAGTTGATATGAGTTCTGGAACAAATCCAGAAGCCAGTTCTTTCTCAGATCCAGGCACCCCCAGCTCTCATGGGTTATCCAAGGCTAGCCACAATGCTATGGCTAATATTTACAAGGAGATCCCTGCTGCCAATGTGAAGTCTCACAGGCTAGGATCAATCTACTTTCTTCAGTCTGGCCTCCACACTATCAACACCATTCTAAGGCATACCTTGATGCCCAAGTCCGGAGATGACAAGATGATCCGAGGCCACTCCATCAATATGCTGATCCACCTTGACAGACACACTAGGATCAGAGTCATGGATTTGATTGTTGAGATAATCAAGAGGGTTGCTACTGACCAGAAGCGCTCTTGCTGTTATGCACCCTACATCTAGATGCTTATCAATTCAAAGCTGGAGAAGCACATTTTTGCTCTAGATCATCCACATCTACCACTACAGCCAGATCTCGAGGACAATGTTGTGGTGATGGATGCTGATCATCCCACTTTAGCTACAGCTCTGGCAGAAGCAGAGGCAGTTAGAGCCACTAGTGCTCAAGTCCCTAGATCCAAGAACGAGCAAATGGATCTGCTGATATCATCAGTTCAGGGCATGCAAAAGGACATTAAAGGGATTTTGGACAACCAAAATAGTCTTGTCAGGATCTTTGAAACCAGGATCAAGACCCTTAATGATAAGGTGGACAGGCTGACTAAGACAGTCACAGAGCTTCAGAAGGAAGTTGACTCCGTGCACATCCCACGGGTCTCTTCTGCTTCAGATGACGATGATGATGATGATGAGGATGAATCACCTCTAAGGCTGGGCACTTAGTTCACCACTCAGGCTGGATCAGCCACAGTGCCTGCACAAGACTTGAGTCCCTCTTCATCAGCTCCTGCTACTGTCAGCACAGCTCCTGCTCCATCTGCTCTAGTTCCTCCAGTTTCCACTCCAACTCCATCCACGACATCTGTTGAGATCTTCGCCGCCGCTGTTCTCTCGACTCCTTCATCAACAACCGGAGGAGATCAGCCCAAGAACGTTTAGATGTATGCCTTTGAACTTTTTTGTAACTTGTTGCCAAAGGCGGAGAAGTGTATATAGATCTATAGGCTTCGAGCGAGAGAGCATTTTGGTGTTTGTTGCTTTTCAAAACATTTGGTTCTTTTGGTTTGACGTGAGATACTTTTTTGTTTATGTGTGATCATACATTGTTATGTGATGAGATGCTACTATTTCCTATCATCTTAATGCTCATGTGATGATTATTCACCTTTGCTTGATTGTGTTGTGCATTGTTATTCATTCTAATTATTCTCGCACACCACCAAGTTGTATGTGACATGGAAGAAGTGCCCCACATACCTAATCGATTGTGCATTTGCATTCAAACGTAAATTCAAAATAATGCACACATTTAGGGGGAGCTCTTGCTTATCACATACCTCTCAAAGCGACGATTATATTCATTGATTTTATCATATGTCGAAGCTTTGATCTATATGTTGTCATCAATTACCAAAAAGGGGGAGATTGAAAGCACATATGCTCCCTTGGTGGTTTTGGTAATTAATAACAACATATAAGTCATTGAACTAATGTTTCCACCAATTATATTTCAGGAAATGTTCAATCATAGGATTGGTAAAAGGAGAGTGCGGACATACCCCAAGATGCAAGGAAATAGGTTGGCCAAGCTTCAAGCAAGAGGACTCTACATTTTATATTTGTGAGAAATCACTTTGAGTCCATAGCAAAGCCAATACTATTAAAAGGGGGTAAGGTCTTGTTGGTGAACAATATGCTCAAATGTGCATAAGTGATAGTCGCCAAAAACATCCACAAACTCTCCCACCAAAGTCTGTTCTATACCTAACACTCAAAATCAGTGGAACCAACTTTCCCATACCAGTGCCACCCATTCCAGAACCTAGACAGACTCTGCCAAACCCTAGCCACTTCGTTGCAACCGATTCCATACCGGTGCCACCGAGTTTAGGTTGCCAACTTTCTGTTACGCAAATTCACATTTTTAGTCCCACCAAGAATGTTGGATCGGCGTCACCGAGATTGGAAATCTGACTGTTGGTTACCTTATTGGTGCAACCGAGTTTCCTATATCACTGAGATTCAAAAGTTGCCACCTTTTGGTCACTTTGGTACCACCGAGATTAACACATCGGTGTCACCGAGTTGGTCATTTTGTGTGTAACGGTTGGATTTTTGGGTATGACTATATATACCCCTTCACCACCACCTACTCGAAAGAGAAGCACTCAGAACTATTCCATGCCTATCCTATCAGATTTTCTGAGAGAGAACCACCTACCCATGTGTTGAGGTCAAGATCTTCCACTCCAATCATGTGAATCTTGATCTCTAGCCTCCCCAAGTAGCTTTCCACCAATCCCATCTCTTCCACCATGCCAAATCTGTGAGAGAGTGATTGGGTGCTGAGGAGTCTATCATCTTTAAGTACAAGAGCAAGGAGTTCATCGTCATTACCGAGCCTATTACTTTTTCGAGGGTGGTGCCTCCTAGATTGGTTAGGTGTCACTTGGGAGCCTCCTACTTCGTGTTGTGGAGTGAACCAAGAAGTTTGTAAGGGCAAGGGGATCGCCTACTTCGTGAAGATCTACCCATAGTGAGGCTAGTCCTTTGTGGACGGAAGCCGTTATGGAATAGTCAAGGTTGCTACTTCGTGGACCCTTTTGGGTGGAGCCGTTCGTGGACTCTCGCGACCATTACCCTCCGTGGGTTGAAGACTCCATAAACGTGGATGTACGATAGTGCCACCTATTGGAACCACGGGAAAAATCATCATGTCTACAACTGCGTTTGATCTTCCTACCCTATCCCTTCTATACATGCTTGTTGTTACTTTCCGCTGCTATATACTCTTAGACTTGCATCCGTAGGGTATGCTTGACTTGCCATGAAATGCTAAAAACTGTCAACCCTAAAACTTGGTGTAGGAAAAATTTTATTTGGTCAAGTAGTCTAATCACCCCCCTCTAGACATACTTTCGGTCCTACAACTTCTCACTTCCACGTATCACCGTGGAGAACTCAAACCTATGCACCAAATGCAATGGCAAGGGCACACGGAGTGTCCAAGTCCTTCTCTCCCAAATGCAACCAAAGCAACTAATGCTAGGGAGGAAAATGAGAGGAAGAATGAAGAAGAACACGAATAACTCCAAGATATAGATCCAAGGGGTTCCCCTCACTTAGAGGAGAAAATGATTGGTGGAAATGTGGATCTAGATCTCCTCTCTCTTTTACCTCAAGAACTAGGAAGAATCATTGGAGGGATTGAGAGTTAGCAAGCTCGAAGAAGGTCAACAATGGGGGGAAAACTTGAGCTCAAAGGATAAGGTTCAATGGGGAAGAAGAACCCCTTTTATAGGTGTGGAAAATCCAACCGTTATGCTCATAGCCCGTACAGAGCGGTACTACCACTCCGAGGAGCAGTACTACTGCAAAGGGTAGCGGTACTACCGCTTGCGAGCGGTACTAAAAAAATACATCCATGCCTATCACCGGTGGAAAAACCATGAGATTTTTGTCCGGAGCGGTAAGCCGAGGTAGTACCGCTCTGAAGTAGTAGTAAAAAGTTACATCCGCTCTAGCTGCGGTAGTACCGCTGCAGCCTTTTAAGAACACCAAAACCGCCACAACTTTTGCAAATGGATTCCAAATTCACTGAAACAAAGTTTGTTGGAAAGCTAACGACATGGGCTAACACAATCTTGATTGAAATATCAATAAGAATCAAATGATAAAAGGACCATAAGAAAATGGTGAGAACCCTTCCTCGAATAAGACCGGTAAAACCTCCAACACCAAAAACACAATAGACGAAGCATATGAAACCCATTTTTGATGCACTAGAGCTTGTCGCGAAGATAACTACAAGCTAAAGAACCCACATAGAGAAAATCCAACCAAGAACCAAGAAAGATGATGATGCCAAGAATGCAATGGTTTGAGCTCTCAACGAACGATACGATCAATCTACTCACTTGAGAGCCCCCCTTGATATTATGACAATCGATCCTATAGCCCAGTATCTCAACTACCACCATGAGACCGGTAAAAAAGAAAACCCTATAAAGGTCAAACCTTAGCCTTGTTCATAGTCCACTTGAGCTAGATGATGATGGTCTTGACTTCCTCAAGATGGACCACCTTTCTTGATTGCATTTGCTTGATGAAGGCTAGATGATTGCTCCCCATAATCCACTATGGGTGAGCCACTCTTCGGCATATATTCACAAGTCCATTGTCACCAAAATGAATGGCGAGACTCAAGCATGATCTCTCCGTGATGCTTCACTTGAGCTTGCACATCGCAACCTTGATGACGATCTTCACTTGATGTCATCTTCCATGGGATGTATGGGATCTGCCTCTTGATGCAAGGCCATGGAAATATACCTAACCCCACAAGGAACTCTCTTGTAGACCATGGGTTAGTATACAAAGCGTATTGGGAAATGCTTACCACACCATGGTATCACTTGATCCCTCTCGGTACATCTTGTACGCTTTGTGTGTTGATCAACTTGATTCACTTTTTGAATTAGTCTTGTTCAACCTTGTATCTTAGCTTCTCTGTTCATAAAGATGATGTCTTGAAGGTAAACATGAATGCATACACAATCTTCTTCTTCAAGACATGCTTGCAATAAGCTCAACTCCCACATGACCAATCTTTGGATAAACCTTGAATACCACCTTGGTCACCATATAAACTCCTTGGAACCAATAGATGGACTTCAAGAAGTACCCATGGACAAATCCTTAAAATATAACTCAAGGCAACCATTAGTCCATAGGGATTGTCATCAATTACCTAGAACCACACATGGACAAATGTGCTCTTACAACGGCGGTGCTGCGGGTATGCGCAGCCGGTTCGCCGGCATTGAGCTAAAAATGGGTGGAGGGAGCATGTTCCCCATGGTGGTGGTGAAAAAGAAACGTGTGAAGAGATAAGGCCAACAATGCGTGAGGAGTCATGCGATCTTTTTCATCAGACAACGCGCGAGCGACCGGCCGAATCTTTAGCCGGCGTGTCGACGTAAAACATTTCCCTTTTGCAATTCCTTTTAAAACATACTTTCGTGGTCCTATAATATAGCGATTGTAATAACATTTTACAATATATATTATGAAACGGAAGGAGCACTGTATTATACTCCTCTCGTCCCAAAATAAGTGACTCAACTTTGTAATAAAACTAGTTCAAACTCAAGTCACTTAATTTGGGACGGAGGAAGTATAAGATAATCAATGTACTCATAAGGGTTCCTCCTTCGACTCCTTCTCCCCTTCCTCCTCTTGATCTTTGAAGGGTTCCTCATCCGGCTCCTCCTAGGAGATCTCTAATGCCTCCTCTTCATCCTATTGATCTTTGAAGGGTTCCTCCTCCGGCTCCTCCAAGGAGGTCTCCGGCTCCTTCTCCTCCTACTCCTCTTCATGTTTGAAGGGTTCCTCCTTTAGCTCCTCCTAGCAAGTTGTAATACCCCTGGATTCATGTTGCAGCAATGCTTGTGTTTAAAATACATTAACCATGATGTTTAAGGTGAGGCTTTTGCTAAACCATGTTTGATCACAATGGGATCATGTCTCTTTTCTTTTTTCTAATGATTTTTAAAATTCATTTAAAAAGAGAACTAAATAGTTTTTGCAAATCAGAAAAGAAAAATCATGGATGGGACGCAAATATTCCCTAAGCATTTATTGTAAGCCACATTTTTGTAAAGTGTTTCCATGCCTCCAAATAATTAAAGTAGAGGCCAATTCAATTATTAAATCTCCTTTTGAATTATGGTATTTTCAAAACAGTTTCAAATGTCTCCCAAACTTTTTGTAGCAATGTTAAAAATTGCAAATCAATTATTGGGCCATACTCCATTATCTAGAAAAGTATTTTGGCATTGGATTTAAATACAAAAAAAAGATAGTAAATAAAATAGGTATTAAAAATGAAAGAAACTGAAACTACTGTGGCATTTGGCCTAAGTGCCACAGTAACTTTTGGCCCAGCCCAACCACACCCTCCTTCAGCCTCCCACTACAGTGGGAGGTAGGGGACCGTGGCGGGCATCCATGGCACCCGGCCACGTGTCGGTCATCCTTGACCGCCCTGGCGCCCCTAAAATGTCTCGGCATCCCCCTGGAACCCTAGCCGCATTGTTCCCCTGCTCACCCCTCTCCTCGCCTCACTCTCTCATGAGCCTCGCCCGAGCTTGGCCATCACCGTGCCACCACCGTCTTCTGAAGTCTAATACACAAGTTGTTCTTGTAGACTCATGTTGGGCCTCCAAGCGCAGAGTTTTGTATGACAGTAGAAAATTTCCCTCAAGTGGATGACGTAAGGTTTATCAATCCATGGGAGGCGTAGGATGAAGATGGTCTCTCTCAAACGACACTGGAACCAAATAATAAAAAGTTTCTTATGTCCCAACACACCAAATACAATGGTAAATTGTATAGGCGCACTAGTCCGGTGAAGAGTTGGTGATACAAGTGTAGTAATGATTGTACATATTGATTTTTGTAATAGTAACAATAAAAAACAGCAAGGTAGCAAGTAACAAAGGTGAGCACAAACGTTGTTGCAATGCTTGAAAATAAGGCTTAGGGTCCATACATTCGTTAGTGCAGTCTATCAACAATGCTAATATAATTAGATCCCATAACCATCCCTGAACGTGCAATGAATAATCACTCCAAAGTTCTTATCCAGCGAAGAACATAAGAAGAAATTGTTTGTTGGGTATGAAACCACCTTAAACTTATCCTTTCCGACCGATCTATCCAAGAGTTCATACTAAAATAACACCAAGTTATCCTTTCCGACCGATCTATCTCCAGTTGAATGTAGGTGATCGTGATTCATTATTTTTTACATTATCCTTGAGGTAAAAAGAGTTGGGTGGCAAAGACAATGAAGCCCCCATCTTCCTATGTGTTTGATGGAAACCTTAGCTCCAAAAATATGCAATGCGTGTCAACAATCATAGAAGGCTACATGATAGTTGAGTATGTGAAGTTGCTAGAAATAAGAAGCTCATAGACTCCTCTCATGAATATGATGAATTATGATTATCTCAAGACTAATGGCATTGTTTGTCGGTTTTCAATAAGTTTTATGCTTTATACTACTTCATTTGTGAATAGATTGATACATGTTTATGAAAAGTTATGTGATGGAAAAATTTCTGCTATGCCGATATTCATAATGCTCTCATGTCCGTATTTTATTTTTATCGACTTCTGCCTCTCAAATCATGTGGCCATTATTCTTGAGCTCGGCTTTCGTTTGAGGACAAGCAAGGTCTAAACTTGGGGGAGTTGACACATCTATTTTGCATCATGATTTCCTATTAATATTTCTGTCATTTTTGTCCATTATTACCTATTATCATACAATTCTTATGCCCTTTCTTTGTGAATATGCAAGGTACATCACAAAGAGGGGAATATTTGGAAACTAGAATTCTGGACCGGAAAACCAAGAAAATGGCAGAAAAAACACCACACACCAAATGACCTAAAATTTCACGGATAATTTTGATGGAATATTTAAGAATTATTGGGCCAAAAATGAACTAGAGAGGGCCACCTGCTGGCCACAAGCAAACAGGGTGCGACCACCCCTTGGTCGCGTCTTGATGGCTTGTGGGGGCCCAGCGGGGCTTCTGACCCCCCTATTCTCCTATATGTTGTGTTTTACTCTAGAAAAAATGTTAAGCAATATTTTGGGACCAAGCAGCACTATCTCGAGGCGGAAACCTAGACAGAGGCCCTTTTACACTCCTGCTGTCAGATTCTGCCGGGGAAATTCCTATCCGGGAGGGGGAGATCGAAGCTATAGTCATCACCAACGCTTATTCCTTCGTGGGAGGACAATCTTCATAAACATATTCACTAGCACCATATGATCTCCAACCCTAGTTCATCTCTTGTATTCAATCTTTGTCCCAAAACCTCACATTGGTACTTGTGGGTTACTAGTTGTGTTGATTACATCTTGTAGTTGATGTTTGTTGGATTGCTTGGTGAAAGACATTATGTTCATATCCTTAATTATTATTATAATACCTGTGATCTTGAACATGTTGATGAGATGTGAGTAGTTACTATTGTTCCTGAGGACATGGGAGGTGTCTTGTTATAAGTAATCTGGTGAAGTTGGTATTCGTTCGATATTTTGATGATATGTATGTTGTTACTTCTCTTAGTGATGTCATGTGAATGTCGACTACATGACACTTCACCATGTTATGGGCCTAAGGGAAGTCATTGTGGAGTAATAATTAGATGTTGGGTTGCGAGAGTGACAGAGTCTTAAACCCAAGTTTATGTATTGCTTCATAAGGGGCTAATTTGGATCCACATGTTTCATGCTATGGTTAGATTTATCTTGATTCTTCTTTCATAGTTGTGATGCTTGCGACAGGGGTTAATCATAACTAGGTTGTTGGTTCAAGTAAGAACAACACCTTAGCACTGGTCCACCCACATATCAAATTATCAAAGTAGCGAACATGAATCAACTCAACATGATGAACAGGAGAAGACAGAAATTCCCATGTGTCCCCGGGAGCGCTTGCTTAATGTAAGAGTATTTTTAGGCATGTCCTTTTATATAAAAAATATTGGGATACCTTAGTGCACCTTTGTTACTATTGTTACATGTCACTTGTTACAAATTATCTCGCTACAAAATTATCTATCACTCATCGTGATACTTCTGGTCGTCGTCGGGTTTGACACTCTTACTTACTGAAAGGACTATGATTGATCCCCTATACTTATGGTTCGTCATTGTCTTTGTCAATCCCTTATCCGGATCGCAGCCCCCCTTTTGGTCGGTGATGAAGATGGTGATCTCCTCCTTGCCAATCCCTCATACGGATCTCCTAGATGCTAGAGTTCTGCCTTTTGGGCGGATTTTTGCTGTCTATGCATGTCTGATCTCTAATTGGATTCCACGGGGCGGGAGTAGTGGACGAGGCAGCTCCCCTAGCACCTACGACCACCGATACAAGCGGGCATGCTCGTATGGAAGGTCTTCTTTGGCCTCCTCTGTTGGAAATATGCCCTAGAAGCAATAAATAAAGTGTTTATCATTATATTTCCTTGTTCATGATAATCGTTTATTGTCCACGCTATAATTGTGCTGATTGGAAACTAAATACATGTGTTGGCATATAGACAAACATTGTGTCCCTAGTATGCCTCTAGCAGGCTAGCTCGTTGATCAAAGATGGTTAAGGTTTCCTAGCCATGGACATGAGATGTCATTTGATAGCTGGATCACATTATTAGGAGAATGATGTGATGGCCAAGACCCAAACTATGAACATAGCATATGATCGTGTCAATTTTTTCTATTGTTTTCTGCATGTCAAGTATCTGTTCCTATGACCATGAGATCATGCAACTCACTGACACCGAAGGAGTGCCTTGTGTGTATCAAACGTCGCAACATAACTCGGAGACTATAAAGGTGCTCTACAGGTATCTCCGAGGGTGTCTATTGAGTTGGCATGGATCAATACTGGGATTTATTACTCTGTGTGACAGAGAGGTATCTCAGGGCCCACTCGATAATACAACATCACAAAAAGCCTTGCAAGCAATGTGACTAAGTGTTAGTCACGGGATCTTGTATTACAGAATGATTAAACAGACTTGCCGGTAACAAGATTGAACTAGGTATAAAGATACCGACGATCGAATCTCGGGCAAGTAACATACCGAAGAACAAAGGGAACAACATACTGGATTGTCTAATTCCTTGACATAGAGGTTCGACCGATAAAGTTCTTTGTAGAACATGCAGGAACCAATATGGGCATCTAGGTCCCACTATTGGTTATTGACCGTAGAGGTGTCTCGGTCTTGTCTACATGGTTCTCAAACCCACAGGGTCTGCACACTTAAGGTTTGGTGACGTTTCGGTATAAATGAGTTATATGTGTTGGTGACCGAAGGTTGTTCAGAGTCCCGGATGAGATCCCGGATGTCACGAGGAGTTCCGGAATGGTCCGGAGGTAAAGATTCATATATGGGAAGTTGGTGTTTGAGTTCTGGAAAAGTTCCGTGACCTGCAAGTGGTGTGACGGAGTGCCGGAAGTGTTCCTGAGGGTCCACCGGGTGGGCCCTTCTATGCCAAAGGTCCCACCTCAAGGCCCATGCGGCTGGAGGCTTGGGCTGGGCCAAAAGGGTGGGCTAGCCACCAAACTTGGTGGCCAATCCACCCTGGCCACCGTCCCACCTCCCTTGGCCGCCACACCAAACCCTAGGGGAAATCCTAGGGCGGCCACCCCTCCTATTCCCCTATATATATGAGAGGGGAGGGAGGTCTGCAAACACAAGTCACGGCGCAGCCCTTCCTCCCTCCCCGATCACCTCTCCTCTAGTAGATTGGTTCGGCGCCGCTTAGCGAAGCTCTGCCGGATTAGCTCCACCACCACCACCGCCACGCCGTCGTGCTGCTGGCGAACCCATCTACCTCTCCGCTCCCTCTTGCTGGATCAAGAAGGCGGAGATCTTCATCGAGTTGTATGTGTGCTGAACGCGAAGGTGACATCCGTTCAGCACTTGATCGGGAGTTCGTGGGACAGCTTGCGATTTGGATCGCGGAGACGTACCACCACATCAACCGTGTTCTTTAACGCCTCCGCTTAGCGATATACAAGGGTACGTAGATCCAATCTCTCCTCTCATAGATGCTCATCTCCTAGATTGATCTTGGTGAAGCATAGGAATTTTTTTGTTTCCCATGCTACGTTCCCCAACAGTGGCATCATGAGCTAGGTCTATGCGTAGATGAGATCTTGAGTATAACACAAAGAGTTTGTGGGCGTTGATATTCAGATTGCTTCCTTCCTTAGTCTTTTCTTGGTTCAGCGGTATTGTGGGATGAAGCGGCTCGGACCGACGTTACTCGTATGCTTATGAGAGACCGTGTTCCATTGACTGACATGTGACTTCGTCGCATAAAGATGGCTGGCGGGTGTCTATCTCTCCCACTTTAGTTGGATCAGATTTGATTAAGGCGGTCCTTGTAGAAGGTTGAAAAGCAATCTTCAAATCACCGTTGTGGTTTGGCGTAGGTAAGAATCGTTCTTGCTAGATACCCATAGCAGCCACGTAAAACATGCAACAACAATTAGAGGACGTCTAACTTGTTTTTGCAGGGTATGTTATGATGTGATATGGCCAATTACATGACATGATATATGTGATGTATGAGATGATCATGTTTTTTATAGAATATCACAACTTGCATGTCGATGAGTACGGCAACCGGCAGGAGCCATAGGGTTGTCTTTGATTATTGTATGACCTGCGTGTCAATCTTTAAGCGCTATGTAATGCTTTACTTTATCGCTAAGCGGTAGCAATAGTAGTATGAGCATGGTGGGCGCGACAACCCCGATGACGACACAATGATGGATATCATGATGATGAAGATCATGGTGTCATGCCGGTGACGATGGAGATCATGTCGGTGCTTTGAAGATGGAGATCAAAAGCACAAGTTCATGGCCATATCATGTCACTTAGGATTTGCATGTGATGTTAATCTTTTTTTATGCACCCTATTTTTCTTAGGACGACGGTAGCATTATAAGGTGACCCCTCACTTAAATTTCAATGTGAATTGTGTTCTCCGTGAGTGTGCACTGTTGTGATGATCGGGTGTGATAGACTCTACGTTCGCATACAACGGGTGTAAGCCAGTGTTGCACATGCAGAACACTCGGGTTAAACTTGAATAGCCTAGCATGTATAGACATGGCCTCGGAACACAAGAGACCGAAAGGTCGAGCATGTGTCATATGGTAGATATGATCAACATGATCATGTTCACCGTTGAAACCACCTTAACTCACGTGATGATCGGACTTGAGTTGGTGAATGTAGATCATGTGTCACTTAGATGACCTGAGGGATGTCAATTTGAGTGGGAGCTTTAGTGATTTGATTAACTAAACTCATTATCTTGAACAATAGTCTTAGTAACCTTTTCTTATTTATGTTGTAGATCAATGGCTCGCGCAGTAGCACCCCTGAATTTTAATGCGTTCCTAGAGAAATCCAAGTTGAAAGATGATGGAAGTAACTTTGTTAACTGGGCCCGTAATCTGAGGATTATCCTCACGGCTTCCCAGAAGGTTTATGTCCTTGATGCACCTCTTGGTGACCCACTCGCTCCCGTGTCATCCAAAGACGTTAAGAACGCTTGGGAGGCACGTTCTGGGGATTACTCAATAGTTCAATGTGCAATGTTGTATGGCTTAGAACCGGGACTTCAAAGACATTTTGAACGTCATGGAGCATATGAGATGTTCCAAGAGTTGGAGTTTATCTTTAAGAAGAATGCCCGGATCGAGAGTTATGAGACCTCCAATAAGTTCTATGCTTGCAAGATGGAGGAGAAGGGGTCTATCAGTGAACATATACTCAGAATGTCTGGGTATTCGACCCGTGTGGCGGAGTTAGGGATGCCCCTTCCGCCGGAGGCGATCACTGACAGAGTTCCTCTATCACTGCCACCAAGCTACAAGAGCTTCGTGTTGAACTATAACATGCACGGGATGAACAACTCAGTCGCCGAGCTGTTTGCGATGCTGAAAGTCGCTGAGTCTGAAATCTAGAAAGAACATCAAGTGTTGATGGTCAATAAAACCACTAGTTTCAAGAAGCATGGCAAGGGCAAGAAGGGTAACTCCAAGAAGGGTGGCAAAGCAGTGGCTCCTCCCATGAAGAAACCCAAGGCTGGACCCAAGCCAAAAACCGAGTGCTTTCATTGCA
This sequence comes from Hordeum marinum, assembly GCA_022496015.1. NCBI lineage: Eukaryota > Viridiplantae > Streptophyta > Magnoliopsida > Poales > Poaceae > Hordeum > Hordeum marinum. The sequence goes on from CM039677.1 coordinate 325,543,050, forward strand.
AGGGAACTAGTCACTGGAAGTGGAACTGCCCCAAGTATCTGGCCAACAAGAAGGCGACCAACACCAAACAAGGTATATATGATATACATGTTATTGATGTGTACCTTAATAGCTCTCCTTGTAGTGCCTGGCTATTTGATACCGGTTCGGTTGCTCACATTTGCAACTCAAAGCAGGACCTATAGAATAGATGGAGGCTGGCTAAGGATGAAGTGACGATGCATGTGGGAAATGGTTCCAAGGTTGATGTGATCGTCATTGGCACGCTCGCTCTTCGACTACCATCGGGATTAGTGATGAACCTGAATAATTGTTATTTAGTGCATGCGTTAAGCATGAACATTATATTTGGATCTTGTTTATTGCGAGATGGTTACTCATTTAAATCAGAGAATAATGGTTGTTTTATTTATATGAGTAATATCTTTTATGGTCATGCATCCAATGTCAGGGGTTTATTCTTATTGAATATCGATAGTGATGATACAAAGGTTCATAGCATTGATGCCAAAATATGTAGAGTTGATAATGATAGTACCACTTTCTTGTGGCACTGCCGTTTGGGTCATATTGGTGTAAAACGCATGAGGAAGCTATATGCTGATGGACTTTTGGAGTCACTTGATTTTGAATCACTTGACACATGTGAACCATGCCTCATGGGCAAGATGAATAAAACGCCGTTCTCTAGAACAATGGAACGGGCGAGTGATTTGTTGGAAACCATATGTACTAATGTGTGCGGTCCAATGAACATTGAGCCGTGTGGTGGATATCGTTATTTTCTCACCTTCACTGATGACTTATGTAGATATGGATATATTTACTTAATGAAACACAAGTCTGAAACGTTTGACAAGTTCAAGCAATTTTAGAGTGAAGTTGAGAATCATCGTAACAAGAAGATTAAATTCATGAGATCTGATCGAGGATGAGAAAATCTGAGTTATGATTTTGGCAGTCACTTAAGACACTGTGGAAATGTTTCACAATTGACACCGCCTGGAACACCACAATGTAATTGTGTGTCCTAACGTCGTAATCGAACCTTATTAGATATGGTGTGTTCTATGATGTCTCTTGCCGATTTACCACTATCGTTTTGGGGTTATGCATTAGAGACATATGCATTCACTTTAAATACGGCACCATCGAAATCCACTGAGACGACGCCATATGAACTGTGGTTTGGCAAGAAGCCAAAGTTGTCATTTCTTAAAGTTTGGGGATGTGATGCTTATGTCAAAAAGCTTCAGCCTGAAAAGCCGGAACCCAAAGCGGAGAAATGCGTCTTCATAGGATACCCAAAAGAGACAGTTGGGTATACCTTCTATCTCAAATCCGAAGGCAAAGTGTTTGTCGCTAAGAACGGAACATTTCTTGAGAAAGAGTTTCTCTCAAAAGAATTGAGTGGGAGGAAAGTAGAACTTGATGAGGTTACTGAACCTTCACTTCAACCAGAGAGTAGCTCAGTGCAGAAAGATGTTTCTGTGAAGCCAACAATGGTTGAAGAGGAAGTTAATGATGATGATCATGAAAGTTCGGAGCAAGTTGCTATTGAACCTCGTAGGTTGACAAGGGCGCGTACTGCTCCTGACTGGTACGGAAACCCTGTCTTGGAGGTCATGTTGTTAGACAACAATGAACCTACGAGCTATGGAGGAGCGATGATGGGCCCAGATTTTGAGAAATGGTTAGAGGCCATGAAATCCGAGATGGGATCCATGTATGAAAACAAAGTATGGACTTTGGAAGTATTACCTGAAGGGCGAAAGGCCATTTAGAATAAATGGATCTTTAAGAAGAAGACATGTGGCAAAGGATTTTTCACAAGTTCAAGGAGTTGACTATGATGAGACCTTCTCACTCGTAGAGATGCTTAAGTCCGTGAGAATCATGTTAGCAATAGCTGCATATTTCGACTATGAAATTTGGCACATGGATGTCAAAACAACATTCCTTAACGGTTTCCTTGAGGAAGAGTTGTATCTGATGCAACCGGAAGGTTGTGTCGATCCAGAGAATGCTGACAAAGTTTGCAAACTCCAACGATCCATTTATAGACCGTTGCAAGCATCTCGGAGTTGGAATAAGCATTTTAATGAGGTGATCAAAATGTTTGGGTTTATACAAGTTTACGGAGAAGCTTGTATTTACAAGAAAGTGAGTGGGAGCTCTGTAGCGTTTCTAATATTATGTGTGGATGACATATTGCTGATTGGAAACAATATAGAAATGCTAGAAAGCGTGAAGGAATATTTGAAAAAGAGTTTTTCAATGAAGGACCTAGGAGAAGCTGCTTTCATATTAGGCATTAAGATCAATAGAGATAGATTGAGACGCTTGATAGCACTTTCACAAAGCACATACCTTGATAAAATTTTGAAGAAGTTCAAAATGGATCAATCTAAGAAAGGGTTCTTACCGGTGTTACAAGTTGTGAAGTTGAGTAAGACTCAATGCCCAGTGACTGCATAAGATAGAGAAAAGATGAGTGTCGTCCCCTATGCTTCAGCCATAGGCTCTATCATGTATCCGATGCTATGCACAAGACCCGATGTCAGCCTTGCCATAAGTATGGCTGGAAGGTTTCAAAGTGATCCTGGAATGGAGCACTGGACGGCGGTCAACAATATCCTTAAGTACCTGAAAAGGACTAAGGAAATGTTTCTCGTTTATGGAGGTGATCAAGAGCTCGTCGTAAAGGGTTACATCGATGCAAGCTTTGACACTGATCCGGATGACTCCAAGTCGCAAACCGGATACGTATTTATTCTCAACGGGGGAGTGGTAAGTTGGTGCAGTTCCAAGCAAAGCATGGTAACCGATTCTACATGCAAGCGGAGTACATCGCAGCCTCGAAGGCAGCAAAGGAAGGTGTCTGGATGAAGAAGTTCATGACAGATCTTGGAGTAGTGCCCAATGCACTGAATCTAATGGCTCTGTTCTCTGACAACACCGGTGCCATTGCTCTAGCTAAGGAACCAAGGTTTCACAAGAGGACCAGACACATAAAGCGACGCTTCAATTCCATCCGCGATTACGTCGAGGAGAAGGACATAAATATTTGCAAAGTGCACGTGGATCTGAATGTTGCAGACCCGTTGACTAAACCTCTTCCAAGGGCTAAACATGATCAACACCAAAACTGCATGGGTGTTCGATTCATTACAATGTAAATCACATGGTGATGTGAACTAGAGCATTGACTCTAGTGCAAGTGGGAGACTGTTGGAAATATGCCCTAGAGGCAATAAATAAAGTGTTTATTATTACATTTCTTTGTTCATGATAATCGTTTATTGTCCATGCTATAATTGTGTTGATTGGAAACTAAATACATGTGTGGGCATATAGACAAACATTGTGTCCCTAGTATGCCTCTAGCAGGCTAGCTCATTGATCAAAGATGGTTAAGGTTTCCTATCCATGGACATGAGATGTTATTTGATAGAGGGATCACATCATTAGGAGAATGATGTGATGGAAAAGACCCAAACTATGAACGTACCATATGATCGTGTCAGTTTATTGCTACTGTTTTCTGCATCTCAAGTATCTGTTCCTATGACCATGAGATCATGCAACTCACTGACACTGGGGGAGTGCCTTGTGTGTATCAAACGTTGCAATGTAACTGGGAGACTATAAAGGTTCTCTATAGGTATCTCCGAGGGTGTCTGTTGAGTTAGCATGGATCAATACTGGGATTTGTTACTCCGTGTGACGAAGAGGTATCTCAGGGCCCACTCGGTAATACAACATCACAACAAGCCTTGCAAGCAATGTGACTAAGTGTTAGTCACGGATCTTGTATTATGTAATGAGTAAAGAGACTTGCCGGTAACGATATTGAACTAGGTATAACAATACCGACGATCGAATCTCGAGCAAGTAAGATACCGAAGAACAAAGGGAACAACATACGAGATTGTCTGAATCCTTGAGATAGAGGTTCGACCATTAAGATCTTCGTATAACATGTAGGAATCAATATGGGCATCCAGGTCCCACTATTGGTTATTGACCATAGAGGTGTCTCGGCCATGTCTACATGGTTCTCGAACCCACAGGGTCTGCACACTTAAGGTTCGGTGACGTTTCGATATAGATGAGTTATATTTGTTGGTTACCGAAGGTTGTTCGGAGTCCTAGATGAGATCCCGGACGTCATGAGGAGTTCTGGAATGGTCCGGAGGTAAAGATTCATATATGGGAAGTTGGTGTTTGAGTTCCAGAAAAGTTCCGTGACCGGCAAGTGGTGTGACGGAGTGTCGGAAGTGTTCCTGGGGGTCCACCGGGTGGGCCCATCTACTCCAAATGGCCACATGGGCTGTGAGATGGTGCAAACCAGCCCCTGGTGGTCTGGTCGCACCTCCCACCTCAAGGCCCATGCGGCTGGAGGCTTGGGCTAGGCCAAAAGGGTGGGCTAGCCACCAAACTTGGTGGCCAAGCCACCTTGGCCGCCGCACCAAACCCTAAGGGAAACCCTAGGGCGGTCAGCCCCTCCTCTTCCCTTGTATATATGAGAGGGTGGAGGGCTGCAAACACAGGTCATGGCGCAGCCCTTCCTCCCTCCCCGATTACCTCTCCTCTAGTAGATTGGTTCGGCACCACTTAGAGAAGCTCTGCCAGATCAGCTCCACCACCGCCGCCGCCACACCATCGTGCTACCGGCGACATCTACCTCTCTGCTCCCTCTTGCTGGATCAAGAAGGCTGAGATCTTCATCGAGCTGCACGTGTGCTAAACGCGGAGGTGTTGTCCGTTCGGTACTTGATCGGGTGTTCGTGGGACGGCTTGGGATTTGGATTGCGGAGACGTACCACTACATCAACCCCGTTCTTTAATGCTTCCGCTTAGCGATCTACAAGGGTACATAGATCCAATCTCTCCTCTCATAGATGCTCATCTCCTAGATTGATCTTGGTGAAGCGTAGGAATTTTTTTGTTTCCCATGCTACGTTCCCCAACATCCTCATGTGCTTCTCCTTACTTACCCTTGCTTTATTCTTTTATGGTAGTTGACTACACATTAAATAACGTGATTGGATCATAATTTCTTGGGATTCATTCCTAACAAATCTATTTATTCCAAAAGGTGACCTTTTTCTCCCAAGTGTAGTTTAAATCTTGATAGATGATACTTGTGATCTGCATTGGTTTTCTGTGAAGAGGAACAGGTAATCACAACACAATATGGGTAACTATTTTCCTCAGTTATGAAACCAAGGTTTATTAAGCCAATAGGAATATCAACAACAAAAGTCATCAGTGGTTGCACACAAAATAAGAAACAACTTGCACCCAACCCGGGTAAGAGGGTTCTCAATCCCCTTGATCTCGTTATTTGCAAGCAAGTGAGTTATGTAGATAATTGTAAATTCAAAACTAAAATAAAAACAACTAAATGGTATCAAGGTCCTGTAGCATTTGTGAATATATAGGTGAATAGACCCAGGGGCCATAATTTTCACACTATCTTAAGTGACTGCCAAACTCATAACCCAGATATTCTCCTCCTCGATCAGATCGTAGGAATTTAATCTTCTTGTTATGATGATTCTCAACTTCACTCTGAAATTGCTTGAACTTTTCAAACATTTCAGACTTGTGCTTCATCAAGTAAATATACCCATATCTACTTAAGTCATAAGGGAAGGTCATAAAATAACGATATCCACCGCGCGCCACAATACTTATTGGACCGCACACATCAGTATGTATGATTTCCAACAAGTCACTTGCCCGTTCCATTGTTCTAGAGAATGGGGTTTTAGTCATCTTGCCCATGAGGCATGGTTCACATGTGTCAAGTGATTCAAAATCAAGTGACTCCAAAAGTCCATCAACATGGAGCTTCTTCATGCGTTTTACACCAATATGACCTAAACGGTAGTGTCACAAGAAAGTGGTACTATCATTATCAACTCTACATCTTTTGGCATCAACGTTATGAACATGTGTATCATCACTATCGATATTCAATATGAATAAGCCCCTCACATTGGGTGCATGACAATAAAAGATATTACTCATATAAATAGAACAACCATTATTCTCTGATTTAAAAGAGTAACCGGCTCACTATAAACAAGATCGAGATATAGTGTCCATGCTTAACGCAGGCACTAAATAACAATTATTCAGGTTCATCACTAATCCCGATGTTAATCGAAGAGGGAGCGTGCCGATGGTGATCACATCAACGTTGGAACCATTTCCCACGTGCATCGTCACTTCGTCCTTAGCCAGCCTTCGTCTATTCTGTAGCTCCTGTTTTGAGTTGCAAATGTGAGCAACCGAACCGGTATCAACTACAAGAGAGTTGGTAAGGTACACATCAATAACATGTATATCATATATACCATATTTGGTGTTGGCCGCCTTCTTGTCGGCTAGATACTTGGGGCAGTTCCGCTTCCATTGATCAGTTCCCTTGCAATGAAAGCACTCAGTTTCTGGATTGGGTCTAGCCTTGGGTTTCTTCATGGGAGGGGCAACTGCTTTGCCACTCTTCTTGAAGTTACCCTTCTTGCCCTTGCCATCCTTCTTGAAACTAGTGGTTTTATTGACCATCAACACTTGATGCTCTTTCTGGATTTTAGACTCAACGATTTTCAGCATCGCAAACAACTCGGTGACAGACTTGTTCATCCCGTGCATGTTATAGTTCATCATGAAGCTTGTATCTAGGTGCCAATGATTGAAGAACTCTATCAGTGATCGCCTCCGGCAGAAGGGGCATCCCTAACTCATCCAGACGGTTCGAATACATAGACATTCTAAGTATATGTTCACTGGCAGACCCGTTCTCCTCCATCTTGCAAGACTATAACTTATCGGAGGTCTCATACCTCTCGATCCAGGAATTCTTCTCAAAGATAAACTTCAATTCCTAGACCATCTCATATATATACTCCATGACGTTCAAAATGTCTTTGAAGTCTCGGTTCTAAGCCATACAACATTGCACATTAAACTATTGAGTAATCTCCAAAACATGTCTCCCAAGCATACTTAACGTCTTCGGACGACACATGAGCGGGTGGATCACCAAGCAGTGCATCAAGGACACAAGCCTTCTGGGAAGCCGTGAGGATAATCTTCAGATTACGAGCCCAGTCCACAAAGTTACTTCCATCATCTTTCAACTTGGCTTTCTCTAGGAACGCGTTAAAATTCAGGGGAACTACTGCACGAGCCATTGATCTACAACATAAATATGCAAAGGTTACTAAGACAATTGTTCAAGATAATGAGTTTAGCTAATAAAATTACTAACGCTCCCACTCAAATTGACATCCCTCTGGTCATCTGAGTGATACATGATCCAAATTCACCAACCCAAGTCCGATCATCACGTGAGATGAGGTGGTTTCAATGGTGAACATTAGCATGTTGATCATATCTACTATATGACTCATGTTCGATCTTTCGGTCTCTTGTGTCCCGAGGCCATGTATGTACATGCTAGGCTCGTCAAGTTTAACCCGAGTGTTCTGCACGTGCAACACTGGCTTGCACCCGTTGTATGTGAACATAGAGTCTATCAGACCCGATCATCACGTGGTGTCTCGACACGATGAACTTTTGCAATGGTGCATACTCAGGGAGAACACAATTTTATCTTGAAATTTTAGTGATGGATCACCTTATAATTCTACCGTCGTCCTAAGAAAAATAAGATGCATAAAAGGATTAACATCACATGCAAATCATAAGTGACATGATATGGCCATGAACTTGTGCTTTTGATCTCCATCTCCAAAGCACCGGCATGATCTCCATTGACTGGCATGACACCATGATCTCCATCAACGTGTCGCCATTAAGTTGTCGCGCCAACTTTTTCTTCTACTACTATTGCAAACTCATAGCAATAAAGTAAAGCAAAAACAGCAAAAATAATTAAACACAATTCTATGGCTCATGCCGTTTGCCATACTTATCGACATGCAAGTTGTGATATTCTATACAAAACATGATCATCTCATGCATCACATATATATCATCATATAATTGGCCATATCACATCACAACACACCCTGCAAAAACAACTTAGATGTCCTCTAATTGTTGTTGCATGTTTTACATGGCTGCTATGGGTATCTAGCAAGAAAAAATCTCACCTACGCAAAAATTGTTGGAAATATGCCCTAGAGGCAATAAATAAAGTGTTTATTATTATATTTCCTTGTTCATGATAATCGTTTATTATCCATTCTATAATTGTATTAATTGCAAACACATTACATGTGTGGGTAAATAGACAACACTTTGTCCCTAGTATGCCTCTAGTGAACTAGCTCGTTCATCAAAGATGGTCAAGGTTTCCTGGCCATTGACATGTGATGTCAATTGATAACGGGATCACATCATTAGGAGAATGATGTAATGGACAAGACCCAAACTACAAATGTAGCATATGATCATGTCAGTTTATTGCTATTGTTTTCTGCATGTCAAGTATGTGTTCCTATGACCATGAGATCATGCAACTCACGAACATCGGAGGAGTGCCTTGTGTGTATCAAATGTCTCAACGTAACTGGGTGACTATAAAGGTGCTCTATAGGTATCTCCGAGGGTGTCTGTGGAGTTGGCATGGATCAAGACTGGGATTTGTTACTCCGTGTGAACGGAGAGGTATCTCAGGGCCCACTCGGTAATACAACATCACAATAAGCCTTGCAAGCAATGTTACTAAGTGTTAGTTGCGGGATCTTGTATTATGGAACGAGTAAAGAGACTTGCCGATAACGAGGTTGAACTAGGTATGGAGATACCGACGATCGAATCTCGGGCAAGTAACATACCGAAGAACAAAGGGAACATCATATGGGATTAACCGAATCCTTGACATAGAGGTTCGACCGATAAATATATTCGTAGAATATGTAGGAACCAATATGGGAATCCAGGTCCCGCTATTGGTTATTGGCCATAGAAGTGTCTCGGTCATGTCTACATAGTTCTCGAACCCGCAGGGTCTGCACACTTAAGATTTGGTGACGTTTCGGTAGTATAGAGTTATGTATGGTGGTGACCGAAGGTTGTTCAGAGTCCCGGATGAGATCCCAGACATCACAAGGAGCTCAGGAATGGTTTGGAGGTAAAGATTGATATATAGGAAGTCCTATTTTGGTCGCCGGAAAAGTTTCGGGCTCATCGGTAGTGTACCGGGAGTGCCGGTAGTGTACCGGGAGACCATCGGGAGGGGTATTTCGACCCAAGAGGCTACATGGGCTGTGGGAGGATGAATACCAGCTCCTAGTGGGCTGGTGGAAGTCCCACACAAGGCCCATGCAGTTGGGAGGAAAAGCCCAAAAGGAAAAAGGTGGAAAAAGGCAAAAAAGGCTAAATTAGGAAGGAGTCCTAATCCTACTAGGAGTGGGGGAGGAGGATTCCTCCCTCCTGGTTCGGCCGAACCTCCTTGGCTTGGAAGCCAAGGCTGCCTCCTCTCCTCCTCTCCTCCTATATATATTAGAGGGTTTACAAGATTTTCAGCCACGTGCAACCCTACCCTCTAGTCCGTAGTTTCTCCTCTAGATCGGATTTCTGCAGTGCTTAGGTGAAGCCCTGCCAGAATAGCTCCACCACCATCGCTGGAGCGCCGTCACGCTGCTGGAGAACTCTTCTTCCTCTCTGCTCCTTATTGCTGGATCAAGACGGAAGAGATCGTCATCAAGCTATACGTGTGTTGAACGCGGAGGTGCCGCCCGTTAGGCACTAGATCGGAAGGATCATGATCAAGTTTGTGGGACGGATCATGATCAAGTTCGTGGGACGGATCGTGATTGGATCATGGGACGGATCGTGATTGGATCGCGGGACACACGGCAATTTGGATCGCGAAGACATTCGACTACACCAACCGCGTTTCTTAAGGCTTCCCTCTTAGCGATCTACAAGGGTACGTAGATCCACTCTCCCTCTCGTAGATGCTCATCACCATGGATAGATCTGCGTGTGCGTAGGAATTTTTTTGTTTCCCATGCAACGTTCCCTAAAAAAACCAAAACAGTGATACACAAATTTCTATTCAACCTTCTCAAGGACCGCCTTTGTCAAATCTGATCCAACTAGAGTAGGAGAGACAGACACCCGCCAGCCATCTTTATGCAAGAAAGTCACATGTCAGTCGATGGAACCGGTCTCTCGTAAGCGTACGAGTAAGGTTGGTTTGGGCCGCTACATCCCACAATACCGCCGAATCAAAAAACGACCAGGGGAGGAAGCAATATGAGCATCAATGCCCACAAACTCGTTTGTGTTCTACTCGTGATCTCATCTACACATAGACCTAGCTCATGATGCCACTGTTGGGGAACGTTGCATGGGAAACAAAAAAATTCCTACGCACATGCAAGATCTATCCATGGTGATGAGCATCTACGAGAGGGAGAATGGATCTACATAATCTTCTAGATTGCTAAGCGGGAAGTGTTAAGAAACACAATTGATGTAGTCAAACGTCTTCGCGATCCAAATCGCCGAGCGTCCCGCGATCCAATCATGATCCGTCCCGATCTAGTGCCGAACGGACGGCATCTCCACGTTCAGCACACGTACAGCTCGATGATGATCTCCGCCTTCTTGATCCAGCAAGAGGAAGCGTAGAGGTAGATGAGTTCTCCGGCAGCATGATGGCACAACGGCGATGGTGGTGGAATTATTCTGGCAGGGCTTCACCTAAGCACCGCCGAAAACTAGAGGGAACGATCTAGCGAGGAGAGAGGGATGCACAATGGCTTAGGGTTTTCTGGTGCGGCTGCCCTCTCTCCCCTTCAGTATATATGGGAGTAACAGGAGGGAGGCCGGCGTCCCTAGGGTTCCCCCTAGGTTGCGGCTGAAGTGGGGAGGTGGAGGAGTCCAACTCCAATCCTACTAGGAGTAGGATTCCACCCCCACTTGGAAACCTGTTCCTCCTCTTGGGTTTTTCCACCCCTGGCCGCATGGGCCTTAGTGGGGGTTCAACCAGCCACCAGGGGCTGCTTTGCCTCCTCCCACAGCCCATTAGTCCCTTTGGGGCGAGAGTTCCCTCCCGATGGTCATACCCTCACGGCACTCCCTTTACACTGCCGAAGTAGCCCGAAACTTTTCCGATGAACAAAACGGGACTTCCTATATATCAATCTTTACATCCGGACCATTCTGGAGCTCCTCGTGATGCCCGGGATCTCATCGGGGACTCCTAACAACATTTGGTCACCATCATACATAACTCTATACTACCGAAACGTCACCGAACGTTAAGTGTATAGACCCCGCGGGTTCGAGAACTATGTAGACATGACCGAGACACCTCTACGGTCAATAACCAATAGCGGGACCTAGATGCCCATATTGGTTCCTACATATTCTACAAAGATCTTTATCGGTTGAACCTCTATGTAAAGGATTCAGTTAGTCATGTATGTTGTTCCCTTTGTTCTTCGGTATGTTACTTTCCCGAGATTCGATCGTTGGTATCTCTATACCTAGTTCAATATCGTTACCAGCAATTCTCTTTACTTGTTTCGTAATACAAGATCTCTTGGCTAACTGCTACCTCTTGAGCTTGCGTTGGTTTTCCCTTGAAGAGAAAAGGGTGATGAAGCAAAGTAGATAAGTACTCCCCTCAGTTGTTGAGAACAAAGGTATCAATCCAGTAGGAGGAACATGCAAGTCCCAATGGATGCACCTACACAAACAATCAAACTCTTGCACCCAACGCTATAAAGGGGTTGTCAATCCCTTCACGATTATTTGCAAGGATTAGATCTGATAGAGATAGGTGTAAACGAGAACGGAGAGTAAAAGGTAAATAAATTGCAGCAAGGTATTTTTGATATTTTTGGTTCATAGATCTAAAAGTATATTATGGAAAGTAGACACGGGGGCCATATGTTTCACTAGAGGCTTCTCTCTTGAAGGAAAATATCATGGTGGGTAAACAAATTACCATCAAGCAATTTATAGAAAAGCGAATAATCATGTAGTTATCCAAGGCAATGATCATGCATATAGGCATCATGTCCGTATCAAGTAGACCGAAGCGATTCTGCATCTACTACTATTACTCCACACATCGACCGACTCCTGCCTACATCTAGAGTATTAAGTTCATGAAGAAAAGAGTAACGCATTAAGAAAGATGACATGATTTAGAGGGATAAACACAAGCAATATGATGAAAACCAATCTTGCTACCCTTTATGGCAACAATACAATATGTGCCTCGCTACCCCTACTATGTCACTGGGAGAGGACATCACATGATTAAACCCAAAACCAAGTACTTCTCCCATTGCAAGAATTATCAATCTAGTTGGCCAAACCAAACCAATAACTCAAAGAGACTTACAAGGATATGAAAGCATGCATATAAGAATTTAGAGAAGATTCAAATAAGATTCATGGATAATCCGAACATAAACGCATAATTCATCGGATCTTGAAAAACACACCACAAAAGAGGATTACATATCCCCATGAAGATCATGGAGAACATGGTATTGCAGATCAAAGAGAGAGAGAAAGCCATCTAGCTACTATCTATGGCCCCGTAGGTGTGTGGTGGACTACTCACGCATCATCGGAGGGGTAATGGATTTGATGTAGATGCCCTCCGTGATAGAAATCCCCTCCAGTAGATTACCGGAAAAGGCTCCAAGATTGGATCTCTCGGGAACGGAGGCTTCTGGCGGTGGAAAAGTATTTGCGTGGATCTTTTTTATGTTGGGGGAATATTTTGCCATTTGTAAGCCAAAGATTAGGGTTAGGAGACCTGCCGGGAGACGACAAGCCTGCTAGGCGCGGCCAGGAGGGCCCGCGCCTAGCAGGCTTGTGACTCCCTGGCAGGTTTCCTACCGTGCACTCCAATCCTGGTTGATTTGTTTCGTTCCAGAAAAATTCCTTCCGAAGGTTTTATTCCGTTTGGACTCTGTTTAATATTCCATATTTGCAAAACTCAAAAACAAGGAAAAAACAGAAACTGGCACTAGGCTCTAGATTAATAGGTTAGTCCCAAAAATAATATAAAATAGCATATTAATGCATATAAAACATCCAAAACATCTAATATAATAGCATGCCATCATAAAAAAATAAAGATACGTTGTAGATGTATCAGCATCCCCAAGCTTAATTCCTGCTCGTCCTCGAGTAGGTAAATGAGAAAAATTGAATTTTTGATGTGGAGTGCTACCTAACTATATTTATCCATGTAATATTTTTTATTATGGCATGAATATTCAGATCCATAAGACTCAAAAGAAAAGCTTAATATTGATATAAAAACAATAACGTTTCAAGCATACTAGCAAGGCAATTGTATCTTTTCAAAATATAATGGCAAAAGAAAGTTATCCCTACAATATCATATGGTCTGGCTATGCTCCATGTTCCCCACACAAAGTATTTATATCATGCACAACCCCGATGATAAGTCAAGCAATTGTTTTCACACCTTTATTTTCTCAAACATTTCAACTCTCATGCAATACATGAGCATGAGCCATGGATATAGCACTATAGGTGGAATATAATATGGTGGAGGATGTTAAGGAAAGGGAGAAGATAGTCTCACATCAACTAGGTGTATCAATGGGCTATGGAGATGCCCATTAATAGATATCAATCTGAGCGAGTAGGGATTTCCATTCAACGGATGACCTAGAGCTGTAAGTGTATAAAAGCTCAAAAAGGAACTAAGTGGACGTGCATCATGAAGAAAAATTCCACTAGTTATATGAAAGTGACAAAATAGGAGACTCTTTATCATGAAGATCATGGTGCTACTTTGAAGCACAAGTGTGGAAAAAGGTAGTAGCAATTTCCCTTCTCTCTTTTCTCTCATTTTTTTATTGGTGGGCATCTAAGGCCTCTTTTATTATTTTTTTGGGCTTCGCTGGCCTCTTTTATTTCTTTTCATAAAGTCCGGAATCTCATCCCCACTTGTGAGGGAATCATAGCTTCCATCATCCTTTCCTCACATGGGACATGCTCTAATAATGATAATCATCACACTTTTATTTACTTACAACTCAAAAGAAAATTACAACTCGATACCTATGACAAAATATGACTCTATATGCAATATGGAAGTGATGGTGCAAGTCATAAAAGGAAACGGTGGAAGTTGCATGGCAATATATCTCGGAATGGCTATGGAAATGCCATAATAGGTAGGTATGGTGGTTGTTTTGAGGAAAGATATATGGTGGCTGTTTTGAGGAAGGTATATGGTGGCTGTTTTGAGGAAGGTGTTTGTTTTACCGGCGAAAGTTGCGCGATACTAGAGAGGCTAGCAAAGGTGGAAGGGTGAGAGTGCGTATAATCCATGGACTCAATATTAGTCATAAATAACCCACATACTTATTGCAAAAGTCTATTTAGTTGAAGCAAAGTATTAAACACATGCTCCTAGGGGAGAGGTTGGTAGGAGTTAACCATCACGCGCTCCCGACCCCCACACAAAGGTCGACAATCTATAAACAAGTCATGCTCCGACTTTCTTACATAACGGTTCACCATACGTGCATGCTACGGGAATCACAAACCTTTACACAAGTATTTTTACCAAATCACAATTACTTCCTAACATGACTCTTAACATTACCATGTTTATATCTCAAAACTTTATGCAAGGAATCAAACTACTCATAAATACTCAATGCACTTAATATGGAGGTTTTAATCATATCCTTATTGGATGCCTATCATATTAGGACTAAATTCAAAACCTAGACCAATTACCATGCTGTCTAGAGACTCTCAAAATAATATAAGTGACGTACGAGAGTTCAAGTATTTCTATAAAACGCAAACACCACCGTGCTTTAAAAGATATAAGTGAAGCACATAGAGCAAAATTGCCTAACTCAAAAGATATAAGTGAAGCACATAGAGCATTCTAACAAATTCACAATTCAGCGTGTCCTTCTCAAAAAATTTGTGCAGAAAGGATGATTGTGGCAAACTAAAAAGAAAAGACTCATATCATACAAGACGCTCCAAGCAAAACACATATCATGTGGTGAATAAAAATGTAGCCTCAAGTAAATTTACCGGTGGATTGAAGATGAAAGAGGGGATGCCTTCCGGGGCATCCCCAAGATTAGGCTCTTTTGCATCCTTTAATATGACTTGGGGTGCCTTGGGAATCCCCAATATTAGGCTCTTGCCACTCCTTATTCCATAGTCCTTCAAATCTTTACCCAAAACTTGAAAACTTCACAACACAAAACTTAATAGAAAACTCGTGAGATCCGTTAGTATAAGAAAATAAATCACCACTTTAGGTACTGTTTTGAACTCATTATTTATTTATATTGGTATTATACCTACTTTGTTCTAACTTCTATACTTCTGTAACTCAAAAAATTCTGAAAAAATAGGAAAACCTGGGAAATTTATATATTAATCTTGTGTAAAAATTTCATATTCATTCGACGCTCTGAAAAAATTAGAAACTTCCTGTACTGGGCGCAAAAGTTTCCGTTTTTCAGCAAGATCAAATCAACAACTACCATAGATCACCCCAAAGGTTTTACTTGGCTCAAATAATAACTAAAACACCAAAACAAGATTACTACATAAGTAATAACGTGGGAAACACACAAAAACAGAAGCAAAAATAGAACACAAAAATAAAATCGGGTTGCCTCCCAACTAGCGATATTGTTTAACGCCGCTAGCTAGGCATAACGATTTCAATGATGCTCACATAAAAAGTAGTAATTGAAATATGCAAGAAAGAATCATGAATATCATGACAATAAGTCTAACCCACTTCCTATGCATAGGGATTTTGTGAGCAAACAATTTATGGGAACAAGTGTCAACTAGCATAGGAAGGCAAAACAAGCATAACTTCAAAACTTTGAACATATAGAGAGGAAACTTGATATTATTGCAATTCCTACAAGCATATGTTCCTCCCTCATAATAAATTTCAGTAGCATCATGAACTAATTCGATAACATAACTATCACATAAATCATTCTTTTCATGAGAAATTATAGCATACGTGTCATCACCAAAACATGGGGAACAAAAAATATCATCTTCATCAAGCATAGCATCCCCAAGCTTGTGGTTTTGCATATCAATAGCATCATGCATATTCAGAGAATTCATACTAACAACATGGCAATCATTCTTTTCATTCAAGTAACTATCATGAATCTTCTTATAAATTTCTTCTTTCAATACTTCATCAAAATTTCCAGATTCATGATTTTCAAACAAAACTTCATAGAGATAATCAAGTGCACTCAACTCACTAGCAATTGGTTCATCGTAATTTTGTATTTTGAAAATATTAGCAAGTGGATGAGGATCCATATCAATAGATTTTTAGCAAGCGAAGATGCAAGCAAATAGAAGGCACATGGCAACACAAGAAAACAAAAGATCTGACAAGAAAAAGGCAAGCGAGAAAGAGAGGGCGAATAAAATGGCAAATTGGTGAAGTGGGAGAGAGGAAAACGAGAGGCAAATGGCAAATAATGTAAATGCAACAGATGAGTTTGTGATGGTTACTTGATAGGCTTGATGTGTATCCTCCCCGGCAACGGCACCAGAAATGGCAAGTTGACGGGAAAGTTCTTGTCTTGACTTTCTATGTATCCTCCTCGGCAACAGCGCCAGAAATCCTTCTTGCTACCTCTGGAGCTTGATTTGGTTTTCCCTTGAAGGGGAAATGGTGATGCAGCAAAGTAGATAAGTATTTCCCTTAGTTGTTGAGAACCAAGGTATCAATCCAGTAGGAGGTAGAAGCAAGTCAGCAATGGATGCACCTACACAAACAATCAAACTCTTGCACCCAACGCTATAAAGGGGTTGTCAATCCCTTCACGATTATTTGCAAGGATTAGATACGATAGAGATACATGTAAACAAGAACAGAAAGTAAAAGGTAAATAAATTGCAGCAAGGTATTTTTGGTATTTTTGGTTTATAGATATGAAAGTATATTATAGAAAGTAGACCCGGGGGCCATAGGTTTCACTAGAGTCTTCTCTCTTGAAGGAAAATATCATGGTGGTAAACAAATTACTGTCAAGCAATTGATAGAAAAGCGAATAATCATGTAGTTATCCAAGGCAATGATCATGCATATAGGCATCACGTCCGTAGCAAGTAGACCGAAACAATTATGAATATACTACTATTACTCCACACATCGACCGACTCCTACGTGCATCTAGAGTATTAAGTTCATGAAGAACAGAGTAACGCATTAAGAAAGATGACATGATGTAGAGGGATAAACTCAGCCAATATGATGAAAACCCATCTTGTTACCCTTGATGGCAACAATACAATACGTGCCTCGCTACGCCTACTATATCACTGGGTGAGGACACCGCAAGATTAAACCCAGAACCAAGTACTTCTCCCATTGCAAGAATTACCAATCTAGTTGGCCAAACCAAACCAATAACTCGAAGAGACTTACAAGGATATGAAATCATGCATATAAGAATTCAGAGGATATTCAAATAAGATTCATGGATAATCTTAACATAAACTCACAATTCATCGGATCTTGACAAACACACCACAAAAGATGACTACATCGGATAGATCCCCATGAAGATCATGGAGAACATGGTATTGAAGATAAAAGAGAGATAAGAAGCTATCTAGCTACTAGCTATGCACCCGTAAGTTTGTGGTGGACTACTCACGCATCATCGGAGGGGCAATGGAGTTGATGTAGATGCCCTCCGTGATTGAAACCCCCTCTGGCAGATTCCAAGAAAAGGCTCCAAGATTGGATCTCTCGGGAACGGAGGCTTCTGGCGACGGAAAAGTATTTGTGTGGATCTTTTTGATGTTGGGGAATATTTGGGAATTTATAGGCCAAAGATCAGGGTTAGGAGACCTGCTGGGAGACGGCAAGCCTGCTAGGCGCGGCCAGGGGGCCCGCGCCTAGCAGGCTTGTGACTCCCTGGCAGGTTTCATGCCGTGCACTCCAAGCCTGGTTGATTTGTTTCCTTCCAGAAAAAATCCTTTCGAAGGTTTTATTCCGTTTGGACTCCGTTTAATATTCCATATCTGCAAAACTCCAAAACAAGGAAAAACAGAAACTAGCACTAGGCTCTAGATTAATAGGTTAGTCCCAAATATAATATAAAATAGCATATTAATGCATATAAAACATCCGAAACAGATAATATAATAGCATGCCATCATCAAAAATTATAGATACGTTGGAGACGTATCACTAACACTTTAGTCACATTGCTTGCAAGGCTTGTTGTGATGTTGTATTACCGAGTGGGCCCTGAGATACCTCTCCGTCACGCGGAGTAACAAATCCCAGTCTTGATCCATGCCCACTCAACAGACACCCTCGGATATACCTTTAGAGCATCTTTATAGACACACAGTTATGTTGTGATGTTTGATACACACAAGGTACTCTTCCGCTGTGAGTGAGTTGCATGATCTCATGCTCATAGGAACAGATACTTGACATGCAGAAAACTATAGCAATAAACTGACACGATCATATGCTATGTTTATAGTTTGGGTCTTGTCCATCACATCATTCTCCCAATGATGTGATCCCGTTATCAAATGACATCTTATGTCTATGGTTAGGAAACCTTGACCATCTTTAATCAACGAGCTAGTCTACTAGAGGCATACTAGGGACACAGTGTTGTCTATGTATCCACACATGCAATGTGTTTCCAATCAATACAATTATAGCATGGATAATAAACGATTATCATGAACAAGGAAATATAATAATAACCATTTATTATTGCCTCTAGGGCATATTTCCAACATAATCACCTACTTGCTTAATATCTGGGACTGGGGAACCCTCTCCAAACTAAGGAGGGTGAGGCATATCCGGAGGAGAGCTAGCCATGACTCTGAACAAGCAAAATAGTAACAAGCAAAGGTAAATATTTTTGTATATTTGCTTTTTAAGAGACAAACTAAACATAACAGAAAATAAAAAGAAAAACAAGTGAATGCAAATTTGTGTGAAGTTACTTGATAGTTGGTGATGATATTCCCCGTCAACGATGCCAGAAATCCTTCCTGATACTTGTGATGTGCCTTGGGTTTTCCGTGAAGAGGAACGGGTAATCACAATGTAATATGGGTAAGTATTTCCCTCAGTTATGAAATCAAGATTTATCGAACCAATAGGAATATCAACAACATCCGTCTTGAACGGCTGCACACTAAAGAACAAACAACTTGCACCCAACATGGGCAAGAGGGTTGTCAATCCCCTTGATCCCGTTATTTGCAAGCAAGTGAGTTGTGTAGATAATTGTAGATAATTGGTAATTGCAAAATAAAATAAAAGCAAGTAAATCGCAGCAAGGTATTGTACCGTTTATGAATATATATGTGAATAGACCTGGGGGCATAGTTTTCCCTAGCGGCAGCTCTCGTGAAAATAAGCATACGGTGGGTAAACAAATTATTGTTGGGCAATTGATAAAAAAGCAGATAATTATGTGATATTCACAGCAATGATCGTGTATATATAGGCATCACGTCCAAGACAAATAGGCCGACTCCTTCCTACACCTATTACTATTACTCCACTTCAAGAGCGCTTCTATGCTTGCCTCTCTACGTATTAAGTTCATAAAAAAATTAATGCATGGAGAATGATGACATGATGTAGACAAAGTAAACTCAAGAAATATGAATACACCTCATCGTTTTATCTTTAGCAGCAGCAACACCAAGACACATCTTGTCCCCTACTTTTTCATTGGGATATAGAAACTCGTCGGGTTGAACCTACCACAACACACCTCTCTCACTGAACAAATATCAATCTACTTGGCCAAACTATTTCAATAAATCGGAGAGAATTACGAAGCTATAGTGATCATGCACATAAGAATCATGTTAAATTTCAGAGAAGACTCAAATTTTTATCATGAATAATCTGAACATAAATCCACGATTCATTAGATCCCAACAAATGCACCGCACAAAAGTATTACATCGGATAGATCAAAGCGAAGATGCGATGATCATTGTATTGAAGATCAAGATCAAGAGAGAGAGAGAGAGATTGTTATCTAGGTACTAACTACAGACCCGTAAGTCTGTGGTGAACTACTCACACATCATCATGAGGCAGCAAGGTTGATGAAGAGGCCCTCCGTGATCGATCCCCCCTCCGATAGGGTGCTGAAAACGAGCTCCAGATGGCCTCCCGTCGGAACAGAGACTTGCAGCGGTGTAAAAAGTGTTTCGGGACTGCCTCTAGGGTTTTTTGGTATATGAGAATTTATAAGCGGGAGAACGAAGTCGGGAGAGCCACGGGGGGCCCACAAGCCATCATGGTGCCCCCAGGCTATGCCATGTTGGCTTGTGGGGCCCTCTGGTGGTTCTCGGCCTTCTTCTGAATCTTCTAGGTCCTCTTTTGGTCAAAAAAAATCATCAAAAAGTTTCACGACAATTGGACTTCGTTTGGTATGGTAAACCTGAAAAGTGGAAAACATGCAGAAAACAGCAACCTGCACTAGGCACTGCGTCAATAGGTTAGTGCTAAAAAATAATATAAATTAGTAAATAAATGCCCAAAAAGTATCCTAGAATGATAATATATCAGCATTAAATATTCAAAATTTATAGATATGTTGGAGACGTATCAATAGCCAATGTCATAAAGGCCGCACATGTCCAAGGCATCCCGAAAGAAATCCATCTGAGCTTGGCTCCGTTGTCCTACCCCATCATGCTCATTTGCATGAAGCACTTCATTGAAATCACCTAACACCACCCATGTCAAGTTTCTAGTTCCGACTATACCTCGTAGCCTATCCCAGGTCTTGTATCTTTCACTGATTTGGGCTTTACGGTAAACTAATGTAATGTTTTCTGTGTTTCAACCATCTCATCAACAGTGACATTCATGTGATATACTGAATAACTGATAGCTTCAAGCTTTATTTCGTCATTCCAAAAAAACTAGTCCTCCACTCCTAACATTACTGCTTACAACGAAACTTTTATTATAACCTAGTATTCCTACACAGATCAAACCTTTATTTAATTTTCGAGAATACAAACGATAGAGGGGGAAATTCAAGCTGGCCCATAGCAGTATAGGTATGTCATTTACTAAATATCAAATTTTAGGTCTCATTCAACCCAACCCAATGACTACTGCTACTTTGAAATCCCACACATGTTCTGCATGTTCACATTGGGAACGCCTATTAGACGACATATGGCGCACAAATACACAAAGCGTAGTTAACTCGGCAAACAACCTAGAAACTATAGTGACCGCTTAGAAATAAAAACCACTGCCACGACTCCGCGCTGTATCGAGTTGGACAGTGTAGCAACCGCTCGAAGTGGAGCGACCTGTTTAAGACAATAACCTTTTTGCATCATTTTGTATAATTTTGAAAGGGCATTCTTTTTATGAAGGAGGAAATTTTGGATAACGCAACGTAGTTTTGAATTTTCTAAACATTTTGGAAAACACACACATTTAATGAAATTCCAAGAGCCTTTTGAAAATATGGGAGCATTTTTCAGAATTTATGAACATTTTTTAAAACATGAATATTTTTTAAACTTGTAAAAAAATTTGAAAACACAAACATATTTTCTAAATTATCAACAGTCTTTTCAATATGAACAATTTTTTGACATTATTGAACAATTTTTAATCATAAAGATTTCTTGAAATTCATTTTTTAAATGAACATCTTTTAAAATTCCCAAACATTTAAAAAATGAGAATATATTTTGAAATTCCTTTTTTTAATTTAAAAATATTTTATATGAAACGTTTTGTTTTTTGAAAAAAAGAAAAAAAAGAAATCAGTAATTGAACCAGCAGGAAAAAGAAAAAATAGAAACAGACTACCGAAACTAGGGAACAAATATACAACTAAATGGTCTGGCCCATTTTGGTGCTCGCCCGGCTTCTTATGCGATTCGTCTCCTATTTGATGCAAAATGTGGCAAATAAGAAATGATATTCTTTTCTCGTACCAAAGTACTGCTACAAATTGCGGAATTCGGGCTCGTTTGGACCTTTGCCCATTTAGACTTTTCTCTATTTGTACACTGTCGCTTGGAGCAGTTTTGTTTGGTTTTTTTTCTGCTAGTTTTTTAATTTGTTTTCGTTCCTTTCTTTTACATACAAAATTATTAATGTTTTTAATTCAATGAACAACTTTTGGAAACATAATGAAAAATTATTAAAATTTGGTAATACAACGTATATTCGTGAACATTTACAAACATACAAAAATGTTTCCAAAGTAAGTGTACAATTTTTAATTAATTAATATTTTAAAAATTCTCGAACATTTTTAAATTCATGAACGTCTTTTGAAATATTTGAACATTTTCTAACTTTTGAATACTTAAAAAAATACATGGTTGATTTTAAGAGTATAGCACCGTTTTTAGAATTAATCTGAAATTCTGTGATTCATGATCATTTTTTAAAATTCCTAATCATTTTTTATGGAAATAGAAACTTGCTAAGAACCGCCTGATATAGTACACGGAAACCTGTAATAGACAAACCAGCTGAAACTATATACGATACCCAAAATAAACAAACAAAATCCGGTTGAAACGAGAAACCGTTCGTTCCAACAGCAAGCACCTGAAGTGCTACTGTGTGATTTCGGGAAAATTCATTGCGGTAATATCTCTTACTCCCTCCGTCCGGAAATACTTGTTCTACAAGTAAATGTATCTAGACTTATTTTAGTTATAAATACATCCATTTTATTCATTTTTAGGACAAGTATTTTCGGACGGAGGGAGTACATTCTAAGCCCCTTTGATGCGCATGATTCTCAAAATGAAGGAATATGAAAAATGTAGGAATAGGATGACATGTCCTGTCATACCTTACAGGATTTGAAAGAGTGTTTGATAACACGGGAAAAAAAGAATTTTACAAAAAGCTTTGAATGGATGGAAATTTTTCTTCAAAATGTAGTACAAATGGATCCAATGAAAAAACTCCTAAAGATGTCAATCCTACGAATCAAATGTCTATGAAAGAAAAATAAATCCTATGAGTCCAAATCCTTCAAAACTCCTATGCAATTCTTTGAATCAAAGGAGCTCTAAAAATACAGAAATGTTCTTAAAACAAGCGTACATATTGAACATATGAATATTTTAGAAAAATTGAAACATTTTTTTAATTCGTGAACATCTTTTATACGAACATTATCTAACTTCTGAATACTTAAAAAATACATGTTTGTTTAACGTGTGAACAGTTTATAAATTCGTGAACATTTTTAGAGCATAGTAGCTTTCTTTATTAACCATGAGATTTTGTAATTCATGATCAGTTTTTAAAACTTCTAATCATTTTTATGGAAATAGAAACTTGGTAAGAATCGATTGAAATAATACACATAAACCTCTAATATATGAACGAGTTGAAAAAAACTATATATGATACCCAAAGTAAACCAACCAAACCGGTAAACAAGAAACCGTTCGTTCTGCCAGCAAGCTCCTGAAGCGTTTGGTGGGCCGGCCAACTACATGATTTGGGGACAATTCATTTCTAAATACGAATAATAGGACCTCCAATGTAACCAGATTGTGTCGAGCTATAAGATGGTGTCCGGGCTAGGGGCTGTCTCACAATGTCGTCCCCCAGCCTTGTGAGTCGGGCCGAGAGCTCCCCATGTCGGCTCAGCAATGGGCCATGTTGGGCGCCCCATGATGTATGAACGCAAGGTTCCCGAAGGCTTGCCGTGTACTACAAGATGTTGTATTCGTCGAAGACCCGATCTCCTCGTACGTAGTCGACTAAGATGGTGTAACCCTAGACCCCTCGATATATATATAAACCAAGGGATGGGGCTCGTAGATGACACACAACAAATCTATGTATAGATCATTCATACTTTGTACTCCAATCTAAGCAATAAATTCAAGCATGACAAGTGTGTTTTCTCTTTGGATAGCTCGAACCTGGGTAAACCTCGTGTCCCTATTAACATCGTGTCTAATCGCCTACCTTGGGATCGCCTACCCCGAGATCAATCGGATTGAGCTTCATGATTCGTGGCCCATACAAGCCCCGCGACGATCACTATGATATGATGGGGGTCAAGATCAGTGAACAGATCGACACCGGTGTGATCTCCATGGCGAGGCAGATCTTCGTCTTCAACAACATCCATTTCTTCGCCGACTCGACCGACCAACTCGGCCTGCGAAAAACTTTGCTCTGGGTCAAATCACTAAATTCGGTAGCATGGAGTACACCGTGAATTTGCGCAAGAACTGGTCTTCACGAGCTGGGTTTCAAACCAAGACGAGGATCAACCCAAATGGGTGACTCTAAGGCCAATACTCAACCCGACTCATGTCGAGCATGAAAATCCCCTATCGGCCCTGGCCTTGAGTGGGAGCTTGACGTCACCTCCCATGAACCATATGTCAAATCATGCTAAGGTAGAGGACGAAGACCCAAAGTTCATATTAGATCATACCTAGGATAAGCTTGCTCTGGTCCCGGTGTCAGATCAGGCCCAAGAAGAATGTGAGAAAGTTCTTCAGAATGAGATGTTAGATCGAATTCAGAAGCTCGTGGGTTCGGACGACCAGGTCTCTGTGTATGATCGGATCTGGGAATCATCAGTAAAGATCGGATGTTTCTACCCACCCACCATTTATCTTGTCGCTAATATCAAGGAGTAAATAAATGAGGGTGTCGCCTGCGAGTCCAAGAACATAGAGTATGAGGCCAACGGATTGTCAACGTCAGGAGTGGTGCCAAGCCTAGGAATGTGGGTCCAGAGTATAGCCCACGCATGGCACACCCCTACACACACAAACAATCACTTGCTCGGAGCCACGGTTCCCACAACACACACCATCTACACAAATAGAGAATCATACAACATCTACAAGAATCTATGAGGTGATAACTAGTCAACATGAACACCTTGTGGCCACACGAGAGAAGATGGGGTGCGACCAGACGACATGAAGTATATGCGGGGTTGCGGTGAAGCATTGGAGGTCTGGGAACTGCTCAACTGATGGAGTGAGGTCAAATCATAGTGGTGTGGGAGGTGGAGGTGGCACCAAAAAACGGTGTCATGGAGATGTGGACGACATCGGAAGGGGGTACATCCTGAAATGTCCATGGTGTTAAGATTGGTTTGATGGAGGAAGTCCTATATCATCTCTAAATTTTGTCCAATGCCTTATGTGCCCAATAGAGTATATTTGGTACACGCACCCTCCTCTCTTCTTCGATATAAATGGGCCGGCCCATCTCTTACGTGGAAGCCAGAAGCTTCCTATGCCCGTAAACTTCCGGAAGCTTTCGATTGGACCGGTTATGTCTGGTTTAATTCGTTTTCTGATTTCTTTTTTCTTTTTCCCAAATGCATGAACTTTTCCAAATTGTTAATTTTTGAAAAAATTGTGAACTTTTTTACAAAAACCATGGATTTTTCAAATCTATGAATTTCTTTGAATCGCCAATTTTTTTAAAAAATTATGAAGTTTTTGTCAGAACTACGACTTTTCTTCAAATTTGTGAACTCTTTTTTATCAAAATACATGAAATTTTTACAAAATTGTGTTTTCAAAAAGAAATATCTACAAACTTCTTCAAATTTCAAATTTTGGATATTCATGGACTTTTTTGCAAATCCATTTAAAACCATTTTTCATTTGTTTTGCAAAGGTCAAATGGTAAACCCTCACCGAGCGAACGAAGAGATGTCCGACCCGAGCGTTCTTTGCGATCCGAAGCGATTGGTGTTTGTTGCGCCAGTATCAACCGGCCAGTGCATGAGCGTCGGGGAGGTAAGTGGCGCTGAAGACCCCAAAGAGAAGGTCTCTATATCGTCTCGCCCAACCAGGAAATATGAAGGCTTACGTGCTTGGTTTGGTGTAACCCCAAATATTATGACGACGTGTGCAGGATGACAATTCTGTTAGATACACTTTTTCGGCCAGAATCAAATATTATGATGATTATGCCAATAAAGATACTTTACTAGAGTTGCTCTTACCAATAAAGAGGGGTGCATGGTGGCAGAGCCAGGATTTAAGCAAATCCTGGGCCAAAAAAATATCAGGATCCGCACTTGCTAACCAAAATAAACGCGTAACACTCCGAAAAATCTTTACACTTATGTGTGTCCCAAATTAAGTTATTAAAATTAAATTTCTGTTCAGCAATACGTGATGTAAGACTTATACATACTGCTCTGTACACCGTTCTTTCTGTTGAATTCAGTTCAATGCAGTCCTAGGTCAGTGTTAAATAACATCTCAAAAGTTCAGTGTTAAATACTTTAGTTATTCATTCAGTACATACAGACTATGTACAGTCTCGGTCAGGAAATTACCTAGCAACCGGTAGGACCGCAGCACTACGGCGGCCTCGTCCCGGAACGGCAACAAATCGAGCCCGCTCCGGCAGTTTGTTTTTCGACGGCGGATCTTGGCAGCTATGGCGTCCGCTTGTGGGGGGCGTGGCGGCAGCAGGGCTTCGTCGCCCGCAAGCGTCGCAGCGATGACGAGGCCGATGGTTCCGCCCACCGCCCTCCTGTGTCGGACAAGCAGAGGGAGACGGTGCGCATTCGTGCGCGCAAAGTCTTGCAGCGTCGGAGCGGGGGCTTGGACGAACTTTCGCCGCCTCGGCGCCCTCTTCGATCTGGCCCTCCAGGAGACCGAGCTCACATGGTTTGAGACGAGAGAGTGCCGCAGCCAAAGATGTAGTTGAGGCCGCGCACATGCCGGCACTTCCGGAGGAGTATTAACTGCACGTGACCTTGTGCAACATGATGATCTACAACACCCTTCACGGCAACGAGCCACCGCCAGTCCAAGACGACTCTCCCAGCGAGGCGAAGACGGCGACTCCGACTCCGACACGTAGAAGCAAGTACCCCATGTAGTATCTAGTTTAATTTCGGATTGAATTCTGATGATGTATGCGAAATATGTTCTGTGTCTGTGTCTGTCGTCTCGTAAATTTTCTTTACGGTAGGCCGTAAACAAATTTTGCGGGTCGGCTGATTGTTGGATCTGCTAGAGATGCTATGAGCCCAACAAATGACATCTTTTTTTAATGCTGGGCGAGGCTGCATCCAATAATACTACACTCACGAGCTCATTACGGACCTTTTACACGATCTTTCTTTCTAAACTCTTCTCCCCCTGATTTTCAGGAGGTGTGGCCTCTCATGATAATTTCATCCAATCATATTAGCCCAGCTAACCACCTTCATAAAAACTGTAAATAAAATCCCGTGCTTGTAGCATTGCTCGGCTGCATCTGATCCTCTGGTCGTGCACGTGTGTTCGTACTAGGTGAGCGTGTCGTGCGTGCAAGCGAGACAATGCTCTACTGTTTTTGAAATTGTTAAGAGCATTATATGCGTGTGCGCTAGGTTTTTGAAAAACTCTATGCCCTGGCCTTGGGTCCTGGGTGTCCGAGGCTCAACTCTGCTTTGCATGGTGCTACCCTCCCCGTGGTTTGATCTTTTTTAGGAACAATATGGACGCAAATGCTTATATAACGCGCACACTTACTCTTATGAACGCATACATGCATATTTTATTTTTATAAAGTATTTTAAAAAGACTGAATCAACATATCATATTAAAATTTACGAAATTATTATAGACGTCTCGTCGTTGACAGAAACGTTTATTTCCATTAAATATGTATGGTCAGAAATCCTAAAATAAATTCAAAACTAATGTGTGAACGAAACTTAAATCCAGGTGCCATCTAACCACAAGTTAATTCGTCACACGCGGTTCGTTCGACGGTAAAAGAATGCCGTGTTGAGAGACACAACCACGTGATCATTTCATCTTTCTAAAAAGACAATAGCTAATAAAAGCCTAATTAGGACAAATTATTAGCATTTCCCTGTCTCGTGCCGTTGGACGTGGCCCCTAGTAATGCTTTGGACTTCGGTAGCTTTGTCTCCCATCGATCAGAAAAAGGGGAATAGATAGCTGACGATCAAGTAGTGGTGGAGCTCGCGCGGGGGACGCACGAGCGGTTTTGACGCGCACGGGTCCATATGCTTGTCGCCTGCGCAGCAGCGGAGGGCCGCGCGACGTGGACGGACGGTTGATGGCAGGCGGAATTCGACGGCTGCCCTGACGCGTTGCGGTTGCGGGTCCTATCCTATGGCTCGTGTACCACAAGGGGCCGCCCCCCGCGTGCTGCGCCGTGTCCTCGCTTTCAATTGGGTGGGACGACCCCACGCACTTCGGTCGAGCACAGTAATTCCAACGGCTGATTCCCCTTCGTTCCGCCGCCCACCGCCTACCCCTCGAACGTAGGATACGTCGCGGGCACCCACGCCTAGATTTTAGAGCAAGTAGGATAGCAGGTTTATGCTACATTCGTTCATAAATATAAGACCTTTTAAAAATCTACATATAAATTAAAATGAGTGAATTTATACTTTAAAATATGTTTATATACAGCTGTATGTATTGTTCATAATAAATTTTTTAAAAAGTTTTATATTTAGAAACGAAGGGAGTAATTCATTCACATAATATTTTTGTCTTTGTAAAAAAAAGATATATGAAAAAGTAGGATGCAGCTAGGTTTTTCTCGACAACTAAGACTTACCTAAGTCTCACAAAAGTGACATAACATGTTAGAAGATTTTTTTGTAGGGATCTCAATTTAAAATCTCACACATATAATATCAACTAAGACATAACTAAGTCTTAGTCAACTAAAATTAAGCCATGCGAGGAAAATAAGGGAAAAGAGCTCTCATTCCAAAAACCATATATATACATGCTTCTAAGTAAATACAATAAATATGAAGAATAAGCAATAGAGAAAGTAGGAAAAATATATTAATGTAAGCGATTTACTAGAGACTAGTAACCTGAAATTGAATTTAGAACGAGTGGATCGTTTTTGGCCGTCCAATGTACTTTCAACGGATTGGACACTTTTTTGTTTTTAGAAAAAGAGGAATGCCTCCGGCTTCTGCATCAGCACGATGCATACGACCTCTTTATTATTAAATAAAGTAAGCTTAAAATTCGCGGTTTCACATAGTCTCCGAATAATCAAAGCGAAAGAAATATGTAAAGCAAAAAGTGTCACATCCGCTAGATAGGCCTAGATGCCTAACATCTATCCTATTACTGGACTGCCATCCAAACCGGTTGTAGATATCCCGCGCTACCGTCTTCCACCGGGTAGACCCAGTAACCAAAGGCTCCCTGGTATCCGCAGGAGTGAGTAACGACCAAGTACGGATTCACGCCGATGCTCTGTGCAATACCTACAAAAAGTTAATATGGGTTTGCCTGTTAAAAACAACATCATTCCTGCAATTCCATATAGCCCAAAGGAGTGCACATACTCCTATACGAATGTGCCTTGCAATAATTGTATCAACTCCATCTAACCACGTTGCAAACAACGTATCAATGGTATCTGGAGGCATAATATTAAAGGCTATACGAACTGTCTGCCATAAAATTCTTGCAAGTGGACATTGGAGAAAGAGGTGTTTAATGGTTTCCACATTATCACAGAAGCTACATCGTGTATTTCCCCTCCAATTGCGTTTAGCCAGATTATCCTTAGTGAGAATCACCTTCTTGTGTACAAACCACATGAAGACTTTGATTCGTAAGGGTACCTTGACTTTCCAAATGTGAATCGATTTAGGTATGATTGTTGTATCAATAAGATTCAAATACATCGACTTCACTGTAAAAAGACCATTAGTCGTAAGTTTCCATTGAATCCTATTTGATTCGTCTGATAACTGTACGTCCATTAGTCTTCTCACTAGGTGTAACCAAAACTCCCTGCGATAACCTATCAATGCTCTTCGGAATTGAATGTTTAGAGGGTTTGATTGTAATATTGTGGCCACGTACGCATCCTTACGTTGCACAATATTATATAGAGCTGGATACTTAATGGCCAAAGGCGCCTCCCCCAACCACGTATCCTCTCATAATCTCGTTCCTTCACCATTTTCAATAATAAATTTAGTTCTCTAAAAAGGCTGCCTTCACTCTCATCAACCCTTTCCAAAATGGTGAATCATTGGGCCTCGCATTTACCTGGACTAAAGTTTTAGTTTGTAAGTACTTATTACGCAAAATTTGTACTCACATACTTTCAGTCTCAACAGATAAGCTGAACAGCGACTTGCTCAGCAAACATCTCTTTTTTACCTCTAAATCCTCAATCACGTGGCCGCCTTGGTCCTTGGGCCTACATAGTATGTCCCATCTAGCGAGTCTCTATTTCTTCCTATCTTCATCACTCTGCCAAAAGAATCGGGATCGATAAAAGTCCAACCTTTTACGTACCCCTACCGGTACCTCAAAGAAGGACAGAAGGAACATCGGCATACTCGTAAGAACCGAGTTAATCAGAAATAGCCGTCCTCCGTATGACAGAAGCTTGCCCTTCCAACAACTTAGCTTCTTCTCAAAGCGATCCTCAATGCACTTCCATTCTTTATTGGAAAGCTTCCTATGATGAATGGGTATGCCTAGATAACTAAACGGTAGACTCCCTAGTTCATAGCCGAACAATTGTTTATAAGCGTCTTGTTCATCCTTGGCTCTCCCAAAGCAAAACAGCTCACTCTTGTGAAAATTTATTTTCAAACCAGACAATTGTTCAAATAGGTAGAGTATGAGTTTCATGTTTCTTGCTTTTGCCATATCATGTTCCATAAACAGAATGGTATCATCAGCATATTGTAGGATAGACACACCAGCATCCACCAGATGTGGTACAAGTCCACCTACTAGGCCTTCCTATTTAGCCCTTCCTATTAGAATTGCCAACATATCCGCAACTACATTAAATAGGATGGGTGACATAGGGTCTCCATGTCTGAGACCTTTGAATGTTTGGAAGAAATGGCCAATAACATCGTTAACCTTAACTCCAACGCTTCCTTTTTGTACAAAGGATTCGACATGTCTCCTCCATATATCGTCAAAACCCTTTATACGCAATGCCTGCTGAAGGAATGACCATTTCACTTTATCATATGCCTTTTCAAAATCCACCTTGAAGATAACTCCATCTAGATTCTTCAAGTGAATTTAATGCAGGGTTTCATGAAGGACAACCACTCCCTCTAGTATGTTCCTGCCCGGCATGAAAGCTGTCTGACTTGGTTGCACCACCGCATGTGCAATCCATGTCAACCTATTTGTTCCTACCTTCGTAAAAAATTTGAAGCTAACATTCAGTAGGCAAATAGGTCTGAATTGTTCAATGCACACCGCCCCCTCCTTCTTTGGCAACAACGTCATTATTCCAAAGTTAAGGTGGAATAACTGTAGGCGACCATCGAACAAATCCTGGAACATGGGTAATAAGTCACCTTTAATAATATTCCACCATCTCTTATAGAACTCAGCCGGAAAGCCATCCAGCCCCGGTGCCTTATTATTCTTCATTTGCGAAATAGCCTCAAACACCTCCTTCTCCGTGAAAGGTGCAGTTAATATCTCATTCTCGTCCGTTCCGAGCTGAGGTATATCCCCGACCTTGTTCTCATCCATGGATACATGATTATCCTCTGGAGCCCCGAATAATTTCTTATAGTACTCAGAGAACTGTAGGACATGGTTTTCATGTCCTACAGTTGTACCCTCATCCTGCTCAAGTTGATAATTTTTTTCTTTCTGTGTTTTCCATTGGCAATTAGATGGAAAAATTGCGTGTTGTCATCACCTTGTACTACCTAGTGCACTTTCGCTCTGTGTGCCCACTTCATCTCCTCCTCTCTTAATAATTTTTTTAGCTTCATTTCTGCCTCCGTTTTCAATGACCTCTCATTGTCGTTTAATAACGAAGTTTTGGCTCTTATATCTAACTCGTTTATAAGATCTAGACGCCTTTTCTTTCTTTCTTTTATATTCCACTTTCATGCTTTGCCCATCCTCGTAGGAACTGCCTCAGGTGTCTAATCTTGTTCTGCCACCTGTCAATATTCGAGCTACCCCCGTGTCCCTAGCCCACTCCCTGGCTATGAGGTCCACGAAACCTTCTCTCTCAAACCATGCCAGCTCAAAAGAGAACACATTTTTATTCCCCCCATATGTTGCCTCCCCCGAGTCAACAAACAATGGGGTATGATCGGAAATAGCTCTCGGCAACGCTCTCACTGTCACCCATGGGAATTTTTGCTCCTATTCCACACTGGACATGATCCGATCCAACTTTTCAAAGTCGGAGTAGGTAGCATGTTTTCCCAAGTAAATTTTCTTCCTGATAGATCTATCTCATGCAAATCAAGGCTTTCTATGATTGTATTAAACATGAATGACCATCTTCCATCGAAGTTATCATTACTTTTCTCATCTCTTCTCCGCATGATATTGAAATCCCCCTACTAAAATTGGCAACCTCTCGTCCCCACAAATCCGGCCAAGATCCGCCAGAAAGTCCCCCTTGAGCTCTGGCTGTGCCGCACCATATACAGCTACCAGTGCCCATTGGAACCCGTCCTCTTTGGACCGCACTCTGAATTTGACAGCAAAGTCCCCAAGTACTACACTTCGGACTTCAAGCGTGTCACACAGTACCCCAAGTAAGATCCCCCCAGACCTTCCTCTTGGTGGTAAACAATGCCAATCGAAATCAATACCACCAGTTAGCGTGTTAAGAAATTGAGATGTAAAATTGTCCCTCATGGTTTTCATCAATGCAATAAAATCTACTTTGTGCTCAGGTGATGCTTCCGCAAGAAATCTTTGTTTAGCCAAGTTCGCTAGACCTCTGCTATTCTAAAAAATTCCTTTCATCTCTCATTGTGAAATTTCTTAGCAGTCTTAAATCTTGCACTGCTACGAATGGCTGAGACAGGATACACCTTCCTCTTCCAGGTGCGTTTCAGTTTGTCCCGTCCGTTCGACCGGTCCATATAACCAGCAACTTGTGAGTCACAATCATTCCCTTGCAAAGGGGCCATATACCCCTCCACATCTAAGTCTTTATCCTCATCAGGCATGAGTGAGTGCGGCACCAGATCCTCACATAATTGTTCTAATGCCCCTATCCCTAGTGCATTGATATCAGAATGATTCATAGGCTCGACGGCTGCAATCTTTCTAACCATCTCTATCGCTCTATGTGCCTCTAAGTCTAATAGATCATTCACCGATTTAGAAATTTCTTTTCCATTACTACCCAGAGATATCCCAAGTGTATTTGCATTTAGAATAATATCATGACCATAGAAATGCAAAATAGAACAACTTATGTCGATAGCCATACCTGTGGTAGTCTCGATGTCTTGGAGCTTAGCCACCCACATGGCATGGCCCATCTGTAGCTCGTCAACATCCGGCTGAGCCTGAAGACGGCTACTCGCCTGCCTTGCCTCGCTCGCCAGGTCTGGGATCCCCCCAAACTTGATGACCTCCTCAGCCGTGGGCGATAGCGGACCGTGGACACCTGCCTTAGGTCTTGCCTGCCCTGAGTGTGCATCACCACCAGAAACACGGCCTCCCGTCGTGGATCCGGTAGTGCAAACCCGTCCTCCCGCATGGCTCGAAGCAGCCGCGCCCGCGACTGGGGTGTGATCTCCTACCACACCCAGGGCGGGACTCATCTCTAGCGAGATAATGTCGGCCTCAACTGGGTTGTGGTCACCTCCCACCTCACCAGCCGGCCACGCTGTCCTCGATAGGGACAGGGAGCGGTCATCTGTTCGCTTCCCACCCGTCCCCGAATCTCCCTGGCAAACTAAGGCCATAGGAGACGCTGACTGTCGAATCAAAGCCGAGTCCGTAAGCTGTGGTGTACAGCTAACGTGCGTCCTGGGCGTGGAGACTCCTGCGACTGGACTCGCGGCCATCATCATCATACCCTACGCCCTAGGGGACGCAATAGGTGTCGACGTAGGTGATATCGGTGGCAGCTCCTGCTCCATCGGATCATCCATCTCTGCTTTAACGCCCCATAGTCTGGCAGGTGCCGAAGAAGACCCAAACGATCCAAATCTCAAGTGATGTGTCATGGAAGAACTATGCGTCTGATCCCTAGTAGAACCATCCTCTGTTGGCTCTGCTGATGGTGCCAAACCATTATTTGTGGTATCTCTGTGTACTCGCCCCTTGTCCGAGTTGCCATCCTATCCATGACCCTCATCAGTGTCCATATCGATCTGCTTAGCCAGCTCCTGAAAGCCAACATCTTCCTCAATCTCAATATCCAGCTCAAAGCTCCTGCCATCGTACATCCACGTGATTGAATCACGGATGTGCTCCACACTGGTAACACTGACCAACAAACGGGCAATCCCTTGCACACGAGTAAACGACATATCCACCTTCTCTGTTTTACCAATCAAAGATCCAAGGCTCCAGGTCACCAAAAAGTCATCTAGCGCCGCTCGTGGCACCCCTAGGAACCTGACCCAAAGCTGTTGCAGTGGAGTGCCCTCTGGTTCCTTCTGAGTCCATGCATCAAACTCTAGTATGCAGGTGCTATTTGGAACTCTGCTCATCCCAAACTTAAGGAGCCTCGCCAGATCCTCCTTAGTGGGGAAGTCCACTCTGTAAACCTGATTGTCAAGTCTGACCAGGTCCCACTGAAAGTAGCAGATACTAACTCACGTAGACGCTGAACAATTTGTTCTGAAGTCAAAGACCCACGCGTGACCCTCATCACCCCAGTCCAGGAACTCTTCGGAAGCGGTGTTGTCGAGGTGGATCTGGGTGATTCGAAAAAACATAAGATCTGGGCAACAAACTCCATATATAGTGACCACCGGGTTTGGCCTCAAGAGTAGAGGACACTTCCCTGTATCATGCTTCGGCTTACGGCAGATATCACACAGCTCCACCGTGCACTCCACCACAAAATGCCCTAGGCCACCACAACAGTAACAAGTCATCTTCTCTTTTTTCCTGGCCCACTTCGTAACCCTCTCCCCCTCAGACTTTTCAGAACCCTTTTCCGACACCACATCTCGAGTTGCAGCATCAGAAACAGTGGGAATAGTGACGTCCGCAAGTGCACGAAACGCATCCAAAGCTGCGTCTGGTAGGCCTACAGCGCCCGTCGCTGGTGCCCGGACCTCAACCACCGCCATAGCCTTAGGAGGCGGGTCCGCTCACGGTGGTAGGGGATCCCGTGGCCGTCTTGTTGGGGAATGTTGCATGGGAAACAAAAAATTTCCTACGCTTCACCAAGATCAATCTAGGAGATGAGCACCTATGAGAGGAGAGATTGGATCTACGTACCCTTGTAGATCTCTAAGCGTAAGCGTTAAAGAATGCGGTTGATGTAGTCGAACGTCTTCAAAATCCAATCACGATCCGTCCCATGATCTCATCATGAGCCGTCCCTCGATCCCATTGTGGTCCTTCCGATCTAGTGCCGAATGGACGGCACCTCCGCGTTTAGCACACGTATAACTCGATGACGATCTCCGCCTTCTTGATCCAGCAAGAGGGAGCGGAGAGATAGACGAGTTCTCCAGCAGCGCGGCAGCGTTGCGGCGATGGTGGTGGAGTAATTCCAGCAGGGCTTCGCCTAAGCACTGCTGAAATCCGATCTAGAGGAGAAAACAATCTAGAGGAAGAAGAGGGCAGAACGTGGCAATTAGGGTTAGGGCTGCCCTCAAAATCCTCTAGTATATATAGGAGGGATAGGAGAGGAGGCAGCCTTGCCCCTCCAACAAGGAGGGCTTCGGCCGAACCAAAAGGGGAGTAGTCCACCTCTCAAAAGGGAGGTGGACTCCTAGTAGGACTCTCTACTTGCCCCCTACTCTTCGCCCTGCACATAGGCCTTCTTGGTCTGGCCTCCCAGCCCACCAGGGGCTGGTGCGCCACCACTAAGGCCCATTTGGCCCCTTGGGGTGTGATGGCCCCACTTGGTGGCCCTCCGGAACCCATTCGTCACTCCCGGTACACTATCGGAAATGCCCGAAACTTTTCTGGAGTTCAAACACCACTTTCATATATATCAATCTTTACCTCCGGATCATTCCGAAGCTCCTCGTGATGTCCGGGATCTCATCCAGGACTCCAAAAAACCTTCGGTCACCAACATACATAACTCAATACTACCGAAACATCACCGAACCTTAAGTGTGCAGACCCTGCGGGTTCGAGAACTATGTAGACACGACCAAGACACCTCTACGGTCAATAACCAATACCGGGACCTAGATTCCCATATTGGCTCCTACATATTCTACAAAGATCTTTATCGGTTGAACCTCTATGTCAAGGATTCAGTTAATCCCGTATGTTGTTCCCTTTGTTCTTCGGTATGTTACTTGCCCGAGATTCGATCGTCGGTATCTCTATACCTAGTTCAATATCATTACTGACAAGTCTCTTTACTCATTACGTAATACAAGATCCTATGGCTAACACTTAGTCACATTGCTTGTAAGGCTTGTTGTGATCTTGAATTACCGAGTGGGCCCGGAGATACCTCTCCGTCACATGGAGCAACAAATCCCAGTCTTGATCCCTACCAACCCAACAAACACCCTCGGAGATACCTGTAGAGCATATTTATAGTCACCCAGTTACATTGCAACGTTTGATACACACAAGGTACTCCTCCGGTGTCAGTGAGTTGCATGATCTCAAGGGCATAGGAACAGATACTCGACATGCAGAAAACTATAGCAATAAACTAACACGATCATATGCTATGTTTATAGTTTGGGTCTTGTCCATCACATCATTCTCCTAATGATGTGATCCCATTATCAAACGACATCTCATGTCCATGGCTAGGAAACCTTAACCATCTTTGATCAACGAGCTAGTCCATCAGAGGCATACTAGGGACATGGTGTTGTCTATGTATCCACACATGTATCTGAGTTTCCGATCAATAAAATTCTAGCATGGACAATAACGATTACCATGAACAAGGAAATATGATAATAACTAATTTATTATTGCCTCTAGGGCATATTTCCAAGACCTCTGCCACCACCTCGACCCCTGTAGTTCGGCCGATATGCCGACCGATAACGGTTCATCGATCCGATAGCCCCTTCGACGAACAGACCTAGGGGACCATTGAACCCCTAGTTTCCTCCATCACCATGGCCACCGCCGGTGGAATAAGAGCCCCGATGCAATCCATTGCCGTAGGCATTGTAAATGTCATCACCCCACCATCCGTGAGGCTTCTGTCTACCGTCGTTGCCTTGGCCGCCACCGTAATCACTACGACCATGGGTTGCCTGATTGCCATCTCCACGCCCAGCCCCTCCATTGGCCGGCACCGCAGGTGCTTTTGGAGGTGGTTGCGGGTTGTTGCCGCCTTCCATGGTCGGCTCCGCCACCGGTGGTGGGGAGACACGAGGTGCCCGGCCCGCCCATAGTCGAGGGAACCCCGACAAGTATCGCCGCCGCTATACCCTAGGTGAAGGAGGAGAAATGATCGGTTCGAGTCTCCGCTCGTCTACCACATCAGGAGAAGAGATCCCGATGAGACCAACTTGTGCCTCGGACTGGGCCACATACCCAGTGTCCTTGAGGCCCACGACTGGCACGTACGAAGGTAGCCCAACAGGGCCCAGCAGAAAGTTTAAACGGACTGGACAATTGTCACGTTCAAAATGCGGTACTATCCTTACGACGGCTCGAGGGCCTTGATAAGGATAGAAGCACATTTTGGTCGCTTCACAGGAATGAAAATCATCAGAATACATGCAAAGAGGATATGAGTATATGGAGTTGGCTTACACTCGCTAGAAGCTATAACATAAATATCTCAATACAATAATACATCACAATCATCATACAGAAGAGCAGGATCCAACTACGGATGAAATGAAACAAAAAATAAGACGACGTCCACCATTTCTTATCCGAGGCTACTGACCTGGAACCCATCTTATGATCGATGATGATAAAGAAGAAGAACTCCAAATAGAACAATCATCATTCTCATGTCAAATCATCGCATTACCTATATCTCCATCTGTTGTTGTAGGAATCTGTAAGCCACGAGGACTCAGCAATCTCATTATCAAGGGTATCAAGACTAGTAAAGCTTAATGAGTAAGGTATGATTAAGTGATGAGGTTGCAACATCCCTAAGCTTTTTTTATCCGGCTAACTTACGAGTACAAGAATAAAAAGAGTAATCTATGCATAACACACATGAATTAGTAATGATCAAGAAGTGATCTCGAATACCTACCTACGAGTCAAACATAACCCCCTCATGTTCTCTTCCCGAACTCCCTCGAACGAGAGATGGTCACAGTTACTCACACGGTTGGTGTATTTTAACTGAGTTTATTTCAAGTTTTCTATAATCGGGTATTATGACATTTCTAAGTTGACACAGTTTTAAAAAACATTTAGCCCTACAGGGATGCTCCAACTCATCCATCACAAACTAGTCACAAGTTGTGGTGGAAAACCTCAACTACGGGATAACCCATAGTATCCTTAGAATCCCAATGCACAAGACATTCGTTAAAGGTAAAACAATTCCAGCAAAACCTCCTGGTAGCACAGATCCTGATAGGAGCCGACATGTCTCGTTCTTAGGGCACTACCAAATGAGTACAACATAGAGTGGCCAAATTAAACACCCAAGTTGCCCCGGGGTGGCCCCGCACACGACTCTATTTAGGACCAACACCGGCCATCCCTGTATTATGTATATTAAATCAACGAGTAACGCTAACTTCCTATGCATTAGTAAAGGTGTTCAGTATTATTATATTAGGAAAATTTTAGTACCAATGTTGGGCCTTACCGGAAGAGTTTATCCCAACACGAAAAATCAAGGGGGGGGGGTGCATAACAACCCCAAGCATGTTAGGAGCGCTCAGTATGGAACATAACACCGGTAATCGGAACTAGGGCGTCAAGAGTGAAACAAAACACCAGGCAAAAGGCCGAGCCTTCCACGCTTTACCAAGTTTATATATGCATTAATTAAATAGCAAGAGTAATATGGTATCTTAAGGTGTCATTTTTTTACATGGAACAACCTGCACCTGCAACTAGCAACGTTATAAGAGGGGTCGAACAAGCAGTAACTTAGCCAAACAATGGTTTGCTAGGGTGTGGAGGGTTAGAGGCTTATCATGGCATTTTGGGAAGCTTGATAAACAAGCAGTAGGTAGCGAGACAAAGAGATAGAAATGAGACAACTAGGATAGCGAAGATAGTAGTGGTATCCAGGTCAATAATCATCTTGCCTGAAATCCCGTTTGGAAGAAGATCAAATCCATGAACTAGATGAACTGGCGTAGTCGAACGAATCTGCACACTTCAAATCGTTATCGGACTCTAGCGAAAAGAATTGAAATCGAAAACAAGCAACAACACGCGGTAAATAAACAAGCATAAACATGGCATAATGCACAATCAAGTATGGTGTATGTGCATTGAAATATGCATGGCATGGCAAAACACACCAAACAATTTACCACTCATTAAATGAAGCTCAATATGCAACTTGCATATTGACAAAACTTCACATTCAAATATTTAGTTCACTCTCATTTAGGCACTCAACAACATTAAATGTTTTTAAACATGACAAGAGGTTAAGCATAATTAAACTATATATCTAGGCATTTTAAATGAGACCGGGAACAATATATAGCATTACCAAAACAACACCATATGCAAATTTTGAAATTGGTACAGATCTGTCCTAAACATATTTTATATTTGTTAAACAAGGAAACAAAATGCACCATGTGATTCTACACGCCATCCTAAGCGATTTACATATATAGATCATTTAAAACAGAGCTATGGACTAAAAGATATGACTCACACAAGTTTAGCTTGACATGAGTGGAAAATGCATGCAAACAACAATCATAAACATCTATCATGCATGCAACTTGATATTATGAAACCACATGCAATCCTAAAAAAGTTTCATGTTGGACATGCTCGAAATGGAGTCACGATTCTCAAGATGCAAACAACACAAGTTTTAATTAGAATCTTCCAAAATTAGTGAGATGCCTACTTTGGAGCACTAAAACATGATGGTACAAGACGCTAACATGAATATAAATGCAATGATTCTGTAGTACACTTAAAATCCTTCACAATTCATATAAATATCATTTTCATAGGCATCATGTATGAATTGATATGATTTTCATAAGATGCAAAGTTTCTATCCAGATTAGGGACTTGGTGAAAAATCACATATTTACGCAAGCAGAAACATTGGAATGACAAGTTCAGGGAAAGTTTTAAATATGCTACAGGAAGTTTTTATGGTATAATTTGGCATGGGGTTATAGTATATATGATGAATAGAAAATCACGTTTACCGAACATCTATACATCACCTCTAGATCAATGGCAATCATCAAGACAAGTTG
The DNA here is from genome assembly GCA_022496015.1 of Hordeum marinum. Classification (NCBI taxonomy): domain Eukaryota; kingdom Viridiplantae; phylum Streptophyta; class Magnoliopsida; order Poales; family Poaceae; genus Hordeum; species Hordeum marinum. The sequence continues at coordinate 325,583,396 of CM039677.1, forward strand.
ACAAGTTTTAAAACAACAGTTTCAGACTTAGTAAAAATCTGGGATGCCACACAATTACTCCATGATGCTATTTTGGGGTGCACCAAATAGTAGGTATAGCAATTTTAATATATTTTAAATTGATATTTACAACAACTAGACAAGAAAATCTTCATTTTACTCCATCAACACAGATTCATAGGATGCATGGATCATTTACTATGATTTTTGCAAAACAGTACTTTCTGTCAACATCAAAACAGATGTATCACAAAGGCCACTTAAGTAAAAAAATTGGTATGATATGGATGTTTTACATGGCAATCAAAGGCATGGAATTGTAGTACGTGTTACAGTAAAAAATCACATGAAGGAAACACATGTATATGAACAATGGATCGAATGCAATGGTCAACTGAACTTTGCAAGTTTTAGCAATTTTCTATAGTTATATCATGAGGCACTTTTGAAACATATATTTAATCAATCAAATGGATTCTATAATGCATGCAAATGATACCATCATGCAGATAACGAACAGTAGAACATTTTTCATATAAAGTTCATTTCAATCGGACAAACATGCACAAGGCTAGGGCCGTCACAAAATGCTAACATGATGTTTTTCACAAAGCAAAAAGATAGTGAAATTCACCTCGGGGAGAAGTGGGATGAAACAGTATGCGGCGGTCCATTCGGTTCGCGGGTTGAAGGAATTTTGGGAGGGGGCTGTCGGCGTTCTGGGAATGGGGGTACCCAGACTCGCTTGCCTGCGGGCCAGGACATGACCCACCTCGTCAGCGAGGCATGGCCTCGCGCGGCTCCACTCGAGGCAAGGCCCTCATGAGGACCCCAGCCCTATGAGGAAGAGCGACCCCAAGACCAGCAAGGATGGGCCTCCTCAGGCCCCCTCCAGAGCAGTGGAGATCTCTATGCAGAACCCGACCTCAGAAGTGAAAGATGACGCAGGGAAGGACAGACGGGCGCTAGCGCGCCAGGCGGTGCAGTTTCCCCCTTGGTGCAAAGGGAGCAAGGATGTACGCGAGTTCCCGAAGCACCACCCAAAGGTTTCCATTCTAGTGCAACAAGACCATGACCAAGAGCCCTACAGGGCGGATGTCATCGCCTAGCCCACCTTTGCATCATCGACAACTACTTTGTAGGCGAAGACCACCTTTGGATAGGGCGCGGATGTAATCCTACCCCCTTTAAATTTGACCATTGTGGGATCCCTTCCCGCCATTGTGATAATTAAAGAGGTCCTAGGCCCACTGCTATATATAGAGGCTAGGCCACACCATAGAAGGAGAGGGAACGAAACCACTCGACCAACCACAAGGGAAGGTAGAGAGCAAAGAACACCACCTGAGCCCCCCTCGCGACGCTCAAAAACCACTGTACTAGTTCATCCACCACACCTCCCTGAGAGGCAATCCACCAAAGCAGGAGTAGGGTATTACGCTTCCCAGCGGCCCGAACCTGCGTAAACCACCATGTTCATCTTCTTCCTCGTCATCATGCAAGATCGCCGTAGTGACCATCGAGTAGCGAGCTAAGTAGGGCGAGGCTTCTGAGGATCTTCGCACATGCCCCTGTGCTTGAACCTTGAGGGTTTTGCGGAGCCCGAAATCCGATAGGGACAGTTTAGATCTGGCAGCGACGGTGGGTGAGGCAGAGGCCAAGCGGTCGGTGAGGGGGCAGCTCCTGCAGGGCGGCACAGTGTCGCCGGTGGTAGGGAGGACGGGCGGCAAACAGGGCTGGTCAGGGATGGCGGCCGGCAACAGGCATGGGCTATAGCAGCCGCTCTCAGCGGATCCCACCCGAGGGAGCTCCAGCAAGGGCATGGCCATGGCGGGCGGTGACGCACGCGAGGCAGCGCTGGGGAGGCGTAGTCTGGCAGAGGTGCGGGGCAGGTTGTCGGCGGGGTCGACGCGATGGATGGGAGCTTGCTGGCGGCAAGGCTGGCCTGGGCAGGGAGGCCAAAGGCACGGCGATGTGGGGCTCGCACGGCTCGGGTGGTGGCTCGGCTTGGTTGGGGTCGTGTCGGGCCTCTTGTTGGTCCCACAGGCCGTGGTGGTTGGTGGTTGCGGAGGCATGCGAAGGTAGGTGGATCTTGATCTAACGATCCACATTGTGACGACGGCTCGATGGCACGGCTCCCAAGTGGCAAGGTGGGGCTGGTCGGTGCAGAAAAAGAGGGTGGTTGCGGCTAGAGATTAGGGAAGTCCTAGAGGTTAGGGTTTTGTCCCAAAATGGCAGGTAAGGTTGTCTATTTATAGGCAGGGGTTAGGGAAGGGTTTTGTGGTGTTTTAAGAGCCGTTCGATCCGATTGGATGACTCCGGTCGAGGGGGGTGGTGTTGGTGGTCTAAGTGGGTCATGTAGACTTGCATTGGGCTAAGAATAAAGGGAATTGGTGTGGCCCGACAGAGGTTTTAAAAACAGAAACGTGTGGCGTTTTACCGACTATAGTGCCGCTATAGTTCTAACGGTTGGGGTATCAAACGGATTCCGAATGCGACCAAAGTTGGCAGGCAGTCTACCTACAATATATTATGACCGTACACCAACTTTCACCGCATTCCAAAAACATTTTATTCCCACTTATAAAACAATATTTTAACGATGTCGTGATGCCGTGTGTGTGTGTGTGTTTGGTGTTGAAATGGTTGACCAAAAAATGGGGAGAACAAACAACTATGAATGGATGCAAGTTTCTAAAAAGGAAGGCAACAGATTGCCAATGCAATACGAATGATGTGATGATGAATACGACAATAAATAAATCAAGCGGCGATGATGAAATATATCAATTTCATGTAGCCATTAGCTAGATATACTATTTGTCATGCTCTTAACAGTGTGTGTAAATGGACCACACTGCTCTTTGGTTAGGTCATGTGCACAACCTATCTTGTTTTCCCTACCAAGAGGGTAGCCTCCTGGGGCGAGACATCAGACATCAGATCATCAAAGACACTCTGATGTATATTACTCAGCAGATCTTGTCGCTCTCCTGGGGTGACATGGGCGGCCACAAGGACCCTTCCAACCCATCACTCTTCCCAGCCACCGCCGATAGGAGTCGCCGGGGAAAGCCCCATGAGGCTGCTGGCGGTTCCCTTCGGGCTTCTTCAACCCTTATTGGATGTGCCGCCACATGGCGTTGTTTCGCCATTGCCGCTGGTCTACCCCTGTCCTGATGCAGGGTGGACGAGGCCACTAGTTCCAGGGACCATCTCGTCCTGCCATGGACAGGGAGCATAGTCTAATGCCGCCCTTCCCAGATCAGGGGTTGGGTCGGAGTCACCATCCGGGTGCTACAGCTAGTCTCGTCGGTAGCCGGTGGTCCTCGACGATGACAAAGACACTTCATGATGTGGCTATATGTATTAGTACCGATCTTTTGTTTGGTGGGGTTGCTTCAGGGCATGATCTATGTACAACAACTTGAAGCAGAGGGCATGGATGTGTAACAGTTATGGTGGATTTTTGGCTTGGTCGACATTCTCTCATGGTGACACAACGGTGGCCACTATCCCATTTGTAGGTGATTTTTAAGACGAGACTGGCGATCATGGATCTTCAAATCTGGCAGCAATGATGAATATGTTTGCTGCATGATTTTGCCACCACGAACGAGAATGATGTACAGGTGGATAGTGCGGAACTGCCATAGCATCCCAAATCGGGATTTGGACGTGGTGTTCACCTTCCACCTTTAATATTCGTTGAAAAATGCGATGACGGCCTTTTGTTTGGAGCTGGTGGTGGTGACCGACTCTTCTCGTGGCTCGACTATTGCTTGTGCGAGCATGATCTTCACTTATGTGGTATCTCATGTCAGGATTGTGCTATGCATATAGCTGCTCGGATTGTGGATAGTGGTGGCTACAACATTGGATGACTCTGATTTGGTGATGGTTCTCAAGCATCGGTCTCAAGCTCCAGGGTGAAAACCTAAGGTCTGACCCTTATTGTTTATATGTGGCAATGGAGATATTTCCTATGTCGTTATTTTATTGAAGGCATTTCTCTCGGACTATTTCTTCTAGCTAACACTCATGATCTGGCCTTCAATGGTTGGATCTAGCAACGATGATGCTTGAGATTTGTTCCTTTATTGAAGGTGTTGTTGTACAAGAATTTTTCTCGTTGTACTGATGATGTCAAGAGATGGTTGGTACATATATGGTTGTTGTTATAGATTGTTTTTTGAACCCCAAACTGTAGAACAATTATTCTACATTATTTTTGTTATATTAATCAAACAAAGTAAAAAGGTACAAAGATAATTACATGAGAAAAAGGCCTATTTATCCAATTCCAAATTTTGGAAAAAGAATCATTGTATCAAAGGTTATTGTCTATCCACTGGTTGAACTCTTCAAAATGCTTCTCTTTAATTTTGAATCTCAGCAACTTGAGGTCCTTCTTGAGGAAAAAGCGCCATGATTGGATTGATTGTTGTTGTGATCGGAAAACTTTTCCATTTCTTTGGGCCCAAATATTCCAGTAGGCTAGGATAATTATTTCTACAGCAAATACTTTGGGTAGCATCTCCATAGCCATCCTGGTTTCCTCAAAGACAGATGTGCCTCTGTTCTTTCCTGGTTGTAAGTTATTCCAGCATTCTCTTACAAAGTTACAAACATATAGAAGGTGCAGTAGGGTTTCTTCAGCTTGCTCATTGCAGTTAGCGCAATGAGGATAATCTAATTGTATCCCTTTCCTTTTCAGCAGTGCTCTTGTGTTTACTCTGAAGTGGGCCACTAGCCAGAAGAAGATTTTGTGCTTTAGTCTGCTGGTGTTGTTCCAAATGAGTTTAAAAAATGGATGTCCTTCCCTTTCTCCCATCAACTGTTTGTACATTTGCATGGAGGAATAGTTTCTTGTAGATCCCTTAGTATACCAAATGTCATTTATATCTGGGACCAGTTGAGGCATGTTGTCTCTGAGAGTGTTTAATTGTTGGAAAGCTTCCACTGACAATGGCAGATGAAAATGATCAGATGCATCTGGAGCATCAAAGAATTCCTAGATTGATATATTATCATTGATAGCATATGAATGTAATTCTGGATATTTGTACTGTAGACTTTCATCCTCCCAAGTATCTTTCCAGAGCAAAATAGTTTGCCCAAACTTTACTTTGCAGGTGGAGTTCTCCTTGAATTCATTCCATAAGGAATGATGTGCTTTCCACCAAGATGATCCTTCTGGATTTCCCATGGGAGTATTGTTTTCGTAGTATTTTTCCCACACCAAATGAATCCATGGAAGATCTTTTTTATTGAGAAAGTTTGAGATTCTTTTCATGAGCAGAGCTTTGTTGTTAGTGGGAATGTCAAGAATACCTAGCCCTCCTTGCTCTTTTGGTTTGCAGACCTTAGACCACGAATCAATGTAGTTCCTCTGTTCTCCATCCCAAACTTTCTCAATAATAAATGCCTTAGGTATTTTTTTATCTGTTCAATTACTCCCATTGGTAGTGCCAAAGTGCACATGAAGAAAGTTGGGAGTGTAGAGAAAACTGATTTAATGAGCAAAAATCTTCTATCATATGAGAGAAGAGTTGAGCAACCAGATAGTCTTCTTTCAATTCTCTGCATAATTGGGTTAAAGTCCTCAAATTTTAATCTGCTTGTGCTCATGGGCAGTCCCAAGTAAGTGAAAGGAAAGGAACATTTTTTGCACCCAAATGTGGAGAGCAAATGTTGGACATGATCTTCTTGTACATCAATTGGCACCATCATAGATTTATGATAGTTGGCCTTGAACCTAGTGAAAGCAGAGTAGTGTAGTAGCAAGTTTTTCACTTGTATTAATTGAATTGGGCAAGCATGTAGAACAAAAATTGTATCATCTACATATTGGACAACAGGGAATTGTAGACATGCTTGACTCTGTACTGGCACTTTTATGATGTTATTTCTCATTGCTTCATTTAGAATGAACTAGAGAAGATCTACAACCAACACAAAGAGTAATGGGGAGAGTGGATCACCTTGCCTAACCCCTCTCTTACAGAAAAAGATCTTTCCAGGTACTCCATTTAGCAGCACTGATGAGGTGCCAGATGAAAAAAATCATATTCATCCAATGGATCAATTTTTCCCAAATCCTCTAGCTTCCACGATGGCAATCATGGCCTTGTGCTCACTCTTATCAAATGGCTTTTCAAAATCCAGCTTGATCACAACTGTTGGATTTTTTGATTGATGACATGAGTGTAAATATTCAAATGCCCAACAAAGACAGTCCTTAATTGTTCTTGATTTTATGAAGCCATATTGATTTTTGTGGACCATTTTGAGAATAATTCGTTGGAGTCTATTTGAAAGTAGATTGGTAATAAATTTGATGGAACATTTGAGCAGTGAAATAGATCTAAAGTCATTTGTGCTCATAGGGTTGTCCTTTTTGGGGATAAGAGTAATGTAAGATGCATTGATGCTCTGGATTGAGAGATTACCATCATGAAAGTCTGCAATTAACTTATAGAAGTCCTCCGCAATTATATCCCAACAAGTTTTAATGAAATCCCCATTTAATCCATCAGGCCCTGGAGCTTTATCACTAGGTAGCTGGTGAACAACTTAATCAATTTCTTTCCTAGTGAATGGCCTTTCTAGTTCCTCCAATCCATCTATTCTTTGAATTAGTGACAATAGATCTAAGGGGTCTGAAATTGGAGTTGTTTGCCCTAGTATCTCTTTGAAAGAGTTCTAGAGTAGTGCAACCTTTGGGCAATGTTCAGAAAACTCATGTCCTTGATCATCTTTAAGAGTGTGTATAAAGTTGTGTCTATATTTGATGGATACCATGGCTTGGATTTTTTTGAATTCTCATCTCCAAATTTGACCCATCTTATAGTTGCCCTTTGTCTCCAATAGATTCTCTGGTAGGATAGAAAAATAAGCATATGCTCTTTAAGCAAACTTCTAGCATTACACTCCATTAAAGAGAGTTCTTTGTATTCTTCAAAAAAATCCCACATCATAATCACTGCATTTGTTGCTTGAATGATTCCTACCAGGTTTGAGATGCTTTTGCTCCAAATTTTCAGACCTTTTCTTAATGTTCTGAACTTTGTAGTAAGTAGCTTTGCATTATCAGTTTCTTGGAGAGGCTGACTCGAGATATTAGAAACTCTCTATTTGAAATTACTGTGTTATAACCAGAAGTTTTCAAATCTGATCAAGGGAGACTTTGGAATATGTGTACCAATAGCTATGACACATGGAACATGATCTGACACATGCTTGGATAAAGGAGTGGCCATAGTGTTTGGGTAAGAAATGGACCAGTTCTCTGATGTGAATATCTAGTCAATCTTTTCAAGAAGTAGGGCTTGTTGCATATTACTCCTTGTGAAACTTCTCCCTTTCAGAGGGATTTCTACCAAAGCCAAGGAACCGATTCCTTCATTAAATTGCATCATTTTATTGATGTCCCAAGATCCTGAACTCCTATTTGAGGGGTATATAATATAATTGAAGTCCCATCCAATTAACCAATTGTTTTTTGCTGACATTTGAATGTTTTTGAGGCAATTGAGGAATTCTATTTTACTAGGCCCATCACAAGGTCCATAGATGTTTGTTAGAATCCAAGTCTCATTTATGTGGACTGAAGCAAATCTGATGGAGATGGAGAATTCATTTTTAAGGGACATTCTCCATTTAAAATATTATCATTCCAAGCAACAAGTAACCCACCAGAAGCCCTAACAGAGGGAGAGAAGTCAAATTTATTGATTCTTCTAGGGAAAAAGTTTTGTAAATATGCCTTGTCAAAATGATCCCTGTTTGTTTCCTGTATGCATATAATTGCACATCCAAATTCTTCTATTTTGTTGGAAAGGGCTAGCCACTTATTGCTTGAGTTCATACCTCTTACATTCTAGTTAAGAAGTTTCCAAGGCCTATTCATTCAGAGCCAATGCATAAACACTACACTTGCTGACCAACAGCCAAATGGGCCAAATGTTCAAAATATAAAGCAAGGTTACATAGTCCACAGTCCCTTTAATACCATTACAAAATAGATAGAAGTTCTTAGGTGTATTGCTGCTACTTTAACCAACATGTCCCTTTTCATAGATCATGTTTCTTCTCAATCCTTCCATGCAGGCTGCTTCCCACCTTTCTTGACTTTCTTCTTGAGGAGAAGCTCTTCAGTGCTAGCCGTGGGATCCACCTTGCAATAAGAAGTGTCTAAGTTTTTTTTATCACTTTACTATTACAAATAGGTGGTTCAGCAGTACAAGCCATGCAATCGTTGTCCTGGTTTTTTTTCTTGCATCCTTTATGTAAATGGATCAACCTTTCACTTCTTCTTACCTCAAATTCTACCACTGGAGCTCTTTCTTTTCTTTTCCCCTTGAGCTGAGTGTGTCCAGAGAAATCAACATTCTTTTCTTCTACATCCTCTTTGCTAGGAGTGGAGAAAGAGCTCTTGATAACTTTAGGGATGACCTGAGAGCAACAAGGTGCTGAATTAACAAGGCATGAGGCAGGGATAAAAAAGTCCAAATATTTAGTGCATTCAGATCCTTCAAGAATAATATTCCACATGAAGCAAGAAACATCTTGGTCCAATCAAATTTATCAGGTGTTAATAGTGTGGAGCATATGAAGTTAACCCAATCAATTGGCACCTGAATTGCAATTTGTCCTTCTGCACCTTGAGCAAATTGTTGCTTCCATGCATCTAAACCCTCATCTGCCAATGGATAATCTCTTGTGGAAGCGGCAATCTATGATGGAGGAAAAAAATTCCCTTTGTCAGGAAAGCCTGGTGGTGCTGCACTACTTGAAGAAGTGATTTCTTGTGAGAAATTGGAAGTTGCATGATCTTGGGGTAGAGAGCTTCCTTTAGAGAAATCTAGAATTTCAATTTCCTCATCATCTTCTTCACTATCTTCATCCTGTTGTTTAGTAGGAAAATTCATGTGGGAGGGATCTTCCAGTTGTATTTCAGGGTCATGTCTTGCTGCAAGATCTAAGGAAAATAAATTATTACTATTGTTTTCCATTGATATAGCTTCAGAAGCAAGAATTGAGTCCATCACTTTACTAAAGAGGGCACCACAAGTTGGTTGATTATTCAAGTCAAAGTCCAAACTTGTAGTCTTGTTTGAGAGTAAAGAAGTTCCCTCCTTATGCATGTTATTTAGATCCACAAAATCAAAATTTTGTAGCCAAGGCCCATGTGCAACCATAGGGAGGGGAGCAGGGAGATGTTGGGTCACCATGGGCCCTAAGTTGAGGTTTAGATCGGGTAGACCAACTGGCTCTTGGGCCAGGCCCATTTCATTCAAATCATCATTTCCCTCCACAAGAAGTACTTGATCATCAATTCCCTCCACTAAGTTCATCTGAATATCATTGTTAATGGCCAATTCTGTAGGGTTTGCAACACCATTTGATCTAATTGATAGTGTGAATTCACTAACTTCATCCATATCTAGGAGGTCTAAAAGAGGCTGATTGTGTAAGTCTTCCAGAGGCTACATAAGATCAGAAAGCTCTAGGAATTCTCCTTCTTCTAGTTAATGATCCATTAAATTCACATCTGCTCCCATGGCCCAATGACCCATCCTGGTAGATCCTCATCTGCTTCATTATCCTGTTCTTCTCCTTCCTGTAAGTTATGCTGCTGATTTAGGGCTTGATTCTGCATGTCATCCTGCACGTGATGCTCTGGAATTGGTCCAAGAAAATGATGGAGCTGATTGGGGTGGAAGAAAGGTTTTCCAGGCTGAGGGTGAGGATTTCCATCCACAGGTACTGGATCTTCATCCTGTGGGCCTTCCCCCAGATTTTCCTGCTGCACAATCACAACAGGCATAGTGCAAGATTCAAATGAAAAATCTTCAGATTCTCCTATCACAATGCTTTGTAGGAATGTGATGCAGATCATCTACTCCGACTTTAACAACCAGGGATGCTTTAGAACTCCTTGCTTTGTCCCAAATTAAAATTTTGGTAAAAGTTCTGACAGCATTAGCAATCTCCTGCATTTCTCGTTTATCAAAGGGAAAACCCTCTAGCATTATCCAAACATCTTTGTTGAGGACCATGTTCCTACAGTTCATCCCTAGATTATGCCTCTGAAAAATAATGTGAACATCTCCAAACTGGTGTGGGCTTTGTAGAACCATGGCATCTCGATCAAAAAGTGAAATAAACTTGACATAGGCTTGGTTGAAAGGGCATGCACAAATATCCACAAATCCTAGGTCCTTCACATCAAAAATAATTTCTCCTATCACTTGATGGACATTGAGGAGGAATACCTACTGATTGGGCATTGGAACAACCATGACAATGGCCCATTCCTCATGCTTTGGCGTCGGAGCTGGTGAGATGACGCGAACATGAGCTCGCCTACCCTCAATCTGGATGGCATGGTGGTGCGGTGGTAGAAAGGGGGTTGGATCAAAGGGGAAGTTTGCCTTAGCGCTAGAGGTCTCCCCTCGTGCAATAGCGGTCAACTGTAAGAGGAATGTAGTGGTCAGGGGCGGCGGTGGAGGCAACAAAGCAGAGCTCAGCGATGCGGCAGTAGCAGCATCTGGATGCAAAACTTGCCTTGGAGTGGACAAAGGCAAGACTGAATTGCCCTGATTTTTGACAGGATTTCTCGGGGGATGGGCGAAAATTACTCCGACTGCCTCTGATGCTGTAGAAGGAAATGATGCACGGACAAGAGGGTGATTTGACGTAGCAAGCGACTGTCAGGTTGATCGATAGTCTATGGCAATGTGCCCCCACTTCTTACAATTCTGTCATCTAATTTTGTTTGCATGTAGGCCATAGGTGTCCATGGAGAAGGCAACATATGCAGAAAGGCTTGGGCCTGGAGATGGGCTGGGCTGGTGGTGAGGTGGCCGCTTTAGAAGGCCTTTGCACTCTATTTTGAATCGGCGCACTGCCCGCCTTGTGATTGCTCTCATTGATGACTGCATTCGTTGGGTATTGAAGCCGATTAAAAACTAAAGTAAGTGCCACCTCAGTTTGAATCCTTTGATGATCTCGCCTTTGAACTATTCGTCTTGTAGGATCAAAAAATTGAGGTGCCCGGACTGCATCAGCATAAGAATAAGAACGATGAGAAACTAACGGCCAGCCATCTTCAAGCTCAGGGTCATTGATATGTCTAATCTTTGCTCCATTTGACCCCCAAAGGAGGAAGCCCAACACTAGTAGAAAATAGGGCATCGGTTCGGGCCGGCCAGCCCATTAGTCCCGGTTCAGTCATGAACCGGGACTAATGGCAGCAACAGTCCCGGTTTGGGAGGCCAAGGGGCCGGGCGGGCCACATGGGGCATTGGTCCCAGTTCGTAGGACACCTTTGGTCCCGGTTCCATACACGAACCGGGACCAATGTGCCTTGCTCCTGGCCCACAACCATTGGTCCCGGTTCGTGGATAGAACCGGGACCAAAGGGGGTAACCATTCGCCTAGTGCGAGCCCCTTTAGTCCCGGTTGGTGGCTCAAACCAGGACTAAAGGTTCGAACGGTTCGCTTCCCACGACGTTTCGCGCTCTGAGAAAGATTCCGCGGCGAGGGCTATAGTAACTTCGCCCATTTATCTTCTTCTCCTCCATTCTCCTCTCTTCTTCCCCATATCTTCTACCATTAATCCAATCACTCGCTACGGGTAGGTGCTCGCACATGGCACGACCAATCTCGATGTCGTCTACACGAACGACAATGCCATGGTGCCGCGTTTCTTTCCCTTTTGCAGAAATGGCTTGAAGTGGCAGATGAGAAAGACAAGTTCATAGGGCTTGATCTCGAGTACATGGCCAAGCAAGAAGATGTTGCCGTCATCTAGCTATGTTTCAAGAAACATGTGATGATCTTCCAATGGGCAAGGTGAGTTTTGAGGGTTTTCTTTGATCAATTAATAATTTATAGATTATGATGGAAATTGCATAGGATAGAAATATGTTGCATTTTGAATCTTATTGGAAAGATCAATATTTCTTTTAAATTTGTAGTGAATAACAATTTTCCTTGTTGCAAAACGTGGGAGAACATATATGTCATATAGTTAATTTAGGGTTTCTTCATCAATTCATAGGATATGAAAATTGCATATATACAGGATATAGCAATATATATGTTCTATTTTGAATCCTATGGCAAAGATCAATTTCTCTTAAGTTCTAGTGAAATAATTTTTGATTTTTTTATGATATTAATTACTATTCACCGGGCTCAAATGAGCCCGAGGGCAAAAACTCTGCGTCTTCCTCTTTTGTTGCAGCGAAATATTTTTCCTTTATATAGTTGCATATTATAATTCTGCCAAAATATACTTGTTGCAGCAGTATTTAACATTTGTTCCATTTTAATTTGTTGATGTTGCAGTAGTGACAAGCACTGCCCAACACTCATGGACTTCCTACGCAGTGACATACATTTTGCTAGCGTTGATGTAAGGAATGACAAGCTGGAGATGAGGCGCAGCTTCGGTATTAAGATACCAGTTGTCTGCCTTATTGATATCCAAGACATATTCAGGATTCGGTATCAGAGGACTTCGATGGCTTCTATGGCAGTCGCCTTGATCGACGACTATTATGGAGATATGAAGACCAAATTTCCCCCGGCACAACACAAAGAGTGGGAGAGGACCCCACTTCAGCCTATGAACATTGAGTATGCAGCAAAAGATGCATACGTTGCATATGAGTTGTACCGCAAGATTCGAACCGTGAACTATGGGCAGAGTCACCTCGCACCACCACCACCATGGGGCGGATATTCTTTTGATTCAGACTAGATAGTACTGTTTGCTTGGACGAGTACTTTCTGTAATGGATATCTAAACTATTATATATTACATATCTCTCTAGCTATTATATATTTGTAGTGCATTTCAATTCAGGTTTTTCTTAAATTCCGATTGTGGCCGAGAACAATATGCAACAAAAAAGTGGGTTGTCATCGTTGGCAACAAGCACACACACACCATGCCAACTTTCAACCTTTTCAGACTTCATTTGAAGTGCTTTTCAATTTCAGGGTCATTTAGCTCAAAAAAAAAGTAAATGCATGAAAAATATCAAATTAAGTCAGAAAGGGTTGAAAATTGATGATGTGGCTTTGAATGGTGCATTTTGAACACACGAAAAGCCTGAAGTTCAAATAAGTTTAAGAAAATGAAATGCCTTTTGTAACCGATGAGTTTCCGTCCGAAACCCTGATACTTCGAAAGAGACTGTCCGTTTTGTACGCGAAGTGCATCCTGCTTTTGCCGTAACCCTCCCAACTTTTTAGCACATTCCATGTGGGTGAAATGTTGATACCATGCCAACTTTCAACCTTTTCAGAGTTCATTTGTAGTACTTTTCAATTTCAGGGTCATTTAGCTCAAAAAAATCAATAAATGCATGAAAAATGTCAAATGAAGTCAGAAAGGGTTGAAAATTGATGATGTGGCTTAGAATGATACATTTTGAACACACGAAAATCCTAGAGTTCAAATAAATTCAAGAAAATGAAATGTCTTTTGTAACCGATGAGTTTCCGTCCGAAACCCCGATACTTCGAAAGAGACTGTCCGTTTTGTACGCGAAGTGCATCCTGCTTTTGCCGTAACCCTCCCAACTTTTTAGCACATGCTATGTGGGTGAAATGTTGATACCATGCCAACTTTGAACCTTTTCAGAGTTCATTTGAAGTGCTTTTCAATTTCAGGGTCATTTAGCTAAAAAAATCAGTAAATACATGAAAAATATCAAATGAAGTCAGAAAGGGTTGAGAATTGATGATGTGGCTTTGAATGGTGCATTTTTAACACACAAAAGCCTGGAGTTCAAATAAGTTCAAGAAAATGAAATGCCTTTTCTAACCGATGAGTTTCTGTCCGAAACCCCGATACTTTGAAAGAGTCTGTCCGTTTTGTACGCGAAGTGCATCCTGCTTTTGCCGTAACCCTCCCAACTTTTTAGCACATGCTATGTGGGTGAAATGTTGATACCATGCCAACTTTCAACCTTTTCAGACTTGATTTGAAGTGCTTTTCAATTTCAGGGTCATTTAGCTCAAAAAATCAGTAAATGCACGAAAAATATCAAATGAAGTCAGAAAGGGTTGAAAATTTATGATGAGGATTTGAATGGTGCATTTTGAACACACAAAAAGCCTAGAGTTCAAATGAGTTCAATAAAATGAAATGCCTTTTCTAACCGATGAGTTTCCGTCCGAAACCTCGATACTCCGAAAGAGTCTATCCGTTTTGTACGCGAAGTGCATCTTGCTTTTGCCGTAACCCTCTAAACTTTTTAGCACATGCTATGTGGGTGAAATGATGATACCATGCCAACTTTCAACCTTTTCAGAGTTTATTTGAAGTGCTTTTCAATTTCAGGGTCATTTAGCTCAAAAAAAAATCAGTAAATGCATGAAAAATATCAAATGAAGTGAGAAAGGGTTGAAAAATTGATGATGTGGCTTAGAACGGTACATTTTGAACACACGAAAAGCCTGGAGTTCAAATAAGTTCAATAAAATGAAATGTCTTTTGTAACCGATGAGTTTCCGTCCGAAACCCCGATACTTCGAAAGAGACTGTCCGTTTTGTACGCGAAGTGCATCCTTCTTTTGCCGTAACCATCCCAACTTTTTAGCACATGCTATGTGGGTGAAATGTTGATACCATGCCAACTTTCAACCTTTTCTGACTTCATTTGAAGTGCTTTTCAATTTCAGGGTCATTTAGCTCAAAAAAATCAGTAAATGCATGAAAAATATCAAATGTTGTCAGAAAGGGTTGAAAATTTATGATGAGGATTTGAATGGTGCATTTTGAACACACAAAAAGCCTGGAGTTCAAATAAGTTCAAGAAAATGAAATGCCTTTTTCTAACCGATGAGTTTCCGTCCGAACCCCCGATACTTCGAAAGAGTCTGTCCATTTTGTATGCGAAGTGCATCCTACTTTTGCCTTAACCCTCTCAACTTTTTAGCACATGCTATGTGGGTGAAATTATGATACCATGCCAACTTTGAACCTTTTCAGAGTTCATTTGAAGTGCTTTTCAATTTCAGGGTCATTTAGCTAAGAAACAGTAAATGCATGAAAAATATCAAATGAAGTCAGAAAGGGTTGAAAAATTGATGATGTGGCTTAGAATGGTACATTTTGAACACACGAAAAGCCTGGAGTTCAAATAAGTTCAAGAAAATGAAATGCCTTTTGTAACCGATGAGTTTCCGTCTGAAACCCCGATACTTCGAAAGAGACTGTCCATTTTGTACACGATACTTCGAAAGAAACTTGATATTATATACAATTCATGCAACTAAAATTATCAAAGTTATTTTTGTTAAAAAAATTAATAGGATTTTTTTTCATAAAGTATTTTTTGTTAACAACTTTTAATATGCAAAGAAATAACCTAAAAAATAGCAAAAGTGAAAATAGATGCGCTTACACTGAAATTCAACTAAATTCAAAGTGCTAGTTAGGCACCTAACTACCATTTTGAATTTAGACCGAATTTCAGTATAAACGCATCTATTATCACTATCAGAGGAGCTCAACGTAACAGCCGTGGCGGGGCTTATAAGCAGGTTCAGGCAACCTTCGCTTGGCGAGGTGGGACTAAACTCCCACCACACCGCTGTGCAAGGCTATTGGTCCCGGTTGGTGGCCCCAACCGGGACCAATGCCACCCTTTCGTCCCGGTTTGTGCCACCAACCGGGACCAAAGGGCCTGTTTCCCGCCCTTTGGGTTGCTAAAAACAGGGCTTTGGTCCCGGTTGGTGGCACCAACCGGGACCAAAGGTCCCTGTTACCCGCCCTTTGGGCGGCGAAAAATAGGGCGTTGATCCTGGTTGGTGCGACAAACCGGGACTAAAGGTAGCATTTGTCCCGGTTGGGGCCACCAACCAGGACCAATGCTCCTTCTATATGACAAGCACTTAAGCAAAATTCGCAGTTTTCATTCCACTTCGCCCTCGTCGCCGCCCCGAGCCCGCCGTCGCCGTTCTCGTCCCCGTCGCTGCCCCCGTCGCCTCCCTACCGCCCCGTCGCCTCCCCCGCCTCCCCCGTCGCCTTCCTCGCCGCCCCCATCGCCTCCCCCGCCTCCCCGTCGCCTCCCTCGACATCCCCGTCGCCGTCCCCGTCGTCTCCCCTGCCGCCTCCGTCGCCTCACCCGTCGCCGCCCCGCTCCCGTCGCCGCCCCTCCTCCGTCGCCTCCCCCGCCGCCCCCGTCGCCACCCTGCCCCGTCGCCGCCCCGCCCCCGTCATCTCCCCCGCTGTGAGCCGCCGCCGTCGCGGCTCGTTGCAATTTTTTTAAATATATGTTGATTTTTATGCTTTTTTAGTATGTGTATGCATGTTAGATTAGTATGTTTCTGTTAGCTAGATTAGTATGTGTATGTTAGATTAGTATGTTTATGCTTTTTTAGTATGTTTATGTTAGCTAGATTAGTATGTGCATGTTAGATTAGTATTTTTATGCTTTTTTTTGAAAGTAGATTAGTATGTTTATGTTAGATTAGTATGTGTATGTTGATTTTGGTTTTTATGAAAAATTAGTCGACGATGCCCGACCCGCATCCTCGTCGTCGAGTAGTCCTTGAGAGCCTGCTTGATAGGCGCCATGTCCAGGACTGGGCTCCGCCGGGCTGGCACTCGGTGGTGCTACCTTTCCGGGCTCGGAGGTTGGTGAGGAATGCAGGTATCGCCGTCGACCCGGACCTTCTGTGATGGTGGTCACGCGGGCCACTTTCGGTGTGGAGGGAGCCGACACCCACGGAGGTGGTACGCCGTGTCAGGGAGGAGGACGAGCACGTCTGTCGCTACATGGCGGCGTTGGATGCCCGGTTTGACAATAGCTGGCAGATCCTTCAGGGATCTCACTTGAGTTATGATCCCGTGATGGTTCCTTATCTTTGGGTGTCCATCGCCGGCGACTCAGAGACCGCTAGGGAACCGAGTTCACCGTCCTCCATTTTGAATTCTAGGATATTCGATCTGTATTAGTGATATTATATTCGAGGTCATTATAAATATTAACGTATTAGTGATATTTTATCGGTATAATGCGTATGTGACTTTCGGTCCGTCGAGGCTTTCCTTAGATAACTTTCATGTGTGTTCTTGATGGAGGAATCCCGACTGTTGTTGTGGGGGCGCCTCTTCTTTCTTCTCTTCCTCGCGATATACTCGTCGATATATTGCGCAAGAAGAGAAGAGGGAAGGCGTCCATCACGAACGGTCGAACTATTATTGTGAGAGTGTCCACCAACATATATACACCACCGTATCAACGTGAGAGAGTGCGCACCAACACACCATGAGATATGAGAGTTGTTTAAGGAAAGCCTCGACGTACTGAAAGTCACACACGCATTAATTAAGATCCAAAGCGTGTCGTAATTCTTGAACTGGATTATTCGGGATGATGTATTAGTGATATTATATTCAAGTTCATTATAAATGTATTTGTGATTTGCAAGTCATTTTAGTATTTTTTTTCTATGTCATTGCTCGATATATGAAACGGGTTGACTTTAGGTCTGTTTCGGCTCATTGTGTGTCTTTCAGTGAGGGAGAGTGTCCACCATATGTATATATATATGTATATATATATATATATAGATAGATATATATGAGAGAGAGAGGAAGAATCCCGACTGTTGTCGTGGGGTCGCTTCTCCTTCGTTCCCGTGTGCTAGACATTTTGGTGTAATGCACTCGAGGACAAATGGAGGAGCCACCATCACCGACGATCGCAATATCAGAGGGAGTGCCCACCATATACGTGAGATGAGAGTTTAGGAAGGAAAGACTCGACAGACCTAAAGTCAACCCGTTGCATATTGAGTAATAGTGATCTGTGTGTTGATCAGTTTTCTCGTAGTTTACTTCGATCGATTTTAAATGTTTCAACTATGAGCCTGTGCCGTCATTCTTGAATCATGAACACAGGAAATGTCGTCGTCATCAGATGACGATGGGATCCAAGCGTGTGAATTTTGCGGTGAAGATAAAGGTCTTTGTGACCAGACTGGGCTGCGAGACGGCAGGTTTTTCACCATGAAGCTTTATGAGGACTTTGATATATTTACGGTACGCAACGATGACAACTATTTTTTCGTAATTAAGCATGACTTCTGTTTCTTTCCTTCAACACGTAATTTCTGTTTTATACAATTCGACTAGTTCGTCCCCTGTCATGCAAGACGGTATTTCTTGGAGAGGCTTGGTTTCGAAGAGCACAAGAGTTTTGAGACGAGGACAGCCAACCTAAGGACTAAACATGGTCACACATTTCTTGTGAAAGTAATGCATGCACCTAATAACACAGAAATAGGGTGCTCAAATTGGGAAGCTCTTTGCA
The DNA here is from genome assembly GCA_022496015.1 of Hordeum marinum. NCBI lineage: Eukaryota > Viridiplantae > Streptophyta > Magnoliopsida > Poales > Poaceae > Hordeum > Hordeum marinum. The sequence goes on from CM039677.1 coordinate 325,601,743, forward strand.
AGGCATATGGATTTCAGGAAGATATGGAAATAACCTTCGATCTTCGTCCCGAAGATCATATTGAAAGAAACATCGACATTTGGGTGGATGTCGATATGTTTCCTGTTTTACCTCCATGTGAGTTTGTCAACCATGCATATTTGTCAAGTAATTTGTATTATATATATAAAAATATTATGTGTTCATGCGTACTAAATTTGTTAATTTTTAATTTACAGCTTATTTCGTTTCTTCGAGTGAAATACAGAACATAATCGACACGACACACTACACTTATGGATCACATCTAACTTGAGAGGAGAAGGATGATATTATCTACTTTGTTATTGGTGTCATATCTGGTAGAGACATCTTCCCGTATAATTTGGGAACTGACCCAAATTATACATTTTACAGGACACTAGTGCATAGGTTGAGAACGGATGGCATTCGCCGAAATATCTTGGTAAGTGTTGCTAATTAAGTACACTAGTACTGTTGCATAAATGATATTGATTACATTGCTAACTAGGCTACTATATATTATGTTCTTCAACATAAATTGCCAAATAAAGTTGTGCCACCGTTGATGCAACCCGAAGATAATATGACAATAAAAAACCCCTTCCATCCCGAGTTATCTTTTGCATACTCGACTAAGCGCAAACCACCGAGAAGGCTCCAAATTGAAGCATGGGGACAAATAAAGAAGGATAGCAAGCCACAAGTTGGAGACCGTTGGATCTCTTTGCTTCATCATGGAGACATTGGTGTGATTCTTTTTTATGCCATTTTACCTAAGAGGGAGGAGTAGGTCCTATGAGGGAGGACTATGTCATTTTATCTTTTTTCTTTTGTTTTATGAGACTTTAACTTTGTATGCTTAAGATGATGATGAGCTGTTAGATCTTGTGTAATTAATGGTTTTCCGTCATTTGCTTACTAGCTAGCGTCGAGTTCTCTATATGTATAGTAGTTAGCGTCGATCAAGCACAGAAAAAAAGATCACTTCTCTCTATTAGCTAGCTAACACAATATGAAACCCCTAAATTAACCCTTCAAAACCCGCTAAACCCCCCTTTCAAAAAACCCCAGCTCCTGCTAGATGCTGACGTGTGGATGCCTTTTGGTCCCGGTTGGTGTTACAAATCGGGACTAAAGGTCCTCCTGCCTGGGCTCCCATAGCGGCCACGTGGAGCCCTTTTGGTCCCGGTTCGTAAGTGAACCGGGACTAAAGGTTTAGGGCTTTAGTCCGACCCTTTAGTCCCGGTTCCAGAATCGGGACAAATGGGCCTCTAGAACCGGGACAAATGGATCATTTTCTACTAGTGCAAATTGAATTCCGGCAAAGAGATTCTTCCCCCATTGTATATGGCAAAACCCACATCAATTGAAGACACATAGAATTTAAACCTGTGATCCCGCAGACTACTGACCTTGTAGAGTGAAGCTCTTCCTCCGAAGCCTGAAAATAAAATGATGCCCACAGATTCCTCTGTTAGACGTACCTTTGAACGAGTAAACTCTGCTACCAGAAAGAATGAAGGCCAATGCCACCTTCAAAATTGATAGGGAGTTGAAGAGTGAGTCGAATCCTGTCTTCAAATGGATGCCCACGCTCGAAACGAAGATTTGCTAGCGCCATCGAAAGAGCCGACGATGAGAATCACATATCTACTAGGTGGCCGCCTCGACCGGAGTGGCCGATGGCGTAGGTGTTGTGGCCGCCACAGCCACAGTGGCCGACAACGTGATTGTGGTGGCCGCCGTAGCCAGAGTGGCCGACGGCGTGATTGTGGTGGCCGTCGCGGCTGAAGTGGCCAACGGCACAGCTAGGGGCGCTCGCTAGGGGGCAGGGTATCACCAGACAACCACAAAGTACGTAGCGAGACTTTGCTATATATTGTTGATGATTATTGATTGCTTTAGAGATTTTTTTTACTCCACCAAGGCGTAACTTCGGTCTTGTTGACTTTCCTAGTTGTTGATGTGATTTTTATGTGTGTATGTGTTGGTATTGGTTGTGTGCATTCTAATTATGAAAAGCCTGGGTGTGTGCTCATTGTGTTTGTATCACTTGATACTCCATAATACTAAGCTAATAAAATTCACTGTATTTTCAGTCAACAGACCTTGCAACATACTATCTACCGATGATTTTACCTCGGCCGCAATATTACGGTAATAGTAAGTAGCTACAAATGTCAGCAACTCATACCATGGCTGTAAGAGACCAGTTGTTACTCGTTACAGATGAACAAACTTAATTAGAAGCGCAAAGCGAACGAATTATAACCTAGGCAATACAGGCACCACAAGCAGGCCGATCATCAGCTGGCGTAGTAGTACATCCTACATAACTTGGAACGATCAATCTCCGGGCAGGCACGGCGCAGAGCTACTGTTAAGGAATTTTGCATGCAGCGCAGAGCTACTGTTAAGGAATTTTGCATTCAGCGCAGAGCTCCATCACCGGTACAGGCAGCCCCTGTATGCCGGCGTCCAGTAGTCCATCGCGTTGCCGTCCCGGTACACCTCAGGAGTCCACGAGACAGGCACCAAGCAAAGCCCTCTCTCCCTCAGGTCATGCTCCCCCTCCCCCTTGCTCGCCTCCGCACGATCTCCCCAAGGAAGAAGGTTGTTGCAGTTACCCTGAAACAGCGACGGCCGGTACCGGCGATGATTAATTACGTCCTCGTATATAATTGGGATTCTATTTTGCAAAAGAATGGATTTTGCAGCATTAGTTTGTACCTTGTTCCTGCTCGCGTTCGTGTACGGCTCGCTCAGCAGCTGCGCACAGAGAAACAAAGTAGGCTAATCAGATAGCTCGACTCAGAAAGGTGCACTACTCTCTCTATGATGGGACGGCGACATGTGTGTGTGTGCGTGCACTGTCCTTATCTCATGTTTCTGGTGGTGTGTGAGACAGGACAAGTTGAGACATTCTTTATGTGGTCTCTCGGGTATATTTATGCATGACTAGGAAGTCCACCGAGATAAAGGGACGCGCAACAAGTCAATATCATATGTGAAGTGGAACCAGCTAAACAGTCATTGCGACGATGATTCATTGCATCTCGGAGGATACCACGCCACGGGCCGTGTTTCGTGTGTGCGTGTACGTTTCTCGTCTGGACTACACTTTCTTTTTACTAGGAATGTCGGGGTGGGGGTGCAGGAATCTTATGCTTTTCCGGAAGCTTTTGTGGCTAGGTCAAATTATACATGGAGAGCATATTATGCATGCATGGAGGTATTTTTGGAAGAATATTTACCTGTACTTGCTCGTGCAGAAACTTGATATACTTGATCGTTTCAAACAGCACCGATGCTGTGTCTGTCTGCTCAGATGTGCAGTTCACACGGAGAGTTAGTTAGACTAGAATGTTAGTAGTTTCAGAATTGGTGACATGTGAAAAAAAACTTGTTTATGTGTGTAACTACCTTCCCAAACGGCGAAACGATTTGCTGCAGTGCTGTGATCTTCTCCCCGAGCTTCACTTTAGGAACTGGTTGCTGCATTCGGTAGCCCAATGAGCACCTCAACGATGCTAATTGAATGGTTTGCATTCAAACAATTAACTTCATTTTTTCTGTTATTACCTTAGGAGGTGATGCTGTGGATGCCTCCTGCTTGGACTTCTTGACAGTGCTTTCCCGCCTTTCCTCGGATGTTCGCTTCTTACGATCAGTTGCCCCCGGCGGTCCACTGCCGCTGCTACTACTCCTTGCCTGAATCAACCACATGCCACAATTCACATCCATTAACCAAATTACATATTGCTCATGAACAGCTGCCACTAGTTAGTGTACTAATTGTTTCATTGGCAAGTCATTTTATCAAACGGGCTTGCTAAAAATCAGTCGACTGAAACTTCACGAAGTCTCACTCGACACTATAATCCGTTGATCTTTACATTGAGATTTGTGCAAACAGTTTTTTTTCAGTTTTTCTTTTTCTTTTTACATGCTATATTACTTGACTGAGACTTCTCGACTGAGACCTAGACATTCCCTTTATCAAATGATATGCATGTGCAAAGCATACTTACGGGCACGATCTCTTGCTCTTGCCTGCTGCTGTCAGATCTGTCGGCGGATCTCATGTATGGTGGCGCCAACGTCGATTCCTTGGCTGGTTTGTAGACGCCGCGAGAGCCAAAGTCCGGCAGACTCCTCAAGCTAAAAGAACCCGCAGCCTCAATTGCCCGGCCCTCCTCGCAAATCTTGTCAAGTGCCCCCAAGCCTGAATAATCCAGGCTAGCGTGCATGGCGGCACTAGTACGAGTACTTATTTGCTGCAGAAAAGAGGCCATGGGGTTCCCATGTTCTTGCTGCTGGTGGTTGACACCTTCTTTCCTCTGATGGTGTTGGTCGTCGCCGTATGGTATGCAGCTCATCATGTTCATCCCATGGGCCTCGAGCGCAGCATTAGAACCGCTCCCCATGAACAACGGCGAGGCAACAACCTCGTACTTGATCGGAGAAACGTCAGAGCCTGCCTCAAACCGTGCCGCCAGGGCGGCTGGTGCTGCAGCATAACGGCCGGCCGGGACGTCCTCGAACATCTCCTGCGTCACGTTCTTCGACGCGAGCAGGTCCAGGAAGTTCTCCCTGTAGCCGGTGTTGTCGTTGCTTCTGAAAACATAAAACTATTTGAGTTGGGTTGCGATGACCATGGATCCACAATCCACATGAAGCATTCAATCGAATTACCAGGACTTAGGGCATGCATATAATCAAGTACTCACAGTTCGTCGTGGCTCCAGGCATGGCCGTGAACGTGCTCGCCGACCGGCAGCCTCAAGTCGGCCGCGCCTGCCACCGAGTCGGCTGCGAAGGTCGAGCCGTCGAGGAGAGCCGCCGTGGACGGCCCGGTGTAGGGGCTCCAGGAGGGGGAAGGCTGCAAGACCGCATGTGCCTGGTGATACTCCCACATGGTGGCCGCCGGCGAAGCTGTGGAGGAGGTGCTGGCAGCCAAGTCCGGAAGGTCGGTTGCGTCCTGCTGCTGGCGGGGCATGAAATACTGGAGGTGCACCTCGCCTGCGTGCAGATGCATAGCATGCGTGGATCGAACAAGGCGCAGTGGACGAAGTGGAGTGGACCAAAGTTGCTGTGGGGGCCTATTTGTAGCCGCAGGCGCTTGGAAGTTTCTTCCGGCGAGGTTTTTGAGGAGGATATGCATACGTTGCCATGACGAAAGCATGCGGGAAGACATCATTGGGAATTTTGTCTCTTTTCTTTTTCTTTAGTTTAATACTATTACTGAATGAATGCATGCGGATCGGATCGGAGTAGCCATGCTCTAAAAGTTTCAGTAAGAAGACTGTCATCAGACAGACAGCTAGTATGATTCTGCCCCTTTTAGGAACTGTTTATGCAAATCTTGGTGAAGCAAGGACTAGCTACGTGTAGCTAGGCGTTAGATTATCCTACAGTACTTTGAAGTTTCTTGCAGTTTAGCTTCTTCAAAAAGGTGAAGTACCTACCAGTATATCAAGTGCTGCATTTCATTTAAAAAATCGCTAGAGCCTAGAGGTTTCTCACTTTATCGTCTCACCAACCCATTTAAGCGCTCGTCGGCTAATTCAAATTCGTTTAATTATGGAAAAGATGCCTTTTTAGGGAAACCGTAGGTAAGTTATCCATTGCAAAATTTATATATCGATATATACTAAAAGCATAACACAAAAGAAATAGAGATGTGCTACAAATTGTACTCCGCTCCCACCCGTCCACTCACCCAAAAGGAAAACAACCGATTGTTTCTTATATTTGGAGAGAATGTTGACATGCCATTGATTAATGAACATCGGTACAAAGTTCATTCCGGACACAATCTCAGCGATCACACCACCATGATGAAAACTAATTACATGATGCTCACAACTACGAGTTAACATATACTATGTGTCAACATATTGAAACCACGTGTCGGTGATATAAACATGACAATATTAGGAATGTAGAGGCAATCATATATCCTGAATGGTGCACAGGTGGGAGTACGTGCAAGGAGTTATACACCTTCGGACCCTCTTCGGTGAAGGTAATACCATACTCCTGTGATGTTCTTATCTCGTGGCATAAGGTATAAGGCATTAATGTTCGACCCTAAGCTTGATGCTCCCCTCCCGGCTTATATAGAGTGCGCTAAGAGGGGGTATGTAATGGTCTAGTGTTAATGTTGTTTAAGGCCTCAAGCGTGGCCGGCTTCTTCCTGATATTTAATATTGATAACTACTGTATTTATCTCGATTATACCATCATTGGGTAATTGTTGCCTTTTAAGACATCATAAGTGAAAGCATAGGTAGACGTTAACTCTTGGCGTAGTTGACTGCACCCGCCGGCTCCCATGCCGACTGCTAGGTGTCGCCCATCAGGCGGCTCTGGATCGACTGTAGGAACTTAGCCTACTCTTGAGCCATCCTCCTTATCCTCATTAATATGATGATGATGACACCTCATATGACTCATGGTCTTCTAGGCCATATCTTGGATGCGCCATGGACTTCTGGCGGACCATCCGTATAGATCCCACATTTGTAACCCCAACCGTAGCCCTCGAGTCAGTCAAGGTCTCGCAAAAGAGGATGACCAATTGCTTCCCATTGGTGAGGTTCCTGACTGTTCAACGAGCGAGAGGTTCGACTGAGAGACCTCGACAGACTTAGTTTGTTCATTCCCTAGGAGGGTGAAGAGGCAAGCAATTTGGATGAAGACTCGGTGGTACCCATTTTTGATATCTTATGAAGAGGATGACTCTTGGCCCGACTAAGGGCATATCATCGAATTTCCAATGGTGATCTGCGGCACCTAGGCTTGATAAGATCAAGTGTCTTGAGTTAATATCCATTATGAGGAATGCCTATCAGTCACCAAGGTTGTCAGAATCGTGACTTAAGTCTTAGAATCTTACGACCTTACGATCCAAACTAGCCCCTCCGATTCTATGATTTCGCTCATAGAATCTAAGTTTCCACGTTCCTGATAGTTATGATTCTACGACTCACGATCCTACCAACGGAGTTCTGATATGATTCAGAATCTCGGTTCTAACAACTTTGTCAGTCACCTTTCCACAGAACAAAGTTTGCGCAGTCAAATCTACTATTCTCTTGGAGAGAATTTGACTCGTGTCACAGTGGATATCTCAGGTGCTCCTTATCTTACACGGATCAAATCCGTGAAGAGTGTCGCTCCAACTGGTTTTCATCGAGTGTTGTGCACTCGAATCATCCTGATCCAATGTGCACGGATTCTTTGATTCCAGACGGACCTTGTCAGTTGGGATGAGTTGGGGTTCTCAGTAAACTAGAGACTTTAGCCGACTGGAACGTGAATCGTCCATAGCCATCATGGTGAATCTTCATGAACTGTCACGTCTAGATCTTTTGCGTGTCCATCGGACTTCTGTCAGGCATGTGTGTGATAGAAGACTCCTCGAATTTCGTGAGCCAAATAGTAGAAAATCTGAGTGATGTTTCGCGGATTAGTGGGATTTAAAAGTTGACCATATGGATTCCTCCCGCGCTTGAATAACATTTTGACTCATTATTTGACGCGTGTCTCGTGGTGTTTTCACAGGGGTTCGTTTCTTCCTTTGCCATTAATTGTCGATCCTACGTGGGATTGTGTTTGCACGGCCCCCATTTCCTTTACAACTGTCAGTGCTCTTCCATCTTCCTTTCCTCCTCCTCCCCGAGCCTTAAGATTTGATGTCGACCTTGACCCAGAACCCAGTGAACAGGAGCCTATGCCACGGCGGGGGGGGGGGGGGGGGGTAAGAAGGTTGTCCTCATGTCCTTCTTTGACTCGGGGTTGGGCCGCTCGATCCACTTGTTTCTCCAGTGTGTACTCTAGCTCTTTCGGGTGTAGCATCACCATCTTCCTCTCAACACGATCGTCCATCTCTATGGCTATGTGACGTTGTGTGAGGAATTTCTCGGAATCCCACCAGGCCAGGCTCTCTTCAAGCATTACTTTTATGTGAAGCCTCGGACGGTGTCCAAGGATGTCTATGAGACATGTAGCGCACTCGACATCTAGGACAAGTGCATGTCGAGCTACTCCGAGATGAAGTGGCCCGACTCGCTAAAGGGGTGGACCTCCATGTGGTTCTACTGCGTGGCGCCTTTGCTCCTAAAAGCACTGCCTCCTTGTAGCCGTACTCACCGCCCCACCATCCATAACTAGGGGCTGGCCCTGAAGCTCACTCAGGCAGAAGCAACACATGCCATGATGTTTGAGAAGCAGGTGGGATGGGTTCACCGGCCAGGACATTGTGGTCGTGTGGGTCAGTCGGCAGATCCAACCCGTCCAGGTGTGCGACCAAGGGATGGGGCAGTAAAAGGGGGGTGGGACCCCCCAGAGGATATCTTCGTTGTGTCTGGATGATGATCCCTTTAATGGTGACCGTTAGACCCCTTGGTAGGGGTCCAAATGCAACTACAAGTCTCAGATAGGAGGTTGCATGGCGATTTTACCCAGGTTTCGGGTTCCAGAGAGTAATACCTTACATCATGCTTGATTTTGTTATTCATGGTGGAGTAATACCTCATGCAAGGGGCTAGAATGGTGTATGAGATTGCTAGCGAGAGTTTGTCTATCTAGAATAGATGGGGATGAGAGGTTTCTAACTCCCGTTATATACAAAGTGGAGGGTACAATTTTACAGGAGGAAGGACGCGATCTAAGCTACTACAACCCGTTGGCTAGGAGGCAAGATGGCCATTGAGTGGCTACTTCTCGTTAGGGATCCCATCCGTTATCGGTCCATGAGGGGCCCATGGTAGGCCTTCTGCTGGGTTCCATTCGATGAACCATCCCCGGTGTATGACACCGTCAACATACCCCGAGCATGGCAGAGATTGCAAGAGTCGATCTTCGTGACCTCACACGGGCTCCTATATCCTGCAATATCTGTCTTTGTGTTTCCTCTTCTAACCTCGGTTGGCAATCCTTTATTAGAACTACACATAGGGGCCTTGTACGGTTTTGGCAGCTACTAACACGGTCCTCTTGATCGGTCAAGGTCTTCAGGGAATTTGTTCAGGGTGATCTCGTTAATTATGTTTTGTGATGATGATGACACCCGAATCTGTGTGCCTATGCCTCATGAAACAGGAAATTGCATGCGACGTGAGGCACATGTCATATCATGAGGTCTGGCGCTTCGGTTTCGAGATGGCTATTAGGAGAGCAAAAGTGAAGGGTTTTCTTCCGCCTCCGTTGATGCCCATTTGTGCCTCATTGTTTCCAGTCTTCAAACGTGAGTGGTGACCCGCAAGTATAGGGTATCAGTTGTAGCTTTTCCGATAAATAAGAGTGTCAAACCCAACAAGGAGCTAAAGGCAGAATTGATTTTCCCTCAAGTCCTATCGACCACCAATACAACTCTACGCACATCAATATTTTGCTTTACCTAGAACAAGAAATAAAAGTATTTTGCAAGAATAAGTAAATAGCTTTGCAAGATTATAAAGAGTTAGTTTTTGTTTTAACAAAAGAACAATAAAGTAGTGGTTTTTGAAGAACAATAAGAAAAGGTTTGTCCCTAGACATTTGAATTGGACATAGTGATAATCATCATAGTTATGAGGGAGAGGCTTCAACTAACAGACTTTCCGTACTTGGATCATATGTTCCTATGACTGGAACTCCAACAAGCATCTGCAACTACCAAAGCTTCTGTTGACACCAGATTTTGGCACGGTGCAAAAATGTAATAAAGATGGGCTCAAACGAAAAGGTTTTTTCTACGAGAAAGTTCATATTGCCGAGTGAAACAACCTTGATGTTTAGGCCATCACCATTCGTCATCATTTCAAAGGCCAAATCACGCTTGGATTGTCATGTAGATGTTCTGAGTGCTTTTTGGTCTATTATGCCTCCAAGATAACCTCGAATGAAGGAATATTCTTTATGGATTGTCTTCGTCTCGTCGAGCTGATCGGTTTTCATATATAAATCTTTTCAATCTGAGGTCGTATGCAACCTTAAGAGGCAAAACAAAATCAGCCTGGAGTTTCACTCGGGATTTCCGAGTGAAAGTTTGCCGACCGAGGGAAACGTTTGCCGTCCGGTCGAGTGAAAAGTTTTCCGTCCGGCCGAGTGAAATTGCTGTCCGAGTAAAAATCGCTGTCCGAGTGAGATTGCCATCCGAGTGAAAATAATTGTCCAAGTTAAAAGTACCGGCCGAGTGAAAGTACTGGCCGAGTGCAATTGTCGTCCGAGTGAAAATCACCGTCCGAGTGAAAAATATCGGTCGAGTGATAGTTTTGGTCGAGTGAAAGTTTAAAATGGCCTCGGATGGAAAAGTGTTCAACATGAAAGTTGTTTGAAACATCGAAATGGTCAACTTTTCTTTTAAGGTCATTATCATTTGAGATAGTATATGGCTTGGAGAGACGCTACAACACTTGGACAGTCCAGTCTGCTACGTGATCGAGTCTGATTCGAAGTTAAAGACGATCTCGTGGAGTATTCAAGATGGCTTTATTTGGGAAAGTGATTAACATACAGATTGTTGGCCTCGTCGTGGCAAACAAAATTGATGTTTGGACCGTCTCCATCGGAGGTCATATGCAGATTCTACGGCCCATGCAAGAAGCAAGACAGAAGATCGGGCCAGATTTGGGCTGAATCCGAGTGTAACTAGAACTAGGACTCTAGGACATGAATTGATGTAATTTTCTTGTAAGGAAAGCCTAGATGAATACTTTTCTTGTACGGGAAGTCCAGCCACCTCTTATATATGTTGGGGGTGACGGCCGATTGGACAACACACAATCGAACAAATCAATCTATACTACTTTTTCATCTACGTTCTTCGTTTTTCTCTCGTTCTTCGCTGTTCTTCGTTTGAGAGTTGCGAATCCTGAGGCTCTAGGGGCGAGCGAATCGACCTAGGGAAGCCCATAGCCGCCGCACCCCCTGACGGGGTCCCTCCCGGGCGTGCGGGGTTTCGGGTGTACAAAAGCGTCCGCCGACTGTCTTGAGTATCACGCTGCCGGACGGACCTCCTTCGACGTGAGCTGCAGTGCATCACCCCCGGCGTCGAGGGTACACAGTGATGTGTTCGTGTGTCATCACACTTTTTGGCGACTCCGCTGGGGAACAAAGATCAATCATCCTCATTAACCATCATGTCTTATCTTCCCAAGCCATCTGAGATAGATGCCGATAACATCATTAAGCCCAAGCTTGATGAACTATCGGATGATCATCGCCAAGATTATGAGGAGTACAAGAAGGCACGTGAAGAGAAGGAGTTACAGGAGTTCTTTGGAAACTTCAAGAAAGATCGCAAAGGCAATATCACTCCGATTGGAGAAATCAAGTTCCCTCCTCTTCAAGCCGAGCAGGTTAAACCTCGTGTAAGTACTACCTTTTCTTCCAAGCAGTGGGATGAGATTGAGAGTTGTTTGGCCGATGGTAATAATTTGGTCTATCAAACTTTCATAGAAAATACCAATGCGCAGAAAAATATGCCTCAATCGTCTAGTGGTAATATTGGTGTGGCTGCTAGTGTAGAAAACCCTAATCTGTCTTTACCTCTTTCATCGACACCTCCCATGCCAATGAATTACTATCCTACCCACACCAATCAGATTGTGGCTGCACCCGCTAATTCCATCATGAGCATGCCAAGTTCGGTACCTATACCGAACCAAGCTGTACCTGTAGGTGCAAGCACTCGGCCACAACTGAACTATGGTTCGGCATATGTGCCACAGTTCCTGCCTACTACTAGTAATTCTACTCCTCCCATCCCACAACATCAAGCTTCACCGTCTACTACGGACGATACTTTAGCTAGTTTTAGAGAGGAGATGGCTAAGATGCTTAGAGAGAATTTTGGAGTTGAGTTACCTCAGAATCGGATTTACCAAAAACCGTACCCCGAGTACTTTGACGCTATCCAGTGCCCTTCGGGATATAAAATTCCAGATTTTGTTAAGTTCAATGGAGAAGGAACAAAAACCACATGGGAACATATTAGTCAATACTTAGCACAACTGGGTGAAGCAGGCTCGCTGAATGAATTGAAAGTGCGCTTGTCTCCTTTATCATTAACTGGTACTGCATTTTCATGGTTTTCTTCTCTACCACATGGTTCTATCTGTGTGTGGTCGCAGCTGGAACAGAATCTCCTAATCACTTTTATAGCTACGACAACAAACTTAAATTATCACATCTTACATCGGTTAAGCAGAAAATGATGAATCGGTCTCTGATTACGTCAAGAGATGTAGAGATACAAAGAACCGATGCTATAGTTTGGTGATAACCGAGAGGGACTTGGCTGACCTTGTGCTTAGTGGTTTGAAAACTCATAGTAGGGAAAATCTAGAAGGCTATGAGTTCTTAAGTGTCAACCAGGTCCTGCAAAAAGCTTTGGCTCAGGAGAGCCGGAGCAATGATCTCAAGGAGGTGCATAGATATAAAACTGATCGTCCTAAGATGAATATGGTTGAGTACGGTAGTGATCACTCGGAGGATGAAGGTGATATGTATGCTGCTGAATTTGTTTGGCCGTCTAAGGCCAAACCGTTCACTTGCAATGATCTGAAACCGATTCATAAGAATTGTGATGAAGAGATGAAGTTACTTTTAACATTGCTAAGTGTGACAAAATATTTGATGCTTTGCTGCAAGCTAAGATCATTAGGATATCTCACACTTTACCATCGATTGAAGAGTTGAAACGGCGTGCTTATTGCAAATATCATAATTCTTTTTCTCATGCTACTAATGATTGCAATGTTTTCCGACCACAGATACAATCGGCCATTAATGACGGACGAGAATTTTTCTGAGATGCAAATTGATAAGTAGCCCTTCCCAATGAACACTCTAGATTTGGAGGGGAAAAAGTTGCTCATTCAGCCAGAGGTAGCCGAATTGGCTAGTAAAACTAATGTCATCATTGGTGAGCCTAGGAAAAGCAAGGAGGACAGCAAAGTCTTGGGGAGGCAGGTTGTGCTTGACAAGCAACCCAATGGAAAGGAAGTAATCAAGATCACCATCAAGAATCCTGCACTTGGGGGGCAACCACAGGTGCAAGAAGACACTTGTGTTAAATTTGTTAAACCCAAGAGTCCAGAAATTGGCAAGTGGAAGAGGAATGAAGTCAAGGTAGATCATAAGCGAATCAAGCCAACTTTTGATATGCTACTGTACAAATATGCAAATCAGTCGGTCGGTTGTAGCTCTAATCGGTTAGCGTACCTGAAGCAACCAAGGTCACCATCAGCTGATATATTCAGTCGGTATGCAAAGCCGACTAGATCAAGGGTGCCATTTCGACAAGAACAATGACAACCTGTTTGGGATCGACTTGGATGCTCGTATGAAAACCGACTGAACATTGGTGTCCATTACTCGGTTGGTCAAAATATGCCTTTGAGTGGAAATTATCTGAGTGTAAGAATGCACTCGGGCGGAAGTTATCTGAATGAAATAATTCAGTCGAGTGGATTTCATCCGAGTAAAAGGGTGTGCCCGAGTGAAAACTTTGTAAGCCAGAAAAGTCGACAAGAGTGGCGCGTCAAGATGCCGAGTGTTGCAGCAGTGGAGTCAAGGAAAGGCAAACAAAATATCAATGCTGGCTCACTCGTCTTAGGCAGTGAAACGTTCACCACACAATAGTCGACTGTGCGTAGCAACCCAACTGAGTCGATACTTGTTATCACGCCAAAGCACTTGACCAATGATCATGAAGCAAGTACCAGCCAAATGAAGCCAATTGATCCTAAATACACTCGGCCAAAGTGTTGTCCTCCAGGGTTAACAAAGACACAAAAGAGGAAATTACAGAGGTTGAGGAATCAAGAGATGGCAGAACAAGAGGCTAAGAAGCAAAGGGACGAGTTGTTTAATGTCACTCGACCCATGATACCAGCGAAGCAAGTGTGGAAGCCCAAACCAATGCAAGACAGAAATGCTTCTACATCTATCACAATAGCAATTACACCACCAAAAGAGGACGATGTAGTTGTGACATCGTCTCAGTCGCCTATTAATTCTCCTTCACTCGGACATAATTCAGATTTGGTAGATGCACGCGAAGAGGAAGACGATCTGTTGGACTATGAGTCTACACCGGTTCATGAAGGTATGGATATCAATATGGTGTATTACTTACCCGCTGAATTCTGTGCTGTAGATGAAGAAGGGGAAGTGGCTCAGCTGGATTTTGGCCCCAGAAATGCAATATTCGAGAAGCCAAAAGAACCAGTGACACACTTGAAACCATTGTACCTCAGAGGTCATATCAATGGATCACCACTCACTCGGATGCTTGTTGATGGTGGTGCTATGGTGAATCTCATGCCCTATTCGGTCTTCAAGAAATTGGGTTTGCCCGATGATGAATTAATCAAGACCAATATGGTTCTTAATGGGTTTGAAGGCGAAGAGAAAACTGAAGCCAAAGGTGTGATGTATGTGGAGCTTACAGTCGGGAGCAAAACTTTGGCTACTGCATTCTTTGTTGCTGAGGTGCAAGGTAACTACAACATCATACTAGGCCGTGATGGGGTTCATGCAAACCAGTGCGTACCATCTACCATGCACCAGTTTTTGATCCAGTGGGTTGATGATGAGGTGGAAGTAACTCATGCGGATAATTCGGCTTGTGTTGCTTTGGCCGATGCATCGATGGATTGGCAACACCCCAATGCTACTTGCTTGACGGGACACAACTTGTGAGAGTTTGATTTCCTTAGTGCAATGAAGAATGGCTTTGTGCCCGTCTCTTTAAAGCCGATTAGTGGCAATCGGCTCCAAGGCATGATATGTTTAAATGGATTCTAATTCCGAGTGGTTGCAAAAACGTCTTGCAGAATATCGGTCTAGTGAGAACGATATGTATGAATCTATAGAGGAGTTGGATGACATGGATAAATTAGGACAGGGTTTTCAGTCGGCAGATCCATTATAAGAAATAGATATAGGGGATTGTTCGGTTCCTAGGCCGACGTTTGTAAATAAGAATTTGAAAGATGATCATAAAGCTGAGTTGATCGGGATATTGAAAGAATATGTTTGTTGCTTTGCATGGGAATATCATGAGATGCGAGGTTTAAGCCGAGAGCTAGTGGAGCATCGGTTACCTATAAGGGCCGGTTTTAGACCTTACAAACAATCGGCCAGAAAATTTAATCCAAAAACATATGACCGGATCAAGGAGGATATCGGTCGATTGCTCAAAGCTAATTTCATTCGGCCTTGCAGGTATGTCGAGTGGATTTCTAGCATTGTGCCAGTAGAGAAGAAGGGCTCTGGCAAGATAAGGGTGTGCATTGATTTCAGAGATTTGAATAGAGCTACACCCAAAGATGAGTACCCCATGCCAATAGCCGATATGCTTATTAATGATGCTTCTGGACATAAGGTTATTAGCTTTCTTGATGGTAATGCGGGTTATAATCAAATTTTTATGGCCGAAGAGGACATGTCCAAGGCAGCCTTTCTTTGCCCTAGTTTCCTTGGTTTATTCGAGTGGACAGTGATGACATTCGGGTTAAAAAATGCTGGTGCCACATATCAAAGGGATATGAATTTAATTTTCCATGATTTACTCGGAATTATACTTGAAGTCTATATTGATGATATTGTTGTCAAATCAGATGCTTTTAAGTCTCATTTGGCCGATTTACGTTTATCTTTTGAAAGAATGAAAAAAATATGGACTAAAGATGAATCCTTTGAAGTGTGCATTCGGCGTGTCGACTGGAAAGTTTTGGGGTTTCATTATTCAAGAGAATGGTGTAGAAATTGATCCCAAAAAGATAGAAGCTATACAAAAAGTGGAGGCTCCAACGTGCAAGAGAGACATGCAAAAATTCCTTGGCAAGGTCAATTATTTGAGAAGGTTCATAGCTAATTTGTCAAGGAAGGTTGATGCGTTCACTCCTATCCTTCGGTTAAAGAACGATGCTAATTTTACTTGGGGGGCACAACAGCAAGAGGCATTCGACATGATCAAAATTTATTTGAGCACTCCTCCAGTGATGAAAGCACCTAAACACAAAGATCCCTTTAGGCTTTACATTGCGGCAGAGAACGGTGTTATTGGTGCTATATTGACCAAAGAAACCGAAGGAAGAGAACATACTATTACATATTTGAGTCAACGCTTATTGGATGCCGAGACAAGGTATACATTTATTGGAAAGTAATGCCTCTGTTTATATTATGCTTGCACAAAACTGAGACATTACCTTGTGCCGAGTGCCTGCATAGTAGCTTGTCAAACCGATGTCATTAAATACATGTTGCATAGGCCAATTCTTAGTGGTAGGATTGGCAAGTGGGCTTATGCTTTAATTGAGTATGATTTGGCTTATGAATCTCTAAAATCCATGAAAGGCCAAATTGTTGCTAATTTTATTGTTGAGCATCGAATTAATGATAAGCATGATGTTGATAGAAATCTTGTATCGTTGGTACCATGGAGGTTATATTTTGATCGTTCAGTTTGTAGCAATGGCCAAGGTGTTGGTATTGTTTATATATCTCCCCATGGTGTTGTTTTTGAAGCCTCATGCTGACTGGAATACTTTTGCACAAATAATCAAGCCGAATATGAAGCATTGTTATTCGGTTTAGAGATGTTGCTCGCTATTGGTGCTACGCATGTTGAGGCTTTTGGTGATTTGTTATTAGTAGTGCAGCAAGTGTCCAAAATCTTTCAATGTTTAGACGAATCACTTAATGTTTATCTTGATAAGTGTCTAGATGCGATTTCTACTTTGTTTTATTTTAGCATTGCTCATATATCTAGACATGACAATTGGAGAGCAAATGAGTTAGCACAACAAGCATCCGGCTATCATATTGATCATGGCATGTTTCATATTTCTCAGAAGCCGATGTCTTGTCTTGCTAATGTGGGAGAGGCCAAATTAGAGCCCACTACTTCGGCCACTAACAATAAATCTAGTACAGGTGAAAATAATGACTGGAGGAAGCCCATAATTGATTACTTGTGCAATCCGAGTGAAAGGGTGGAAATGGCTGTTCGGCATATGGCTTTCAAATATACAATGAGAGATGATGGTCTTTATCGCCAAACAGTTGAAGATGTTCTTTTGAAATGTTTGGACAAAGACCAAGCAAGAGTTGCTATGGGAGAGGTACATGAAGGCATCTATGGTACTCATCATTCGGCACCCAAAATGAAATGGCTCTTACGACGTGCTAGATTTTATTGGCCGACTATGATCAATGATTGCTTCAAGTATTATAAAGGGTGTGAAGCTTGTCAAAAATTTGGTGATATTCAGTTGGCTCCTGCTGCTATGTTACATCCTATTATCAAGCCGTGGCCTTTTAGAGGATGGGGTTTAGACTTCATTGAACAAATTCATCCATCTTCTTCAAAGGGGCATCGGTTCGTGTTGGTGGCAACCGATTATTTCACTAAATGGTCTGAAGTTGTACCTCTCAAGAACATGACACATACGGAGGTAATTCAATTCATAACCGAACACATTATTCATAGATTCGGCATTCCTCAGATGTTAACTACAGATCAAGGTTCATCTTTCATGTCACATCAAGTTAGAGAGTTTGCCGAATCATATAACATAAAGTTGCTCAATTCATATCCGTATTATGCCCAAGCTAATGGACAAGCTAAGTCTAGCAACAAAATATTGATTAAGCTCATCAAGAAGAAAATTGAGGATAATCCAAGAAAATGGCATGGGTTGTAGTCTGATGCTTTATGGGCACATAGAATTTCAAGGCATGGTGCTACAAAGGTAACTCCATATGAGCTCGTATACGGTCAAGAGGCTATTTTACCAGTGGAGGTAAATTTGAATGCTTTGAGAATAGCCAAACAAAATGATTTATCGGCAATGGACTTCTATGATTTAATGATGGACAATATTGATGAGGTTGCTGATAAACGATTGTCTGCATTAAAAGCCATAGAGAAGGACAAATTGAGGGTAGCAAGAGCTTACAATAAAAAGGTCAAGTTGAAGAATTTTCAAGTTGGCGATCTTGTGTGGAAAGTGATTCTGTCGATTGGTTCTAGAGATAGAAAATTCGGGAAGTGGTCTCCAAACTGGGAAGGTCCTTTCAGGATTGCAAGAGTAGTTCCTGGAAATTCATATTTAGTGGAATCCATACAAGGAGTATTATTACCTCGAGCTCTCAATGGCAGATATCTGCAGAAGTACCACCCGAGTGTGTGGCAAGAAGCCTAATTAGGCAATGGCCAATATATGATTATCGCCCTTAGCATAAACGTGGCCGATACATAATTATCGCCTTGAGAAATATAGATGGATGATGGAGTGTTGACATCGTCCTTAGAACAAATATAGTGCAAATTATTTTTCAGCATGCTAGCTTTGCCGAAAAACAGGGGGCATGTGTTGACACCGGATTTTGGCACGGTGCAAAAATGTAAAAAAGATGGGCCCAAACGAAAAGGTTTTTTCTACGAGAAAGTTCATATTGCCGAGTGAAACAACCTTGATGTTTAGGTCATCACCATTCGACGTCATTTCAAAGGCCAAATCACGCTTGGATTGTCATGTAGATGTTCTGAGTGCTTTTTGGTCTATTACGCCTCCAAGACAACCTCAAATGAAGGAATGTTCTACATGGATTGTCTTCGTCTCATCAAGCTGATTGGTTTTGATATATACATCTTCTCAATCCGAGGTCGTATGCGACCTGGAGAGGCAAAACAAAATCAGCCTGGAGTTTCACTCGGGATTTCCGAGTGAAAGTTTGCCGACCGAGGGAAACGTTTGCCGTCCGGTCGAGTGAAAAGTTTTCCATCCGGCCGAGTGAAATTGCCGTCCGAGTGAAAATTGCCGGCGAGTGAGATTGCCGTCCGAGTGAAAATCGCTGTCCGAGTGAAAAGTACCGGTCGAGTGAAAGTACTGGCCGAGTGCAATTGCCGTCCTAGTGAAAAATATCGGTCGAGTGACAGTTTTGGTCGAGTGAAAGTTTTGGACAAGTGAAAGTTTATAATGGCCTCGGATGGAAAGTGTTCAACATGAAAGTTGTTCAAAACGTTGAAATGGTCAACTTTGCTTTTAAGGTCATTATCATCTGAGATAGTATACGGCCTGGAGAGACGCTACAACACTCGAACAGTCAAGTCTGCTATGTGATCGAGTCCGATTCGAAGTTAAAGATGACCTCGTGGAGTATTCAAGATGGCTTTATTTGGGAAAGTGATAAAAATACGGATTGTTGGCCTCATCGAGGCACACAAAATTGATGTTTGGACCGTCTCCATCGGAGGTCATATGCAGATTCCACGGCCCACGGAAGAAGCAAGACAGAAGATTGTGCCAGATTTGGGCTGAATCCGAGTGGAACTAGAACTAGGACTCTAGGACGTGAATTGATGTAATTTTATTGTAAGAAAAGCCTAGATGAATATTTTTTGCTTGTACGGGAAGTCTAGCCGCCTCTTATATATGTTGGGGGTGACGGCCGATTGAACAACACACAATCGAACAAATCAATCTATACTACT
This sequence comes from Hordeum marinum, assembly GCA_022496015.1. Classification (NCBI taxonomy): domain Eukaryota; kingdom Viridiplantae; phylum Streptophyta; class Magnoliopsida; order Poales; family Poaceae; genus Hordeum; species Hordeum marinum. The sequence goes on from CM039677.1 coordinate 325,621,247, forward strand.
TTTTCATCTACGTTCTTTGTTTTTCTCTCTTTCTTCGATGTTCTTCGTTTGAGAGCTGCGAATCCCGACGCTCTAGGAGCGAGCGAATCGACCTAGGGCAGCCCATAGCTGCCACACCCCCTGACAGGGTCCCTACCGGGCGTGCGGGGTTTCGGGTCTACAAAAGCGTCCGCCGACTGTCTTGCGTATCGCGCTGTTGGACGGATCTCCGTCGACGTGAGCTGCGGTACATCACCCCCGGCGTCGAGGGTACACAGTGGCGTGTTCGTGTGTCAACAACTTCTTTAAGGTAAAACCACTTTCGAGAATTCATCCAACTAATCTGTTAATTGGCCAGTTGATTGCTACTCATTGGGTGACCGAATTGAATAACACCTATTCATCGCGTTAACTTGTTAGGGCTATAAAATGTTTTGTCATACCAATTAAATGGTCGGTTAGACCGATTAAATAGGGGTTAGTCCGATTAATTGTTGTTGCCCGCTAACTTGTGGGCAAACAAAACCCGATTATCTTGCCCATAACCCCTCCTAGCCCATCCCACTCCTAAATAGATGGGGTTTATCCCTCCACCTGCCCCCTCCTCCTCTCATCCCATCACAATGTAGATGGTGGCTGGCCAAGTCCTCATTGGTGCGTTGCCACTTCCCCTCCTCCCATGTGTGTCGCTGCTTTCTCTTCTTCCTATGAGCACCGTTACTTCTCCTTATCCTTCGTGACCTATCACCTCTCGTAGCCAATCCATTCAGACAACCTGCACGACCACTAGCACATTTCCTCTATTTGTTGCCGTCACTGGGCCGCGATATCTTCAAGTTGCGTCCCAGAAATTCCCAAAAAAGTGTTACTGACTTGTTGTATAGATGTATTTTGATGATTTTTACGCCCATGATATGTCTCCAACGTATCTATAATTTTTGATTGTTCCATGCTATTATATTATCTGTTTTGCAAGTTTTATATGCATTAATATGCTATTTTATATTATATTTGGGACTAACCTATTAACCTAGAGCCCAGTGCCAGTTTCTGTATTTCCTTATTTTTGAGTATTGTAGATAAGGAATATTAAATGGAGTCTAAACGGAATAAAATCTTTGCGATGATTTTTCTTCGACCAGAAGACATTTACCAGACTTTGAGAGGGGGCCAGGAGACCTGCCAGGAGATCACAAGCCACCCTGGCATGACCAGGGGGACACCCCTGGCTTGTGGCCCCCAACAGATCTCCTAACCCTAATCTTCGGCCTATAAATTCCCAAATACTCCCCTAATACCAAAAAGAGCCACACAAATACTTTTCCACTTCCAGATGCCTCCATTCCCGAGAGATCCAATCTTGGATCCTTTTCGGTAATCTGCCGAAGGGGGATTCGATCACGAAGGGCATCTACATCAACTCCATTGCCCCTCCAATGATGCGTGAATAGTCCACCATGACCTACGGGTCCATAGCTAGTATCTAGATGGATTCTTCTCTTTCTTTGTGATTCAATACCATGTTCTCCATGATCTTCATGGGGGATCTATCTGATGTAATACTCTTTTGCGGTGTGTTTGTCGAGATCCGATGAATCATGGGTTTATGATCATCTTACCTATGAATATTATTTGGTTCTTATTTGAATTGCTATATGCATGATTTCATATCTTTGCAAGTCTCTTCGAGTTATTGGTTTGTTTGGCCAACTAGATTGGTAATTCTTGCAATGGGAGAAGTGCTTAGTTTTGGGTTCAATCTTGCGGTGTCCTCACCCAGTGACAAAGTAGGGGTAGCGAGGCACGTATTGTATTGTTGCCATCAAGGGTAAAAATATGGGGTTTTCATCATATTGCTTGAGTTTATCCCTCTACATCATGTCATCTTAATGCGGTACTCTCTTCTTCATGAACTTAATACTCTAGATGCAGGCAAGAGCCGGTCGATGTGTGGAGTAATGGAGTAATAGTAGTAGATACAAAATTATTTTGGTCTACTTGACACAGACGTGATGCCTATATGCATAATCATTGCCTTGGATATCATCATAACTATGCGCTTTTCTATCAATTGCTTGACAGTAATTTGTTCACCCACCGTGTTATTTTCCTTCAAAAGAGATGCCTCTAGTGAAACCTATGGCCCTCGGGTCTATTTTCCATATTATATTTTCAGATCTATATACCAAAAATACCTTGCTGCAATTTATTTACCTTTTTTACTTCCCGCAATCTTTTACATCTATCTCTATCAGATCTAATCCTTGCAAGTAATCGTGAAGGGATTGACAACCCGTTTATAGCGTTGGGTGCAAGAGTTCGATTGTTTGTGTGGGTGCATAAATTGGTGAGTTTCTTGTTCCTCCTACTGGATTGATACCTTGGTTCTCAACAATTGAGGGAAATACTTATCTACTTTGCTGCATCACCCTTTCCTCTTTAAGGGAAAACCAACGCAAGCTCAAGAGGTAGCAGCCCACATGGATTTTTGTTGTTGTATACATGTTTTTCATATATTTAAATAAAATAAAATAATTCCATTTGATTCATATTTGCATTGTCCAAAAAATTTCCATACAAAATTACTTTCTATTGAGTTTAAAATTACATCAATTAATGGCCGACCGATTAATCCTGTTAATAGGCCGATTCATCGATTAATCACTACTCCCAAGCCGAGCGAGCAGCTACCAGTTACCGATTTCCTCAACATTGTGTAAAACCCAACCATACATTAAAAGAAATATGTCAACTTGCGACCATCAATATTGGTCACTGAATTGTCATTGTTTTCAATTTTTGACCTTTTTCTGACCAAAAACAGTTGGTCAAAAGTTGGTCGTCTTTAATGAAACTGAATGACTTTTCTTGTGCTATGGTCGTCGAAGGTTACGACCAAAATAAAAGGTCGTTGGTCCTACGGCCAATTTGTTTTGGTTGTTGGTTGTTTGACCAGGCCACGTCGGATCCAACGTGGCAAGCTGACATGGGAAAATTGCGACCTGTTGAATTGGTCATTGATAAGAATCAGCCCGGTCCATTTCGCTGCTTTACATGGGCCGAGCCCAATAATTCAGCCCATCTATTATTTATTTTCATATCAATTTTAATCAACTACATGGGCCAAGCCCAACAATTTGGCCTTTTTGGTTTCTAGGACATAGAACTTTTACAGTCCATTTATTTTTGGGCCTGAGCATTTTTACAGTCGACTTCCTTTTTGGGCCTCAGCCTTTTTGCAGTCTATTTATATTTTGGGACCTGGCCTCTATCAATAAGTAGGTACAACTCATCAGCTTTCTATTTCACACATTTTTATAGTACACAGATGACAAATATTTCAAATGAAAAAAAACTATATACTTGAAATGATAGCCAAAATTAATCTATTACAATCTTTACTTAGTGTTCATACAACCAGATATACTGACCAGTACAGAATACAATGTAACTAGCTATGAAGTACAACCAAAACACAAGGTATATTGATAGATAACCACCATGCTTCATCGTCTTCCTCTTCCAAATTCCAAGAAACAAATCACCTAGCATTAGAAGGATCACACATTATAAGCATATAAAACATTAGACGAAGAAATAAATGGAAAGCAGTATAAAAATCAAGGTAGCACTAGTATATTTTAAATTATCTTGGAACCATCAATATAGTTTGCTTATAAGAAAACATATAGTCTGATGCCTATTTGCTACTAGATTACTAAAGACAAATTGCACACTATGCACTCAATTTGATACTGCTTAACAATTTCAATATAAACCAACAGTTAAACCTGAAAAGATGCAATGCTGAAATCTAACTGATGACTATAGAAAGAGTGCTCCCAGCACAATATCACAATTCTGCATTTCTAACTTGTACTTGCAACATTTAATGCTGACAAGAACATATGGAGGCAGATATAGTTACCAAGATATTTATATGACCAATGTATTTCTCACTATTAAGGTGCATACAAATGTAGTCTAGGCTGGGGAGACACAAGAGTTTAAAACATTTCAAATCTTAAGAAATGAGAACAGACAACAAAGCATCAGGCTTGCAAGCTAAAGTGGACCACAAAGTAACTTCTGTGAGGCACTTTGTTGAAATTGCAACATGTTAGAGTAAAGGTCCATGAAGCTACCAAAATTCTAGAATATCAGGAGATTGTACTTTAGCCATTGAAAAGACAAACAGTTTACTGAGATAGGGAAGTGGTAGAAATACAAATCAAAGTTACTCAATCATAAGGCATGTGAGCAGGACATGATGGATATGGCATGAAACACCAGCAACGCAATACTGCAACCAAATCATCGTAGTTAAATATCTTTGCTCAATGGAAATTAAGTAAGTAAGGGTCCAGCATGCCAATGCATTTTGATGTGGATATTCTGGACTTTGATGCTGCTAGGTTCATTTGTCATAGGAATACATCAGGAACAAAGTGCGAGCAATAGAAACAGAAATGCATGCGTACCTCATGGAGGAGTGGAAGTTGGCGAAGGCGAGGGCATCCCCAGGGCGGTCAAAGGCGGTGAGGCGGTGCTTGATGGATGTAAAGTTTCAACATACACTCAACTCCGTGTTGAATTGGACCAACCAATCCAGCTCTTAAACCGGCTTGCAGATCGATGAACACTTGGCCAATGTACACAATATTACAGAGACAGAACAATCAACTTGCTACACACCAGAGGCAAAGGGGATTTCTTTAGAAGAGAAACAAAACTGGACACAGAGCCACATCCCACATTAATAAATTGTTTGTAGGAGCAGCTGTAACTTAGAAACAGAAATGGACATACACCCACATCCCACATCAAGTTTCCATGCATGTCATGTTAAGTCAACCAACATGTAGCATGCGTATGGGCCATGAAAAATGATCAAATACTAGGACATGTGAGTGATGGCAGTTGTAAAAGATATCTACTCACAATCAGAGAGAAAATTACTGTGTCCGCAATGCAAATATCGGGACAAATGTATGTAATCTTAAGAGAATGAAACTTGTAGCAGAACCGTGTTTTTCATTTAAATAGTTTGTTCTGGCATATTCAGTTGGATTTGCACACATATTCATTTTTTACAAAATTGTAGATGGTTCAAAGCTTGAAATGATGAAACGTTCACCCACCGTAGTAGTTCAACTAAGAGACAGGATAAACCATTACCTCTTATGTACTTCTCCCTCGATGGACGCTCTCTATGGTTGGTGGCCTTCACAATCGCAATGTCCTGTTCCTGTTTGTTCCGAAGAAATGGTAAGACGACAGTGAGTGAAGCATGATAAAAGTAGAGGTTCAAATATGGAAAGCTTCAAATACAATTCAACATTCAAAGGAATCATAAACTAGCCCGACCCATAGAAAAGTGTGTTAAATGAAAGTATAATCAAGTTAGCCTACAAGTGACAAGTAACAAACACACATCGCAGAACTAAAAGTCCAATAGCAGTAGCAGTTGGTTTGGCCATTGGTTCTAGACCTAACAAATAGTGAGTTCATGGGGCTAACCAGGTTGGGAGCTGTCTATTTTCTGGCCTAGCAAACAAATATGAGATTTCTCAAAGAAGAAAGCAAACAAGTTTTTGGCCTAGCAAACAAATATGAGATTTCTCAAAGAAGAAAGCAAATGAACGTGCTATAGACAATTACTTAGTTTTTTTGTGTGAGGAAGTTGTGCGCCTGTACAAGTATTTAGTTTATCTGGATCAAACATTTATGTATTCTAAAAGAAATGCAAACAAAAGTGAGAGAGGTTGGCACTTAGTTTTTTTGTGAGAGGAAGTTGTGCACGCATAGACACGGTACCACACCATTCAAGATAATTAACACAAACTGGGCATAAACATAGGCCAAGTTCAAATCAAAATATATAATAGTGCAGCTACATCAGAGTTGTGAGAGGTCATCACTTTTGAAGACAATAAAAATAATCAGTACTGAGAACACCCAGCTCTCCATTGTACTTCAAGGGTGACTTTTCCTGCAAACCAAATAGATCAAGAGGCCCCATAAGTTTGCTCTTCACAATCAACCCTATACCTATGCAGTTATCTATTCCTTTGTTTTTTTGACTCTGAACAGAACGGAGCCTAATTACTCAATCTCGGCTACACCTAGGATCCTAATTACTCAATCTCGGCTACAACTAGGAGTATTTTTCAACCTAAACAATTGGAGGCCTACGTGTTGTGCACTCCCTTATCGGTTCTAGAAATATTCATGAACAACACATGAATAAAATAAGCAGAGGATGTTGTAGCGGATAGAGGCAGAGGTAAAAGTGCTCACTGAAGAAGTTTGTAGGCAATGCAGCGGCCACAGTGCCGGTCGGCTATCGCCGTTGCTCGACAGAGGAGGCCCTCACGGGATGCACGAGATGCATGGCCATGCCGGAGACATGGCAAAGGAGGTCGGGGTTGACGTCGTACAACCCAACATGCGCCAACGCATCGAGCTAGGGGGCACCAACAAAAGGTGGAGAAAACACGATGTCCGATGGGGAGGAGCCACCGAAGACAAGACGGTGTTGGACGCGACACCACAGTCGAAACCCTAGCCACTGGCTAGGGGTCATGTGCGAGCGACGGAGACCAGGAGTGACGGATCCAGCCGGACTAGTGGATGGAGGGTTCAGAGACCAGATCATCGATGTGCTGCGAGGTGCCCACGTCACCGGTGTTGGTCGGGGCATGAGGGTCGCACGAGACAGAGAGAGGGTTGGGTCGCCAATGGGGTGGATGGGTGGGGGATGCAGCGGATCTAACAGCTGCCGGAGTTGTGATGTGAGATAAGGGGAGGGGGATGGCCGATGTTGAGCTGTGGGAGGAGGGATGGGCCGAGGAGCAACGCCATCGCCTGCACCGAGAGCAGGGGTAGGGCCCCTGCCTGGCGGCACCGGATCATGGAGGTCGCGCGACGGTACAATGCCATGGCAGGCCACGACAAAGGGATCTAGATCGGGAGAGAGAGGGAGGCGGTGGCTAGGGTTCACTCAAGACAAAGGGAGAGGAGGGCATGAGTGGTTGTGCAGGGTTCAGGCTTGAGGGAGAGGGGTTTGCTATGGTGGGATGGATGGTCGAATGGATGGGCGGATGTTTGCCATGTCAGCGATCCGTGTCACAACTCATTCCACGAATCAGACTTAAGTTTGTGTAAATTTATTTTTTTCCTTTTGTTTCTTTTATATTTTCACCCACTTATTCAGGATAAACATGCAATATATTATCCTCTTATAGTTTTTCAAAATTAATCAATATTATGGACATGTGTGTATCTTGGGATGACAAACAATGTTGATTTTGGGATTTTCATTTTCTTTGCACAAAAAACCTACCAAAATGGGTCCAAAATCAATTTTTTGTGAAGAACCTACCAAATATATCTTACAAGATTGTACCACACCATTTTCAAAAATATTAGACCACAATTTATGTACAATTGACCAAATGGTTGCATGTCAAAAGTTTTCAATCTACCTCTCATCAAAAACACAATTTTTCGTCAATTTAGTTAGAAGTGGGTCAAATTTGAACTGCAGCTACCATACAGTTTGCTATTTATTTTTTACAAAAGTCATTTTTTAGGTATATAAGTATATATTTAATCATAGAAACACCAATTTTTTTTCAACATTCAACCACTAGCTAGGAACGGTCATGCCCGACGTTTTGACCGCAATTTGAAATGGGCATGAAAATTTCAAAAAAAATCAAAAAATTGGAAAACCTTTGCATTGTGTAATTATATGTGAAAAATTTACCAGGAAAAATTAGAAACTTGTAATACAGTAATTATTTTTACAAAGTGTTCTTAGAAATGAGCTACCATGTATGGCTTTGAAGCCAAATGGTCAATCTTATGGCCACATTCCTGGAAAAGTTTGGTAGAATAATCTCATATTGTGCACAAGGGTGCATATTGGAATAGAAAACAATGTTTCCTAAGGAAGTTTTCATTTTCTTGGGACATAAAAATATTTTTCCATCTTTTGAGTGCCCAAAATGAGTTTTTTGTGAAGGACCTTCCATATATTTGTTGCAAATTTTTACCAAACCATTTTTAGAAAATATTAGGCCATATTGAATGTACAATTGACCAAATGGTTGGGTGTAAAAATATTTGATCCACCTCTCATGAAAAAGACAAATTTTCGTCGATTCAGTTGGAAGTGGGTCAAATTTGAACTGTAGCTGCCTCATAGTTTGGTCTTTATTTTTTCCAAAAATCATTTTTAGGTGCATAAGTATCTATTTAATCAGAGAAACACCAAAGGTTTTGCAAGATTCAAGCACTACCGAGGAACGGTCATGCCCGTCGTTTGACCGCATTTTGAAATTGGGATGAAAAAATAAAAAAAATCAAAAAATTGAAAACCTTCGCATTGTGTCATTATATGTGACCAAGTTACCAGGAAAAATAATAGAGTTCCAATACGACAATTCTTTTTAAAATTTTTTCTTAGAAATGACCTATCACGTGTGAAGATTCATGGATTTCAAGCCAAATGATCAATCTTATCACCACAGTCATGGCATAGTTTGTTCAAATTATCTCATATTGTGCACAAGGGTGCATATTGGAATGGAAAACAATGTTGCCTAAGGAAGTTTTCATTTTATTTGGACAAAAAATCATTTTCCATTTTTCAAATGCCTCAAATGTGTTTCGTGGCGATACTTCAAGGTTTGGACAGTGGTCGAGGCCCCCAACTCCAAAGCACGTAAACTCGCATGCCCATCGTGTGACTGTGGCGTTTCCACGCTTTCTGGGCGGCCTAGGCATGTCTATTGGGTTGGGCACTCCCCCGGTAGGTGTTAGGAAGAAGAAGACAATAGAAGAATCTCACGACGAGACTGAACTAAGCTCAAACATGAATTAGCAGCAAAGTGTTTGATTACGATGGGTGAAATTCACATGGCCAATGGGCCTGAGTTCTGGCTTAGGATGATAATCTACTAAGAAGATTTTCTTGGCAAGTTTTCAGCTCAAATTAAGGATCCTAGGTGGCACTTGTTTTGTAAAGTACCACACCATGCAAAAATATGGATGTTAAAGCTGGGCTCAAATGGATGAATGTATCGAGCTGAAATTTGGTGGAGCAAGGTAATTTGGGCATAGAAAAGCACTATAAATTTTGATACCATTTGGACATGCCAAAGTGTCACTTCCTTCACAATGCTCTTGTTTGGACAAAAACTTGGGAAAATTATTGAGAGGAATTGGCTAAATGAAATGAGCTCAAATTTGGTGGAGGTAAGTTATTCAGGTAGGAACATTTCCTGGTAAATTGTCAAAAATAATTAATAAATACGAAATATATTTGCTTCACAAACTGAAAATATGACCAGAAATATGGATGTTGAATCTGGGCTCAAATGAATGCATGGATTGATCTGAAATTTTGTGGAGCATGGTAATTTGGGCATATAAAAGAACTTTCAAACTTTTATAACAGTTGGACATGCCAAAGTGGTACTTCTTTTACAATGCTCTTCTCTAGATAGAAACTTGGGAAAATTATTGAGAGAAATTGGCTTAATGAAATGAGCTCAAATTTTGTGGAGAGTTATGATTTGAGCATATGGAAGATTTGATAAGATCTTAGAGAATTTTTAGAAACCTAGATAGTACTTCCTTCACAAAGCTTCTCTCTAGATAGAAACTTTGTAAATTTACTGAGGAAGATTTACTATGCAAATGGAGCTGAATATTTTCATGTGGCAATGATTTGAGTATTTAAGAGTGCCCAAAAAGTTTGAGGGTAGTATGAGGGGTCTAGGTAGCACTTCCTTTGCAATGTGCTAATCTGGCCAGAAAATAGATATTGAATCTGGGCTCGCATAGATTATTGTATTGAGCTGTAATTTGGTGGAGGATGACAACTTGGTCATGGTACTGTACAAATTTTATACCATTTTAATAAATAGAAGTGGCACTTCCTTCACAATGCTCTCCACGGAACAGAAAATTGGGAAAAATATTGAGGAACATTGGCTACATTAAAATCAGATAAAATTTGGTATAGAGTGATTCTTTGGGCAGGGTCATCTCCTGGTAAATTTATAGAAATTAAAGAGCAATATAAAATATAGCTGCTTCACAAACTGAAAAATTACCAGAAAAAAGATTGGATGGTGATCTACCTTGGATTATTAGGTGGGGATCAAATTTTGTGGAGACATATGATTTTGGCATACACAATATGTGGAAAAAATTGAGCTCATTAGGAGATGGCTATCTAGTACTTACTTCACAAAGCTTCTAGCTGAACATAAACTTTGGAAATTTGCTAAGGGTGATTTAATAGGCAAATGGATCTGAATTTTTTTCATGAGGCAATGATTTGGATAGAAAAGAGTGCCCAAATTTTTTTAGGGCAATCCAAAAAATATAAATAACACTTCCTTCACAAAGTGTTGTTCCAAACAAAATAGGCAAATGAATATTCCTGAATTAGTTTTGAACTAGTCAAGGCAGGGTTTTGACATATTTGAGGAATATACGATCCATAGTATTTATGAGATTTTTTTGGGAATATTTGGAATGACATAAATGCAAGCTCCGTCACAACCTAGGGCAAAAATTGACACATGGACATGACACATAGGCAAAACTGATGAGGTGGCTGAAAACCAACAAGTATAGGGGATCAATTGTAGCCTTTCTCGATAACTAAGAGTTTTGAACCCAATGAGGAGCTAAAGGTAGAACAAATATTCCCTCAGGTTCTATCGACCACCAATACAACTCTACGCACACTTAACGTTCGCTTTACCTAGAACAAGTATGAAACTAGAAGTACTTTGTAGGTGTGATAGGATAGGTTTGCAAGATAATAAAGAACATGTAAATAAAAACTAGGGGCTACTTAGATAAACAAACAACTAAGTTAGTTTAACGAGTGTGGAAAAGTGGTGGTAGGAGTTACGGAATTGTCCCTAGGCAATTGATAACTAGACGAGTAATCATTATTTCAATTTTATATGAGGGAGAGGCATAAGCTAACATACTTTCTCTACTTGGATCATATGCACTTATGATTGGAACTCTAGCAAACATTCACAACTACTAAAGATCATTAAGGTAAAACCCAACCATAGCATAATAAGGTATCAAGTCCTCTTTACTCCCATATACAACAACCAACATACTTGGGTTTATGGTTCTGTCCCTCAAGCAACCCACCACAGGCAAATCATGAACACATTGCAACACCCTAAAAGAAGGATCCCTCACGCTTGCGTGACACGGAGGGCACCATAGGACAGCAGCAATAACAAAACATGCAACTCAAACCAATCATGATCATCAATCAACCAATAGGACAACAAAAATCTACTCAGGCATCATAGGATGGCAACACATCATTGCATAATAATATGAAGCATAAAGCACCATGTTCAAGTAGAGGGTACAACAGGTTGTGGGAGAGTGGACCACTATAGATAGATCGGGGAAGGTGATGGAGGTGTTGGTGAAGATGACAGAGTTTTTTGAGTAGATCGCCGTCACGATGATGTCGTCGACGGTGTTCCGGTGCCACCGCGAGAGAGGGGGAGAGATCCCCCTGCTTATTCTTATTTATTGAACTCCTACCTAGATGGGAGAAGGGTTTCCCCTCTGGTCCATGGCCTCCATGGAGGCGGAGGGGCGAGAGCCCCTTCGAGATTGGATCTCTCTCTCTCTGTTTCCTTCTGTTTCCCTGCTCCCAGATTCTGGCCTTTCACCGTTTCTTGAATATCTGGAGATCCGTAACTCCGATCGACATGAAATTATGAGGGGATTTTACATATAAAAATATCTTTCTTGTGGACAAAGGACACCGCCAAACGACCTAAGGGGTGGCCACAAGCCCTTAAGGTGCGGCCTGGGGGTGGGCCGCGCCTAGCAGGCTTGTGACCTCCTCGGGCATCATCTCGCGTTGATTATTTTTCCCAAAATTCACATATATTCCAAAAAAATCTCCGTAAGTTTTTATCCCGTTTGGACTTTGTTTGATATGGATTTTCTGCGAAACAAAAAACATGTAACAAACAGGAACTGACACTCAGCACTGGATCAATATGTTAGTCCCAAAAATAATATAAATTTTTTCCAAAAGTATATGAAAGTTGTAGAATCTTGGCATGAAACAATCGAAAATTATATATACGATGGAGACGTATCAACATCCCCAAGCTTAATTCCTGCTCGTCCTCGAGTAGGTAAATGATAAAAAAGATAAGTTTTTGATGTGGAATGCTACCTAGCATAATCTTGATCATATAACCTTATCATGGCATGAATATAAAGATACGAGTGATTCAAAGCAATAGTCTATATTAACATAAAAACAGTAATACTTTGACCACACCAACAAGGCAATTGTATCCTTTCGAAATAACATGGCCTTAGAAAGTTACCCCTCCAAAATCATATGGTCTGGCTATGCTCCATCTTCCCCAGACAAAGTATATCTAAATCATGCACAACCCTGATGACAAGTCAAGCAATTTATTCACACTTTTTATGTTCTCAAACCTTTTCAACTCTCACATAATACATGAGCGTGAGCCATGGATATAGCACTATAGGTGGAATAGAACATGTGGAGGTGATGACCAAAAAGGAGAAGATAGTCTCACATCAACTAGGCGTATCAATGGGCTATGGAGATGCCCATCAATAGATATCAATGTGGGTGAGTAGGGAGTGCCATGCAACGAGTGCACTAGATCTATAAGTGTTTGAAAGCTAAAAAAGAAAACTAAGTGGTCGTGCAAATGATGAAAATTCCACTTGCTATATGAAAGTGACAAAATAGGATCTCTATCATGAAGATCATGGTGCTACTTTGAAGCACAAGTGTGGAAAAAGATAGTAGCATTTTTCATTATCCCTTCTCTCTTTCTACCATTTTTCATTTTTTCATTTTTTCATTTTTTTTGGTGGGCATCTTTGGCCTCTCTTTTTTTATTTGGGCTTCGCTGGCCTCTTTTATTTTTTTGTAAAGTCCGGAGACTCCTCCCAACTTGTGAGGGAATCATAGCTTCCATCATCCTTTTCTCACACGGGACAATGATCTAATAATGGAAATCATCACATTTTTATTTACTTACAACTCGATACCTAGAACAAAACATGACTCTATATGAATGCTTCCAGTAGGATACCGGGATGTGCAATGATCTAGCATAGCAAATGACATCAAATAATGGACAAGCCATGAAAACATCATACAAGCTGTCTTATGATCATGCAAAGCAATATGAAAATGATGGTGCATGTCATACTAAAAGGAACGGTGGAAGTTGCATGGCAATATATCTCGGAATGGCTATGGAAATGTCATAATAGGTAGGTATGGTGGCTGTTTTGAGGAAAATATATGGTGGCTGTTTTGAGGAAGGTGGGTTTGATGCACCGGCGAAAGTTGCATGGTACTATAGAGGCTAGCTAAGGTTGAAGGGTGAGAGTGCGTATAATCCATGGACTCAACATTAGTCATAAAGAACTCACATACTTATTGCAAAAGTCTATTAGTTCTCAAACAAAGCATTAGACGCATGCTCCTAGGGAAGAGGTTGGTAGCAGTTAACCATCGCGCGCTCCCGACCCTCACACAAAGGTTGACAATCATTGAACAAATCATGCTCCGACTTCTTTACATAACGGTTCACCATACGTGCATGTTACGGCCGGGAATCACAAACATTAACACAAGTATTTCTCCAATTCACAACTACTCACTAGCATGACTCTCATATTACCATCTTCATATTGCAAAACTATTGCAAGGAATCAAACATATCATATTCAGTGATCTACAAGTTTTATGTAGGATTTTATGACTAACCATGTGAATGACCAACTCCTCTTAACTCTCTAAATAGATATAAGTGAAGCATTAGAGTTTAATTCTTTATACAAAATATATGCCCACGCTCTAAAAAATATAAGTGAAGCAAAATAGCATTGTACAAATGGCAGTTTTCTATGGGTAGAGAAACATGCAATCCAAACTTCAAATGATATAAGTGAAGCACATGAAGCATTCTACAAAGCCGTACTCAAAAGATATAAGTGAGGTGCAAAGAGCCTTCTATAAATCAACCAAGGACTTTATCATACCAGCATGGTGCATTATTAAAAGAAAAATAAAAAGCACACTACGCTCCAAGATTTATGCATATCATGTGATGAATAAAAATATAGCTCGAAGTAAAATTACCGATGGTTGTTAGAAGAAAGAGGGGATGCCTTCTAGGGCATCCCCAAGCTTAGTTTCTTGGGATTCCTTGAATATTACCTTGGGGTGCCTCGGGCAACCCCAATCTTAGTCTCTTTCCACTCCTTATTCCTTCATCCATCGTGATCTCACCCAAAACTTGAAAACTTCAATCACACAAAACGTAACAAAACCCTCATGAGATCCATTAGTATAATAAAGCAAATCAAAAGTTTATGTACTGTTTACAACCAATTAATATTTTATTTTTTCATTGTATCTACTGTATTATAATTTTTCCATGGCTTATACCACCGATTCAATCGATAGTTTCATCAAAACGAGCAAAACATTGCATCAAAAACAGAATCTGTCTTAAACAGGACAGGCTGTAGCAATCTGAACATTTACCATACTTATGGTACTCTAAAAATTCTGAAAAATTAGGAAAAAATAATTAAATTTCATATAAGTACTTTGTAAATTTTTTAGAAACTTTTGACATTCCAGTAAAAAACGTAAATTCACGCACTACAGCCAAAGTTTCTATTTTTGCACTGCACACACCAAACAAGCAATCTAATTATCCTAGAGGCAAATCTTGGCACATTCTTCTTATAATACAAGGGATTTATACAAGGGGATAATTATTTTTTTGAAAAGTTTCTGTAATCGAGACTCACAAAGTTTCCATGGGCATAAACAAAGTTCAAGGAGCTCCCCCACTTCAACGGTGCTCGTCCTTCTTACTTTCACTTATCTTTTTGAAAAAGCTTTAGGTTCCCCACTTTATTTTTTTAAAACTTTATAAAAGCACAAAACATAATAAAATTACTCTCTAAAACTTCCGGGTTGTCTCCCTGGCAGCGCTTTCTTTAAAGACATTAAGCTAGGCATAATGTGCTCAAGTAATTGATCCACCTGGATCCCAAGGTATATCAAAGACAATTTTAATTAACAATGATTGTAGTTTAGTAGTGAGCACAATGTAACATATATAATGCAACAATGAAGTCTAACTCTCTTCCTATGCATCGGCATGTCATGAAAGAACAATTCATGCACACAAAGTAAAGGCCAATACATAGCATAAGTAGTTTCTTGCAATTTTATGAAATTGGAAACATAGAGAGGTGGAGATGTAGTTCCTCTCTCACAATAATTGCAAGTAGGAGCATAAAGCACATGCATAATATATCTATAAAAATCATCATGTGTAATAGTAAAAGGTAACCCATCCTTAATAAGTGCAAACTTCTCCGATATAGTGTAGTTGGGAGAATTCATAAAGATAATAGGATTATCATGCGTGGGTGCAATAGCAACAATTTCATTCTTAACATAAGGAACTATAGCAAGTTCTTCTCCATAAGCATCATTCATATTGGCATCATGGCCACAAGCATAGCAAGCATCAAGTACATCAAAAAGGGTTATTTCAAACGAATTCTAGGGATCATAGCATTCATCCTTCGGTAAGCACGAAGGAAAATTAAAAAATGTATGAGTTGAAGAGTTACTCTCATTAGAAGGTGGGCATGGGTAGCTAATCCTCTCTTCCTCCTTTTGTTCTTCGCTCACCTCCTCATCTTTTTCATCTAATGAGCTCACAGTTTCAGCAATTTCTTCTTCCATAGATTCCTGCAAAATATTAGTCTCCTCCAAGGCAGCAGACATTCTCTCAATAAATGCATCAATATCGGAATTATATTCATAATTCTCATAGAATACTTAAGTATAACAAAATTTCAGATTCGTAAGGAACATCATCATCATACTTTTCAAGCAAACAAGCAATTTCATAAGCACCTTTAAAAACAA
Source organism: Hordeum marinum (assembly GCA_022496015.1). NCBI lineage: Eukaryota > Viridiplantae > Streptophyta > Magnoliopsida > Poales > Poaceae > Hordeum > Hordeum marinum. The sequence continues at coordinate 325,637,265 of CM039677.1, forward strand.
CAAATTCTTCTATTCGTTTCACATCATAGTAATCATACATACCTTTAGCATAAGAAGCCAAGGTTTCATTATCATTAAATTTACATGAAAAAGGAAGGTGTTGAGCCTACATCCTAGAGCAACAAGTATAATCATATCTCTGGCATAGATTCCAAGCATACCATTTCGACATATAAATCTGATCCCATAACAATTTCCCTTTTTCAGTCAAGCGAAAATCCCTAAAGTATTCATGTTGATCCAACGTGTCTCCCATTATATAATTGAATGGGGTTTTCTCAGGATTATTAAAGTAGTGCATAATATCTTTCACATAACGAGCATTGAGGGTTTTAGGAGGTTCCCCATCTGCATGAGTAGCAAGTACACCTAATTTTTTGGTATTTCATGTTCCATATCTATAGCTAAAGATAGAGAACAACTGAGAACAGAAAATAAAATCTACTTAGTGATAAAGCAAACAAGCTCACACGAGAATATTCACCCCACGCTATTGCTCCCCGGCAACGATGCTAGAAAAAGGTCTTGATAACCCACAAGTATAGGGGATCAATTGTAGTTTTTCTTGATAAGTAAGAGTGTTTAATCAAATGAGGCGCTAAAGCTAGAACAAATATTCCCTCAAGTTCTATCGACCAACGATACAACTCTACGCATGCTTAACGTTCGCTTTACCTAGAACAAGTATGAAACTAGAAGTACTTTGTAGGTGTGATACGATAGGTTTGCAAGATAATAAAGAATACGTAAATCAAAACTAGGGGCTGCTTAGATAAATAATCAACTAAGTTATCTCAACGAGTGTGTAAAAGTGGTGGTAGGAGTTGCGGAATTGTCCCTAGGCAATTGATAACTTGACCGGTAATCATTATTGCAATTTTATATGAGGGAGAGGCATAAGCTAACAGACTTTCTCTACTTGGATCATATGCACTTATGATTGGAACTCTAGCAAGCATCCGCAACTACTAAATAGCATTAAGGTAAAACCCAACCATAGCATTATAAGGTATCAAGTCCTCTTTACTCCCATATGCAACAACCTACCTACTCGGGTTTATGGTTCTATCACTCAAGCAACCCACCATAGGCGAAACATGAACACATTGCAGCACCCTACAGCGAGGATCCCTCACACTTGCGCGACACGGAGAGCATCATATGACAGCACCAATAACAAAACATGAAACTCAAACCAATCATGATCATCAATCAACCAATAGGACAACAAAAATCTACTCAAACATCATAGGATGGCAACACATCATTAGATAATAATATGAAGCATAAAGCACCGTGTTCAAGTAGAGGGTACAGCAGGCTGCGGGAGAGTGGACCGCTGTAGATAGATTGGGAAGGTGATGGAGGTGTTGGTGAAGATGGCGGAGTTGTTGGAGTAGATCGTCGTCACGATGATGGTCCCAATGGTGTTCTGGTGCCACCGGGAGAGAGGGGGAGAGAGCCCCACCTTCTTCTTCTTACTTGACCTCCCCTAGATGGGAGAAGGGTTCCCCTTTGGTACATGGCCTCCATGGCAGCGAAGGGGCGAGAGCCCCTCCGAAATTGGATCTATCTCTCTATTTCCTCTTGTTTCTGCGCTCCCGGATTCTGGGCTTTCACCGTTTCTTAAATATACGGAGATCCGTAACTCCGATTGGGCTAAAGTTTTGAGGGAATCTTTATCCATAAATTAAATTTCTTGCTGCCAAAGGACAACTCCAACTGACTTAATGGGTGACGACAATCCCTCAAGACGCGCCCTACACCCCACGGCGCACCCTCCAGGCATCTGGGCCCCTCGGGCACCGCCTTTTGTTGATTCCACTTCCCAAAATTCACATATATTCCAAAAAAATCTCCTTAAGTTTTTATCCTAGTTGTACTTAGTTTGATATAGATTTTTTGCGAAACAAAAAACATGCAACAACCAGGAACTGACACTCGGCACTGGATCAATATGTTAGTCCCAAAAATAATATAAAAATTTGCCAAAAGTATATGAAAGTTTTAGAATATTGGCATGAAACAATAAAAAATTATAGATACGACGAAGACATATCAGCATCCCCAAGCTTAATTCCTGCTCGTCCTCGAGTAGGTAAATGATAAAAAAGATAATTTTTGATGTGGAATGCTACCTAGCATAATCTTGATCATATAACCTGATCATGGCATGAATATTAAGATACGAGTGATTCAAAGCAATAGTCTATATTTACATACAACAGTAATACTTCAAGCACCCAACAAGGCAATTGTGTCCTTTCGAAATAACATGGGCTTAGAAAGTTATCCCTACAAAATTATATGGTCTGGCTGTGCTCCATCTTCCCCACACAAAGTATCTAAATCATGCACAACCCCGATGACAAGTCAAGCAATTGTTTCACACTTTTTATGTTCTCAAACCTTTTCAACTCTCATGCAATACATGAGCGTGAGCCATGGATATAGCACTATACGTGGAATAGAATATGGTGGAGGTGATGAGGAAAAAGGAGAAGATAGTCTCACATCAACTAGGCGTATTAATGGGCTATGGAGATGCCCATCAATAGATATCAATGTGGGTGAGTAGGGACTACCATGCAACGGGTGCACTAGAGCTATAAGTGTTTGAAATCTCAAAAAGAAAACTAAGTGGTTGTGCAAATGATGAAAATTCCACTAGCTATATGAAAGTGACAAAATAGGAGACTCTCTATCATAAAGATCATGGTGCTACTTTGAAGCACAAGTGCGGAAAAAGATAGTAGCATTGTCCCTTCTCTCTTTCTCTCATTATTTTTATTTTTTCATTATTTATTTTTTTTGGGCATCTTTGGCCTTTTTTTTATTTGGGCTTCGCTGGCCTCTTTTATTCTTTTGTAAAGTCTGGAGACTCCTCCCAAGTTGTGAGGGAATCATAGCTTCCATCATCCTTTTCTCACACGGGACAATGCTCTAATAATGCAAATCATCACACTTTTATTTACTTACAACTCGATACCTAGAACAAAATATGACTCTATATGAATGTTTCCGGTAGGATACTGGGATGTGCAACGATCTAGCCTAGGAAATGACATAAAAATGGACAAGCCATGAAAACATCATGCAGGCTGTCTTATGATAATGCACAACAATATGAAAATGATGGTGCATGTCATACTAAATGGAATGGTGGAAGTTGCATGGCAATATATCTCAGAATGGCTCTGGAAATATCATAATAGGTAGGTATGGTGGCTATTCTGAGGAAAATATATGATGGCTGTTTTGAGGAAGGTGGGTTTGATGCACCAACGAAAGTTGCATGGTACTATAGAGGCTAGCAAAGGTGGAAGGGTAAGAGTGCGTATAATCCATGGACTCAACATTAGTCATAAAGAACTCACATACGTATTGCAAAAGTATATTAGTTATCAAACAAAGCATTAGATGCATGCTCCTAGGGGAGAGGTTGGTAGGAGTTAACCATCGCACGCTCCCGACCCTCACACAAAGGTTGACGATCATTAAACAAATCATGCTCCAACTTCTTAACATAACGGTTCACCATACGTGCATGCTACGGCCCGGAATCACAAACCTTAACACAAGTATTTCTCCAATTCACAACTACTCACTAGCATGACTCTCATATTACCATCTTCATATTGCAAAACTATTGCAAGGAATCAAACATATCATATTCTGTGATCTAGAATTTTTATGTAGGATTTTATGACTAACCATGTGAATGACCAACTCCTGTTAACTATCTAAATAGATATAAGTGAAGCATGAGAGTTTAATTCTTTCTACTAAAGATATGCCCATGCTCTGACAAATATAAGTGAAGCAAAAGACCATTCTACAAATGGCGGTTTTCTATGGGTAGAGAAACAGGCAATCCAAACTTCAAATGATATAATTGAAGCACATGAAGCATTCTACAAAGCCATACTCAAAACATATAAGTGAGGTGCAAAGAGCCTTCTATAAATCAACCAAGGACTTTCTCGTACCAGAATGGTGCATTATTAAAATAAAAATAAAAATCACATGACGCTCCAAGATTTACGCGTATCATGTGACGAATAAAAATTTAGCTCCAAGTAAAATTACCGATGGTTATTAGAAGAAAGAGGGGATGCCATCTGGGGCATCCCCAAGCTTAGTTTCTTGGGAGTCCTTGAATATTACCTTGGGGGGCCTCGGGCATCCCCAAGCTTAGTCTCTTTCCACTCCTTATTCCTTCATCCATCGTGATCTCACCCAAAACTTGAAAACTTCAATCACACAAAACTTAACAAAACCCTCGTGAGAACCGTTAGTATAATAAAGCGAATAACAACTTTATGTACTGTTGCCAACCAATTCATATTTTATTTTTGCATTTTAGCTATTGTATTATAAATTTTCCATGGCTTATTCCATCGATAAAATCGATAGTTTCATCAAAACGAGCAAAACAATGGATCAAAAACAGAATATGTCTTAAACAGGACAGTCTATAGAATTCTGAACATTCACGTTACTTATGTAACTCTAGAAATTCTGAACAATTAGGTCAAACTAATACATTTGCATATCAGTACTGTGTAAAAATTTCTTAAACTTTTGACATTCCAGTAAAAAATGTAAATTCAAGCACTACAGCCAAAGTTTCTGTTTTTGCACTGCACACACCAAACAAGCAATCTAATCATCCTAGAGGCAAATATTGGCACATTATTTTTATAATACAAGGGATTTATACAAGGGGATAATATCTTTTGTTGAAAAGTTTCTGTAATCGAGATTCACAAAGTTTCCATGGGCATAAACAAAGTTCAAGGAGCTCCCCCACTTCAATGGTGCTCATCCTTCTTACTTTCACTTCTCTTTTTGAAAAAGCTTTAGGTTCCCCACTTTTTTTTAAACTTTATAAAATCAAAAAACATAATAAAATGAATCTCTAAAACTTCCGGGTTGTCTCCTTGGCAGCGCTTTCTTTAAGGCCATTAAGCTAGGCATAATGTGCTCAAGTAATTGATCCACCCGGATCCCAAGGTATATCAAAGCCAATTTTAATTAACAATGATTTGTAGTTTAGTCGTGAGCACAATGTAGCATATATCATGCAACAACGAAGTCTAACTCTCTTCCTATGCATCGGCATGTCATAAAAGAACAATTCATGCACATAAAGTAAAGGCCAATACATAGCATAAGCAGTTTCTTGCAATTTTATCAAATTGGAAACATAGAGAGGTGGAGATGTAGTTCCTCTCTCATAACAATTGCAAGTAGGAGTAGCAAGCACATTCATAATGTATCTATCAAAATCATCATGTATAATAGTAAAACGCAACCCATCTATATAATCCTTAGTAAGTGCAGACTTCTCCGATATAGTGTAGTTGGGAGAATTCAAAAAGATAATAGGACTATCATGCGTGGATGCAATAGAAAAAAATTTCATTCTTAACATAAGGAACTATAGCAAGTTCTTCTCCGTAAGCATCATTCATATTGGCATCATGGCCAGAAGCATAGCAAGCATCAAGTTCATCAAAAAGGGATATTTCAAACGAATCCAAGGGATCATAGCATTCATCCTTCGGTAAGCACGAAGGGAAATTAAACAATGTATGAGTTGAAGAGTTACTCTCATTAGAAGGTGGGCATGGGTAGCTAATCCGCTCTTCCTCCTTTTTTTCTTTCCTCCCCTCCTCATCTTTTTCATCTAATGAGCTTACAGTTTCAACAATTTCATCTTCCATAGATTACTGCGAAATATTAGTCTCCTCCAAGGAAGCAGACATTCTCTCAATAAATGCATCAATATTGGAATTATATTTATAATTCTCATAGAAATATTTAAGTATAACAAAAATTTCAGATTCGTAAGGAACATCATCATCATACTTTTCAAGCAAAGAAGCAATTTCATAAGAACCTTTAAAAACAACAAATTCTTCTATTCGTTCCACATCATAGTAATCATAAATACATTTAGCATAAGAAGCCAAGGTTGTATTATCATTAAATTTACATGAAAAAGGAAGGTGTTGAGCCTTCATCCTAGAGCAACAACTATAATCATATCTCTGGCATAGATTCCAAGCATACCATTTCAACATATATATCTGATCCCATAACAGTTTCCCTTTTTGAGTCAAGCGATAATCCCTAAAGTATTCACGTTGATCCATCGTGTCTCCCATTATATTGTTGAATGGGGTTTACTCAGGATTATTAAAGTAGTGCATAATATCTTTCACATAACAAGCATCGAGGGTTTTAGGAGGCTCCCCATATCCATAACTAAAGATACATAACAACTTATAACAGCAAATACAATCTACTTAGTGATAAAGCAAGCAAGCACACACGAGAATATTCACCCCACGCTATTGCTCCCTGACAACGGTGCCAGAAAAAGGTCTTGATAACCCACAAGTATAGGTAATTAATTTTAGACCTTCTCGATAAGTCAGAGTGTCAAACCCAACGAGGAGCTAAAGGTAGAACAAATATTCCCTCAAGTTCTATCGACCACCGATACAACTCTATGCACGCTTAACGTTCGCTTTACCTAGAACAAGTATGAATCTAGAAGTACTTTGTAGGTGTGATAGGATAGGTTTGCAAGATAATAAAGAACACGTAAGTAAAAACTAGGGGCAGCTTAGATAAAGAAACAACTAAGTTAGTTTGACGAGTGTGGAAAAGTGGTGGTAGGAGTTGCGGAATTGTCCCTAGGCAATTGATAACTAGACTTGTAATCATTATTGCAATTTTATATGAGGGAGAGGCATAAGCTAACATACTTTCTCTAATTGGATCATATGCACTTATGATTCGAACTTTAGCAAGCATCCACAACTACTAAAGATCATTAAGGTAAACCCAACCTTAGCATTATAAGGTATCAAGTCCTCTTTACTCCCATATGCAACAACCCACCTACTCGGGTTTATGCTTCTGTCACTCAAGCAACCCACCATATGCAAATCATGACCACATTGCAACACCCTACAGCGAGGATCCCTCATGCTTGCGCGACACAGAGGTCACCATAGGACAGCACCAATAACAAAACATGCAACTCAAAGCAATCATGATCATCAATCAACCAATAGGACAACAAAAATCTACTTAGACATCAAAGGATGGAAACACATCATTGGATAATAATATGAAGCATAAAGCACCATGTTCAATTAGAGGGTACAACGGGTTGCGGGAGAGTGGACCGCTGTAGATAGATGGGGGAAGGTGATGGAGGTGTTGGTGAAGATGGCGGAGTTGTTGGAGTAGATTGTTGTCACGTGGATGGCCCCGACGGTGTTCCAGTGCCACCGGGAGAGAGGGGAAGAGAGCCCCCTCCTCCTTCTTCTTCTTCCTTGATCTCCCCCTAGATGGGAGAAGGGTTTCCCCTCTGGTCCATGGCCTCGCCCCTCCGAGATTGGATCTCTCTCTGTTTCCTTCTATTTTTGCGCTCCCAAATTCTGGCCTTTCACTATTTCTTAAATAGCCGGAGATCCGTAACTCCGTTTGGGCTTAAGTTTTGGGGGGATGTTTATTCATAAATTAGCATTTTTGCGGCCAAAGGAAAACTCCAACTGACCTAAGGGGTGGCCACAGGCCCTCAAGGCGTGCCCTACCCCCCAGGGCCGCCCTCCAGGCTTGTGGGCCCCTCGGCCAAAGGAAAATATCAGTAAGTTTTTATCCCATTTTGACTTCATTTGATATGGATTTTCTACGAAACAAAAAATATGCAACAAACTGGAACTGGCACTGGGCACTGGATCAATATGTTAGTCCCAAAAATAATATTAAAAGTTGCCAAAACTATATGAAAGTTGTAGAATATTGGCATGAAACGATCAAAAATTATAGATACGACGGAGACGTATCAGTGGCGCCTAGTCATAAGGATGCACCATAATTTACAAGGCTATGAGCATCTATATTGGTCATGATCACCTAGAAATAAGGCAGTTGACCAGTGCTGTCTTCTTTACGACCATTTCGTGTAAGGAAATTATGACCTTTCTGACCAAATTGTTCGTTATGGTTTATCATTTGGATCCCCCCGAACAGCTTACGATCAATTTGTATCAAATGGTTGTAGATTTACGACCGTTTCTTCAAGGGTCACTGCCAGAAGGTCACAAGTTGACATATTTCTTGTAGTGATAACATTAAGTTAAAAGTCTGTTTTGATCCCATATGCAACAACTCGTGAACTTAGGTTTAGATTTCTAGTCACCCCCACAACCCACTATAAGCGAATCATTAAAATATTGCAACACCCTACAACGAGGATACCATTCACTTGTGTGACTTGGAGGGGAGCCTAGGAAAACACAAAAAATATACAAATCATATAAATCATATCATACCATAATTAGCCCACATGACAAAACGAATCTAGTCAAACATCATAGAGGTGCAACACATTATTGGATAACAATATATAGCATAGATCACCATGTGCAAATAGAGATTACATTGGGGTGAGACAGAGAGGTTAGATCGCTACATAGAGGGGTTGAGAGTGGGTGATGATGGCGGTGATGCTCCGGCAACATCGGGAGAGAGAGGGGAGAGAGCCCCCTACTTCTACTTCTTTCTTAGCCTTTCCCCTAGATGGGAGAAGGGTTTCCCCTCTGGTCCCTGGGGTCCATGGCCCCGGAGGGGCGGTAGCCCTTCCAACACTAGAACACTCCTCTTCTTTCTTTGTATGGGTTCTTTGCTGTTTCTGTTCTGTTTTCTAGCCAAACACCATTTCTTAAAAATGTGGAGTTACATAAATCAGATTGGGCTTAAATTTTTACATGGTTTTCCCCATAAATTAGCTTCCTTGCGCCCGAAGGATAACTCCAACCAACTTAGGAGGTGTCCACAAGCCACCCAACAAGCCCTAGGGGTGCCCCTGGCTGTGGAGGCCATGGGCCCCTCTTGCGTTTATTCTTGCACCAAGAATTCATATATATTTTTTAAAAATCCATGTAAAGTTTCAGCTTAATCCGGTTCCGTGTATTTTTCACTTAAGAACCCGAAAATGATAGAAAACATGACCTTGTCTTTGGCACTTGGTTCATAGGTTAGCCCAAATAGAAATAATATAAATTGTAGCCAAAAATATGTAAAAGTGGTATAATAGGAGCATGACATAGTCAAAAATTATAGATAGGTCGGAGACATATCAGCATCCCCAAGCTTAATTCCTACTCATACCGAATAGGTAAATGATAAAACAAACATAATTTTTATGTGGCATGCTTCCTAGCACAATCTTGATCAAATAATTAATTGTGATATGAACTTAGGATAAGTGATTCAAGGCAACACTATCAATTTGATATCTAAATACTAATATATAAACATGTTAGTAAATAATTGTTGCCTTTCGAAATATTGATGATAAAAAGGCGATCCTGATACTCTAATAAAAATAAGCATGGCACACTCTGTCTTCCTAGTATAAAGATATCAACTCAAGTAAAACCCTGGTGCCAAACCAAGAAATTATTTTATACTTTTTTCTTGCTTCATCTATTTAAACATTCACTCAATATAATTGAGTGTGAGCCAAGGTATTTAGAACTTAGGATGTTAGATAGAATGATGATAGCAATTTGTAGGGGAAGACAAAAAGTTTAAGAAAGACTCACATCAACGAGGCTAGATCATGAGGCAATGGAGAAGCCTTACAATCGATGTTGATGCAACGAGTAGGGATTGTCATACAACAAATGCACAAGAGCTATAAGTGTATAAGAGCTCTCTATATGGAACTAAGTAAGTGTGCATCCAACGTACTTGCTCATGAAGATGTCGAGCATTTGAGGAAGCCTGTCATCGGATACACAAGTCAAGTTCAATAATGTGAAATCCCCACTAGTTTAAGATCCTGATGACTCTTTATATGAAATGTAAGGTGCTACTTTGAAGAACAAGTGTGGTAATAGGATAGTGATGTACCCCTTTGTCATTTTTTCTTTTTTCTATTTTTTTCTTTTTTCATTCATTTTTTGTTGGGTATTTTGGCCTTTATTTTTATTTTTTATCCTCACACATAGGGGCACACCCTAATAATGCATAACTATTAGGGAATATTTCCAACTTAGCGGTTTTGGCGATTCATCACAATGCAATTTGCGGACTAACTGTGTGCTTGAGTGTTTCAGTTATCATGGCTTGGCATGAGATGGTTTGTACCCCTCAATGGTGGAGAGTGCAGACGGTTGTTCTTGACGATTTAGTTATCAATGTACTTTGAGTCATAGGAAAATCGTACTATTAAGAGAGGGTTCATATCAGAAAGGTATGGGTGGAATCAACATGTACACAACCACACCCACTTTCCCTTTCCACAACAGGGCGCTAGTCCTCTATTTTTCAATGGACAATTTTTGTTGCACATAGGCGGTAGTACTGCAAATGCCCATGATAGTACCGCTGGGTACTACCGCTATAATATCGCTTAGGGATTCCCAGCCACGCAACTTCCTCTTGCCATTTTCCCTTATCCGGTAGTAATAGCGGTAATAGCATGGTAGTACTACTTAGGTGGTACTTCCACTCCAACTACCGTTACCAGTACTGCTTAGGGGGATCCCTGCATGCAACTTTCTGTTTCCATTATTTACTATGTGATAGTAGAGCGGCACGAGAGCAGTAGTGCCGCTTTGGGCGGTACTAACGACTTGGCCCTCTCTACTACTGTGACTAGACGTTCCCCTACCGGCCTAAGCACTAGTACCTGCTGGGGTGGGCAGTAGTACTGCTCCGGCGGCACTACCGCCCCTACATTCTTTGTAGTCCTGGTGGAGTGGTAGTAATACCGCCAAAGCGATAGTACTGCTCCTAGGAGCGGCAATACCGCTTAGCTGTGGGCACACGGAGAAAAGTGATTCGATTCTTGTACCCGCTATATAAAGGAGGTATTCTTCCCAAGAAGACCCGCCTCTTTCTCCGAAGCTCCATTGTTGCTCCCGACACTCAATTTCGCCCGATCTATCTCCCTAGCCATAAAAACTTCTTGATTCTCTAGGGTTAGGTTAAGACGGCCTCTGCCGACACTTCCACCAAGAGAAATTGGACCACCCCACCAATCCCTTGTGGATCTTGTTACTCTCAAGTGTTTGAGAACTCTAGTCGGAAGAGGTCGCCTTGAAGCCACATGAAATTGTGGTGAAGCTCTGTGTGGGTGTTAGGAGCCTCCAATGAAGTTGTGAAGATTTCCCCAACCTTGGTTGTAAAGGTTTGGTTGCCGCCTTCAAGGAAACCACTAGTGGAATCACAACATCTTGCATTGTGCAAGGGCAAGAGGAGAATACAGTGGCCCTAGTGGCTTCTTTGGGAGCATTGTGCCTCCACACCGCTCCAACGGAGACGTAACTCCCCTTAAAAGGAGGGAACTTTAGTAACACATCCTCATCTCCATTGACTCTACTTATGGTTACTTATCACCTTTACTTTCTGCAAGCATTATTGTCCTTGTACCTTCACTAGTGGAGAAATGGCTAGCCACAACTCTTGTTGGTGGCGCACCATTTGCACACAGTGCCAACACTATTTTTTTCAAATAGTGCTAGCCTCAGCTAAATTGGTATGCCAACTATAAATGGTTATCTTACAAATTTGCTGGCCCACAGTGGCGGCAAGGTTTTTTTGTCATATTACAAATTTGTTGGCCCACCTGTACTTACTGTTAGGAATATAGTGGTGGCGTTGAATTTCCGTGCATGCCATAGCTAAATAAATAGTGATGGCATGCCAAATTTGTTTACGCCAAACATAATTATGTTTAGTTTTTCATTAAACTTAATTAGTATTTTTTATTCGATTTGTACTTAGCTATGGCGTTGCAGTTTAGGTCCATGCCAGCAACGACCCACTTGAGTTAACTACCACGCCTTGGTAAAAGACCTATTTGCCGCCCTTTCATTTCAACTCCCCCTCGACTAGCCGCCACCCTTCACCGCCCTATCGCCGCCCGTTGCACCCCTTCGCTTCCCACCAAGGTTCACTCCTCTCCATCCTCTGCATCTCCTTCCACGACACTCGCACCTCCTCTGTTCATGCATAATCCATACGTGGGATTCATCTGTAAATTAATTTAGGATTGCTATGTGTAGAAATTTTAGTACATGCATATAATGGATTGCTTTATGTGATGTAGAATCGAAATTTGATTCCATGGATTGCTTTGTGTAAAATGTTAGTCATACCGATGTAAAATTTGATTTATTAGTGTAGTTTAGTCTGGAATGCCAGAGGAATAAATATAATGAACTCCTAGTGTAGAATTTTGAGTAGAATTTGTTTATTTGTGTCTCCCTCTATGGATTTTGTTTGCTTGTGTATACATGTTACTAGTGTAGAATTATACACATGTTACTTGTGTCGGTTCACTAGTCTAGAATCCGATTATATACTTGGTTTTAAATATGTTTTGTGTAGTATGGCACAACGAGCACCATGTCGAGTGTGCAAGTCAAGGTGCGCAACCATCCTTTCAACTGCCACCTTGTTCGGCATTTACTTCCAGCCATATTTTGTTCCTGCAACGGTAACAAATTATATGACCCTTCTAATAGTTTGTTCTTTTGATTTTATTGATATTTCCACTAATGCATTGCGTGTGTGTTTTTGGTTTTTCTTACACAGATCGTCCCTTGCAATGTGAGATTGGATTTCAATGAGCTCATTACTAGAGACACTGTCATGTATGACTCTCCTTGGGGGGCCCTACACTATGGAGGTCAATAAGGAAAGGAACATAACCTAGATTGGAGGAGATGAATGGGATAATTTCATCACCCACTTGCATCTCACTAGGGGTGAATTGATCAGCTTCTCGTTCAAAATAGAAACTCCAAGGCCGACTGTTATCTATTTCAACTATGAGGAATAAGATGATGACCCACTTGATGAAGCACTCTTTGCCCAAAGAATGACCAAGCCTCAACCACGCTTTGGGAAAACCTTCAGCCACGTGATGCCTACATCAGGGTGCCATTCGCAACCCTCCTAACACGGACGATGGTTAACCGCCATGTGATGGTATGTTTCTTATTACTGTAGTAATGTGATATGGTTATAGTATATATATAGTAATGTGATCTATGCTTATAGTATATTAATGTTATAATATGCTTAGTATATTAATGTGATGATATGCTTAGTATGTTAATGTGATGATATGCTTAGTGTATAGTAATGCGATATGCTTAGTAATGTGATATATTGATTATAGTGTAGTAATGTGATGATATGCTTAGTGTAGAATTTGAAATATGTGCTTAGCATATTAATGTGATGATATGCTTATAGTATATAGTAATGTGATATATTGAATATAATGTAGTATTGTGATGGTATGATCATCATTTTTTTCCAGAAATTGCGTAAGAGGCTACATGTGAGCTGTGGCTTTGAGCTGGATGAACAAGGCATTGCGAGACTACGCCTTACCACAAGGGGCTCTGTCACCACCTGTGCTTACGCAGTGGACACGAACAGGCGCACTATCTTCAGTGCGACTGGGTGGAGCAACTTCCTCGCTGGCAAGAATCTTCGGGTTGGACAGGCCGTCTTAGTCACTATCAGGAACACCCCATGCTATGACTTGAGGATGATGATCGTTTTCAACATCCTTTAACCATGCTATAGCTAGTTTACTCGTGTTTGTGAGGATTGTATAATAGGTACTTATTTGCTCTAGCTAGTACTGCTTGTGAGATTGACACTTATTATAAAATGGAATGCATTGTTCTATTGGGCTACTTCCTCGTGTGCACTGCTAAATGCTAAATGTTATGTGACGTGATTTTTTTGGCTGCACAAAACGTTCCTGGCGTGCAATGTACATTCACGCCGCTAGGTAAGCGATTATAGTGGCGGCATCGCCGAAGTGGCACGCCATCAGCACGTGGAATACCGCTGACGTGGGACCCAAAGCCACCATTATTTTTTAACACTGGCGCCATATTAGCGGTGTCGGGCTACCACGCCAACATAGCCCTTTTCACCATGCCATACCTAGGCTTTTTTGCACTAGTTCTTGTGCTTGCTATTGTTGTTGTTAACTTGCTCATCATATAGGTTGTCCACCTAGTATCTTATCTCGATAACCTATTCTATTGTTGATCCTAATTTGTTAAAAAGAAACTAATTTTTCTTAGTCTCTTATTGATACGTCTCCATCATATGTTCTTTTCCTAACGCTTTTGTTCTTGTTTCGGACTCTAATTTGTACGATTTGAATGAAACTAACCTGGACGGACGATGTTTTCAGCAGAACTATCATGGTGTTGTTTTCTTGCAAAAATAAAAGTTCTCGGAATGGAACACAACTTTTTGGAGAGTAATTTCAGAATATTTGAGGAATATTGGAGCCAAAAAACATCAAAGAAGGGGGCCAGGGTGTGAAACACCCACCAGGGTGGGCCAGCCCCCGTAGCGCGGCCTGGTGGGTGGTGCTCACCTCGTGGGCCTCCGACCCTAGTGCAATGCTATAAATTCCTATTTTTCTAGAAAAACCAAGGAGGAAGTTTCATCGCGTTCCACGATACGGAGCCGCTGCCACCTCCTGTTCTTCATCGGGAGGCCAAATCTAGAGTCCGTTTGGGGCTCCAGAGAGGGGAATCTTTGGTGTTTGTCATCATCAACCCTCCTTCATCACCAATTCCATGATGCTCCCCACCGGGTGTGAGTAATTCCTTCGTAGGCTTGCTGGTCGGTGAGGAGTTGGATGAGATTCATCCTGTAATTGACTTAGTTTTGTTAGGGCTTGATCCCTAGTATCCACTATGTTCTAAGATTGATGTTGCTATGGCTTTGCCATGCTTAATGCTTGTCACTAGGGCCCGAGTGCCATGATTTCAGATCTAAACCGTTTATGTTATCACCATTATATCTATGTTCTTGATCCCATCTTGCCTGGTCATATGCACCTATTACGTGTTATGATCCGTAAACCCCATGGTGACAATATTTGGGATACTTCCTAGTGATGACTGTAATTTGAGGAGTTCATATATTCACCGTGTGTTAATTCTTTGTTCCGGTTCTCTATTAAAAGGAGGCCTTAATATCCCTTAGTTTCCTTATGGACCCTGCTACCAATGAAGGGTAGGACAAAAGATGTCATGCAAGTTCTTTTGCATGAGCATGTATGACTATTTACGGAATACATGCCTACATTACATTGACGAACTAGAGCTAGTTCTGTGTCGCCCTAGGTTATGACTGCTATATGATGAATATCATCCAATGAATACACCGATCTAGTGCCTACAATTTTTCCACTTATTGCTCTTGCTAAGTTACTACTACAGCTGTTACTATTGTACTTCGTACAAAATTATTACTGCCACTCTTACCGGTACTATTACTATTACTACTGCTATGAAACTATCATATTACTATCATACTGATCACTTTGCTGCAGATATTTATTTCGAAGTTTGGTTGAAATTAAAACTCTCAAATATTCTTTGGCTCCCCTTGTGTCGAATCTATAAATTTTGGTTGAATACTCTACCCTCACAAACTGTTGTGATCCCCTATACTTGTGGGCTATCAAGACCTTTTTCTGGCGCCGTTGCCAGGGAGCATAACTATATTTGTTGAGTCACTTGGGATTTATATCAATTGATCACTATGAAGAATTTTAAGGATACTAAAACCAAGATTTCCCGCTCTACGACGAGGGGAGGTAAGGAATTGCCATCTAGCTCTGCACTTGATTCACCATCTGTTATGAGTATGTTTTTAACACCACCACATGATATTAATCCTGATACTGATGATGCTACTTTTGCTATGAATGATGCTTATGATTATACTAGTACCATGCTTGATGATAATGTGCCATTTGGTGAATTTGTCGATGAAGAAATTGCTAGAGCAAGAGAGAATGAAATCATTGAGACTGATGAAACTGCTGAAACTGATAAGATGTTTGAAACTGATAATTATGAAACATCTATTAGGCCTAGCTCTCCTAGATTTGAAATGACTAAGATACCTGAGGGTTATGCTTTGGATGGATAAATATCTAGAGAGATTCTTGCTTGTAAGGATAGAAATGATCTTAAGAAACTACTATGCAAGTATAAAGAAAAAAACTTTGCATGCTAAAATGAAATGTGATCCCAAGTTTGCTACTTCACCTATCTTTGTTACTGATAAGGATTACGAATTCTCTGTTGACCCAGAGTTAATTACTTTGGTTGAATCTGATCCTTTTCATGGCCATGAAACTGAAACTGTGGTAGCACATCTTGCTAAGCTGAATGATATAGCCACCCTATTTTCTCATGATGAGAAGATTCACTACTATTATATTCTCAAATTATTTTCATTCTCATTAAAGGGTGATGCTAAGATATGGTACAATACTCTTGCTCCTGGTTGTGTGCGTAGTTCCCAGGATATGATTTACTACTTCCCTGAAAAATATTTTCCTGCTCATAAGGAACAAGCTGCCTTATAGGAAATATTTAACTTTGTGCAAATTGAGGAAGAGAGTCTCCCACAAGCTTGGGGAGCCTTCTCCAATTGCTTAATGCTTTGCTTGATCACCCACTTAAGAAAAATGAAATACTTGATATCTTCTATAATGGACTAACTGATGCTTCTAGGGACTTCCTAGATAGTTGTGCTGGTTGTGTTTTCAGGGAACGAACTGTTGAACAAGCTGAGGAACTATTGAATAATATATTTAAAAATTATGATGATTGGACTCTCCCTGAACCACCACTTGTACCCACTCTAACGAAGAGGGGTGTCGTATTTCTCTGTCCCGAAGATATGCAAGAGGCAAAGAAATGTATGAATGAAAAAGGTATTAAGGCCGAGGATGTTAAGAATTTACCACCTATTGAGTAAATACATAGACTTTACACACCACCACCTCCATAGGTCTTAGAGGTAAATTCTTTATTAAATTTTGATGAAGGTGACATTCCTTACAATAAACATCCTAGTTAGTACTTGTATGAATTTGATAACTACATTAGGAAACAAGATCACTTCAATGCAAATGTTTTGAAACAATTTAAATATAATTCTAATATGATTGCTCACTTAAGTGATTTTTTATTTAGAAAAAGTAATTGAAATATAATTCTAATATGAATGATCATGCTATTAGAGTAGTGACTAGAGATAGAATGACCCGAGACCTGTTTACCCTGAGCGTCATCCTAAAAGAATTTAACAAGACTCTCAAGGAATTAGATACACCTAGTGCTTCTAAGAAGAAAAAGAAAAATGAAAAATGATAGGACTTTGCCTGCTTCTAGTAAACCTGAGATAGAAAAACCTCCTGATAATAATGATGTTTCTATTTCTGATGCTGAAACTCAATCTGGTAATGAAGAGCCACCTAATGATAATGATAATGATAGTGATGTTCATGAGGATACTCAACCTAGTAATGATAAAGGACCAGATAATGATGTAGAAATAGAACATGTTGTTCATCTTGATAACCCATGATGTCTGCTATCCAACCCAGACTCATGTTGGGCCTCCAAGCACAGAGTTTTGTAGGACAGTAGCAAATTTCCCTCAAGTGGATGACCGAAGGTTGGCATAGGATGAAGATGGTCTCTCTCAAACAACCCCGCAACCAAATAACAAAGTGTCTCTTGTGTCCCCAACACACCCAATACAATGGTAAATTGTATACACTACTGGAATTTAGTTATATGCCATGTGCCAGGCCTTTGCTGTCTGCTGACACATGGCAAAGATGATCTTTGTCGTCCGCTGTTAAAAAGCACATGGCAAAGAGTTGGCACATGGCAAAGGCACTGTTTGCCATGTGCCAGTTCTTTGCCGTCTGCCACCCGATGGCAAAGACAGCCAGGGCAGATGACAAAGAGCTAATGTGGGTCCCACTAGACCTTGGACCTGGCTAGGTCCAATCGGACGGGTTCTTTGCCGTCCGGTCCCCTTTGTCGTCGGCCCTTCCCCTCTTTGCCGTCCGGAGGCAGACGACAAAGGGGACGCCCTACTAACGACCGTCTGCCCCCACTCCTCCGTGCAGTCCCTTCCCCGCGCTGCCGCCAGCCCACGGCCGCCCCTCCCCGGCCGGCCCCTCCCTGGCCGGCCTCGCCCCTGGCCGGCCCTCCCTCGGCCGCCAGCCCCCGCACCGCCGCCAGCCCCCGGAAGGCCCCGCCCCTGGCTGGCCTTCCCCCAGCCGGCCCTGCCCCTATGGACCTTCTCCAGCACCGCCGCCCCAGCATTCTCCCTACGGCGGTTGTCCTCCATCGGCCCCTCCAAGGTGAGTTTTTTAGGTTAGTTAAGTTTTAGTTTTAGGTTAGTTTAGTTTTAGTTTTAGGTTAGTTTAGGTTTAGGTTAGTTGGTTTATTTATTAGTAAAGAAAAAACCTAGAATAAAAAACCATGACATGATGCCCTGACACGACACCCCGACACGACACCCCGACACCCCGACACGACACCCCGAACCCCGACCCTCGACACCTATTCTGCCTCCTGTTGGCCGAAAAGGTGCTCTTCAGCCTTCCAGAGGCCAAGGAGGTCATAGTTTTGTCAATTATGAGTTAGGTCACATAGTTTGATAATTACCGATTCGGAGCAGAGTTAGGTCATATTTGTGTTAATCGGGTGAATTTGAATGTGCAGTCGTTCGATGACCTCCCCGTACGTTTGACGAGCACCCCAGATGCGTTCTTTGGTGAGCACAAATGACATCTCCTCCCCGGGCCCCTTAATTTGCTCTGTTCTGGTCTTCGTGCCAATGAAACTTGCTAGCTAGAGGTGTCTTCAGTCATCAGTATGCGTGACCAGTATGTGTCTCCTGTTTGAAAGGGTTACATCTATAAGTATGCATGCATTTGCATATTTATAACCGTGATTCTTTTGAATTGTCCAACATTATCCATGGACAGCCCGAGTATGTGTAGATTGGGTTCGTTTTCCCATATGCTCTACTCCGGATCCGATGCAGAATTTCGTCAGTGCCTCCCTGTTGTTCTCCGGGTACACATCCTCTCTACTTATTGCCGAGATGTGTATCAAGAGAACGGTGGGGAGGTGATGCCAAAATTTTGCGTCGGATTCGGAGCAGAGCATGGGAAAATGAACCCAATCTACACATACTCGGGTGGGTTTAGGACCTATCTCTACCTATTAGCGTGTAGGTTGCATGGACATAATAAAACTGACAAACCTGATTACCGGATGAATATAGATGATGAATTATATATATATATATATTGTGTGTTTAGTAGGTAGGAAATATGAGTGATCGTGCTTGGATGTATTTGCAAATGGTTAACAAAAACTAGGGGGTTTTGAGAGACGTATTTGCAAATGGCTAGGAAAAAACATGGTGCCCCTGTCCCAAATGCGACCACATTAAAAGGCGAACATAGTTTGAAATGGGTAAACACCTTCAGAAGTGGG
The DNA here is from genome assembly GCA_022496015.1 of Hordeum marinum. Lineage (NCBI taxonomy): Eukaryota > Viridiplantae > Streptophyta > Magnoliopsida > Poales > Poaceae > Hordeum > Hordeum marinum. The sequence goes on from CM039677.1 coordinate 325,656,674, forward strand.
GTTTTATGCCTAATTATACGGTGCGGACTTTTCATGGTGAGTCTGACCTACGTGCCAGAGCTGAGGTGGTTTGTCGTCGCACCGACGAGCATGGTACCAGGATCGATGATATGGTGCAAGAATTTGATGATGCTCGGGATTCGGACGATGAGATGGAGGAATCTGTAAAGGCCTTCAATGAAATGTTGGAGTCTTCAAAACGTCTTCCCCACGAGCACAATGAGCTTTGTCAGCTGGATGCCATCACGCAAGTAATGGCTCTGAAGGCTCAATTCAACAGAGGCAGAGAATGCTACGATGCGATGATGGCGATATTTGGACGCTTTCTACCCAAAGGCCATGTACTGCCCGCAAACCTGTACCAGACAGACAAAATCCTCCGTGTACTTAAGATGCCCTATGAGAAGATACATGCCTGTGAGAATGGATGTGCCTTATTTAGGCTTGAGTATGTGGCCTTGAACTATTGCCCCATTTGCAATTCTTCAATGTATATTGTGGTTGACAACGGTATGGGTGAGAAGATTCAGTCCAAAATCCCCATTAATGTTCTTCGGTATCTGCTATTGTACCAAGACTTCAACATCTTTTCATGGTCGAAGAGACGGCCAGACAGATGACATGGCACAAATTGGGCAAAAGAACCGAACTATATGCGGATGGGACCGAGATGTTGTACACACTTCAGATGCTTTTGCGTGGAAGCACTTCGATGTATTACATAAGGATAAATCGGATGATCCAAGGCATCCTCGAGTTGCCGTCAGCACATATGGGTTCAATGTGTATGGTATGACCGCAGCACAATACATTTGTTGGCCTGTATTAGTCATTCCACTCAATCCCCCCCGGAGAGATTATGAAAAGAAAGAACATTTTCCTGACGTTCATAATTCTAGGGCCCAAATATCCGGGGAAGAATATAAATGTGTACATGTAGCCTCTTAAGGATGAATTGCAAGAAGCCTAGGATAATGGGATCAAGACATACGATGCTGCTACCAAAAAGAACTTCAAAATGCATGTGTGTTACATGTAATTGATGCATGACTATCCGGCGTATGCGCTATTCGCTGGTTGGTGTGTGCATGGAAGGTTCCCATGCCCCACATGCAAGGCAGCTCTTCAGTTCCGTTGGATGTAGGCGGGTCGCAAGTTTTCTTGCTTCGACATGCATAGACAGTTCCTGGATCCTGACCATAAGTTCAGAAAAGACAAGAAGAATTTCATCAAAGGTAGAGTTGTCAAAAACACTGCACTACCTGCGTTGATAGGCCAATAGACCATTGATCAGTTAAACGCTCTCAAGCCCGATCCTTTGCGTCGAGGGTATTTCAAATAGTATAAGACGTAACATGCCTGGACTCACAAGTCATTCTTATGGGATATGCCTTACTTCGAAGACCTCATTTGCCCACACAACATCGACATGATGCACGCTGAAAAGAATATGACGGAGGCCATTTTTGGTACATTGTTTGGCATAGAGGGGAAGTCAAAGGATAATCCTAAGGCTAGAATCGACCAGGAGGCTCTATGTGATAGACCGTTACAAAACTTGTGACAACGGAAAGGAAAGCAAAGCGTAGCACAGCCAAAGGCATGGTTCAATCTTGGAAGGCCAGCTATGAGGGAAATGCTATTGTGGGTGAAAATGAGGTTGATGTTCCTTGATGGGTATGCTGTGAATCTAAAGAGGGGGGCGAGTCTTGAAAAATTGAAAATATTTGGTCTCAAGAGTCATGATTGGCACATATGGCTTGAGCGGGTAATGTTGGTGATGTTGCGTGGCTTTATCCCTGATGATGAATGGCTAGTACTGGCAGAGCTGAGCTATTTCTTCCGTTCTCTTTGTGCGAAAGAACTATCGCCTGGCGTGCTAGATGAAATGGAAGACTTAGCACCGGAGTTGGTCTGCAAATTAGAAAGGATCTTTTCACCAGGCTTCTTTAATCCAATGCAGCATTTGATTTTGCATATCCTAACCGAGGCAAGATTGTTGGGGGGGGGTTCAAAATTGATGGTGCTTCTCAATTGAGAGGATGCAGAAGACGCTTCGAGCTAAATGTAAAAAATAAATGTAGAGTTGAAGCAATGGCCGAGGCATTCATTACTAAGGAGGCGGCAAACTTCATGACAGCACACTATGAAGCCAAAAATCATCATTTGCATAACCGGAAGCCTCGGTACAATGATGGCAAGCCTAAAAAAGGTCGATCCAACCTCGGCCTATTCAAAGGGAAGCTTGCACCAGCCAGTGCTTCGAAAGGGAAACCGTTGGATGTCGAAGAATGGCGAACCATTTCATTGTATATCTTCAACAACGTAATAGAAAGTGCGGCCGTACATCGAGTAAGTTCTCGGTAAATTATTGTTCCGCAACTTCTAATTCCTTTGAACTGCTCTTATTCCTAGATATTTTATATAGTCGATACGTCGCCGAATTCTCAGATGGAGCGTTCATCAAAAAGGATTCCATCGAAGAGTATGAGCTTCTGGCAAAGCATGGAGGCGACTATCCCGGTTTCATCTCTTGGTTCACACAAAGGGTAATTAATTACCATTATTGGACCATTTGATTTCTTGGTCTAATTTCCGGCTAATGCATTCATTCTTCCGTATTAAACTTGTAGGCTGATGTAGAGTCTATGGACGCCGAGTTAAGACAAGTCACTAATGGTTTTGAGTATAAGGTTCGTTCATTTGACAAATATAACATCAATGGGTATCGCTTTCGTACCTTTGGCAAAGAGCTATCTATGCCTAGCGTAAAGTCTACAAATTGTTGTGTCTCTGCTATCGGTGAAGGACGTACCCAGTATTATGGAAGAGTTGAAGCAATTTATGAACTTCTATTCTATGGTGAAAACCCAGTGACCGTCGTAGTCTTCAAATGTTATTGGTTTCAGCCGAAGGAGACTAGAAGGACTCATGAACATATAGGGCTAGTAGAAATCAACGAAAGCACCCATTTAGATGTTCCCAATGTCTATATTACGGCTCAACAGGTGACACAAGTTTTCTATCTACCATGGGCCTGCCAAACTGATCCAAATCTGAAAGGTTGGGATGTCGTTTATGAAGTGCCGCCAAGTTTTAGACCACCTACCCTCAATGAAGAGGATTACGAACCATACATTAACCTAGACACATGTGAAGGAGAATTCTTCCAAGAACCACGTATGTCCAAAAAACGTTTCAAGAACCGCTCTACTTCACCCTAGAACATTGAAGTAGACAACGACAGTGAATCCGTCTTAAACCCTGAGCCGGAACAGGAAGAGGCGGAAGAAGAAGAGGTTACTACTGTGGATAACCTGTCACTTCTTGACCGATTACATAATGGAGGCCTTCGACATGTTCTTCGTAATAGTGATGATGATGCTGCACTTATATATGATAGTAATGATCATCATGCATTTATTGATCCCGAAGCATATATAAACGATCAAGATTATTATTAGTTCATGTCACGTATTCAACTATTATTATATACATATATAAAAAAATTATTACTCATGTTGGTATTTATGATGATGATACACTTAAATTATATACATTTTATTACACATGTTGGTATTTATGTTGTACTAATTTCATTTACTCTTTGTCATGGCAGGTGTTGAAAGATGGTGGGAAAGGGTCGAGAGCACTCCGAGGCTCCTTCTTCGTCGGCGGGTGGTGGGATAGGTACTTCCATTCCTGCCCCATCTCTCCGGAGAGCGTTTCTCTCTAATCTGCATGGAGTGGCCGCTTCTTCGACGACCACGGCCCCCGTGAGAGGAGGTCGACCCCTCGCGAAGAAGAGAGCCACTAAAGGCACACGTGGCCGCGGGAGAGGTAGGGTGGCTGCCACGCCTTCCTCGCCCCCACCCCCAGCTGATTCACCTGAGCATAGGACTGCTAGGGTGGACCCATCTAAGGTGGAGGATACACGGACTCCGGTTCACGAGCCTCAGGTTGACGAGCCTCAGGTCGACAAGACTCATGTCCCAGAGGCTTCGTTCTAGGAGACTCCTGAGCAAAGCAGGGATGAGGGTACATCCCAAGAGACCCAGTGGGATACCTGGCCTGATCTGGGTTAGCCGGAGCCAAGTGGCCATGCTGATAGCAACAACAAGCTAGGTGAGGGGCCACCGTCTACCAGCGTGGTAGTACGGGGCTCCCGCCCGTGCCGGCGACCTGCGAGCAGAGGTGCTCGATTCAGCCAAATGGGGAGAAGTAAGTTCATTTACTCTTATTTAACCTTTTGCCTTCATGTTTTCTCAAATATCTAATGTATTGCCTTTAATTTGTCATACTGCAGGGGGTGGATTGTTGCCAAGGGTGTCCGCAAGCCCAATAGCGTCCTTGGTGTGCTTTGCCGGCAAAACTTCCCCGGGTTTGTTACGTTGCCCGGTCGGGGTCGAGAGGTGGGAATGACCTGGGAGCACTACTTGGGTGCCTCGGCCTTGCCGGAGGTGGAGATCGACGGTGTTTTGTGCCACACAAGGGCCGACATGGTGATCAGACAGTTCTGGGTAATTTCTCCTTTACACAATTAAAAATCAACAATAGATAGTTATTGTACTAATCAGTGTTGTCTCGTTTGCAAACCTTCTATAGCTGTGACGAGGGATACGAGGAGGCTGCAACAAAGGTTATCGAAACCGAATGTCGCCGCCTACTTCAAAACTGGCGGAACGAGGCTCGGGTGCAAGCCGTTCGAGACTACTATGGCTTGCGGCGTATTAGGAAGGGAAAGGTGAAGTGCCGCGATTCTAAGATGAAGAAGGAGCATTACATGAAGATAATTACATATTATTAAGGCCTTGTAGTTAGTTTCCTTGATTTGATTCTTACGCGTAGCGCTCAAATTTCTCTTTATTAACTTAGGTGCCCCCGATATGGTGTGTGGATAAGATGGATTGTTGGGAGGCCTTGGTGGATCAGTGGTGGTCCGTAAAGTGGGAGGCCAGCCACAACACTACCAAGGAGAGGCGTGGCAAAATGGTTGGTGTGCCACACCATCAAGGGAGTGTCAACTTAAATGAGTTTGGTGGGAACTAGATATGTGGTTTGCTTCATGACTTATGCAATTTATTCTTAATGCTAGCTTGAGCCCTTTACTAGTACTTTTTCCCTCTCTCTCTCTCTTTTAGGCGCGTCACAATAAGACGGAGGTGCCAGAGATGTACGACCTCTATGCGATGGCCCATATTGCCTCGTACAAGAAGGTCAAGGCATTCTCTGAGTCTGACCTCGATCATCCCGAAAACTTCACCAACATCTCCTCCCATCACAAGCTTGTGAAGTACAGAGATCACGGGAAGGCGAGGAAAGGGGAGAACTATAACCCGAGCCAGAGGCCAATTGATCTAGAGCTGGTAATAATAGCTGGCAACGGGAGGCCCCATAGCTCGATTGCCGTTGGAGACGGCCTTATACGTTGTCCTAGTTCTCTCTAGCAGATAAAGGCACGCCAAACGAGCTCTTGTCCTGAGATAACACCTCGTCCACGACCAGTCGAACTCGCCATCGAGGTGAGTTTAATGGACTCAACTATCTTTCTGCATTACGTTGTGTTTGCGATCCAATATGATTACAATGCTAATAATGAGTTGTCTTGCAGGTTGCTATTCTGAGAGAGAGAGAGAGAGGTAACCCATATGCTTTTGGCAGTGAAGGATAAGGAGATGAAGGAGTTGGAGGAGAGGACGACTGCGTTGATGGAGGCGGAGAGGGCATAGAACGATGCGTCTAACAGGGCCACGTACGAGGTCTTCGTGGTAATTTTCTTCTTCATATTTTTCAAATCTTGCATTTTAATGTTCGTTTCATTAATAACTAAAAAGTTTGACTTGTCGAAAACAAATGTACAGTCTATGTGAGAAAAGACTCGCCACATCCCTCCGGTGATGCCAGTCATTAACATGGCAGGGACGATGAGTTTCATTTCAATGAAGTGATCTTTTGAGTGTCATCATGCTAACGACACATTGCAAATGTTGTTTGGTGCAGAATATCTCCCGAAACGCATCGCACGACCCTTCTATAGGGGAGCCTTTTCTAGGTGAAACAACCCAGAACCATCGTGCTGCACCTCCGTGCTGACGATAATGGTATATTTTTCTAGTGTTTTGTTTAACAACCGCATAATGATGGTTACTTACCTTACCTTAGCTCCAAAATGACATATTTTACCCAAGTTAGCTCTAGAATGACCGATACTTAGCTTAGTTTCCTCCTAAATGACATAATAAGCTTAGGTAGCTCCAAACTTGCATAATAAGCTTAGTTAGCTCCAAAATTACCTATGTTACCCAAGTTAGCTTTAAATGATCTATAATTAGCTTAGTTAGCTTCAAAATGGCATAATAAGCATAGATAGCTCCTACATGACCTATTTTCACCTAATTTAGCTCTAAAATGACATATATTTAGCTTATTTTTCTCCTAAATGGAATAGTAAGCTGAATTAGCTCCTAAATGGCCTATTTTATCAAATATGTCCCATACTTAGCTTAGTTCTCTCCTAGATGACATAATAAGCTTACCTAGCTCCAAAATGGCCTATTTTACCTAGCTTAGCTATTAAGTGATCTATACTTAGCTTACTTAGCTCCAAAATGGCATAATAAACATAGTTAGCTCCTAAGTGACTTATTTTTTCCTAAGTTATCACTAAAATGACATATAGTAAGCTTAGTTTCCTCCTAAATGACGTAGTAAGATAAATTAGCTCCGAAATTGCCTATTTTTATCAAAAAATGACCTATACTTCGCTTAGTTAGCTCCAAAATGGCATAATAAACTTCGCTAGCTCCAAAATTACCTCTTTTACCAAAGTTAGCTATTAAATGACCTATAATTAGCTTAGTTAGCTTCAAAATAGCATAATAAGCATGGTTAGCTCCTAAATGACCTATTTTTACCTAAGTTAGCTCTAAAATGACATATATTTAGCTTAGTTTCCTCCTAAATGACCTAGTACTCTAAATTAGCTCCTAAATGGCCTATTTTATCAACAATATCCTATACTTAGCTTAGTTAGCTCCAAAATGGCATAATAAGCTTACCTAGCTCCAAAATGACCTATTTTACCTCGCTTAGCTATCAAATGACCTATACTTAGCTTACTTAGCTCCAAAATGGCATAATAAGCTTAGCTACCTCCAAAATGACCTATTTTACCAAAGTTAGCTATTAAATGACTTATAATTAGCTTAGTTAGCTCCAAAATGACATAATAAGCTTAGATACCTGCAAAATGGCCTATTTTACCTAGCTTAGCTATTAAATGACCTATACTTAGCTTACTTAGCTCCAAAATGGCATGATAAGCTGAGCTAACCTCCAAAATGACCTATTTTACCAAAGTTAGCTATTAAATGACCTATAATTAGCTTATTTAGCTCCAAGATGGCATAATAAGCTTAGCTACCTCTAAAATGGCCTATTCTACCTAGCTGAGCTATTAAATGACTTATACTTAGCTTACTTAGCTCCAAAATGGCATAATAAGCTTAGCTATCTCCAAAATGACCTATTTTTACCAAAGTTAGCTATTAAATGACCTATATGAGCTTAGTTAGCTTCAAAATGGCATAATAAGCATACATAGCTCCTACATGACCTATTTTCACCTAATTTAGCTGTAAAATGACATATATTTAGCTTAGTTTCCTCCTAAATGGCATAGTGAGCTAAATTAGCTCTTAAATGGCCTAATTTTATCAAATATGTCCTATACTTAGCTTAGTTCTCTCCTAAATGACATAATAAGCTTACCTAGCTCCAAAATGGCCTATTTTACCTAGATTAGCTATTAAATGACCTATGCTTAGCTTACTTAGCTCCAAAATCGCATAATAAGCATAGTTAGCACCTAATTGACCTATTTTTACCTAAGTTTGCTCTAAAATGACATATCGTTAGCTTAGTTTCCTCCTGAGTGACGTAGTAAGGTAAATTAGTTCCAAAATGGCCTATTTTATCAAAAATGACCTATACTTCGCTTAGTTAGCTCAAAATGGCATAATAAGCTTAGCTAGCTCCAAAATGACCTATTTTACGACAGTTATCTATTAAATGACCTATAATCAGCTTTGTTAGCTTCAAAATGGCATAATAAGCATAGTTAGCTCCTAAATGACCTATTTTTACCTTCTCTTCTTCATCTAGTCTTCTTCTAATTTTGGAGCTTCCCATTTTGCCTATTACATTCACTTCACGGAAGTATGCATTGATGGAGTGCTTGGGTTACTTGTATTTTTTTTATTTTGTATTGATGAACAATGTCACACTTGCTACATATGTATATGAAACTATGTATGTATGGATGAAACTATTGTAATATGGTTGGGTACGGATGAAACTTCCATAATGTGTATGTATGTATGGATGAAACTTATTTGAATATGGTTATCAGTATGGCAACATATTTATTTCTATGAAATATATATATATATATCATATTGTTGTGAAAATTGTTTTAATAAAAAATGAAAGAAAAAGGGAAATGGCCTTACTCTTTGCCGTCAGTGGGCTGACGACAAAGGGGGATCATAGGGGCAAATGGACTTACTCTTTGCCGTCAGCCCACCAACGGTAAAGGGGGGGACAAGGCCAACGGGAAAGGTGGGGCCCAAAGCCGACAGCAAAGGTGGACCGCAGGGGCAAAAGGCCTTATCCTTTGTCGTCCGTCCATCGAAGGCAAAGGGGGGCACAGCCGATGGCAAAGGGAGCGGATGGCAAAGAACTACCGTTCACACTTGACGGCCGTAGCCCCGGGTCTGCCGTCCAAGCTCTTTGCCATCCGCTCCCCCATGGCAAAGATTCTTTGCCGTCCGTGGTCCTCAGGCGGACGACAAAGGACCACTTTATCAGGTTTTTCTTTGCTGGAGCTTTTGTCGTCTGCTGGCGGACGGCAAAGGCCTTTGCTGTCCGGGGTCCTTCCCTTTGCTGTCAGCCATGGCGGACGACAAATTACCTGATTCCTGTTGTGATAGGTGCACTAGTTTGGTGAAGAGATGGTGATACAAGTGCAATATGGATGATAGATATAGGTTTTTGTAATCTCAAAATATAAAAACAGCAAGGTAACAAATAGTAAACAACGAGCAAAACGTTGTATAAATGCTTGGAAACAAGGCCTAGGATCCATACTTTCAGCAGTGCAATTTCTCTCAACAATATTGACATAGTTGAATCATATGTAAGTACCTCTTGTGTGACAAAGAGTTCACTCCAAAGTCACAAATAGCGGAGAACTAACGAAGAAATTATTGTAGGGTACGAAACCACCTCAAAGTTATCTTTTTCTGATCAAGCTTATGAGCTATCCCTATAAGTGTCATAGACAGCCTTAGAGTTCGTACTAAAATAACACCTTAAGATACACATCAACCAAAACCCTAATGTCACCTAGATACTCCAATGTCACCACAAGTACCCATGGGCTTGATTATATGATGTGCATCACATAATTTCAGATTCATCATATTCAATCGAACATAAAGAACTTCAAATAGTGGCCCAAAGTTTCTATCGGAAAGTCAGGACAGAAACGTGTGCCAACCCCTATGCATAGATTCCCAAGGTCACGGAACCCGCAAGTTGATCACCGAAGCATACATCAAATGGATCAATAAAACATCCCATTATCACCATGGACATCCCATCGCAAGACATACATCAAGTGTTCTCAAATCCTTAAAGACACAATCCGATAAGAAAACTTCAAAAGGAAAACTCAATTCATCACAAGAAGATAGAGAGGGGAAAACTCCATATGATTCATCTATATCAATAATGCTCGCGGTACATGAAGATCGTGACATCTCAAGAACACTTGAGAGAGAGATCAAACACATAGCTGCTGGTACATACCCTCAGCCCCGAGGGGGAACTACTCCCTCCTCATGATGGAGACCGTCAGGATGATGAAGATGGCATCCGGTGACGGTTTCTCCCTCCAGCAGGGTGCCAGAACAGGCTCCCGATTGGTTTTTCATGGCTTTGGAGGCTTCCGGCGGTGGAACTCCTGATCTAGGTTTCTTTTTGGAGGTTTCTATATCTATAGGAATTTTTGGCGTTGACCTCACGTCAAGGGGTGCCACAAGGCGGTGGCAAGCCTGCTAGGCGCGGCCAGGGGGTGGCCGCGTGTGGCAAGCTTGCTAACTCCTCGTGGCTCTTCTGGCCTAGCTCCAATGCTTCAAGGATCTCTTTTAGTCCAAAAAAAATCATACTAAATTTTCAGCCCATTCCGAGAAATTTTATTTCCGCACAAAAAATGACACCACGGTAGTTCTGCTGAAAACAACGTCAGTCCGGGTTAGTTCTAATAAAATCATACCAACATCATATAGAATTATTGTAAACATGGTATGAATAATTCATAAATTATAGATACGTTGGAGACGTATCAACCCACAACCTAAAAATAAATGGTATGATAAAAAACAGTTTGTGGCTAGAAAACATGGTAAAGAAAGAGAGCCATGGGTTTAGAAACCCATGCCTTTTCCACTTAAACCATCTGAGAAAAAGGATGATGAAGAATTTGAACGCTTTGATGAAATGATTAGGCCAGTCTTTTTGCATACCCGCTTAACTGATATCTTAAAGATGCCTCCTTATGCTAAATACACGAAAGACATCATCTGTAATAAAGGAAAGATACCTGAAGTTCCAATCTCCACCATGCTTGCTAATTATTCTTTGAAGTATGGAGTACCTAAAAAACTTGGAGATCTAGGAATACCAACTATACCTTGCTCCATTAAAAGAAATTATGTCACAACTGCTTTGTGTGATTTGGGAGATGGTGTTAGTGTTATGTCTTTCTATTTATATAAAAGACTTGATTTGATTAAACTCACACCTACCGAAATATCTTTGCAAATGAATGACAAATAAATTGCCATACCTATAGGTATTTGTGAGCATGTGCACATTGTTGTTGCAAATGTTACTATTTTAACAGACTTTGTTATTCTTGAGATGCCCGAGGATGACAACATGTTGAATATCCTGGGTAGCCGTTTTTTAATACTGCATGGGCTGTTATTGTCAGGGAAACGACACCTATGGGATCAGAAGGATCCCTTTACGATTCGGTAGGGAAGAAGGCTCGCACAGAGAGCAGATCTGATGATTAACATGCGGGATTTTACCCAAGTTCGGGCCGCAAATATGCGTAAAACCCTACTACTACTTGGTTGTATTGGATGAGTTCTAGCTCAGGTTCTGGGAGCGCTACAGTACACAGCTACTACTCATGCAGAATGGGCCAGAGAAGATCCTCCTATAGCTGTGCCTTGGGCCTCCTTTTATACTCTCAAAGGGGTTACCAACAGTGGTGTATAGGGCATACCTGAGGTGTAAAGTGGTACAGTGTTATCGTACCTAACACTGAGGATGTAAGACAAACACAATTAATGCTCCGTCAGGCGTCCCTGACCTTCTACTGGACGGGATTGGAGCCCGTCCCATCGGCACCGCTTAGCCTCCTCCATCCTCGGCGCCTCGACACGTACCCAGGTGGGATGACACCTAGTCTCTGTGCTGGCAGGATGGCGAGGCCTTGCCGGGTGCACTTCCTGTTGGGGCTCCGTAGGCCACCCCGGAAAGATCTTGCCGGTGTCCCAACCTTAGGTCTTCGGTTCTGATAGTTGGCTTGATTGCTTTCTTGACTTCATTGTGCTTGCATTCAGCAGTCACCTGGCGGGCCTGGTCGCTGGTGCGGCTACAACTATCCGTGCACAAGTAAGGGGTACTAAAGGACCCAAACTTGAGTACACCGACAGGAGCCCCCAGGCCTGGACCACACATAGGCGTGAGGCGTTGTTGGGCTTGGCCCAAACAGCGCATGGGCATGCATGACAGGAGTCTGCGGTTGTAATCACTCTGCTTACCGCTCCGCCTCACGATGCACGTTAAGTGCGTGACGTGGGATACGTGCGCGAAGCGACTGTTTCCGCCACGTGCGCCGCATGCATAGCAGGGGGTTGGCAACGGATGCCCGTTACTTAAAGTCTTGATCATGGTAGAAACCGCAGCACCATGGATTGTAGTAATGGGTCGGTTACCTGTTCGCCCCGTGATCGTGGGCGACACTATTGGTGGAGATGGGCAGTGACTCTTGGAGCTGGGGAGAGCCAGCCCCGCGCTTCCCCGTATAAATTGAGTGGTAGCAAGGGCGATGCTCATCCATCCTTGTTTCTTTACTGAGTGCAGGTCTCTACAGCTTGCCCTTATACACATCCCCGATCTTCGAGTTGTGCTCGCCCTTAGCCATGAATAGGGGGCAAGGGCGGCCACTAGCCTCCACACCAAAGGCGAGGAATTCCCGTTGGGATCATGCCACCGCTTCGGCCATAGAGGCGGAGGGCGGCTCCAGCGCGAGTGGCGGAAGAAGCGCGAGGAGTCATGGCCGGCGTGGAGGTTGAGGCCCGAGGAGGCGGAGCGCCGTCCCGCCTCTTCCTCCGGTGCCAGACCCCCTCCTTGAAGGAGCCCATGCCAAGGGATGTGGACGTCAAGGCGCTTGAGGAACTTGTCACGCCCATTGTCAATAGGGTAAGCAAGGTCAAGCGGGTTGAAGGCGATCGCCGGGATTAGCTGCCTTACTTCTTGTTGCCATCCACGCTAAGAACAGTTTATCTTATTTTAGAATCACGGCAAGACTGATGTAATATAACTTGCTATGCTTTGAACAAATGTTATGCTGCCCCCTTGCTTAATTTCTTTCTGTATGCATTCACCCTATGCTTGATTGGAGACTTGTCGGCGTGCACACCCTTGCCACGAGCGTTAGGTGCGGGACTTTAGCAGCCTGCTGGCGGGGCTGCTACCGGCAAGAGACCCTGGTGTTTTTAGTGCAGCCACCTAAACTGTTGAGAGTAATCGAAACAGAGTAAGGGCACAACCAATCGCAACAAGGTTCCTTTGTGTGCAGGTTTTCCATACAAAAGTTGAAACCGTTCAAGGGGAATAACAAAACAAAAATATGTTTTAAAGTTTCTGCAACTTAGCTTTTCATTGAACGTCGCGGAAGATGTTTTCCTTGAACGTCACCCGTCGGTATCCATACCACCATTCTCCCCCGGCAAAGTTGCACGCGAGGTAACCTTCCGTCCTTTGAGAAAAAGAAAGAAGAGAAAATAGGGATATGGAACCTTGGCAGTCCATTAGCTCTTGCCGGGAGTATGCACATTACAATATCTCGGACAAACATGTACATAAGTAAACATGAGAATCAACTAGATTTGCAGAACACTTAGCTTTATTCAACTATGCACAAGGTTCGCGCCTGGCTTTGTACAAAGGATTACATGCTTCGGTGGCAAGACTTGTACAAAAGGTGGTTCCCGGGAGACCCGGCAACCGCGCCTCATTGTCGGGGGAAACAACACCGATGGGATCATAGGGATCCCTTTACGGTTCGGTGGGGAGGAAGGCTCGCACAAAGAGTAGATCGAGTGACTAGCGCACGGGAATTTTACCCAGGTTCGGGCCGCAAAGATGTGTAAAACCCTACTCCTGCTTGGTATATTGTGGGTGTTTTCAGGGTTCCAGATACAGGAGCGCTATAAACAGTTGCTACGCGCATGATCTAGAAGGTGGGAATCAAAGGTCCTAAAGCAAAAAAATCCTCTACTTTAATGCCCTGGGCCTCCTTTTATATGACCAAGGGGATCCCAACAGTTGCGTACAGTGTGTACACGGGGTGTATAGAGCTACAGTGCTATCATACCTAACACTGAGAGTGTATGACAGACACATCTAATGCACCGCCAGGCATCTTTGTCTGTCTATGGTACGGGACAGGAGCCCATCCCATCGGCACCGCTTAGCCCCTCCATTGCCGGTGCCGCAACATGTGCCTTGGCAGGGTGACACCTGGCCTCTGTGCTGACGGGGTCTCGTCAGGGCTCCGCCTTGCCAGGTCTTTGCCTTGTTGGGTCTTGGCGGGGCTTTGCCTTGCCGGGGGTTTGAAGGACATCCCGGCAAGGTCTAGCCTATGGTCTTGATTCTCCTGTATTTGTATCTCGTAGCTCCATGCCGTGCCTTGTCTCTAGGTTGGCTACTACTTCCCGTGCACGAGTAAGGGTCACTGGAGAGCCCAAAACTCTAGTGTACTGATAGGAGCCCCTGGGCCTGGGCTACACACGGTGCGAGGCTTTGTTGGGCAAGGCCCAAACAGTGCACGGGCACGCGTGGCAGGCCCTTGCGGTTGTGATCATTGCGCTTACTGCGCCTCCCCATGATGCCCATTGAATGCAGGACGTGGGATACGCACGCGGTGTGGCCTTCAATTTTTCAATTACTGCGTCAGGTCGTTTCCACCATGCACGCCGCATGCATAGCGGGAAGCCAGCAACGGGCGCCCATGACTTCAAGTCCTAGGAGAGTCAGTAACTGCAGTGCCATCGATTGGAGCAACGGGGCAGTTGTTGTTCTCCCCGTGATTGAGGGCGCCGCTATTGGAGGATCTGGACTGCGACCCTTGGAGCGGGCAAGAGCCAGCCCCCGCGCTTCCCCCTATAAATTGAGGGGTAGCGAAGGAGGTTCTCATCCATCCTTCCTCCCTCCTCCGAGTGTGAACCTCCATAGCTTGCCCTTACACATCTTCCCAACCTTCAAGTGGTGTTCGCCCTTAGCCATGAACAGGGGGCGAGGGCGGCCACCGTCCTTAGCTCCAAGGAGGAGTGCTCATCGGGATCATGCCACCGCTTCAGCCATAGAGGCGGAGGGCAGCTCGAGCGCGTATGGTGGAAGAGGCGCGCGGGGTCGTGGCCGTCATGGAGGCCGAGGTCGGGGGAGGTAGAGCGCTACCCCACCTCCTCCTCTGATGCCAGGCCTCTTCCTAGAGGAGACCCACGCTGCGGGGATGACGCTCGAGTTCGTCCTCGAACTGGGTTGTCCACTCTGGAGTCATCTACGCCTCCCTTGCCCCTTCGCCAGGGCGATGGAGGTCGACAAGCTGCCCGTCCTGTGGTTACGGGCACATGGTTGTTGTAACGGCACGATGCAAGTGGATGTCGAGTACCCAACGAGTCACATCATGTTCCTCAGGAATGGGTGGAAGGCCTTCGCCCGCACCCACAACCTCCAGGAAGGGCATGTCCTTCGTTTTAAAATGACGGAGGCCGACCTGCTCTCCGTCAAGATTTATGGGCGCTCAGGCGTCCGTCTCAGCTGGTTCGAAGAGAGCTCGAGCGGCGCCGAAGGTTCCTCCTCGAGCGACAGTGATGAGGAGTGCAGTGGTGAAGACGATGATGATGAGTCCATTCTTCAGGCCGTCAAGTCGAAAGACGATGACCTGAGCTTGGACTGACCATTGGCCACATCATCACCATCAGCCTCACGCCTCTCCCCCTCCCAACAGGACGATCTTGCCGGGGATCCTTGTCCCGGGCGCTGCCTCATCTTCCAGCTCGGTCTTCTGGCAGGCCCATGGACTTCAGCTTTTGGGGCTCCCCTTCTCGTCTGCGCAGTGCTGGTCTTCTCGTCTGGGCAATGCTGGCCCTCTCCTCCATGCAATGCTGGTCCAGGAGGGGCCATGCTCTCGTTGGAGGCCCCTTGCCATCTTTTTCTTCTTGTAGTCTGCCTCCTCTTTCCTTCCTTTTCTTCTTGCAATCTCCCCTAGGGGAGAAAGTCAAATAAACATGTACTTAGGAAAAGGTGACATCACATGTAAATTTCACCCTATTTTGAATCACTGTATATTATCTTCCTTGTTAGACTATTTCTTTGCATGGAACTTTCCTTACGCCTTTTCGGAAGAACTTGCCGGCGTGTGTAGACCTAACACGACCGCTTTGAGGAATGGGTCCTTAGCGGCCTACTAGCGGTGCCACTACCGGCAAGATACCTTGGCGTCCTTGGCGCATCCGCTTAAGCTATTGATCATGCTTGAAACAGAATAAGGGCGCGAGCGCAACCACTTGAGTTGTTGAGCGGACTCGAATAGAAGCAAGAGTACGGGCGCAGCCACTTAAGCCATTGAGCAGACCCGAAACAGAGTGAGGGCGCAGAAAATCACGGCAAGGTTCCCGTGCATGCAGGTTTCCATACAGAAGTCGAAATCTTCCAAGGAAAATAACTCCACAACAAGAATTCACTTGGGGTTTTGCAACTTATCTTTTCGTTGTCGTACTCCTTCCAACAAGATTTTTTTGAACGTTGCCCGTAGGTATCCATACCACCATCCCCCCCACCACCAAAGCTGCACGCGAGGTAACCTTCTGTCCTTTGAGAAAAATAAAGAAGATAAAATATGGATGTGGAAACTTGGTGGTCCGTTAGCTCTTGCCGGGAGTAAGCGCAATGCAATATCTCAGACAAACGTGCACATAAGTAAATATGAGAATCAACAAGATTTGCGGAGCACTTAGCTTTATTCAACTACGCACAGGGTCTGTGCCTGGCTTTGTACCAAGGATTACATGCTTCAGCAGCAAGACTTGTACAAAAGGTGGTTGCCAGGAGACCCGGCAACCGTGCCTCATTTGTAGAACTTACGAAGATGTTCGATATTCTAGGAGTTGCTCACTAGGATGCTATCTTCTGTCTCCAGACGGACTACGCCAGGCCTGGTGACTCACACTACCCGATAAGGGCCTTCCCACTTTGGCGTCAACTTGTTGGAATTCTTGGCGAACTGAACGCGCCAAAGAACAAGGTTGCCTTCCTCAAGACTTCAGGCATTAAATTTGCGGCTATGATAGCGGCGCAAAGCTTGTTGGTAGTGTGCAACTCTCACAACAGCCTGAAGACGGTCTTCCTCAAGGAGCGTCGCGTCAACTTGCCACAACTGCTCTTGCTAAAGCTCATCATAAGCGAGCACTCGAGGTGACCCATATATGAGTTTCGTGGGGAGAACTGCTTCCGCCCCATATACGAGGGAGAAGGGTGTCTGGCCGGTAGCTCGATTTGGTGTCATTCATCAATCCAACGCCTTCAGCACTTGCGCAGCTTGTCGAAAGTTCTTGTCTTGAGGCCTCGCAGCACTTCATCATTATCCCTTTCCGCCTGGCCATTGCTCCTTAGGTGGGCAACAGAAGCAAAACATATTTTGCCACCAAGGTCTTGGACATACTTCATGAAGGTGCAACTCGTGAACTGTGTGCCGTTGTCAATGATGATCCTGTTAGGAACACCAAAGTGGCAGACCAGTCCTTTGAAGAACTTGATGGTTGACTGTGCTATCACCTTTCTCACTGCTTCCACTCCTGGCCACTTTGTGAACTTGTCAATTGCAACATACAAGTACTCAAAGCCCCCGGTAGCACGGGGGAAGGGGCCCAGGATGTCAAGCCCCCAGACCAAAAATGGCCAGGAGAGAGGGATTGTCTCAAGGGCTTGAGATGGTTGATGCAATTTCTTTGAATGAAACTGGCATGCTTCACATTTGGTTACTAGTGCAGTTGCATCCCGGATGGCATTGGGCCAAAAGAAACCTTGCCGGAATGCCTTACCGACAAGTGCTCTTGATCCTATGTGGGAGCCACATAATCCTCCATGTATCTCTGCCAACAGCTCTAGTCCATCCCGCCGAGAAATGCACTTGAGTTTCACACCATTCGGTCTCTTTGTGTACAAGACGTTGTCCATGAACTGGTACATATTAGACCGACGGGCTACTTTCTCTCCTTCCTCTTGTTCCTTAGGGAGTTCTCCCGTCTGAAGGAAATGGACGATGTGTTGTGCCCATGCTAGAGCCCGGGGCTCAACAACAAGAACTAAAGGCATATCCTCTGCCGGGGAAAAATTCGTCTCAACGGTAAGGGCCCGAGGCCCCGCCAGAGCCTGCTGCCCCTGGCAAGCTTGGCGGGAACATATGCTTCCACGGCAAGATCCCAAGGCTTTGTCGGAGCATGACGCTCACCGGCAAGCATGATGTTGTCCCCGACAACCTCCTCGCTGGTGGCTTCTGATAGCTCTGTCGGGAAATACTTGCCGGAACTCAACTTTCTTCCTTTCTCTTGTCCAGTCGATGGTGTCACCGATGGTTGAGTCAGTCGGAGCATGAAAGTTCCTGGTTCGACAGGCAACTTAAGGGCAACACACTTTGACAGGCCATCAGCAACGCTGTTCTCTGTACGCGGAACATGCTCCATTTGCAGACCATCAAAATGTTCTTCCAACTTCCTCACTTCATCTACATAAGCTTCCATCAATGGAATCTGATAATCCTTATTCACCTACCTGACGACAAGCTGAGAATCACCCCTGACAATAAGTTTCTTAATCCCAAGGTCTGCGGCTATCCTGAGACCGGCAAGCAGCCCTTCATATTCTGTAGTATTGTTCATTGACCTCTCCCGTGGAAAGTGCATATGAATCACATACTTTAGATGCTCTCCGGTGGGTGCGACAAGCAGCACTCTAGCACCAGTGCCTTGTAGCGAGAAAGCTCCATCAACATACATGATCCACTCTTTACTTGTTACCTTGTCAGGGAGGATTGACTCTGGAACTTCTTCATCTGGCGTCGGGGTCCATTCCGCAATGAACTCCGCCAAGGCTCTGCTCTAGATAGTCGAAGTACTTTCAAACTTGAGACCAAAGCTTGACAGTTCCAAAGCCCACTCTACAATCCTGTCGTAGCTTCTGGGTTCTGCAAAATCCGCTGCAGCAGGAAGCGAGTGATGATGGTGATCTCATGTTCTTGGAAGTAATGGTGCAGCTTCCTCGAGGCCATAAGGAGGCCAAAGAGAAACTTTTGCACGCGAGAGTATCTTGACCTAGCCCCCTGCAAAAGGGAGCTACAAAATAGACTGGGCGCTGCACCACCTTCTTCTTCTGAATTGTCTCATTCAACTGCGCAGATCCTTCCTTGTCGGCACCAGACCCTGGCGGGGAACGTCCTGGCTTGTCGCTTGGCGTTCCTACCGCTACCACTTCTTATTCATCAACTTCTCTTTCATCCACTAATGCAGCAGTCACCACTTGATTTGTTGCCGCTAGATATAGCAGCAATGACTCTTCTGGTTTTGGCGCAACTAGGACTGGTGGAGAGAAGAGGTACTTCTTCAAATCTAAAGTGCTGCCTCCGCTTCTGCAGTCCATTTCATCGGACCCACCTTCTTCAAAATTTTGAAAAATGGCAGGGCGCGCTCAGCAGATTTTGATATGAACCTACTGAGAGCAGCAACATAGTCGGCAAGATGACGCACATCCTTGACACGTCATGGTGCTTCAATTTGCTCATTTGCTTTGATCTTGTCGGGATTTGCTTCAATTCCATATTGAGATAGAAAGAGCCCAAGAAGTTTGCCGGATGGGATGCCGTACACACACTTCTCAGGGTTGAGCTTCATGTTGATCTTGCGTAGATTTCCAAATGTTTCTTCTAGGTCTGATATGAGCGTAGCCTTGTCCTTGGTTTTGACCACTATGTCATCCATATAAGCCTCCATATTTCTATGTAGCTGGGGCTCAAAACCAATCTGAACCGCCCTTGCAAATGTAGAACCGGCACTTTTCAACCCGAAATGCATATGCAAAAAGCAATATATACCACATGGGGTGATAAATGCGGACTTCTCCTTGTCTTCCTTGGCCATGAAAATCTAACGATAGCCTAAATAGGCATCAAGGAAAGACAACAAGTCATAGCCAGCAGTAGAGTCCACAATCTGGTCGATGCGCGGCAAGGGAAAAGGATCTTTGGGGCAAGCTTTGTTAACATCTGTGAAGTCAATACATAGCCTCCATTTCCCATTCGCCTTGCGCACTACAACTGGATTGGCCAACCATGTTGGATGAAGTACTCCTCTTATCAAGCCAGCCTCTTCTAATTTCTTGATCTCTTCGGCAATGAACTGTTGCCGCTTCAAAGCCTGCTTCCAGACCTTTTGCTTGGTGGGTCACGCGTGTGGACAGATGGAAAGGTGGTGCTCAATCACCTTCCTAGGAACACCGGGGATATCAGATGGTTGCCATGCAAACACATCGACATTCGCCCGTAGGAAGGTGGCTAGCACACTTTCGTATTTGTCGTCAAAGATGAAATTTAAGGTGAAAGTTCCTCCCGTGCCATCCTCCTTGGTGGGCACCTTCTTAGTATTTGGTGGAGCTGCCTTGGACTTCTTGTTCTTGCCGGTGGAACTCTCTGGCACGTCCTCAACATGAGCACAACACTCCAAGGAAGTGCGCTTGCTGGAGTCTATGCGAGAGGTCTTGCTAGGTTTCTCCCTCCTGGGAGTTTCAGCTAACAGCAAGCGCCTTGGTGGCAGATTCTGCAACTGCCTCCTAGTAATGATCGACGCATACAAGCGTGTCCTTCTTGTCGGACTTGACAACGATGACGCTCATTGGGCCAGGCATTTTCAAGACATTGTAGGCGTAGTGGGACGCCGCCATGAACTTGGCTAACGCTGGACGACCAAGGATCCCATTGTATGGCAATGGAATTTTGGCGACGTCGAAAACAACCTTCTCCATCCTGAAGTTCAGATCGCTACCAAATGTTACCGGAAGCATGATCTTTCCCTTGGGCTGGCTCCTTCCTAGATTGACCCCGTGAAACGAGCTTGTTTTCATCGAGAATTTGCAATCTCTTGATCACCTCGGGCGAGATCAAGTTCAAGCTGGTCCCACCGTCAACTAACATTTTCGTCACTTTGAGGTTGCGAATCGTTGGTGAGACCAACAATGGCAAGCACCCAAGCACAGTTACACGATCAGGGTGATTCTCAACGTCGAAAATGATAGGCGTGTTGGACCATTTCAAAGGCTTCCGGGCGCCAATAGATGTCTCAGTCACATTAACCTCACACACCCATTGTTTAAGTTGGCGGTTGGAAGAATGAAACGAGGCACCTCGTCGATGCACATGGTGTCTGTGGCTCTCTGGAATTCTTGCTCGTTGGACTCATCGTCCTCTTCAACGCCATAATCACCCCCCTCTTGCTTGTCGTGGCCACGAGCGGGCCGGTCCTTCTGTTGCTTGGCCTTGCTGTGGTGACCTCCTTGGCCAGCGTGCTTCTTGCCGGACCCCTCCACACCATCTGGGCCCTTCTTCTTGTCTTGCCTCTCATACCCAGCTTTTTGCTTCTCGGCTAGTTGCTCAACTTGCCGGTAGTGCAGGAGATCGTGGCCTTTGGTGCGACGGATCTTGCAATATTGCTTGATGGAGCCTTCTGGCTTGTCGGTAGCCGCCAAAGCCTGGCAGGAGACGCACCCAGCAATATCATTGCTGGGGTTATCGACCTTGTCCTTCTTGGCGATGCTAGGTTACCGGATCCCTCAACGGCAAGCACGGCCTTACCCTTGCGCTTCCTGTTATCCCGCCGACCCTTCTTTGCCGGGGCGGCAGTGTCCTCATCCTCAGAAGCAACCCTTGCGCCAGCATCCTTGCCGGGAAGTCTCCTCCCTTCTTCATCTTGAGCACATTTATTTGCCAGAGCATAGAGATCGGCAACATCCCTGACCTTGTGCATTGCCAGCTCTTCCCGCATCCTGTGGTTGCGCACGTTCTGATGGAACGCGCTGATAACAGCGGCATGATGAACTTCTGGTATGTTGTGGTGTATGCTACTGAACCTATGGATGTACTTGCGCAAAGTCTCGCCTTCTTTCTAGGGGATGAGATGTAAATCACTTTGCTGGCCAGGAGCTTGATGACCTCCGGTAAAGGCGGCAACAAAATCATGGCACATATTTGCCCAGGAAGAAATGGATCCTTCCGGCAAGTGCATCAACCATGATCTGATGTTGGGCTTAAGCACCAACGAGAAGTAGTTGGCGAGTATCTTGTTGTCGTGAGCCTGGCAGCTTGCACCGCAATGGTGTAGATGTTCAGGAACTCCGATAGGTGAATCTTACCATCATATTTGTCTAGGAGTTCTGGCTTGAACGTTCGGGAGTTGGTCCACTAGACATGCCGCAACTCACGGGTAAACGCTGGGCAACCCACCTCGTAAGGTAGGCTGATAGGATACCCTCGCGCGGATTTGTCTATAGTGGGTCCTGCGCGCTTATCAGATTGATGGTGCACTTCCCGCTGCCGCTCGATTGTTGTCCGAGCTTCTTCTTTACTTTGTTCCCAAAGAACTTGACGCTGATCGCGGCGAGTCCATGGATTAGACGACACCGTAGAGTAACCATCACAAGTGTCGATCCGTCGAGTCGGTGACCGGCGTTGTTGCTATGGAGGAGAGTGCACCGTGGTCGCATCGCCTCCGTCCTTCTTGCCACTAGCGCGAGCTGGCTCAGTGGACTGAAACTTGTCAGCGAGGTTGAGGAGGCTCTGAATGGTGGCTCTCCACTTGTCGAGCTTCTCCGCAGCAGGAGGGCAGTTCAGGAGTCGTTGTGCCCATGCCATTGCTTCTTCCGATGTGGTCGGCAGCAAACGGCGTGAAGAACACGAGGTGCTCTGACTCCTAACCGTGTTAGAAGGAGCTCCATCGCAGTCCCGTGATTGCACGCCACTCCCACTAGCATGCTGGCGTGCATGCTGGTCTCAGACATCCCGAGGATGATGCTCAGGAGATTTTCCATGAGGACGCCTAGACCCAGCAACATCACAACGATTCTCATCACGCGCACCCTAAGAAGGCCGCAATGCGTGCGTCGGTGTGGGTGTATTGCAAAGTGCCCTTCCATCTCTGGAGTTTGTTGCACCGCCTGCTGGCAGCACAACTTCGTCCTTAGACCTAGCGGTGCGAACGACGCCGCTCGCTGGGCTATGATCACCGGAATGTCGCAGAAGCTCTGAACCTCCACTTCCTCCACCCATATCTACATTATCGCATGTCTGTGTAGCTATAGGGACAGCGGACATGGATGGGCTAACCGCCATGAAACCCTTCCTCTTGGGGGCCATGGCGATGATGATGGTGAAGAGACTTGTGCGCTAGTCACCAGATCGGGTCCACGCGACCTTGCTCCCTACCTGGCGCGCCAAAGAAGTCGGGGAAACGACACCTATGGGATTGGAAGGATCCCTTTACGATTCGGCAGGGAAGAAGGATAGCACAGAGAGCAGATCTGATGATTAACACGAGGGATTTTACCCAGGTTCGGGCCAGAAATATGCCTAAAACCCTACTCCTGCTTGGTTGTATTGGATGAGTTATAGCTCAAGCTCTGGGAGCGCTACAGTGCACAGCTGCTACTCATGCAGAATGGGCCCGAGAAGATCCCCCTATAACTGTGCCTTGGGCCTCCTTTTATACTCTCGAAGGGTCACCAACAGTGGCGTACAACACATACATGAGGTGTAAAGTGCTATAGTGTTATCATTCCTAACACTGACGGTGTAAGACAAACACATTTAATGCTCCATCAGGCATCCCTGACCTTCTACAGGACGGGACAGGAGCCCGTCCCATCGGCACCGCTTAGCCTCCTCCATCCTCGGCACCGTGACACGTACCCAGGTGGGATGACACCTAGTCTCTGCGCTGGCAAGATGGCGAGGCTTGCCGGGTGCACTTCTTGCCGGTGCTCTGTAGGCCATCCCGGCAAGATCTTGCTAGGGTCCCAGCCTTCGGTCTTCAGTCCTAATTGTTGGCTTGAATGCTTTCTTGACTTCCTTGTGCTTGCATCCAGCAGTCGCCTGGCGGGCCTTGCCGCTGGTATGACGTTGGTCGCGGAGAGTTTGCGGATCGGACGTCGCCATGGAATCATCATCACGAGTGTCGACCTATAGAGTCAATGACCGCAACTGCCGCTATGGAGGAGAGTACACCATAGTTGTACCACCTCCGGTCTTCTCGCCACCGGCGCATGTCAGATCGATGGACCGTCGCCGTAAAGGCTCCGCTTGCTGTGTCTTATCTTTGTTGGTGAGGCCAACGAGGCTCTGAATGGCAGCTCTCCATTCTTCGAGCTTGTCCGCAGTAGGAGGAAAATTGAGGAGCAGTTGTGCTCGCGCCAGTGCTTCTGCTCGCGTAGGCGGCGACGACAGGTGCGAGGAACATGAAGTGCTCTGACTCCCAACTATGTTGGAAGGAGCTATATCACAGTCTTGCAACCGTAAACCGCTTCTACCAACACGTGGACGTGCATGTTGGTCTTGCACGTCCCGAGGATGATGCTCATGAGATTTTCCATGAGGACGCCTGGACCCATCAACATCACGGCGATGCTCATCATGCGCGCCCTAAGAAGGTCACGGCATGTGCATTGGTGTGGGTGTGTTGGAAGGTGCCCTTCCGTCTCTGGAATTTGCTGCAGCACCTGCTGGCAGCATTGCTCGGTCCTTACATCTAGCAGCGCAAACCATGCCTCTCGCCTGGCTATGATCACCGGAACGTCACGGAAGCTCTGAACCTCTGCCTCATCCACCCGTGTCTACACCGTCGCCTGTTTGTGTAGCTACAAGGACATCGGACGTGGATGGACCAAGCAACATCAAACCCTTCATCTTGGGGGCCATGGCAATGATGATTATGAAGGAACTAGAGCGCTAGTCATCACATCAGGTCCACGCGGCCTTTCCCCCTACCTAGTACGCCAAAGATGTCGGGGAAACGACACCTATGGGATCGGGAGGATGCATTTATGACTTGGTAGGGAAGAAGGCTCGCACAGAGAGCAGATCTGATGATTAACACTCAGGATTTTACCCAGGTTCAGGCCGCAAAGATGCGTAAAACCCTACTCCTGCTTGGTTGTATTGGATGAGTTCTAGCTCAGGTTCTGGGAGCGCTACAGTACACAACTGCTACTCGTCCATAATGGGCCAGAGATGATCACCCTGTAGCTGTGCCTTGGGCCTCCTTTTATACTCTCAAATGGGATCACCAACAGTGGCGTACAACGCATACATGAGGTGTAAAGTGCTATAGTGTTATAGCACCTAACACTCATGGTGTAAGACAAACACATTTAATGCTCCATCAGGCATCCCTGACCTTCTACGGGACGGGACAGGAGCCCATCACATCGGCACTGCTTAGCCTCCTCCATCCTCAACACCTCGACACGTACCCAGGTGGGATGATAACTAGTCTCTATGCTAGCAGGATGGCAAGGCCTTGCCAGGTGCACTTCTTGCCGGGGCCATCCTGGCAAGATCTTGCCGGGGTCCCAACCTTCGGTCTTCGGTCCTGATTTTTGGCTTGAATGCTTTCTTGACTTCCTTGTGCTTGCATCCAGCAGTCGCCTGGCGGGCCTTGCCGCTGGTGGGGCTACAACTGTCCGTGCACAAGTAAGGGGTACTAAAGGACCCAAACTTTAGTACACTAACAGTTATTGATTGCAATAAAAGCAAAAAGTCACTTTCAGTATCAATGGTAATGAGCATACGGTGCACTTTTCGAAGAAGCAATTCCAAGTGAATGGTGTAAATGTTATTGAAAATTCTCCGATACTTATTATTGGAAGCTTTCATCTACCTCTACCTACTACCAAAAAGAAATATGATATACTTATAGTTGGGGATATGCGTATCCCCATTGAGGTAACTTAGTGTTTTACGAAAGTTCTTCTGTTTCATGCTAATCGAAGGTGGTTATTAATAAGACTTGATCAACCTTATTAATGGATCATTTTTTAGAGGTATGAAGTTAATGAATTTAGTAGACACAACTCTTTGTATCCACCTTTTGTTTTCTGGTTTTCTTAGTTAAATAAAATAAAGTGCCATGTTTATCCTGTTTTCTGATTTCTCCGGGCAATAAAAAAATTGACCAAAAAATAAAAGTTCTCATAATTTCCTAAAAATTTAACACGACTTTTTCTGAATATTTCTGAATATTTGGTGCAAATAACATCAGAGGGGACTGCACCTGGTGCCCACAAGACACTAGGGCGCGCAAGCCACCCCAGATGCGCCCTGGTAGGTTGTGGGCCCCACGTGGGTCCCCTCACTTATTCCCTTAGGCCATGTCATCTCCTACCTCGTGTCAAAAATTCATCACAACTCTCTCTCTCTCTCTCGTGTTCTTGCTCATAAACCCATGGATTTCGATCTCTTTGCTCGAAGCTCCATTTCCCAAACTGTTTTAGGGAATTGCTTATTGGTATGTCACTCCCCCATTGCTCCAACTAGTTTTTGATTTAATACTTTCAGAATAATTAGCTACTCTTGGTGTTGTTGCAGATGAGCTTGCATGTTGAATTCTTAGAGTTCGAAGTAGTTTGAATGCTTGATATGGTCTCTATGGATCCTTATTTGTAGTTGCTATCAATGTTATTTAGTTTTGTTAATAAAATTTTGTGTCACAAAATCTTTCAGAAATTGTTCACAAATAAAAATGAAATTCTTCAGGAGTTCTTCGAGGAGAAGATCCTCGGGGGCATCATCAAGTGAAAGCTCTGTACGACAATCCTATGTTGAGCCAAGTGCAAGCTCGATGCGGGATGCCGAAACCAAATCATGCCTTAGTCCGTGTAATACCTTCATGGAAGGTGCATGTATTAAGGAAGAATTTTATCAATATGTTCGCAACGTCGATCTGGCTCCCTTCATCGAAGATAAGTGCACTCAGTACCTCACTCTCACAGAGACATTAACTAAGAAATTTAAATATTTCCCTCGTGAGTCTAGAGTTTCATTTAGTCTCTATAATAGTTCATTCACCATGCTTTTAGAAGCGTTCTATGAAGCATGCAAAATTCCATATTAGGGTTCGCTAGATGAACCAAAAAATCTGAGTATGAGTCATTTTTGAGTAACCTTTGTTACTGTGAAATAAAATAGTGACACAAGGCAGAATAAAAAGCGTCCATTTTCCATCTAGACAATACTTTGCACTCTTTAATGGCAAATGCATTATAGGCAATCAGGATTTTAGCACACTGTGTGCCCATGATTTGAGTCTTATACACACTGCTTTAATAGAAATTAAAAACTACAATTTAAAAGCAATTGTTGCACGGATACTGAATCTCAACACTGTGAACGGTAATTTCTATGGTGGGATTTATGCCTCCCACCTAGCTACGAGGTTGGGAGTGTCCCCTTGGCCTAATGATCCTATATTACCTAACCGGTACTTAGACTTTGATGCCAAGGAACGACATAGATTCCTTAAGGGCACAGTCAATTACTATACTTACAACTTGAGGTTCGATAATGGTCCTATCGTGCCTATCGTATTGCCTGCTCTCGCTCTTTTTGCTTATCACATGAATGGAAGATGCCACGTCCTTAAGAGTGAGGCCCGCACGTCCAATGTGGAGATTGAAGCCACTAGAATGGCTGATGTAGTTGCACCAAGAGCCTCGGTAGGCTATCACTCAGATTATTAGCCAAGCCACGGATGGTGATTACCAAGCTAGGCCAAAAGCCTAAGCTTGGGAGAGCACGTATTTCCACCGACATTATACTCATGCTCACACATTTCATTCTAGTTGTGGTGTTCACACTTTTTCATTGTATTAACCATGCTAGGTTTGTTTTCTTGCTTTCTTCTTGTGTGTTTTTCAAACTTTGAGAAAATCCAAAAATACTTCTTGCTTCTTTTTGGTTTTTCTTTTCAGTTTAGTTAGTTGTAGTATTAAAAGAAAACCCAAAAATATTTCTCATTTCTTCTTCTGCTTGTTGGGAGTTCTCCCGTGTAAATAGTTTTTCTCGTTTTTATTTTTCTTTTTGTCAAGAAAAACTAAAAACTCCAAAAATATTTTAGTGTGTTTCTATGAAATTCTCTTCCTTTTTATTGAGTCATGCCAAGGAGAAGACCGCGATGAAAATGTTGGGTCTTTCTCATATGCTTTACTGTTGATCTAACAAAGAGACCATACCACTTTCGCTTAGCCTCTTGAATAAAATGTTTGCACACTCCAGCTTAGTCCATGGAACTCTTGCACTATTATTATTTTCATATCATTCGATCGTGCAAGTGAAAGGCTATAATGACGATATTTGATGAACTGACCGTGGTAGAGAGAAACGGGTATGAACTCAACTTGTTTTTGTTTTTTGAAATATCTTTAACCTAGTATCCATGATTCAGCATATTATGATCATACATTGTTCAATGGCAATTAGAGATTATAGTTTCTCATGCCATGCTCAAGTAGCTAGGAGTGGATAATGATTTATCTTAGATGTCAACATGCATTAAAATGGTTCTGATGTAGTATGATGATATGGTATCCTCCTCTGAATGTTTCAAGTGGCTTGACTTGGCACATGTTCACACATGTAGTTGAATCAAAACCAACATAGCCTTCATGATATTTATGTTCATCGTGTCCATATCCTACTCATGATAGCATTCAATGTTTATTATTCGTAATGCATGTTTATGACCGTCTTCGCTCTCTAGGTGGCCGCTTCTCAATATATTTGCTATCCTTCACCTGTACTAAGCGGGAATACTCCTTGGGCATCAAAATCCTTAAACTAAAGTTATTCCAAATGGGTCCACTATATCTACCTATATAGTTATTACCTACCATTCCAAGTAAATTTGCATGTACCACCTCTAAAATTTGAAATGAGCATATGTTCTATGTGCCTGGACCGCTGATGGAGCGATAGGGGGTGGTCAATGTCTTCCATGTTAAGAGGGTTATTCTCATGATGGGTGTTTATTTTCTCATCCTTGCACGAGAAGGGCGGTAATAGGTATTCCCAGTCCCGAAATTAAAAGAAATGCAAATAATTAAAGAAAACTCCCTAGGAATGTTGTTGATATGGACGGTACCCATGGATTCGGCTTGCCGTGGAGTGTTTTTTTGTTGGAGGGCAGTAAAACTTTACTTTTACCGATTGGGAACCGCCGCTAATTTGTTTAACATGGAAGATATTGATAGCTCTTGGTCGTAATGTTGACAGGAAGGGTGTACCTTCCAAAATTATACTTATCTCTTAATTAAGCATTGAGCTCAAGCACCTCTACAAATCACTGCTTCCCTCTGCGAAGGGATTATCTATTTTTTTTACATTGAGTCACCACCTTCTCAAATAAGCGCCAGATCTGAGAGCATTATTGTCATCCTCATACATTTTGTATAGTGAATGTTGGATGCATCATGACTGGATCTTTTCTACCATTAATTACAATGTTTAGTCTCGGCTTGAACTTTGGAGGTGCTCTGCATTTATGTTTTGTGGTCTCAGAAAGGGCTAGCAAGATACAACTATTGTTATATTATATCATGATTGGTTTGACAAATGGTTGCACTTGAGATATTTTATTATTGTTCGCTAGTTCCTTGTGACATTGATATGAGTTAATATAATCCTTAAGAGTTATTGTTGACATGGTTAGTCATAATATTTGTTGAAAACCTCGGTGCTACTTTAGCATATGTATGTAAACAAGAACAAAGAGTTCGTAAAAGTTTTTCTTTTTCACTTTTGGTTTGTCAATTGAATTGCCTGAGGACAAGCAATGGTTTAAGAGTGGAGGAGTTGATACGTCTCCATCATATCTACTTTTCCTAATGCTTTTGTTCTTGTTTTGAACTCTAATTTGCATGGTTTGAATGAAACTAAGCCGGACTGATATTGTTTTCAGCAGAACTACCATGGTTTTGTTTTTGTGTAGAAATAAAAGTTATCGGAATGGAACAACACTTTTTGGAGAATTAGTTCAGAATATTAGAGGAATATTGGAGCCAAAAACCACCAAAGAAGGGGCCAAGGTGAGGAACATGAACCAGGGCACGCCAGCCCCCCTGGCACGGCTTGGTGGGTGGTTCTCACCTCGTGCCCCCCACTGACCCTAATTCTAGCGCTATAAATTCCTATTTTCCCAAAAAAGTAAAGGAGGAAGTTTCATCGCGTTTCATGATACAGATCCGCCGCCACCTCCTGTTCTTCATTGGGAGGCCAGATCTGGAGTGCGTTTGGGCTCTAGAGAGGGAATTTTTGGTCTTTGTTATGATCAACCCTCCTTCATCACCAATTCCATGATGCTCTCCACCGGGAGTGAGTAATTCCTTCATAGGCTTGCTGGTCGATAAGGAGTTGGATGAGGTTCATCATGTAATCGAGTTAGTTTTGTTAGGGCTTGATCCCTAGTATCCACTATGTTCCAAGATTGATGTTGCTATGGCTTTGCCATGCTTAATGCTTGTCACTAGGGCCCGAGTGCCATGATTTCAGATCTGAACCGTTTATGTTATCACCATTATATCTATGTTCTTGATCCGATCTTGCCTAGTCATATCCACATGTTACGTGTTATGATCCGTAAACCCCATAGTGACAATATTTGGGTTAGTTTCCACTGATGACCGTAGTTTGAGGACTTCATGTATTCACCATGTGTTAATGCTTTGTTCTGGTTCTCTATTAAAAGGATGCCTTAATATACCTTAGTTTCCTTATGGATCCCGCTACCAATGGAGGGTAGGACAAAAGGTCTTAGGCAAGTTCTTTTCCATAAGCACGTATAACTATTTACAGAATACATGCCTACGTTACATTGACGAACTGGAGCTAGTTCTGTGTTGCCCTATGTTATGATTGCTAGATGATGAATATCATCCAACAAATACACCGTTCCAGTGCGTACGATTTTTCCTCTTATTTCTTTGGCTAAGTTACTACTACTACAGTTACTATTGCACTTGGTACAAAATTATTACTGCCACTATTTCCACTACTCTTAGTGTTACTACTGCTATCAAACTATCATATTACGGTGCTACTGATCACTTTGCTGCAGATATTTATCTCCAGGTGTGTTTGAATGGACAACTCAACTGCTAATACTCTCAAATATTCTTTGCCCCCCTTGTGTCGAATCTATAAAGTTGGGTTGAATACTCTACCCTCGAAAACTGTTGCGATCCGTTATACTTGTGGGTGTCACTTATTCACCCCCTCTAGTCAACCATATCAATCCTTACAATTGGTATCAGAGCTATGTCTCTTTTAAGGCTTAACGGTCTAAAGAGTATGGCCGATGATGGGATTAATGAGGGTGAAAACTCCACGGACGGTGCGAGACTGTAGTCACCGACGGTGATTTTGAATGAGGCCATGGCCTCCCAAATCTTTAATGGTTGACAAGGTCAAGGACACATTAAATAAATTCCTTGAGAGCTTCAAACCTCCTATCGCTCCTATTGAAATGGTTTGCTGAATCTCCTTAGAAATGGATGTCAACTCCACCAAGGAGTTGGCTAGTTCCTTGAACGCTAAGTCACCTCAGGGTAAGAACCGGACGGGCACGCATGCCATGGTTCCCCTCCCCAAACCTATGGTAGACCCTATCCCCTCACCTCATATCAACTCTCATGGGCATCCACCCAAACTTGATTTGTCTAATTTTCCTAATTGGGTTTTTCGTATCAAGTCCCATTTTAATCACAGCTCAACAAAACTTTGGAGGGTAATCGAGCAGGGCTTCTACCCTCATGATCCAAGAAACATGACGCCAAGAGAAGAAGTGGACAACCAACTTAATGCATCCACATTGTTTATTCTTAAAGTCGCCATGCCACCAGAAGAGCTTCCTCACTTGTGCCCTTCACCATTGCCAAAGATGCTTGGGAGCACATCAACACATTGTACAAAGTAAGCTCGAGCATTCAACGCCCCAACTTTGATGTTGTGCTTGATGAAGTGATAAATGAAATTAAGATCTCCATGAGCTTTACTGGAGATAGACTACTCTTGACATCTCACTCCAAGATCTTGGGAGCAAGGACACATATGAGAATTGGGTCAAGTGCAAGTTACTCAAGGCCATCATGCCATTCAACAAAGTCACGTCCTCACTAATCCTTCAATGGCTGGACTTCCACACCATGACCGGAAGAGAAGGATTGATTGAGTTCGTGACAATGAACATCTTGAACTAGACCGTTGACAATGCTCAAGCTCGTGTTACACGATCAAAGAAGCCCAACCTAGCTTTGAAGGACAAGGCAATACTGGAAGAGGAATAAGAAGAGAGTTGGCCCCAAGACACCAAATATGCTTACCACGAGCACATGGATCTTGCGTCAAGGCAATTTTGGGGAAACAAAAGGAACTCTAATCCCAACTTCTCCAAGAACAACTCAAGTGGCGCCAAGGGCAATCAACATGTGAGAATGTGCTACAATTGTGGCAGCGTGAGTCACTTCGTTGTGGATTGTCCTAATGAGAAGAGGGAAGACAATGGTGGCAAGCTAATCTAAAAATACGAGGCCAAGTCCTTGTGATGCGCCCATTTTCATCATACGCTAATCATACATGCAAATGCAAATGATCAAGATTAGGGACTCACGGGATGATACCACAACACAACTAGACACACAAATTACAGTCTCACAAGCTTCATATTGCAAATCAAGGGCCTCAAGGGCTCAAATACACAAGCTCGAATGCAAACGAGTCAGCAGAAGCAATTAATATATGAGTGCAGAGATAAGTAAAGAAGTTTGCCGTAAGATGGAAAGCACAAACATAAGCAACGGATCCAAAAGGCAAGGCCTCCTGCCTAGGAGCCTCCTATCCTACTGCTTGTCAGGGACGGCCTCCATGTAGGAGCAGGCTCCATCGGTGTAGTAGTAATCGTCGGCTGGAGTAATTGTCTCCTGGGTTTAGTCATCTGAATCCAGTAATTGTATCGAGGAAACAAAGGGGAAACAAAGAAGCTGTGAGTACTCATCCAAAGAACTTGCACGACTTACATCAGATCAATGCTAAGCATGCAACATTATCAAGGGAATGAGACTATATCTTTGGACTAAGTACATAAATGCCAAAATAGAGGGGGAAAGCCTAGCCTATCGAATACTAGCATCTTCAGTATCTTGTAGCATTATAAGAGTGTAGGTTAGTATTTTATTAGTAGCAAGTTATTTAAGTAACGCCTAGAGATTCTTCCTCGACTCCCAGCGAGAAAGAAATCATAGAGCCAACAATTTATTTCAAGTCACCATTCGAGTTGTATTAGATGGGGATATAACTACGAGCATCCGTTACCATGGACATGTCTATTTGAATATATATACTTCCATGCAGGGGTGCACCAACTTTCCCAACACGCTCGATTAACTCTGGTCAGACACAATTTCCTCGTCATGCCCAATTCAATTGAACGACACGCCGTAGTCCTACCTAGGCTCAACATAGAGGCCACACACCAGTTTACATCCTAATCGCAAGGGGTCATGGGGCAATTTCGCTTCACAATCTTGCGTGTTACATGGACGACCGGTGTTCGTCCTCGCACCTTGTAATACAAAGACGCTGCTTACGCGGGCCACCCAGGCGCGTGCCGCTCAACTGTGACATCTAAAGAGCTTTCGGGTGAATGTACAATGTAGAGTGTCCATACTGATTCCCACGTGGTGGTTAGTGTGAAACAGGCCAGAGGCCTTCTCATATCACGTATCCAAATCTCATATCACATACCTCGATGGATCCCACCCAATGTAATCATCAAGTTGACCATAGAGGAGTCATCCTCGATGGTTCATGCTTGACGAGTTGCATGACAGAGTCGTTGTCGGGAGTGGCGAAGGAGGAATCACCCTCCGAGATCCACGACTGACTAGCTACACTATAGAGTTATCATCATGAGTACGTTACGAGGTATGAACCTCGGTACAAGATAGTAGCTCTTCAGAGACGTACAACTAGGGTGTGTGAGGTGAATGTGACGGGCATGGCTTGTCGATCCGGTTGATCGGGTCTTGGAGTCGTTGATGATGAAGTAGGGGCAACAGGGACAAAGTGGGGTCACTAAGGATCACTAATCAACCTATACAAATAATTTAATATGTAGTAAGGTACAATAGTAGTTTAACAAAAATAGGCTATGCATCAGAATAGGAGTTATCTACAACAGTAGCAAAATCTAATGCAAGCATGAGAGGGAAAGAAATGGGCGATATCAGAATGATCAGGGGGTGCTTGCCTTGATACTCTGCTGCAAGTGGTTAGACGTCAAAGGCGTAGTCGTACCGACAGCAACGTCAGTCTCGGTGTCTATGCTACTTCTCGAGCATGCATTGGTTTCCCGTGAAGAGGAACGATTTGATGCAGCAAAGTAGATAAGCGTCGTGGGAACGAGCCTCACAATAGAAGGTAGGGGTACGAAAGGAGAGGGCAGAGTCCTAGCTACGACGAGGGTGTACACACAGATGTATGAGTTCAGGCCCCTCTCATGGAGGTAACAGCCCTACATCTCAGTGCTCGGGAGCTTTGTCGTGTGGAATGTTGGGATAGCAGTGGTTGTGAACCCTTGTGCGAGAGGGGAGGGGCGGCTTATATAGAGTTTGATGTCCCTCATAATTGCCCGACATCAAAGGGTCTGATCTTGGGTTTAAAGACTACCGTTACTGGTAACGTACATAATAAAAGCTACTAATGACGTGAAACCTAATGCCTGCCCGTCGGACTCCTGGAGGTGGCTTCTGGTCTTCTGGCGTCGAGTGAAAATGACGTCTCCCAAGTGATAGTCGACCGTTGAGTAAAGGAAGAGGTCTCCAAGTGGATTGCCTATCGAGTGAATTGAACGCCACCGGGAATCCAGCTGGAATCTTGTTTGTGATGTTCAAGTCCTCCAATGTCATGCCCCTAGGTAGGAGGGTCTAGGTCAGGCCTAGGACCCTACCCTAGGTACATATCCTCGTCATTAGCCCCCGAATGGATCGAGGTTCAAGTGGTGAATGGGTATATCGATGCCATTTCAACATAAGGTATCAAATCTTCCGAATGGTATTCGGGACTTCAACAAAACTTGTGTCGACTGAACACTTTGTCATTCGCCCGGATCTATTCAGCCTTGAAAATGCCCGAGTGAATGTTCCATGTCCATTTTGTTCCGAATGACCCAAAGGAATCTTCAGAGGTAGCGGGTCGATCTGTCAGACCTGGATTTTGCGGGATACGGAAATTTGGGAAGCGCGCGCGTGCGATGATGATGCCACGATCAGAGAAAGTGGGGGCATGACGCCTCGGTCCTCGCGCCAGTCATTTCGCCACGTAGCGGACGCAGACTGCGGTTGGCGTGTGCGGTGATCTCGCGGGCCCACTAGTCAGCGAGGTACTCGGGAAGATATAAATTTTGAAGCACCGCGGGTTGCATAGTACTTTTCCCCAAACTTCCTCTCTTCCTCTGCCTCCCCTATCTCTAGCGCAACATCCTGTTCTGCTCCAATGAGAGCGGCCGCCGTGATGATGAAGGGCGTCATGGAGAAACTGGAGCGCGCCAAGAAGGGGGCGTCGAAGAGCAAGGGCAAGAAGCCCTCGACTGCTCGGTTCACTGCGCCGACGGGATGGATGCAGGAGGACTTTCTCCCCTCTGTTGTCCCTCGTGAGGATATGGAGGGCTTGGTCGCCGACGGGCTTGTGGCGGACGGCACCTGGAGGTTGCCAGAGGGAGAGCGCGAGCCGGAGCCACGCAACGGGGAGTGAGTTCTCCTCCTCTCCCATGTCGAAAGAGGTTTTTCTTTGCCTCCCCACCCCTTCATTAGGGGTTTTCTGAACTTCTTTGGTGCTCAACTCTGCCACTTCCCACCGAATGTGATTTCCTATCTGTCTACCTTTATTACCTTGTGCGAGTGTTTTCTGGGCTGTCCTCCTCATTGGGGGTTGTTGAAGCACATCTTTATAGTCAGATCCGAGACTGTGAAGAAAGCTCTCCCTCTCGATGGAAAGACTCATGTGCTTCAGTTATGTGGGCGTTTAGGACTTCAGAAAAGATCTCGTAGTTCTTTCCCTGCGATGACTTTTCCTGAATCTGTTAAAGGCTGGCAGTCGACTTGGTTCTATTGCAAAGATGTTGCATGTCCCAACATGTCGACTGGACTTCCCCCCTACACAACTAACCGTCCAGCTGTCCCCAAGTCTCTGATGGTGACCGAAGAGGAACATGTCCCAGTGTGAATCTTGGTTGAAGCTGTGGTGCAACTGATTCGAGGTGGAGTGACTGGCATGGATCTGTTAGAGACGTTCCTCATTCGACGTATTCAGCCGCTCCAAGCCAGGGATCACACCATGTGGCAATACGCAGGCCCTGAAGACTTGACTAGGACACACCCAGAAGAGGTTCCGTAAAAAACTATCGAGCAATGGCTTTGCAGTATTACCAGAGCGTGTGACAACCCTTTGGGAGCCAAGAGGATCCGGCCTTACTCGGCTGAAAACCCGCCGAAGAATTTGGTAAGTTGCGCTGTGTCGAGTGACGTACTTCTACCGTCGAGTGATAGATTGATATATGAACTAACTTCTTTGTTTGAATCATGCAGGAGTGGACGAACATGCACTCACCTGTTCCAAATGGGAACCAAACTGAAGATGGCATGGTGAGCGAGGGTGGTAGTGTGGACGATGACAGTTCAGAAGACTCCGAAGACGAGTACGAAAACTCGGACGAAAACGAGCCAGAAGTCGAGTCACCTCCTTGCTCTGAACACCGCTCCATGTCTGGCCAAGTCCCTACGGCTATTGAGGACAATGCTCTGGGCCCAAGCGAGAAGAACCCGAAGCGGAGCCGCCCCTCGACTGTTGAGTCAAGTGAACGATCAGCGAAGGAACCCAAACTGACCGTGGCCAAACCTCACAAAGCCTTGCCTCGCATGAAGATGGTTGTGCCAGTCGTCTCCACGTCAGTGTTTACTTTTGAATTCTCACTGTCGATTGTGATTTGAAATCCTTGTTGTCTAAATGTTATTCTCACATGATGGAGGGGATGCCATGGATGTAGACACTGCCGATGCAGCCACTTCTCACAGAGGTAATCAACTCTTTAGTTCTGCTTCTTCAATATGATTTGTCGATCGACAAAGTTAATTCTATCAATTGATAATTGCAGAAATCATCCAACTGGAAGATGATGAAGAACACCCTGGGGTTACGAGAGGTGGAGGCGAGACTTTAAGCGCCCCGCGCATATGCATTCGAAGAACTTCATCTGCACAAACGCCTCAGTGGTCAAGCGCGGAGTCCTCCCAAGGGATGAGTGAGTCGACACGGATCATAGCTGACCCAGCAGTGCCTCGGGCGAGTGCCCCTCCAGCTGTTTCTATCATCATGACGTCAACTCCAACCGGTCCTGCCCAGACTACCTCGACTACTCACATCATTACGCCGCTCGCGCCGATGACCGCTTTTCCTCTGCATACTGTTCCGGAAGATCAGACCGGAGCTGCAAAGAAGGCCATGATCCAGGCGGAGGAGATGATGCTACGCACCAAGGAGGCGTACAAGGCCAGCAAGTTGGCTTATGATGCCAGCACAGCGCTTCGCACGAATGTCCGAGTAGGTTTGATTGTACGTACATTTGCGATTGAATTCCTTTCTTCTTTGACTGGACACCCACTGGGTGGTAATTTTCCACTCACTCCACTCAAATAGATCAGGTCTTAGTCGAGTAGGTTTTGGGTCAGTGGGGGCACGCTAAGTGCACCCACTGGGTGTAGTCCCCGAGACCGCTGTCGAGTGCTTGCCTCGGTAGGGCTCTTAGAGTCTGCCGTATACAGGATACGTTTGCCCTTAACGGCGCTACTCCGCAGCTACTTTGTAGGTTTCATGGATATCAATGATAAACCATGATATGACTCTACATAAGGATAGACTGCACTTCACGGAGTGTAGGGGGTACGTCACTCGACAGATCAAGTGATGGATGTTCCATCAATGGATAATTTCTGCCACTTGACATGTCGAGAGTTGGCAGATCTAGTGGGGGCACGTTAAGTGCACCCACTAGGCGTAGTCCTCGAGAATGCTATCGTGTGCTTGCACCGACAGGGGTCTTAGAGTTTGTCGTATGCAGGATACGTTTGCCTTTTGCCTCACCACTCCGAGGCTACCGTGTAGGTTTCATGGATATCATTGATCAACCATGATATGACGCTACATAAGGATAGACTACACTTCACTGAGTGGGGGGGGCACGTTACTCAAAAGATCGAGTGACGGAAGTTTGATAGGGCAGACCTTGTTAACTGTTTATAACCAGTGGGGCACTCTAAGTGCACCCACTCGGTGTAGTCCCCGAGGCTACTGTTAATCGCAGACGATAAACAGTTGTCTTGAAAACTTGGAATCGGAATTTCTGTCATACGCGTAGTACGAGCGCCACTCAATATGTCGAGTGTATAGATATTTTTTTGACCGTCCTGCACCGAAGACACTGCTTCAAACGTGTCGAACCGGGCTGACGGAACACTCGACAGATCGAGTGTTAACCGTTCCAGTGGGGGCACTCTGAGTGCACCCACTAGGTGTAGTCCCCAAGACCACCGTCGAGTGCTTGCACTGGCGAGAGTCTGATAGAGACTATCTTGAACTCGTTAACGGTACGCGGAGTACCTGAGCCAATCGACATGTCGAGTGTACTTTTGGTTGAATTGACTTTCCTCTGGACGTAGGTTTCATGGACATCATTGATCAACCATAATATGACGCTGTTCCAGGATAGAGGGGAGGGATGATGCGCACCACCCCATCGACCATTTTTGGTCTTCTACACTTTCGTGCTGATATTTTTTGTCGATTGACTTTCTTTGTTCATTTCAGAGAGCTTGTGAACTTGGAATGCAGTACAAGGATCTTGAGGATGAAAAGAACCGGTTGTGCGTGGACTTGGATACCTCCAACAATGCTTTGGAGAGGGTGCGCGCTGAGCTGAAAACTCTGGGAGGTAACTTTCTTTGACCCACTGCATTCTCATCTTCACTTTCCATGCTTTTAACCAAGTGCTTTCACTCGAGTAGACGTACGCAATGAAAACTGTCGACTCCAAGCGCGACTCAACAATGTTGTTTCTTTAGATTCCATGAAGAAGGCGCTGGAGAACAAGGACAAAGCGATCGCTGACGCCCACCGTGTGGCGAAGGAGAAGACTGTAGCTGCTGACAAGAGACTGGCTGCTGCGAAGAGGATGGAGGAAGAAAACTCAAAGCTGAAGCAAGAGTGTGTGGACCTCATCAAGAAGACTGAGAAATTAACCAAGAGGAGCAACGGCCTGGAGAGGCACTTGGGAGAGTTCTCGAGGAAGATGTATATTCTACTCGACGGTGAGTTTTTCTGTCGACTGAACATGTTCAGGCTCAACTTCAGACTTCAGGGTGTCCAAGTGTATGTCCTGCGATTGAAAACTCCAATGGAGAGGATCGACAAGGAGCTATGGCATGAAGACACTCTTCAGCTGGACCTCACATCTGTGATGGCACGCCTGAACGACCTCCCCAGTCGAGTGCAATCCTGGAAGAAATCTGCTGCTCGCTGCGGTGCTCACGTGGTGCTCTCTCTTGTGAGGGTCCATTGTAAGGAGGTGAGGGAAGACAAGCTGAAGGAGCTCCGAGTGTTTAACACGAAGAAACTCTAGTTTCAAGAGTTCATGGAGACCTTCATTAACGCAACCACCAGGATCGCAGACGGCATCGACTTGGACACTTTCGTCGAGCCAGCAAGCCCGTCGGGCGCTTAAAAACTTGATCTTTGGAAGAAAAAACTTTATTTGCCTCGATATGCTGAGTGAAACTGTATCATCTTAAAACTTCATTCAGGCCTTAGGCCTGAGCATCTTTGCTTTCTCGCAAAACTTTTATCTCTGATTAAACCTTTGGATTTATCCATATTTGGCTTTCAATCGTTTGTTCGACTGAGTTTGTTTTTAGGCTGAGGGGAAAACATGTTCGCAGCTAAGCCCCCGAGTGTGAGCATTGCTCAACACTCGGAATATTTTTGACCCTAGGCGAGGATTCATTTGCGTCTAGGGCATCGAGTGGATGGAATACTATCAACCCGATAGGGTTTTTAACTTAGGCGAAAGCATGTTCGCAGCTAAGCCCCCTGAGTGTGAGGATTGCTGGACACTCGGGATATTTTTGAACCTAAGCGAAGACTGATTTGCAAATAGATTGTCGAGTGAATGGACTGCTATCCACGCAACAAGGTTTTTAACTTTGGCGAAAGCATGTTCGCAGCTAAGCCCCAGAGTGCGAGGATTGCTCGACACTCGGAGTAGTTTTGAACCTAAGCGAAGACTGATTCGCAAACAGGTCATCGAGTGAATTGACTGCTATCCACCCGACATGTTTTTTTAACTTAGGCGAAAGCATTTCGCAGCTAAGCCCCCGAGTGTTAGGATTGCTTGACACTCGAAGTAGTTTTAAACCTAAGCGAACACTGATTCGCAAATAGGTTGTCGAGTGGATGGACTGCTATCCACCCGACAGGGATTTTAACGTAGGTGAAAGCATGTTCGTAGCTAAGACCCCGAGTGTGAGGATTGCTCGACACTTTAAGTATCCCCAATAGTGAAACTGTACGATCGAAATCGACAATATATATATTGCAGGAGTTTGATTTGCATAGATGAAGTATTCTTATTACATTAGAAGACTCTTCTGTCTCTAAGTATAAAAGCATCAAAGCAGATCTGCGTTCCAGGCTCGTGGCTCGTCCATCCGCTTCATGAGATTATATAGGTGATAAGCTCCGTTGTTCAGCACCTTGGTGATGACGAAAGGACCTTGCCATGCAGGAGCAAGCTTATGAGGTCGCTGTTGATTCACTCGGAGCACCAAATCTCCCTCATGAAACGATCGACTCTTGACATTCTTTGCATGGAAACGCCATAGATCCTGCTGATAGGCTGTAGTCCGGATCAAAGCCATCTCTCGTTCTTCCTCCAGGAGATCTACACCGTCACTCGGCAATACAACTTCGACACCATAGACCAGGAAAAATGGAGTCCGTCCAGTCGACCGATTTGGCGTAGTTCTCAGGCCCCATAACACAGACGGCAACTCAGTTACCCAGGCACCAGCGGCATGATCTAGATCGTGCATGAGACGAGGCTTCAGACCTTGCAGGATGAGGCCATTGGCTCACTCGACTTGCCCATTGGTTTGAAGATGTGCAACACATGCATAATCCACTCGAGTTCCCTGAGAGGTGCAGAAGTTTCTGAACTCTTCTGAGTAAAAGTTGGTGTTGTTATGTGTGATAATGCTGTGAGGAATGTCGTACCAAAAAATTATTTCTCTCATGAATGTGACTGTCGTGCGAGAGTTCAATTTCTTGATGGGCTTGGCTTCTATCCACTTTGTAAACTTGTCGACTGCAACCAGCAAATGAGTGAAACCTCCTTTTCCTGTCCGAAAGGGACCAACCATGTGAGTACAAGGCGAGGGGAATCGTCTTCAGAGCAGGGGCCAGTTTATGTGACAAGTTTGCATAGAACTAGCATCCATCACAATGATCAACAATGTCTTTGGCCATCTCATTAGCTCGTGGCCAGAAGAAATCAGCTCGGTATGCTTTAGCGACGATTGTCCTTGAGGACGCATGATGGCCGCAAGTTCCTGAGTGGATCTCATCTAGAATCATTCAACCTTCTTCGGGGGGATGCAACGCTGCGTCACACCAGTCGCGCTTTCTCTGAACAGCCGATCTCCCATCACAGTAAAGGCCTTGGACGTGCGCACAATCTGTCGAGCCTCTATTTCATCCTCAAGGAGTTCTTGTCAGAGGATATATGTAATGTAAGGTACTTTCCAATCAGGAACGACAACCAGAATTTCCGTGACCAAATTGATCGCTGCAGGAACATCGACTTCACTCAGATCAGTGGAGCTCATAGCTTGCGGGGGCTCTTCGGTGAAAGGATCTTCTTGCATCGAAGGAGTGTGTAAGTGCTCTAAGAACACATCACTGCGAATGGGCCGTCGAGTGGACCCAATCTTTGCTAGTTTGTCGGCTGCCCGATTCTTCAGCCGGGGAACATGATGAAGTTCCAGGCCTTCGAATTTCTTCTCCAAATTTGTGACAGCATTGCAGTACCCAGTCATAGCGGGGTTTTGAACATCCCACTCTTTCATCACTTGATTCACCACCAAATCTGAGTTGCCATAAACCATCAGGCGCTTGACGCCGAGTGAGATAGCCATGCGCAACCCATACAAAAGTGTTTCATATTCTGCCTCATTTTTGGAGGAATCGAAGTGAATTTGCAAGACATAGCTGAGCTTGTCGCCCTTGGGAGATATCAAAACAACACCAGCACCAGACCCATTCAACATTTTAGGATCGTCGAAGAACATGGTCCAATGTGCTGCGTGAACTTGGATCGACTGTTGCTGTTCATCCACTCGGACATAAAATCTGCCAATGCCTAGGACTTGATTGCTTTCTTGGCTTCAAACTTAATGTCAAAATGTCCGAGTTCGATTGCCCACTTTGCCACTCGGCCAGATGCGTCTTGATTGTTGAAAATATCGAACAATGGAGCATCACTGACGATTGAAATCGAGTGGTCTTGAAAATAATGCGCCACCTTCTTCGCTGATAGGTAAATACCATAAACCAGCTTCCTATAGTGTGGATATCTTTACTTTGAGGGGGACAGAACTTCAGAGACATAATAAACTGGCCATTGGACTTTGTAAGCTTTACCCTCCTCCTCTCGCTCAACAGTTAGCACCGTACTGACGACCTGATTAGTGGCAGCGATGTACAGGAGCAATGGTTCTTTGCAGCATGGAGCGGCAAGCACCAGCTGGGTGGAGAGTAGGGCTTTGAGCTCAACAAACGCTGCCACGGCTTCTGGAGTCCACTCGAATGTATCAGACTTCTTCATCAATTGGTACAGAGGTAACGCCTTCGCACCGAGATGAGAAATGAATCGACTCAATGCTGCCAGGCAACCTGTGAGTTTCTGAACATCGTTCACTCGCACGGGGGTCTTCACCCGGGTAATGGCGCTGATTTTCTCAGGCTTGCCGTTGATCCCTCGTTCGGAAATGAGAAAACCGAGTAACTTGCCTCTAGGGACGCCAAAAGTACACTTGGCTAGATTCAGCTTTATGTCGTATCTCCTCAGATTGGCGAATGTTTCAGCCAAGTCCGCTAGCAGGTCGGAACCTTTGTGGGACTTGACCACTATATCATCTATGTACGCCTCGACATTCCGAGGGATCTGGTCGAGTAAACACTTCTGAATCATGCACATAAAAGTAGCACCGACATTTTTCAGACCGAACGGCATAGTGATGTAGCAAAAACACCCGAATGGGGTGATGAAGGCTGTCTTTATTTCATCTGGGCCCTACAGACAGATCTGATGGTACCCATAGTAAGCATCTAGAAACGATAAGCACTCGCATCCAGCAGGCGAGTCAACAATCTGATCTATGCGGGGGAGCGGAAAATGATCCTTCGGGTAGACTCGGTTGAGATGTTTGAAGTCAATGCACATGTGCACCGACTTATCCTTTTTGGGCACCATCACGACATTCGAGAGCCATTCAGAGTGGTAAATCTCCCGAATGAACTTGTCTTGCAAGAGACGGGCCACTTCTTTGCCGATTGCTTTGCGCTTCTCCGCCGCCGATCGACACAAATGCTCCCTGACGGGCTTAGCTTTCGGATCAACTCTTAGAGGGTGCTCAGCCAGTCCCCTCGGAACCCCTGGCATGTCAACAGGCTTCCATGCAAAGATATCCCAGTTCTCACGGAGGAACTGGATGAGCTCAGCTTCCTATTTGCTATCGAGTGTTGATGATATATTTTTCGGGGCAGCAGTTGGATCCGTTGGGTGGATGTGCACTTTCTTTACTTCCCCTGCCGACTGAAACACTGACTCAGAATTGGGCTTCTTTGCGTGGAGCAAATCAATAGGGTCGGCGCTCTTCTTGTACTCCTCCAGCTCGACCATGGCCATCTAATGATTTGCGATCTTGGAGCCTTGCTGGAGGCATTCTTCAGCTCGCTGTCGATTGCCAGTGACCGTGATCACACCCTTAGGGCCCGACATATTCAACTTGAGATACACATAATATGGTCGGGCCATGAAACGTGCATACGCGGGTCGACCCGAAATGGCATGATAGGCACTCTAGAAATCCACGACTTCAAACGTCAACTTTTCCTTTCAAATTTTTTTATTGTTCCCAAACGTCATGTCCAACGCAATCTGGCCGAGTGACTTGGCCTTCTTCCCTGGGATGACTCCGTGAAATTGCATGTTGCTTTCACTCAGTCGGGACATCGGACTGCCATCCCTTTCAGGGTATCCGCATAGAGGATGTTCAGACTGCTGCCACTGTCCATGAGGACCTTTATGAGTTGAGTGCCCCCCACCACTGGATCAACTACCAGAGCCTGTCGACCAGGAGTGGCCACATGAGCAGGATGGTCTGTTTGGTTGAATGTGATAGCAGGTACAGCCATGCTGACTTCCTTGTTGATGACCTTTAGTCGACTCTTGCTCTCGACATCAGCGAAAATGACAAGTGTAGCAGTGATATCTGGGAATGTTTCTTTATATTCATCCTCCTCCTTTTCAGGAGTCTTGTCACTCGGCGGAGTCTCTTTAAACTGTTGAATGAGTGTTCGAC
This sequence comes from Hordeum marinum, assembly GCA_022496015.1. Taxonomy (NCBI): domain Eukaryota; kingdom Viridiplantae; phylum Streptophyta; class Magnoliopsida; order Poales; family Poaceae; genus Hordeum; species Hordeum marinum. Next base: position 325,700,864 of record CM039677.1, read on the forward strand.
ACTGCCGAGTGGTGTGCTTGGGCAGAATCACATTGCCCTCCTCATCTTTCCTCTTGTGAATTACACACGGCTGATCCATAATATCAGTCCCTGACTGATTTTTTCCTTTCTTGGGGGCATACTATGCTTTAGCCTTCCCCTTATTCATTGCTTGGGTCGCCAGTGTGGCTGCTTCTACTTGAACCGAAACCTCAGCTTTTCGCTTCTGTTTCCGATTGGAGTTGCCGCCATTGTCACTCACGACTACTTTTCCTTTGCTTCTACAGAGGCGGTCTTCTTCCTCGCCATTGGCATACCGAGTGGCGATTTCCATCACCTTGCCGAGTGAAATATCACCTGTTCAACCGAACTTCAGATAGAGCTCTCTGTATCTCACACCGGCCTTGAAAGCACACACAACCTGGTGTTCTGACACATTCTCCACTTTATGATGCAGAGTGGACCACTGCTGAATATAATCTCTCAAAGTCACATTGGGCTTCTGGACACAATGCTGCAAGTCGACCAGACCTGCAAGTTGCTTGCAAGTGCCCTCGAAGGTTCAGATAAACACTCGGGCAAGATCCTCCCAGCAATATATACTGGAGGAAGCCAAGCGATTCATCCAAGCACGAGCTGAACCATCTAACATCAAGGACAGGTGCTTCATTGTGACATTGTCATTGCCGCCACCAATCTGTACAGCCACTCGGTAATCATCTAACCAAGTCTCTAGCTTGGACTCTCCAGAAAATTTTCCGATCCCAGCCGCCAACCCGAAGTTGGGGGGAATCTCTGTAGAATGGATGGCTCTTCTTAAACACTTAGGACCAGAAATCACGGCCGAGCTACCACTTGGAAAGTCTCTTTCTTGGCCTTCTCTGTGGGCTCTGCCCCTATCGATCCTCTTCTGGGTGAGGAGATCCCGAGCATCAAACTCCGCATTCGGTTCATCACCGAACGAGCGCCTTTCGTCCGGGTGCCGGGGCACGCGCGGACCGCCCTGTGGAGGAGCGGGCACTCGACGGTGGTCCTCGCGGTGAAACTGATCTCTGACATGATCCTCACGAAAGCCTCCACCCCTACGACACAGGGGCGATCCAGGGTTGTGTGCCAACTAAACGGTTTCCGCTCTAGGAGAATTGTTGTGTATCCTATTGCGGGACTGTGAAACAACGGAATTCCGACGTTGCGCTGCATCTAACAGTGCTCTGATCTGCATCAACCCTCTTCCATCTTCTGACCACGACAGCTGAATGGAATCTGCTATCCTAGCGGTAGCTGCTACATTTAGCACAGGGGTACGATATACCTCAGCGTCATTGCAGGATCCAGTCGGGAACATCTATCGCTGTCACCGACTGGTAACCGGTGGGCGTTGGCGAGCGCGCTCGTCGAGTTCCCGCTGGAGCTCTTCCAGGTGAATACACGTGGCCTCCAAGGCCTGAGCCTCAGCGGTCGTACTAACGATGGGAGTATGAAGAACTTCACCATCGCGACGGGGATGATCACTCGACGCACCGCCAGCATCGCGCTTGCCGTGGCCAAAGCCTGGCGGCGGGCTTTGATGAGAGCCCACCATAAGGACCTCCGTTGCTGGATCGAAGCTCTCGCACTCGGAAGGGATATGTGATGGATCGGAATCCGACTCAAACACGCCATGAAGAGACTCGGCAGGCTCAAGTGCTGCGATCTGAGGAGAAGAAGTTTGATGCGCCACTACATGCTTGACCAGTGCTGGAGTCGTGAGCTGATGGACCGCTTGCACCTGCGAACAACAAGGGGAGAAGATGCATAGGGAGTCGACGGCTGACGCAGCAACACACCATAGGAACTCATGCGGAAGTGCATGGCCCCACGGACTAGGAGCTCCTCGACATCGAGAGGCACTTCTTGAAGCTATGCCGTATCGTCGACGATGAAGTTGAGCGCTCCGAAACGGATCTCGTGGCCCAGAGCGAAAACACCGCCGGAAGACATGTCGAAGGATGAAAAATGCAACCTCGCCAGAAGTCACTTAGACGCTTGCCCCACGGTGGGTGCCAACTGTCATGGGAACGAGCCTGACAGTAGAAGTTAGGGGTACGAAAGGAGAGGGCAGAGTCCTAGCTACGGCGAGGGTGTACACACGGATGTATGAGTTCAGGCCCCTCTCTTGGAGGTAACAACCCTACGTCTCAGTGCTCGGGAGCTTTGTCATGTGGAATGTTCAGATTACAGTGGTTGTGAACCCTTGTGCCAGAGGGGAGGGGCGGCTTATATAGAGTTCGCTGCCCCTCATAATTTCCCGACATCTAAGGGTCCGATCGTGGGTTTAAAGACTACCGTTACTAGTAACGTACATAATAAAAGCTACTAATGACGTGAAACCTAATGCCTGCGCGTTGGCCTACTGGAGGTGGCTTCTGGTCTTCTTGCATCAAGTGAAAACGGGGTCTCCCGAGTGACAGTCCACCGTCGAGTGAAGGAAGAAGTCTCCAAGTGGATTGCCTGTCGAGTGACTTCAGCGCCACCGGGAATCCAGTCGGAATCTTGTTTGTGATCTTCAAGTCCTCCAATGTCATGCACTTAGGTAGGGGGGTCTAGGTCAGGCCTAGGACCCTACCCTAGGTACATATCCTCGTCAATAAGTATTTCCCTCAGTTTTTGGGAACCAAGGTATCAATCCAGTAGGAGATACAAGCGAATCACCAATAGATGAACCTACACAAAGAATCAAACTCTTGCACCCAACGCTATAAAGGGGTTGTCAATCCCTTCAAGGTTACTTGCAAGGTTGAGATCTAATAAAGATAGATATAATAGGATGCTTGAACGCAAACTAAAACTAAAAGTAAAAATAATGCAGCAAGTATTTTTGGTTTTAGATCTAAAAATATAATATGGAAAATAGACCCGGGGGCCATAGGTTTCACTAGATGGCTTCTCTCATGATGGAAAGTATTACAGTGGGTGAACAAATTACTGTCGAGCAATTGGTAGAAAAGCGAATAATTAGCAATGATTATGCATATAGGCATCACGTCCGTGTCAAGTAGACCGAAACGATTCTACATATACTACTATTACTCCACACATCGACCGGCTCCTACCTGCATCTAGAGTATTAAGTTCATGAAGAACAGAGTAACGCATTAGGTAAGATGACATGATGTAGAGGGATAAACTCAAGCAATATGATGAAAACCCCATCTTTTTACCCTTGATTGAAACAATACAATAGGTGACTCGCTACCCCTACTTTGTCACTAGGTGAGGACACCACAAGATTGAACCCAAAACTAAGCACTTCTCCTATTGCAAGAATTACCAATCTAGTTGGCCAAACCAAACCAATAACTCCAATAGACTTGCATAGATATGAAATCATGCATATAAGAATTCAGGAAATACTCAAATAATATTCATGGATAATCTGAACATAAACCCACAATTCATCAGATCTCGACAAACACATCGCAAAAGAGTATTACATCAGATAGATCTCCATGAAGATCATGAAGAACATGTTATTGAGAAGCAAAGAGAGAGAACAAGCCATCTAGATACTAGCTATGGACCCATACGTGTGTGGTGAACTACTCACACATCATCGAAGGGGCAATGGAATTGATGTAGATGCCCTCCGTGATCGAATCCCCCTCCGTCAGATTACCGAAAAAGGCTCCAAGATTGGATCTCTCGGGAACGGAGGCTTCTAGAGGCAAAAAAGTGTTTTCGTGGCTCTTTTTGATAATGATTTAATATTTGGGAATTTATAGGCCGAATATTAGGGTTAGGGGATCAGCCGTGGGCCCACAAGCCTACCCGACGCGGCAACCCCTGGCCACGCCCTAGGGCTTGTGGCCCCATGGTGGCTCCTCTGCCTTGGTTCTCAAGTCTCGTAGATTCTTTTTGTTCTAGAAAAAATCCTTCCGATGGTTTGATTATGTTTGGACTCCGTTTAATATTCCTTATCTGCGAAACTCAAAAACAAGGGAAAACAGAAGCTGGCACTAGGCTCTAGATTAATAGGTTAGTCCAAAAATAATATAAAATAGCATATTAATGCATATAAAACATCAAAACAGATAATATAATAGCATGGACCAATCAAAAATTATTGATACGTTGGAGACGTATCAGCATACCCAAGCTTAATTCCTGCTCGTCCTCGGGTAGGTAAATGATAAAAACAGAATTTTTGATGTGGAATGCCACCCAACATATTTATCCATGTAATATTCTTTATTGTGGCATGAATATTCAGATCCATAAGATTCAAGGCAATAGTCGAGTCCTTTCGAAATAACATGGCCTTAGAAAGTTATCCATACAAAATCATATGGTCTGGCTATGCTCCATCTTCCCCACACAAAGTATCTAAATCATGCACAACCCCGATGAACAAGTCAAGCAATTTTTTCACACTTTTGGTGTTCTCAAACCTTTTGAACTCTGACGCAATACATGAGCGTGAGCCATGGATATAGCATTATAGGTGGAATAAAATATGGAGGAGGTACAAAGGAAATAGGAGAAGATAGTCTCACATCAACTAGGCGTATCAACGGGTTATGGAGATGCCCATCAATATATATCAATGTGAGTGAGTAGGGATTTCCATGCAACAAATGCACTTAGAGCTATAAGTGTATGAAAGCTCAAAAAGAAAACTAAATGGGTGTGCATCCAACTTGCTTGCTCATGAAGTCCTAGGGAAATGTGAGGAAGCCCATCATTGGAATATACAAGCCAAGTTATATGATGAAAAATTCCCACTAGTATATGAAAATTACAAAATAGGAGACTCTCTATCATGAAGATCATGGTCCTACCTTGAAGCACAAGTGTGGAAAAAATATAGTAGCATTGTCCCTTCTCTCTTTTCTCTCATTTTTTTGGTGGGCATCAATGGCCTATTTTTTATTTGGGCTTTGATAGCCTCTTTTATTTTTCATAAAGTCTGGAGTCTCATCCCAACATGTGAGGGAATCATAGCTTCCATCATCCTTTCCTCACATGGGACAATGCTCTAATAATCATGGTCATCACACCTTAATTACCTACAACTCAATAATTACAACTTGATATCTAGAATAAAATATGACTCTATATGAATGCCTCTGGCAGTGTACCGGGATGTGCAATGATCTAGCATAGCAAATGACATAAAAACGGACAAGATAAGAAAACATCATGCTAACTATCTTATGATCATGAAAAGCAATATCAAAATGATGGTGCATGTCATAATAAATGGAACAATGGAAGTTGCATGGAAATATATCTCGGAATAGCTATGGAAATGCGATAATAGGTCAGTATGGTGGCTGTTTTGAGGAAGGATATATGGTGGGTTTAATGCACCGTCAAAAGTTGCGCGGTACTAGAGAGGCTAGCAAAGGTGGAAGGGTGAGAGTGCGTATAATTCATGGACTCACATTAGTCATAAAAAAACTCACATACTAATTGCAAAATTCTATTAGTCACGAAATCACTCATGCTCCTACGGGAGAGATTGGTAGGAGTAAACCATTGCGTGCTCCTGACCCTCAGACAAAGGTTGACAATCAATAAACAAATCATGCTCCAACTTCCTTACATAACGGTTCACCATACGTGCATGCTACGGGATTCACAAACCTTTACACGAGTACTTTTACCAATTCACAGTTACTTCCTAACATGACTCTAATATTACCAGCTTTATATCTCAAAACTTTATGCAAGGAATCAAACTTCTCATAATATTCAATGCACTTTATATGAAAGTTTTTACTATATCCCTCTTGGATGCTTATTATATTAGGACTAAATTTCTGAACCATTAGTAAAACATGGGAAATTTGTATCCCAATATTTTGTAAAACTTTCAAACCCATTCGATGCTCTGATAAATTTATAGAATTCTTGGACTGGGCGCAAAAGTTTGTGTTTTTCTACAAGATCAAAACAACAATCACCGTAGAACATCCTGATGGTCTTACTTAGCTCAAAAATAATTAAAGCACCAAACACACAATTACCACAGAGTAAATAATGCGTGAAACACTCAAAAACATAAGCAAAAAAAACAGTACATAAAAATAAAATTGGGTTGCCTCCCAACAAGCGCTATAGTTTAACGCCCCTAGCTAGGCATAACGTAATAGATCTAGGTATTGTCATCTTTCGTATGCAATCCAAAAGTAGCTCTCATAATAGATTAATAAGACAATATTATTTTCTTTCTAGTAAAGTTTTCCATGCATTTTCTTAATGGAAATTGGAATCTATTGTTTCCTTCTTTCATGTCAATAATTGCACCAATCGTTCTAAGGAAAGGTCTAACAAGAATAATAGGACATGTAGGATTGCAATCTATATCAAGAACAATGAAATCTATGGCACACAATTCCTATTTTCCACAGTAAGAACATCATTAATCCTTCCCATAGGTTTCTTAATAGTGGAATCTGCAAGATGCAAATTCAAAGAGCAATCATCAAGTTCATGGAAACCTAGCACATCACATAAAGTTTTCGGAATCGTGAAAACACTAGCACTCAAATCACACAAAGCATGGCACTCATAATCTTTAATTTTAATCTTAATAGTAGGTTCCCACTCATCATGAAGCTTTCTAGGGATAGAAACTTCCAACTCAAGTTTTTCTTCAAAAGATTTCATCATAACATCAACGATATGTTTAGTAAAAGCCTTATTTTGATTATAAGCATGCGGAGAATTCAACATGGATTGCAAATAGAAAATACAATAAATCAAATAACAGCTATCATAATTGAAGTCCTTGAAATCCAAAAGAGTGGGTTCATTGCTATTTAAAGTTTTGACCTCTTCAATCCCACATTTATCAATTTTAGCATTGAGATATATAAACTCTGAATCATTGGGATGAATTTTAACTAAAGTTGACTTAAATCCAGTCCTATATTTATCAAGATTTGAATTACATAACAAAGATTCAATAGGAGTCACATCAATCACTTTAAGATCTTCATCATTATTATCACGAGAACACACCTTTTCAAGCCATTCGCGCTTAGCACATATTCTAGTGGTTCTTTCCTTACACTCATCAATAGAAATTCTCATAGATTTTAAAGACTCATTAATATCATGAGTGGGTAGAGTAGTTCTAATTTTCAAAGAATCAATCACAAGAGAAATTCTATCAACGTTCCTAGCCAAATCATCAATCTTGAGCATTTTTTCTTCAATCGAAGCATTGAAAAACTTTTGAGAACCAATAAATTCTTTAATATTGTTCTCAAGATCAGAGGGAATCTTATTATAATTTCCATAAGAATTTTTTTCGGAGTTAGCAGAACTATTAGAGGAATTACTAGGAAACGACCTAGGGTTGAGATTACCTCTATACCAAAATTGTTCCTACCAACAAAATTCACATCCACAGATTCATTAATATTCCCAATAAAAGAAGACAAAGGCATATCATTAGGATCGATAGGAGAACACTTACTAGCAAATAATTTCATTAATTCATCCATCTTTTCACTCAAATTATTTATTTCTTCAATAGCATGCACTTTTTTACTAGTAGGAGATCTTTTGGTATGTCGTTGAGAGTAGTTTGCCATAATGTTATATAGGAGTTTAGTAGCTTCTCCTAATGTGATTTCCATAAAAGTACCACTCGTGGCGGAATCTAGAAGATTCCTAGATGCAAAATTCAATCCTGCATAAATTTTTTGTATAATCATCCATAAACTCAAACCATGCGCGGGGCAATTTCTAATCATTAATTTCATGCTCTCCCAAGATTGAGCAACATGATCATGATCAAGTTGCTTAAAATTCATTATATCTTTACTAAGGGAGATGATCTTAGCAGGTGGAATGTACTTGGAAATAAAAGCATCTTTACACTTATTCCAAGAATCAATACTATTTTTAGGCAAAGATGAAAACCAAGTTTTAGCGTGATCTCGTAGTGAGAATGAAAAGAGAGCTTCAATTTAACAATATAATTATCCACATCTTTCTTCTTTTGCATGTCACACAACTCAATCAAAGTATTTAGATGGGATGCGGCATCTTGACTAGGAAGGCTAGAAAATTGTTCTTTCATAACAAGATTGAGCAAAGCGGCATTAATTTCATAAGTTTTCGCACTAGTGGCGGGAGCAAACGGAGTACTAATAAAATCATTATTATTAGTATTGGAGAAGTCACACAATTTGGTATTCTCAGACATCATGACAAAGAAAGCAATCTAGCACACAAGCAAACGAAAAGGCGAACGGAAGAAGGGCGAATAAAAAGGCAAATCTTTTTAGTTTTTTCTGAAAATCGTTTTAGAAGTGGGGGAGAGGAAAATCAGAGGCAAATGGAAAATAATGTAAATGCAAGAGATGAGTTTGTGATGGGTACTTGGTAGGCTTGATGTGTATCCTCCCCAACAACGACGCCAGAAATCCTTCTTGCTACTTCTTGAGCCTGCGTTGGTTTTCCCTTGAAGAGAAAAGGGTGATGCAGCAAAGTATATAAGTATTTCCCTCACTTTTTTTGACCAGTGAAAATAGCAGGAGAAGCTCCTACTGTTGTTATATTAGACCAGAATCAGTACAAGTGGTTTTTACATATCCTTGTGGCAGAATCTGGGTAGAGTGTCTAAGCTGATCTAGGCTAGGCTATGAGTAGTTACAGACTATTAATTTTGCAATCAGATGGTTTTTATAAGATTATCTAGGAAGGCAGAGTCAACCTCTTTAACTATAAATTTCAGGACTTGAAAATATGTCTTCAACATCCGAAGCCAGTCTTGCATTGTTGCCATCTCATCATCGAAGATCTTTCTGTTTTGTTGCTTCCAGACATTCCATGTAGCTAGGATACATATCTCCTTAAATAGGGGTTCCGCCCATTGCCGTTCCATTGTATCCAATCGTGTTTGCGTATTCAGAGATGAATCCCAAGTAATGCCTAATTTCTCCCAACAGTTAAGTGCAAAGGGGCATTGATAGAACATGTGGTCATCAGTTTCCCTCAGATTTCTATTACACAGCACACAGGAAGAGTCATCGCCTATATTGAAGTGTCTTCTTATCAGAAGGTCTCGTGTGTTTAATCTATCCATTCTTTGTAGCCAGGAGAACACCTTGTGTCTGAGGATGCATTTTGATTTCCAAATGGTTGTTATGTATGATGGGGCGTGCTCATTTCTGAATAGGTACTTATAGAATCTTTTTGGCCTGAAATGTACCTCTCCCCAATAGTATATCCACTCATCAGGTTTGAGGGGGTCTAGTGTCATAATGTTAATCGTGATCATAATATCTTCCAGTTCAATCCGAGCTTCCTGTGAAAGTGGTAGGTGGAAGTGAGAAGCCAAGGTCCACATCCATCACAAATTGTGCCAGAGATACATCTTCATTGGTTGCATATGAGAGTAAGTGTTGATGTGAATTTGCTAGGATTTCCTCATTGAGCCATTGATCCTTCCAAAGCAGGATTGTATCCCCTGAGTTGGGGATGCAAGTTGTGATTCCTCGAAAGATATCATAGAGGGAGAGAATATCTTTCCACCAGAAAGACCCACAAGCTGGCATTGCATGCGGGGGTGTTGTATCATAGTATGCATTCCATATCAACATTACCCATGGAGCGTCCATCTTGTGATAGAATTTGTGGAGAAATTTTAGCAATAAAGCTTTGTTATGTAGTTTCAGATTGATGATACCCAGGCCACCTTTGTCTCTGGGTTTGCATACTAAATCCCATGCTGCCAGGGAGTGAGTTTTAGCGTCTATGTCGAAAACTTTTCTCCATAAACAATGCCTGTGTCTCTATCAAATATATCTATGATTTTCGTTGGTAACTTCAAAACGCACATAGCAAACTATAAGAGCGATGACAGGGCTGAGTTGATGAAAAGTACCCTCTCACCATATAAAAGCCGGATGGCCGTGCTCGTGAGTCTTCTTTCAATTCTGTCAACAAGAGGCATCAAGTCTCGTACAGACGTTCTGGAGGTGCCCATTGGAACTCCAAGATAAGTAAAGGGCATCAATCCCATCTGGCAACCAAGTAGTGAAGCCAACTCAATGGCTTTATCTTGGTGAATATTGATAGGCATTAATTGAGACTTGGAGTAGTTTATCTTTAGCCCTGTGGTGTTAGCATATGCATCGAGTAGTTGTCTAATAGCCCTAATTTCCGAGCTCTATGCCGGAAGGATGATTAGTGTATCATCTGCATATTGAATCACCGGATATAGTTCCGAAGCAGGTTGCTCAATTGGCAGTGATAAGTGCCCTTCCATCCATGTTGTGTTAACCATTGACTGTAGAAGATCCGCTGCTAGGACAAACAATAGGGGGGAAAATGGGTCACCCTGTCGAACTCCTCTTTTACATTGAAATTCCTTGCCCGGTACGCCATTCAATAAGATCAAGGACGTTCCTGAGTTTAGGATCCTTTCCACCCATGAGCACCATTTATCGTCAAATCCCTTACATCTTAGCATTTGGATAATGAAGGAGTGGTTCATTATATCAAAAGCTTTAGCAAAGTCCAATTTTAGGATCACAATTTCCTTACCCGAGTGTTTGGATTGATGTAGGAATTCATAAGCCCATGGCAGACAGTCTTGGATAGTTCTGGATCTTATGAAGCCATATTGGTTGCGGTGAACTATTTTAAGAATGCAACCTTGTAATCTCTCTGTCAATAGCTTTGTGAGGACTTTAAGCACACAGTTTAGTAAGGATATCGGGCAAAAACCATTTACCGTTTCTGGTGAACTGGTTTTTGGAATAAGAGTGATCAAGGAGGTGTTTAGGCATTTGAGATCAACTTTTCCCTCCCAGAAATCATGGCAGAGTTGATAAAAATCCTCCTTAATAATACCCCAGCAGACTTTAAGGAACAGACCATTGAAGCCGTCTCGTCCGGGTGCTCTATCGGAGGGGATATTTTTAATCACCTTGTTGATTTCATCATGAGTAAAAGGGGCTGATAATTCTTCCAATCCATCGACACGTTGTACCAACTCCTGTAGCTCAAATGCCTCAGATGTTTCTGTGACAACACCCATTCTACTTTTGAAGCATTGGTAAAAAGCTGCTGCTTTATCATCGTGAGTTTCAATAGTCGATCCATCCTGCATTAGTACACATGATATAGTATTTTTCCTGTATCTTTTTGTTGCCCTGGCCTGGAAGTACTTCGTGTTATCCTCCCCCTCTATTTCCCATCTGTAAGTACATCTTTTTTTTCCAATATGCGCTTTGATATTTAAGCAATTTAATCAGTTAGTTTTTCACAATGCGCCTGAAGTTGGATTCAGGTATAGAGAGAGGACGAAGGTCTTCCAAGCTATCTAGGTGGAGCAATTGCTTATTGCAGTTTTCAATCAATAACTTCAGCTTGGACAGGTGTTTACTCCATTGTTTTAGAGCATATCTTAATCTTTTCAATTTAGCCAAGATACGTGTGGCCGAGGATGTAGCTTCGATGGGTTTATTCCAAGAATTTTGAACTGTCTCCATAAAACCTAGGCATTGGGGCCAATAAGTTTCAAACCTGAAGAGTTTACATCGTGGAATAGAGGTTTGAATCTGCATGACACATGGTATATGATGAGACACTAGTTTAGCAAGAGGTTTGACCATGGTATTTGGGAATTGAGAGGTCCATTCAGGTGATGTGAAAAACCAGTCTAGTTGTTCTAGTAATGGGTTCTCTTGCATATTACTCCAAGTGTACTTTCTTCCTTTGATTGGAATCTCTAGAAGAGCTAGGGAGCTGACAATTTCATTGAACTTAATAATATCATCAATCTTGCCTCCAGGCAGGTTGTAATTCTATAATGATCGAATAAAATTGAAGTCCCCCATGAAAACCCATAAGTCTTCAATTTCAATATTGAGACTCTCAAACCATTGCGTGGAAACCTCTCTCTCTCTGGGCCACTTCAAGGGCCATAGACGTTGGTGAGAAACCACTGTTGATTTGAGTGAACCGATGTAAATTGAATCGTAATAGCAAAGGCAAGTTTATGCAAAGCCACCCAGTGAAAAGACTAATGCACCAGATAATAATAAGACCACCAGATGCTCCCTCGGACGGGAAGAATTCATATTTGTCAAATCTGCGAGGGCAACATTTACGAATAAAGGAGTGATCAAACTCCTCTTTCTTAGTTTCTTGTAAACAAATGATTGAACAGTTAGATTCATCAATTTTGTTGCGAAGAGCCAAACTTTTGGACTCATGATTCATACCACGCATATTCCAACATAAAATGTTCCAAGCATCAGTTGACATAAAAATAAAGGCGGGAAAGTGACAAGTTCAAATATTTGAAAATGGAGCATCAGTCCACTATGGAGTAATGTCCATATCATCCTGGGTCACTCGTTGTGCCTTTTCTGGATGGCTCATTAAGATCTCCTCCGATAGCTCTTCCCTAGGGATACCACATTGCACCATACCAATGTGCTGAATGGTAGGAATTGGTGTTTCAGGTGGAATAGCCTTTGTTTCAGTGGTAGTTTCCATATCTTTAGAAATGTCTTTGTCAGTAAAAACAGGAGAGCATCTTGCTTTGACATGGGAAACTTTCTCTCGAATCAACCATAGATGGAGCTTTGAAGCCTTGGAATTTAGTAGATCTTGCACTCCTACGCACCATGGATACATCCAGAGGTGCGCCTGGCCTCTTCCTGCGCATGGAGGTAGCACTTGCCAACTGAATCTGATGGTTAGTTTCCTGCATCTCAAGTACAGAGATTGTATCAGGCAGAAATGCATGAATAGCAACAAGAGCTTGGTTATGTTTTTCTGCCAATTGTATCATACACACTGCCCAGACTTCCTGAGAGCACTAGATTATGGTGGGGTTCTCCAAAAAAGGAGTGGAGGGGGGAAGATCCGCAGGTATGCATATTTCATAAGCTTTAGGAACAGTAGGTGAATCCCCTCAGCTAACTGCCTGCAGTCCACATGGGGTGACAGTTGAAGCCTCCTAGTGTGGACTGTTGTGTATAGACACGCAAAGAACTCCACCAGAGTATCAGGCCGATTGACATCAAGGATCAACTGATGAGAGTTAAGCTGAACAAATGCCATCTGTCCAGATTGTCGCCCTAGGATAACATTAGCAGCAGCCTCTTCTAGTAACTAACCATGCTCATTCCAGAGGCGCAAGCCGTCATCAAAACCAGTGTCATTAGTCTGCACTCCATCCATCATTGAAGGCCCTTCATACCTTGTTAATTGCCGATAGCTGATACCTTGGTAGGTAACAGGGACTGGAGGTAAATCTGGCCAGGCTCCCCATCCTTCTTGTGGGGCAGCAGGAGCAGGAGCAGCCTCCCAGGCATTGTTGGCCAAACTTGGTGTAACATCCCAAATTTTGGAATGTTATAATAAATATTACAATGATTGTTTGTTTGATTGAGTGATTGAATTTGAGTGGAATTTGATTTTTTTTTGAAAACCTTTGAATGAGAGGGAATGACATAACTTTCCCATAAGCTTTTGGAATTCAAATTCCTACATTTAAAATCAGTGAGGGAAGATGACATGACATCTTCAATATAATAAGATTTGAAGAGTGAAATTTGAAAACATTTGACATTTTCTTATATGGAGTTCTTTTCATATTTGATTTCCAATTTTAAAGTTTGAAAGAATTCAAACCCTTGACAAAAATTGAGAGGAGCAATATGACACTCCACACCAGGGTTATTTTTGTGAAATATTTGAACCATAAAACCCAGGGGGTTATTTGAAAATTATTTGCAAAAGGAATTAAAATTAATTTAGGCATTTTTTGTAAATATTTTTTTTTTAAATTATTTATTTTAGCCATGGAAAAATGTTCATTAAATTGCATTTAATTCCCTGATCATTTTGGTATATAATACTTCATTTTTTGAAATGTATTTATTGCCATAAAGATAGTTTCCATTCTCTATTATTCTATAAAAGGAAAATCTCTTATATTTGGAAAGCCCACCACGGCCCACCTCCCTCGAACCGGCCACCGACGCCACCCTCTCTCCCTCTCTCTCGCTGACAGTGGACCCCACCGACCGCCAGCACAATCGCCGCAGTCATCTCCTCCGTCCCTCCTTCGTTTCCAACGACGGCGACCACCGGATCCCGGATCTCCCTTCCTTTCCTTTCGGACGACCTCGAGGCCCCTATATAAATCCCGACCCCTCCCGCACCCATTCCACCCCTTTGCCCCTCTTCCGACGCCTCTCCTCGCCTCCATTTCTCACCGGAGCCCGAGCGCCGCCGCAGCGCCATTGTTCTCCTGCCGCTCCACTCCGACCTCCCGAGCCAACGCACTCACCACCAACCACTCCCCGTCGCTCGCGCGCACCTCCCAGTGCCCTCGCCCGAGCCCCGCACCCACCGGAGTCCCTTCCCCGACGACCACCCGAAGATCCTCGCCGCTCACGAGCTCGCTATCATCGATACCGTCGTCCCCGAGCCCCGCTGACGCCACCTACCTCGTCGCCATGCTCGTCAGCATCACCTGGTGATGACGCCGTCGCCGAAGGACCACCGGAGCAACGTCCCCGTCGACCTCGCCACCTCGGACATCGCTGGACCTCGCCGGAGTCAACCTCCACACCGGTGATTTCTTCTCTCCGTTAGATCCCATCCCAACGGTCACGATTAGAATAGGATACACCTTCGGTTTAGATAAATAAACCAACCGGTTTTTCTGTTTAGCTAAGTTAGACCGAATCGTTTCCCTTAAGTACCGGTCGTTCGCTCCGTTTCATCTAGCGCGCACCCCCTTTAGCCAATCAGAAGTCGCCATGTAGCACCCTGTCCGTTAGTTAGAATTTTCATTTTTTCTGTTTTCTGTTTTTAAAATAGAATAGTTCAGTTTTTGTTTTCTTTATATATTTTATGTTTTTAATTATTTTAATTTGATTTTTTTTTGCATTGTGTCACAAATTTTATCTAGTTTCCGTAGATATAAAGTTTAACCATATTTGAATAATTTAAAATTGTCATCAAACATATTTGTTTCAAATCTTATTTTCTAAATATCTTGAGTTTAAAAATAGATTTTTGGTTGATTCTTTTTGCTGCTGGTCACTAGTGATGTTATTTATCAGTAGATAATTTTTTTTAGAATTTTTAGAATATTTTAGACTAGTATTTTTAGCAAAACAGATTCTGTTTTAGTTCTTTATAGGATTATTTACAATTCTTTTGTTTTAAATTGTTTTAATTTATTTTCTTTTATATTAGGTGACAAGTTTTACTTTGTTTTCTGTTAGTTAGCAGTAGTATTTCAACCAAGTTTATTTTTATGTCATTTATTATTTTTATAGCATGAAATTAATTCTAGTTTCATAATAACTTGCAAATTGAATTCATTGCTAGTTGGATTTTCTTATTTGAAATTATTTTCATAAATTGTTTTATAAAATTTCACTTCCTGTTAACTTTACTAAAATACCTTGTTATATTTTACTTTGTTTTTGTTTTTTGTTTTTACTTTTGAAAATAGGATTTACTTGTAGAGAAAACCAACCTTAGTTGTGTTGCTGAAACTTTGTTGTTTTGAGTTTTGTCTTAAGTATTTCCTTCATCACAACCTTGTTGCTTTTGGTTTTGTGTTACTTTTTGATTGTTAGAATTGATTGCTAGTATGATTGCTTATATGAATGCAATGTTTGATTATTATAAATTTTCATCGGAGATTGACGAATAGTCTATCAAGATATTTCTGAGAGCGATATTATTCTTCATCAACAGTACATGCAAGTTCACTTTGACCATTTTGTTCATACTTATGTTTTATTGCATGTAGCGACATCATTCAAGAAAACCCTCCCGTAGTGTTTTTGAAATTCTTGTAGTTGAGTAGAATGCATGAGGTAGGAACCCATCACTTGTTACTAAAGCCCCGAGAACGTTAGTTATTTTTATGCTATGCTAAAGTAGACGGGGTTTGGTATGAGTGTTTCGTGAGTGGTGTGAGAAGGAGGACTCTACGACAAGACGACAATTTCATGAAGGCATTTTCAAGTCCTGCATCTTCAAGACCTCAAGACTTCAAGACTCGAGAAACAAGTTTTCAATACACACTACTGGGTGAAGGATGGTTGATTGGGCATCCCTGGAGTAACTAATGGATGGCCCAGATGCATGGATAAGCGCCATGACATCTTGTGGAAAGCTTCACCCAGACTCAGAGAGACGGATGAATACTTCATGCCCGGAAGCTTACCTGTGTAGCCACAAGTCATTAGGGGCTCTAGCTTGGTTGATCTTTGTTGTGACTCTGGCTGGGCAGTGCTACGAGATGTAGTCGACATTAGGAATGGATGGGCACTGACAGTAGTCAGGGAAACACTCTGAAAGACCATGTTTCGTTCGTCCTGTTCTCAAACTCCCGGCAGTGCGAGGACTTATCAGGAGGGAACGAATCTTGTGGGTAAAGTACACAACACTCTAAAGAGTTAAACCTAATCGATTAGACATGTCCCCCGTTACGGACAATTTGAGCTTCTAGACTTGGATCTATCTATGAACTCTCAACACTGGACTGATAATTAATTGTGGGCAACTTATGATACTTGTGGGCATTAAGACATTGGTTGGCGGAACCATGTCATGTTAGGTAACTCTATAGTGCAAATTTCTGATATTCCTTTGTTGTAGGAAAAGAAATAAAATCAGCTTTTATGCAAAAACTCATACGCAGAGCCACAAAGCCTTACTGCATATAGAATACTTTTTATCTCTTGTTCTACTATGGTGATCTTGCCGTTACATTCAATGTACTGACCTACACGGCTGCAACATCTCATGTTGCAGATACTCTTCTTCGACGAGTAAGAGTACGATTCAGGGTTACGGTCTACACTCAACCTGCCGTTGGTGTTATTGGGACTCCACTCCCGTTGACTGTTTCCGCTGAGATTTTTGAGGTATATATCAGTTTTACGTTACTTACATGTGATTTCACTTTGATATATACATTGATGTACTGTGTGTGCCAGCATACTGATCCAGGGATGGCACAGAACACACAGAGGATTCACTCGTTTTGAGTCGGGTCGCTACACTTTGGCATCATGTTGTGCTTGCTACATAGCATCCAGAAAAGGTGGCTGGTCTGGATGGGGAGAGGCACCCATGGGAGGTACCTATTCTTCATTGCTCAACAGCCCCTGAGTAGCATCCCTACCATTCAGTATATATACTGGTACTGTCCAAGATTGACCCATGCCACTCATATCATTGAACCTCTTGATAACTAAACTATATGGCACCAAGGAAAGCTCATTGATGAGCACCCTGACTAGCACTTGGGACTTTTTATAACCTGGCCTATGCCAAAAAAGGCACCTACCAAAACAGGAAACAACCTTGATGATGTAATATTCAGTCTGATAGTTCAAGGGAAAACCAAAAAGCATCACCCAAGCTTCGCTTTCCGCAACAGGACGTCACATGTTGGGCCCTTCATCATGTCTCAAAAGGTAAATAGTGGATAGATCATCCAATGCCTGTTCACCCATATAAACCATCGTATCTCTTACTAGTCTGTCCGCAAAACGTACCAAACCAACACAAAAGGGGTAAATCTCACCCTCCAAAGTTTCAGCATTGTGATCCTCAGCCAAGATTCTTCTAACTTCAGCAAGAACAACTTCATGCTGCAAATCAGGAGGGGAGGGGACGATAAATACCAGAGCATGTTGAGCGTGATCAAGTGGCAGCTCATCGACGACAACCATGTTCCGTTGCAGGCGACCATGTGGACTTTGCTGGATGTTCATCGTTCTAGGGACAAACTGATAAGGCATCACTTGGACGGTCGCCATAGCTTGATGTCTGCAGATGGTGGCGGCAGAGGGCAGAGAGACCTGGGCAGAAGGAAGAAAACCCTCGTTGGAGGGACATCAAGAACCAAGGTATCAATCCAGTAGGAGGAACAAGCAAGTCACCAAGAGATGCACCTACACAAAAAATCAAACACTTGCACCCAACGCTATAAAGGGGTTGTCAATCCCTTCACGATTATTTGCAAGGATTAGATCTGATAGATATAGATAGGAAAGATTGCGAGAAGTAAAAGGTAAATAAATTGCAGCAAGGTATTTTTGGTATTTTTGGTATATAGATTTGAAAATATAATATGTAAAATAGACCCGGGGGCCAAAGGTTTCACTAGAAGCTTCTCCCTTGATGGAAAATAACACGGTGGATGAACAAATTACTGTCAAGCAATTCATATAAAAGCGCATAGTTATGATGATATGCAAGGCAATGATTATGCATATAGGCATCACGTCCGTGTAGAGTAGACCGAAACGATTCTGCATCTACTACTATTACTCCAAACATCGACCGAATCCTGCCTGCATCTAGAGTATTAAGTTCATGAAGAACAGAGTAATACATTAAGTAAGATGACATGATGTATAGGGATAAACTCAAGAAATATGGTGAAACCCCCATATTTTTACCCTTGATGGCAACAATACAATACGTGCCTCGCAACCCCTACTTTGTCACTGGGTGAGGACACCGCAAGATTGAACCCAAAACTAAGCACTTCTCCCATTGCAAGAATTACCAATCTAGTCGGCCAAACCAAACCAATAACTCGAAGAGAATTTCAAAGATATGAAATCATGCATATAATAATTCATAGAAGAACCAAATAATATTCATAGATAAGCTGATCATAAACTCACAATTTATCGGATCGCGACAAACACACCGCAAAAAAGTATTACATGGAGAACATGGTATTGAAGCACAAAGATAGAGAAGAACCCATCTAGTTACTAGCCATGGACCCATAGGTTTGTGGTGGACTACTCATGCATCATAGGAGGGGCAATGGAGTTGATGTAGCTGCCCTCCATGATCTAATCCCCCTCCGGTAGATTACCGAAAAAGGCTCCAAGATTGGATCTCTCGGGAATGAAGGCTTCTGGCGGTGGAAAAGTATTATCGTTGATCCTTTTGGTATTTGGGGAATATTTGGGAATTTATAGGCTGAAGATTAGGGTTGGAGGACCTGTTGGGGGCCACAAGCCAGGGGCGCCCCCCTGGCCGCGCCAGGGTGGCTTGTGACCTCCTGGCAGGTCTTCTGCCTTCCTCTCCAAGTCTGGTAGATGTCTTTTGGTCCAAGAAAAATCATCATGAAGATTTTATTCCCTTTGGTCTATGTTTAATAATCCTTATCTAAAATACTCCAAAACAAGGAAAAAACATAATCTACACTAGGCTCTAGGTTAATAGGTTATTCTCAAAAATAATATAAAATACCATGTTAATGCATATGAAACATCCAAAACAGATAATATAATAGCATGGAACAACCAAAAATTATAGGTACGTTGGAGATGTATCAGTGACGAAGTCAATCTGAATCTTGTCCCATTTCTATTCAGGAATAGGGAGTGGTCGCAAAAATCCAGCCGATTTGTGATGTTGTACTATGAAGCAATGACAAATATCACATTGTTTGATACACAGAGCAATATCTTGTTTCATCTTAGACCACCAGTACTTCTAATGGATGTCCAAGTCCATCTTGGTTCTTCCCGGATGAATAGAGAGAGGGGTATCATGTGCTTCTTTCATCACCTTCTCTGTCATAAGCTCGAATCGGGGTACCACAATGCGGTCCTTGATGTAAAAGGTTCCATCTTTAGCAAGTGAGAAATATCTTGATTTCTCTAAGTCATATCACTTGTCATCTCATCCACGTGAGCATCTTTGGCTTGCGCGAACTTAATAGCCTTCAGAAGAGTTGGTTCCACGACAAGGTTATTAAGAGAACCAAGTGGAACAATGTGAAGGTTCAATTTGCGAAGCTCTTCATGAAGATGGGGATTAGCCTTATGAACCATGTGGTTGTTGTAGTAAGTTTTACAAGTCAAGGGATCGTACATGACATTAGCCTTGCTAGGGGTATAAGAAATACGACAGCCATAGTCAGTAATAGCTTCCATCCATCATCTCTGATGGAGATTCAGGTCTAGCTGAGTAAACATATTCTTCAGACTTTGATGGTCAGTGTCGGGGGATAACCCCGGGGTAGCCTAATGTTACCCACCTTTTTGAAACGACTAAAGGGCAAGCCGCCTCCCCCTGTAGACCGGTTGCACCCCACCGGCCACGCCATGCCGGCTGTGTCCCGCCGGCCATGCTCGGGCAGCTACGACGAACCTATCGATTAGGAGCGGGGACCCTTGGCCCTCTAGCTGGCCGTTCCATGGATGCCACGGACAAGACGTGCGAGGCAACAGTGGCCCCCCATCCCGTCAAGGGTCAGCACCCATATGGCTATGGTGGTAGGCAACACTGTCGCTGACTTCAGCTGACCGCGACCGGGCTTCCAATAGTGTCGGCACGCCTCCGTCCACTCCATTACCTGCCGGCCATGGCTATAGTGCAGCTGGCCGTACCGCTGACATCGACCGGCTACCACAAGACGACGCCCCGAAGGATGACCCGTGTCATGAAGCGACCGATGCTGGGACCTATCGCACGAGTCCCTCCGGCTCTCGACGGGACCTCCTAGCCGACAGGCCCTACCAACAACGAGACCCTAGAGCCGGGGGCCCCATGGCCGTCCAAAGAGGCTTCCAACTGGGGCCCTTCCACGACTTTCCATTCATATTGTAATCCAGGGGTTGGACTATAAAACCCCCCGGAGCCCCCCATGTAGAGGTAGGCAACAGATAGACCAGCAAGCGCACACACACACAAAGGGACACCTCGTTCTACAACCACCCTCATAGCAAGAGAAGTGGAGCTGGCTGCTCCCTCTCCCACCTCTAGATACATCTCAAGGAGCGCCATTGTAACCTTCCCTCACCGATCAACTAGATCAGGCAGGAATAGGGGTATTACCTCCCATGGAGGGCCTTGAACCTGGGTACATCGTGTGTCAGTCACCGCTTATGCCTAATCCCCACTCCCGGAGCCCGTCGGCGTCCTCCGGCCCCAACCACCTTCGATAAGCCTACCCATGGCATCTGTCATGAGAAAACGATGACAGTTGGCACCCACCATGGGGCCGTAGGCGGCGCCGGCCGGAGTCACACTCCAGGCGGGGCCCTTCACCACCTCCCTCGTCCGCCGCACGTCTAGGAGGAACCACGGGTTCGTGGGGCTTGCTCCGGCAGGCCCTGCGGGCAGCACTATTGACCTCGCGGTCAACATCGACGTGCTCATTGAGCACTTTAGCAAGTTGAGCCTCGCCGATGCACCAGCAGTCGACGAGTACCCTAGCCAGGTGCTCGACTGCACTGACCCACCCACGGCCGTGGGTACACTCATTGGGACCGAGTCGAACGGCTCCCACGTCCACATCGGGGTGATGGCCATTGTCTTCGCTACCTCTTCTGGGTGAGCATGGGACGAGGCCGACGCCACCATGGCCTGCATTGGCACTTCTGACCCGGTCACGCGCGGCCCTCCGAGGCCTGAGCATCCCCATCGCTCCAACGGTGAACCCCTACGTCGCCGCGGTCGAGGTGGAGGCGGCTCGCCGCCTACTGTTCAAGGACGGCAGCGCCCTCATGAACTAGCGGCACCGCATGGAGGCCGCTGAGCGGGAGTACGCCTCACCCCGGCTGGCATCGAGCCCAGTCGGCGTGGGGCTATGCATGACCGTGGTCGCGTTGTTGCGGAAATCCTCGGCGGCAACATGCCCATCTACGACACCCCCACGGTCAACCTGTAGGCCGCCAAGGTAGCCTACGAGGATCTAGGTACCTTTGAGGGTGAAGAGCGAGCTGCCCGCGAACGACACATCAAGTACCTCATCGACGTTGCCGACGTGCAGCAACACCTGCTCGCCCCCTGCGGGATCGGCCCCGAGGTTCCCCCTCCCGGAGGCAAGGGCACTGTGACTACTGGACGTCAGCCGGCTCAGCACTCCTGCTCCCCTTGCGCCTCCGGTCGATGGGTCGAGGGAAGCAATGCCAAGCGTTCCTAGCCACCCGGGAACGAGCAGCCGACCGTGAACAGCCAGCACAGCGACAACCAGGCTGGCAGTTATCACCGCGTCAACCAGCCGGTCGATAGCGGCCGACACGGCCGCGAACACACTCCGCCTCTGTGGCAAGAGCCGGCACGGTCTGTCCCAGCGGCCGTCCGTTATGATCTCGCGGCCAGGCAGGGGCCACGGGTCCACCATAGCGAAAACGACGTCCGTCTCCGCATTGACCGGCTCGCGAAGTCGGCCCTCCTCGTAGAGGAGGCCTCGATCGGCCCGGCGATTTTCAGCCTTCAGATGCGCAACGAGTCATTCCCGACCGGCTTCACACTTCTGCAGGACACCTCGAAGTACAATGGGGATGCCAAGCCCGAGGACTGGTTAATCGACTACACCACCGCGGTCAGCAACGCCAGGGGGAACAAGCGCATGGCCGTCTGCTACGCTCCCCTCATGCTGATCGGTTTGGCCCGCACCTGGCTGAACAACATGGCAGCTGGCACCAGCAACACCTGGACTGACTTCGAAGAGGTGTTCGTCCGCAACTTCAGTGGCACCGACAAGCGGCCCGGCCATCCCCACGAACTGGCCATGTGCGTTCAGAGGCCGGAGGACGCCCTTCGCGACTACCTCACCCAATGGACCGAGCTACGCAACTCCTAGGAAGGGGTGCATGAGGTGCAGACCATTCAGTAATTCATCAAAGGCTATCGCGACAGCACACACCTCAAGCACAAACTCCTGTGCTCCGAGCTACCTACCTTGGCAGAACTCATGACAAAGGCGGACAAGTTTTCCATGGCCGACTCCACGATACGGGTCAAGACAAGCAAGCCCGCCAAGGCGGCACTGACACCGGCTGCGTCGCGACCGGCTGCCAACAATCGGTAGTCGCAGAACAACAAGCGCAAGACCGACCAACCGGACTCCCGCTACGGGATCCGGCAGGTCACCTCCATCGAGGAAGAGGAGCCAGCTGCCCAACCTACTGGCCAGCGTCAGCACACCAGCAAGGTTGCCTGGCAGCCCGAGCTAACGTTCGAGAAAATGCTCGACCTCTCCTGCAAGAATCACTTTGGATCCAAGCCCTCCATGCACACATTCCGGCAGTGTAGCTTCTCACAGCGACCGGCCCGGAGGGACGGCCTTCCGGCTCCCCACGTGCCGCCTGTCCGCGCGCCGGCCCCGGCCCCATCTGCCGCCTCGGCGCCGGCTCCGGCTCTGGCCTAGAACGATGGCCGCCTGCTCGACCAGTTCCCCAACCAAGACGGTAGCTATATCGTCTTCACTAGTGAAGAGACAGACAAGTATGCTTAGCACTGGCTCCACCACGAGGTGAATGCCACCATGCCCTGGACTCCACAGTACATGCACTGGTCGGAGAAGCCAATTACTTGAAGCCGGGCTGACCACCCGGCCGTGATGCCAAATCCCAGCAGCTATGCCCTGGTCCTCGACCCCACCATCGCCTCCGAGAGGCGCACCTACCGCTTCTCTCTGTTGTTAATCGATGGCGGGAGCAGCATCAACATCCTCTACCTCAACACGAAACGGAAGCTGGGGCTCAAGGCAGTAGATTTGCACACGAGTCGGACCGTTTTCCATGGCATCATGCTGGGAATGTCCTGTGCCCTCATTGGCAAGATCAAACTCGACGTCCTCTTCGGCGGTCCTAACCACTTCTGCCATGAGCCGATATGGTTTGAGGTGGTGGACCTTGCAAGTCCCTACCACGCGCTGCTACCTCAAGCTTAAGATGTCGGGTCCACTACGCCTACCTCAAGCTCAAGATGTCAGGTCCCAAGGGGATCATCTCCATCACCGGCGACTACAAGATATCCATCGAGTGCGCACGAGACGGCAGCCGGTTGGCCAAGGACCTAGAGATAGCAGAGGAGAAGCGTCAGCTCGAGCGGCTCGTGGCCCTTTCCGCTAGCCAGCTGGCTTTGCTGGTCCCTCCTTCGCAGTCGATCAGTAAGGCTTCATTCCAGCCGTCTAAGGACACTAGGCAGATCTCGCTCGACCCGGCTAACCCCGAGCAGTGCGTCATCATCGGTTCCCTCCACGACAACAAAGAGGAAGGCAAGCTTTTCGAGTTCCTTTGTGAGAATCGGGACATCTTTGCATGGTCCCCCAAGGACATCTTGGGTGTTCCGAGGAAGTTCGCCGAGCACAAGGTTCGCGTCCGGCCGGAAGCTAAACCGGTCAAGCAACCCCTGCGCTGTTTCTCCGAGGAGAAGCGACATACTATAGGAGAAGAGATCGCCCGATTGCTCGCAGCCGGCTTCATCATGGAGGTTTTCCACTCGACTAGCTGGCCAACCCAGTCTTGGTGCTGAAGAAGAACAAGACCTGGCGCATGTGCATCGACTACACGAGCCTGAACAAGGCATGCCCCAAGGACCCATTCGCCCTGCCGCTGATCGATCAAGTCATCCAATCCACGGCCAACAACGACCTGCAGTCTTTCTTGGAAACCCACTCTGACTACCACCAGATCAAGCTGGACCCGGAGGACCGGCTCAAGACCTCCTTCATCACCCCCTTTGGGGCCTATTGCTACATCACCATGTCCGTCGCGCTGAAGAATGCAGGCACTACCTTCCAGTGCTACATGCAGAAGTGTCTCCTACCTCAGATAGGCTGGAACGTCCACATCTATGTTGACGACATAGTCATCAAGACCAAGAAGCACTTCAGCCTCCTTGACAATCTCCGGGAGATGTTGGCAAACCTGCGCGAGTAAAAGATTAAGCTCAACCCGGAGAAGTGCGTCTTCAGTGTCCCAGCCGGCCAGCTTCTGGGTTTCTTCGTGTCCGCTCGCGGCATCGAAGCCAACCGAGAGAAGATCAGTGCGATCCAGCGCATGCCTAAGCCTACCCGGCTCCGTGATGTCCAGAAGTTCACCGGTTTCCTCGCCTTGCTACGCCGATTCGTCAGCCGACTGGGAGAGAAGTCCCTGCCTCTCTACGGCCTCCTGCAGAAGATGGATCTAGCCGAGCCAGGCCATGACTCCTTGAAGAAGCCGACCAGGTTCGACTAGCCTGACGAGGCGGACGAGGCCTTCCGCGGCCTTAGACGAGCCCTCACCAAGGCGCCTATCTTGGCCGTGTCGGCTAAGAAGGAGCCCTTGCTCGTCTACATCGCGGCTACCATATGCGTCATCAGCATTGTCCTGGTGGTCGAGCGGCTGGAGGAGGGCAAGATTCTTCCGGTCCAACGCCCCGTCTACTACCTCAGCGAGGTCCTCTCCGCCTCCAAGCAGAACTATCCCCACTACTAGAAGATGTGCTACGGCATATACTTTGCCACCAAGAAGGTCAAGCAGTACTTCTAGGAGCATGGCATCACCGTGGTGAGCACGGCCCAGCTTGGTGAGATCATGAGCGGTCAGGAGTCCACCGGCCGGATCGCAAAATGGGTCATCACCCACATCGACCACGAGATCCGGTACGAGCTGTGCACCGCCATCAAGTCGTAGGCGATGGCCGACTTCCTCGTCGACTGGGCGGTGACCGAGTTCGTGCTACCTCCCACGGACTCCACACATTGGTGCATGCACTCCGACGGATCGAAGATGAGGACTCTCCTGGGAGCCGACATCGTACTCTCCTCCCTGAAGGGAGACCAACTCAAGTACGCCATCCAAATCAACTTCGCCACCTCCAATAACGTGGCCAAGTATGAGGCGCTCATCCATGGCCTCTGGCTCGCCAAGGAGATTGGCATCAGGCGCATCCTATGCTTTGGCGACTCCGACCTCGTGGTGCAGGAGGTCTCTGGCAATTGGGACACCAGGGATGCCAACATGCCAACTATCGCTTCCTCGTCCAGCAGCTCACCGGCTCCTTCGAGGGCTGTGAGTTCCACCATGTCCTCCGGGCCGATACGCTCGCAAAAATCAGCTCCAGCTGGCGTCTCCCTCGAACGGCTGATCAAGTCGTCGATCAAACCCTCCCCCAAATCAGAATCCATCTTCGTGCTGACTAATGTAGCCGACCCATCAGCAGATCCGGTTGCTCCGCTGGCACCATCGCCATGGGCTGCACCTCCGGCTCCATCAACTGTAGCTGCCTTGCCGACACCTTCGGTGTCAGCTGATCAGCCAACGTCAGCGGCCCCAACTGTCGAGCCGGCCGCCGGCTTCGACGATGCAGCGGTCATGATGGCAATCGACGTCCCTCACACTGCCTCGGTCTCGGGGACTGGTGAGCCGGTCCCGGGGGCTGATCACTTAGGCCCGGGGGCTCCCGAGTAGGCCCCCATCTCGGGTCCCTCATGGGCCTAACCCATCCAGGCGTTCCTCCTACGTGGCGAGCTCCCCCCTGACGAGGCTACGGCGAGGTAGATTCAATGCCAAGCTCTGGCCTACAACATCATCTACCATGTGTTGGTTCACCACAGCACCACTAGCGTCTTCCAACGATGCGTTGATGCGGAGAAGGGATGGCAAATCCTCGTCGACATCCACCAAGGCTAGTGGGGGCACCATGCCGCCACTAGGACCCTATGGCCAAGGCTTTCCGCCATGGCTTCTATTAGTTGATTGCCTTGGAGGAGGCCAAGCGGCTGGTTGACAAGTGTGAAGGCTGCCAGCGCTTCAACACATAGAGCCACCTACTAGCTATGGCCCTACAGACCATCCCCCTCTCATGGCCCTTTGTCGTCTGGGGATGGACATGGTGGGCCCCTTCAAGACTACTCGAGGCGGCATGACACATTTGCTGGTGGCCGTCGACAAGTTCACTAAATGGATCGAGGCCAGGCCGATCAAGAAGCTGGATAGCCCCACGACCGTCCGGTTCGTCGAGGACATCACGGTCCGCTACGGCGTCCTGATACGCCCATTTTGCATCATGATTTTATATTGATATTTATTGCATTATGGGCTGTTATAACACATTTTGGTACAACACTTATGCCTTTTCTCTCTTATTTTACAAGGGTTACATGAAGAGGGAGAATGCCGGCAGCCAGAGTTCTGGACTAGAAAAGGAGCAAATCTGAGATACCTATACTGCACAACTCCAAAAGTCCTGAAAATCTACGGCGAATTATTTTGGAATATATAATAAATATTGGGTGAAAGAAATACATCAGGGGGCCCACCAGGCATCCACAAGCGTACAAGCCAGGCCCTACCCCCTGGGCGCGCCCCTAGGCTTGTGGCCCACCTAGCAGCCCTCCGATGCCCATCTTCTGCTATATTGAGGGTTTCGACCTGGATAAAATCAGAACAGATTTTTTAGGACGACGCACCACTGTCTCGAGGGGGAACTTGGGCAGAACCAATCTAGAGCTCCGGTAGGGTGATCCTGTCGGGGAAACTTCCCTTCGAGAGGGGGAAATCGAAGCCATCGTCATCACCAACGATCCTCTCATCAAGAGGGGGGAATCTCCATCAACATATTCATCAGCACCATCTCCTCCCTGAAACCTAGTTCATCTGTTGTATCCGATTTTTGTCTCAAAACCTCAGGTTGGTACATGTGGGTTGCTAGTAGTGTTGATTACTCTTTGTAGTTGATGCTAGTTGGCTTACTTGGTGGAAGATCATATGTTCAGGTCCTTGGTCATCATTAATAATCCTCTGATTATGAACATGAATATGCTTTGTGAGTAGTTAAATTTGTTCCCGAGGGCATGGGATAAGTCTTGTTATAAGTAATCATGTGAATTTGGTATTTGTTCGATATTTTGATGAGATGTACGTTGTCTCTCCTCTAGTGGTGTTATGTGAACATCGACTACATAACACTTCACCATTGTTTGGGCCTAGAGGAATGCATTGGGAAGTAATAAGTAGATGATGGGTTGCTAGAGTGACAGAAGCTTAAACCCTAGTTTATGTGTTGCTTCGTAAGGCGCTGATTTGGATCCACATGTTTCATGCTATGGTTAGATTTACCTTTATTCTTCCTTCATAGTTGCGGATGCTTGTGGGAGGGGTTAATCATAAGTGGGAGGCTTTTCCAAGTAAGTTCAGCACCCAAGCACTGGTCCACCCACATATCAAATTATCAAAGTAACGAACGTGAAACATATATGCATGATGAAAACTAGCTTGACATAAATTCCCATGTGTCCTCGGGAGCGCCTTGCTTTATATAAGAACTTGCCCAGGCTTGTCCTTTGCTATAAAATGGATTGGGCCACCTTGCTGCACCTTTGATACAATTGCTACTTGCTACCCGTTACGAATTATCTTGTCACAAAACTATCTGTTACCGATAATTTGAGTGCTTGCAGAGAATACTTTCCTCAGAACAGCTTGATATTTCCTTCTACTCCTCATTGGGTTTGACACTCTTACTTATCAAAAGGACTATGATAGATCCCCTATACTTGTGGGTCATCAAGACTCTTTTTTGGCGCCGTTGCTGGGAAGTGAAGCGCCTTTGGTGAGTGGAACTTGGTAAAGGAAATTTTATATAGTGTGCTGAAATTTATTGTCACTTTTTACTATGGAAAGTAATTCTTTGAGGGGTTTGTTCGGGGTATCTTCACCTCGACCAGAAACACAAAGAGTTGTCCCTAAACCAACTGAGCCTATTGAAAATATTTATTATGAAATTCCTTTGGGTATGATAGAGGAACTGCTAGCTAATCCTTATGCAGGAGATGGAACACCGCATCCGGATTTGCATCTAATCTATGTGGATTAAGTTTGTGGATTATTTAAGCTTGCAGGTTTTCCCGAGGATGTTGTCAAGAAGAAGGTCTTTCCTTTATCTTTGAAGGAGAAGTCGTTGGCATGGTACAGGATATGTGATGATATTGGATCATGGAACTACAAATGACTGAAAATGGCATTTCATCCGAAGTTCTATCCTATGCATCTGGTTCATCGTGATCGAGATTATATTTAAAAAATTTGGCCTCGTGAAGGAGAAAGAATCGCTCAAGCTTGGGGGAGGCTTAAGTTAATGTTATATTCATGGCCCAATCATGATCTCTCGAGAGAAATTATTATTCAGAATTTTTATGCCCGGCTTTCTAGTAATGATCAATCCATGCTCGATACTTCTTGTGCTGGTTCTTTTGTGAAGAAAGATATTGAATTCAAATGGGATTTACTGGAAAGAATTAAACGTAACTCTAAAGATTGGGAACTCGACGAAGGTAAGGATTCAGGTATGAACCTTAAGTTTGATTGTGTTAAATCCTTCGTAGACACCGATGCTTTTCGTGAATTTAGCACTAAATATGGACTTGACTGTGAGATAATAGCTTCTTTCTGTGAATCTTTTGCTACTCATATTGATCTCCCTAAGGAGAAGTGGTTTAAATATCATCCTCCCATTGAAGTCAAAGTAGTTGAACCTACTAAAGTTGAAGAGGAAATTATTACTTATAATGTTGATCCTGTTATTCCTACAGCTTACATTGAGAAACCACCCTTCCCCGTGAGGATAAAGGAAAATGCTAAATCCTCGACTGTGGTTCGTAAGAGCTGTATTAGAACATCTACACCCCCTGCACAAATTAAAGTTGAACCTACTATTGCTATGGTTAAAGATATCTTGGTTGATAATATTGATGGGCATGGTATTCATTTATGTATGAAGTGGCTAGAATTTCTAGACCTGATACTAAGCATAAACATAGACCAGTTGTCGGCATGCCTGTTGTTTCTGTTAAAATAGGAGATCATTGTTATCATGGCTTGTATGATATGGGTGCTAGCGTAAGTGCAATACCCTATTCCTTATACAAAGAAATCATGCATGATATTGCACCAATTTAACTAAAGGAAATTAATGTTACTATTAATCTTGCTAATAGACACTATTGCACCGATGGGGATTGTTAGAGATGTTGAAGTCTTGTCTCGGAAAAACAAAATATCTTACTGATTTTCTTGTTCTTGGTTCTCCATAAGATAATTTTTGTCCCAATATATTCGGCAGACCCTTCTTGAGTACTGTTAATGCTAGGATTGAAAGTGAGAAATAAATAGTTACTATGAGTTTTGCGTATGTGTCTCATGAGTTTAATTTCTCTAAATTCCGTAGACAACCCCATGACAAAGAATTGCCTAGTAAAGATGAAATTATTGCTCTCACTTCGATTCCTGTTCCTCCTACTGATCCTTTAGAACAATATTTGCTAGACCATGAAAATGATATGCATATGAATGAGAGTAATGAAATAGATGAAATTTTGTTTGATCACCAGCCTATTTTGAAACACAACTTACCTGTTGAAATACTTGAAGATCCTCCTCCACCCAAGGGTGATCTAGTGTTTGAGCTCAAGCAATTATCTGATACGTTGAAATATGCTTATATTGATGAAAAGGAGATATATCTTGTTATTATTAGTGCTAACCTTTCAGAGCATGGAGAAAAGAGATTATTGAAAACTATGAGGAAGCACCGTGCTGCTATTGGTTATACTCTTGATGATCTTAAGGGCATTAGTCCCACTCTATGTCAGCATAAAATTAATATGGAGCCTGATACCAAACCAGTTATTGATCACCAACGACAATTGAACCCTAAGATGAAATAAGTGGTAAGAAAAGAAATACTAAAGCTTCTAGAGGCATGTATAATTTATCTTGTTGCCGATAATAGAGGTATTACTGTAGTTCCTAATGATAAAAATGAATTGATCCCGTAAAAAATTGTTACGGGTTATAGAATAGTAATCGATTTTAGGAAATTAAATAAAGCTATTAAGAAAGATCATTACCCTTTACCTTTTATTGATCAAATGCTAGAAAGATTATCCAAACTTACTCATTTTTGCTTTCTATATGGTTACTCTGGTTTCTCTCAAATACCTGTATCAAGCCAGGATCAAGAAAAAAACCACTTTTACTTGCCCTTTCGGTACCTTTGCTTATAGACGTATGCCTTTTTGTTTATGCAATGATTTTTTTGAAAGATTCGTGAGATTTTCATGGATGATTTTTCCATTTACGGAACTTCATTTGATGATTGTTTGAGCAACCTTGATCGAGTTTTGCAGAGATGCGAAGAAACTAATCTTTTATGGAACTGGGAAAAGTGCCACTTTATGGCTACTAAAGGTATTGTCTTGGGGAACAAGATCTCCGAAAGAGGTATTGAAGTTGATAAATCTAAAGTTGACGCCATTGAAAAAATGGCGTGCCCTATGGATATCAAAGGTATAAGAAGTTTTCTTGGTCATGCTTGTTTCTATATGAGGTTTATCAAAGATTTATAGGACTCTCACAAATCTTTTAGAAAAAGATGTCCCGTTTGTTTTTGATGATGATTGTGTGGAAGCAATTTAAATTCTTAAGAATGCTCTGATTACCGCACAAGTTGTTCAACCACCCGACTGGAACCTACCCTTTGAAATTATGTGTGATGCCAGTAATTATGTTGTTGGTGTTGTTCTAGGACAAAGAGTCGATAAGAAATTAAATGTTATCCATTATGCTACTAAACTCTAGATAGTGCTGAAAGAAACTATGGTACTACCGAAAAGGAATTTTTAGCAGTCGTGTTTGCTTGTGATAAGTGTAGACCTTATATTGTTGATTCCAAGGTAACTGTTCACACCGATCATGCTGCTCTTAAGTACCTTATGGAGAAGAAATATGCTCAACCTATACTTATTAGGTGGGTCCTTCTACTACAAGAATTTGATTTGCATATCATTGATAGAAAGGGTGCTGACAACCCTATGGCAGATAACTTATCTAGGTTAGAAAATGTTCTTGATGACCCACTACCTATACATGATAGCTTTCTTGATGAACAATTAGCTGGTGTGAATGCTTCACATAATGCTCCTTGGTATGCTGATTATGCCAATTACATGGTTGCTAAATTTATAGCTCCTAGTTTCACATACCAACAAAAGAAAAAGTTCTTCTATGATTTAAAACATTACTTTTGGGATGATCCACACCTTTATAGAGAAGGAGTAGATGGTATTATTAGATGTTGTGTACCTGAGCATGAACATAAAAGATCTGATGCAAGTATCACTCTGAAGGCTATAGAGGACACCACGCTAGAGATAGAACTGCACATAAGTTACTAAATTCTGGGTTTTATTGGCCTACTCTCTTCAAGGATGCTCGTAAGTTTGTCTTGTCTTGTGATGAATGTCAAAGAATTTTTAATATTATCAGACGTCAGGAAATGCCTAGAATTATTCTCTTGTTATCGAACCATTTGATGTTTGGGGTTTTGATTATATGGGGCCTTTTCCATAATCTAACGGGTATACTCATATTCTAGTTGCGGTTGATTATGTTACTAAGTGGGTAGAAGCTATTCCAACTAGTAGCGCTGATCATAAAACTTCTATTAAAATGCTTAAAGAAGTTATTTTCCCTAGATTTGGAGTCCCTAGATATTTGATGACTGATGGTGGTTCACACTTTATTCATGGTCCTTTTCGTAAATTGCTCACTAAATATGATGTTAATCATAGAATTGCATCTCCTTATCATCCTTAGTCTAGTGGTCAAGTAGAATTGAGCAATAGAGAAGTTAAATTGATTCTGCAGAAGACTGTTAATAGATCTAGGAAGAATTGGTCTAAGGAACTTGACGATGCATTGTGGGCTTATATAACTACTTACAAAAACCCTATGGGTATGTCTCTGTATAAGAGGGTGTATGGTAAAGCATGTCACTTACCTCTAGAGCTAGAACATAAAGCTTATTGGGAAATCAAAGAGCTCAATTATGATTTCAAACTTGCTCGTGAGAAGAGCTTATTTAATATTAGCTCGCTTGACGAATGTAGAACCCAAGCCTATGAGAATGCCAAGTTGTTTAAAGAAAATGTTAATAGATGGCATGATAGAAGGATATAAACGCGTTAATTTAATGTAGGTGATCATGTCTTGCTATACAATTCTTGTTTAAGTTTTTTTGCAGGAAAACTTCTCTCTAAATGGGAAGGTCCTTACATTATCGAGGATGTATACCGTTCTGGTGCCATCAAGATTAACAATGTAGAAGGCACAAACCCGAAGGTGGTGAATGGTCAAAGAATCAAACATTATATCTTAGATACTCCCATAAATGTTGAAACCAATATCATCAACACCATAACTCTGGAGAAGTACATTAGGGAGACTTACCAGAATGTTTCAGACTCCGAAAAGGAATAGGTATGTGGTATGGTAAGTAAAAAGACTCCAAAAGTTTTTCAATGGAAATTTTTATCTCTTTTGAATATTTAAAAATTTAGAAAATTTTAAATTAGTCCGAATAGTGCACGAGGAGGCGACAAGCCTGCAGGGTGCACCCTACCCCCTAGGCGCACCCCTGGGGCTTGTGGCCACCTCGTACACCTTCTAGACTCCGTTTTCTTATGGAATACCCCTTCGGGTCGGTAAAAATTCGTTATATAGTCTCCTGAAGGTTTTGACTATCGTATCACGCCAATACCTCATGTTTTCTCTTTGAGCTATTTTTGCAGCAGACTTAGAGCAATATGTCGTCCCAAGATTCTACTGGGGAGAGCTATATATCGCATTATCTTGCCAATCCCAAGCGCTATGGGGTGTTAGATCCTTATGGATTGTTCTAGGAGGAAGAACAAGAAATCAAGTACGAGGAAGAAAGTGTGGATGAAGAAGAGCCCCCTACCTCAACCAGGAGATATGTGCGTGGAGTTCAAGAAATCAAGCCTTCCCAACACCCACCAAAAACCCAAGGTTCTATTTATCCCTTATCGTTTCCTGCAGGAGAGCAAGGAAGAATTATGTCAAAATATATTGAAGCTCGAGAAGGAGGTGGACGACCTGAGGGAACATAATTTTATGCTTAGGAGGTAACTAGACAAGCTTTCAACCTCACCAGCAACTCCGACATCACCATCTCCGAAGCAAGACAACTAAAGACATGGGTATGGGCACTCCCCTTGGCTTGTGCCAAGCTTGGGGGAGGTGCCCCGTATTGTATCACCATCACATCTTTTATTTTTATTTTTAGTTCTATATCTATTTTTATTTTTATCATCTTTCCTTAGTTTGATCCTTTTGGTTATATATTGATCTAGTAGAATAAAGTTTTCTTGTGATCTAGTTTTGAGTCTTTGCTTTACGATTACTCCTATGTAAGCAAGTCCTTGAGTTATATAATAAAAATAGCTTTTGAGTTGAGGGCTTTTGCTTGTTTGGCATGATCTTGATCTTCAGAAAGATGAAGTAGAAAGAAGTATAGAATAAAACCAAAGAGTATATATGACAATCCTATGTCGACTGATGACTTCACATACAGGAAGTATGTCGATTGAAACCTGTTGTGGGTTGACAAACATAGTTGTTGGTCACTGGGGCAATTAAAAGGAAGTAATAAAGAAAGATATGTTCACTTATAAATATATTATCTTGGACATCATTTATGATTGTGAGCACTCATTAAAATATTATATGTTAAGAAGTTGTTGTTGGACAAGGAAGACAATATAATGGTTTATGTTTGCTTATTTCCTAATAGAAGTTATATTGTTATAGATCCCTCAACATGTGTTGCTTGTTTCCAGGTCATATCAGCCAAAACTTTCGCACCAAGTAGAGATACTACTTGTGCATCCAAACACCCTTAACCCATTTTTGCCATGAGAGTCCACCATACCTACCTAAGGATAGAATAAGATCCTTCAAGTAAGTTGTCATCGGTCCAAGCAATAAAAATTGCTCTCTAAATATGTGTGATTTATTAATGTGAGGAAACTAAACTTTATACGAACTTGTGATAGGGAAGAAATAAAATGGACGGACTACATAATAAAGTTCTCTATCACAAGGGGCAATATAAAGTGATGTTCTTTTGCATTAAGGGATTGTGCATCCAACTATAAAAGCGCATGACAACCTCTGCTTCCCTCTGCGAAGGGCCTATCTGTTACTTTTATTTTCTGGTACTTACCTTTTATGCAAGACTCGTGGTGATCTCCATCACTTTCTCTACTTTCGCCTTTATTTTCTGGCAAGCATCGCGTGTTGGGGAATGCTCTTGGCACATATATCCACTCGGAAGTGGACGAGCATGGGTTATTACTGTTGACATTACCCTTGAGGTAAATAGTTGGGAGGCAACACTATAACCCCTATCTTTCTCTGTGTCCGATTGAAACTTTGAACTCATAGTTACCTCGTGAGTGTTAGCAATTGTGAAAGACTACAAGATGATTGAGTATGTGGGTTTGCTTTACAAGCTCTTATATTGACTCTTTCCTACGTTATGATAAATTGGAATTGCTTCAATGACTAGGATCATAGTTTGTCGGTTCTCAATAGAGTTCTTGATTCATACTTTGCCATTGTGAATGAATTATTACTTCAGCATAAGAAATTATATGTCAATATATTTTGCTGTTCTAAAGATTATCATGAAGCCTTCATATCCGTATTTTATTTTATCGACACCTCTATCTCTAAACATGTGGGCATATTCATCGATTTCGGCTTTCGCTTGAGGACCAGCGAGGTCTAAGCTTGGGGGAGTTGATACGTCAATTTTCCATCATGATTTTATATTGATATTTATTGCATTATGGTATGTTATTACACATTTTGGTACAACACTTATGCCTTTTTTCTCTTATTTTACAAGGTTTACATGAAGAGGGAGAATGCCAGCAGCCGGAGTTCTGGACTGGAAAAGGAGCAAATCTGAGATACCTATTATCCACAACTCCAAAAGTCCTGAAAATCTACGGAGAATTATTTTGGAATATATAAAAATATTCGGGAAAAGAAAAACATAAGGGGGCCACCAGGCAGCCACAAGCCTGCAGGGCATGCCCTACCCCCCTAGGCATGCCCCTGGGGCTCTCTGATGCCCATGTTCTTCTATATTGAGGGTTTCAACCTAGAAAAAATCAAAATAGAGCTTTCGGGACGAAGCGCCCACGTCTCGAGGCAGAACTTGGGCAGAACCAATCTAGAGCTCCGGCAGGGCGATCCTGTCGGGGAAACTTCCCTCTAGGAGGGGGAAATCGAAGCCATCATCATCACCAACAACACTCTCATCAAGAGGGGGTAAATCCATCAACATCTTCATCAGCACCATCTCCTCTCCGAACCGTATTTCATCTCCTATATCCGATCTTTGTCTCAAAACCTCAGATTGGTACATGTGGGTTGCTAGTAGTGTTGATTACTCCTTGTAGTTGATGCTAGTTGGTTTACTTGGTGGAAGATCATATGTTCAGATCCTTGATCATCAATAATACTCCTCTGATTATGAACATGAATATGCTTTGTGAGTAGTTACGTTTGTTCCTGAGGACATGGGATAAGTCTTGTTATAAGTAATCATGTGAATTTTGTATTCGTTCAATATTTTGATGAGATGTGTGTTGTCTCTCCTCTAGTGGTGTTATGTGAATATTGACTACATAACACTTCACCATGGTTTGGGCATAGAGGAAGGCACTGGGAAGTAATAAGTACATGATGGGTTGGTAGAGTTACAGAAGCTTAAACGCTAGTTTATGCGTTGCTTCGTAAGGTGCTGATTTGTATCCACATGTTTCATGCTATGGTTAGATTTATATTAATTCTTCTTTCATAGTTGTGGATGCTTGCGGCAGGGGTTAATCATAAATGGGAGGCTTGTCCAAGTAAGGGCAGCACCCAAGCACTTGTCCACCCACATATCAAATTATCAAAGTAACGAACGTGAATCATATATGCATGATGAAAACTAGCTAGACATAAATTCCCATGTGTCCTCGGGAGCGCCTTCCTTTATATAAGAATTTGTCCAGGCGTGTCCTTTGCTATAAAAGTATTGGGACACCTTGCTGCACCTTTGTTACAGTTGTTACTTGCTACCCGTTACAAATTATCTTGTCATAAAACTATTTGTTACCGATAATTTCAGTGCTTGCAGAGAATACCTTCCTGAGAACCGCTTATCATTTTCTTCTGCTCCTCGTTGGCTTCGACACTCTTACTTATCGAAAGGACTACGGTAGATCCCCTATACTTGTGGGTCATCACGTCCCCCACAGCATCATCACCCACAATGGCACACACTTCGCCAAGGGCGTGCTAGCGCATTTCTGCGCCAAGCAGGGCATCCAGCTCGACCTGGCTTCCGTCGCTCATCCACAATTGAACGGCCAGGTCGAGACGGGGAACGGCCTAATCCTATCCGGCATCAAGCCCCGGCTTGTGGCACCGCTGGTCAGGTCAGCTGGCTGCTGGATCGAAGAGCCGTCGGCTATCCTCTGGATCCTCAGGACAACGCCCAACCAGTCGACCGGCTACACCCCTTTCTTCCTCGTGTACGGGTACGAGGCAATCATCCCCTCTGACATCGAGTTCGACTTGCCTCGGGCACCTTATACACAGAGAAGGACGCAAAGGAGGCAACAGAAGACGGAGTCGACCTACTGGAAGAAGCACGCAAACTGGCCTTGAGCCGGACGGCCATCTACCAGCAGATGCTCCGGCACTACCAAAGCAAGCGGATTTGGCCACTCTCCTTTCGCGAAGGAGACGTAGTGCTCAGGTGGATCCAGTGAATAGCCGGCCAGCACAAGCTGTCCTCCCCATGGGAGGGACGGTTCTTCGTTAGCAAGGCATTGCAAAACAATGCGTACTATCTTATAGACACCCAGAAGTCGCAGAAGCGCAGGAGAGACGCCTCCGGCGAGGAGAGAGCGCACCCGTGGAACGCGACACTCCTCTGCCCATTTTACTGCTGAAAACCAGTGTATGTATGTATGTATCCTTCCCTTTTGGTCTTATGAATGCAACGGGTTCCCCAAGCCGGCTCTTGGTACACGCCCCTTTCATTTCCTTCCATAGTTTTCTGAATTCTTCGCCAGCTCTCGGTCCCGGGGGCTAGCTGGCTAGTCCTGGCGTCCTCTCCCAAAGCCGACCAAGTAATGTGAGCTGAATAAGTCCTCCCACCCCTCCCATCTACAGACCGGCTCCCGACTGTTCGGCTGACAGGGTCGTGGGGCGACAAAACTTAGTACACACGAAAAGTCGGTCACAAGGGGGTTGCCGGCTAGGTCTAGCCAAAACACATTCTCGCCTTTGTCACTTGCCTTACCCAAAAAAACTCTCACGGTTCCCAAACTCAGAGCCAACTCCTTCTAGGCGGACGCTCGATCCCAGCTACAGACCGGCTCCCGGCTGTTGGGCTGGCAGGGCCAAAACCAAGGGGGACAAGGATTTGATAGACGGAACCAAAAGAGAAAACAAGGGTAAGATCAAGCCGGCACACAAACAAAACAAAAAACAACAAACATTGCAGCAACCAAAAGCTTCATAAAACTTAAAAAGGCCCACGGCCACGAGTTCATTACATTTACACCCCCCGTGGGTGGAATTGAGTTCTAACAGAAACGCAGGAAGACAAAAAAGGTCTAGCTGGCGGCTGCTCCGTCTTCTCCTCTGTCACCTCCTGTGGTGGCTCCCACCTCTGGGTTTCGAGATGGCTCAGAGTCGGTGTAGTCATCGGTGCTGGAGCCAACATCTTCACCATCTGTCTCGATGTCGCTTCCCTCCAGGTCGCCTAGCACGAATGCATACTGGTCCTCCAGGATCATTGTGCCATCTGCCTGGCGCTCAGGGACGTATTCATCCCAGGCGGCGAAGGACGCAAGGTCGCTAGCTCGCACGGCCAGCACGTCGGCCACCGCCTCTAGATCCGCGTCCGTGCTGGCACACAGCGTCGTGAGCGCTCAGGTCCAGCTCAGGGTACCATGACCTCGCAATGCGTAGGGCCATGCCCGCACTGGCACGTGCCGCGGATGCCCTCCAGGCGTTCACCCGCACGGTCCCGAACTCTAGCCACCACGACAGCCGGCTCATCGAGGCCGGATCCACCGCGCCTAGCCAGAGGACAAGGACCAGCGCCTCGGCGGACACCTGGAGCCGCTTCAGGGCTGTCACCACCTCCTGTAGTCTCACCCTGGCGGAGATCCCCACCTCGGCCAAGGTGCAGGGGCAAGCGGCACAACGACAACCCCCTGCGCCCGCTGGTTCTCATGGTGGGCCGCCACGGCCGCCTCCGCGGACTTCTGTGCACCAGGGAAGAGCCCTAATAAGAAAGAAGACAGGGGATGAACAAAGAAGCAAGCCAAGAACCCAAAATCAACACGCACAAAGGAGGAGACGGCAAGGACTTACCGCGCAGAATTCGGTCCACCCCATGCCCTTGCTCCTGCAGCTCCGACTCCCTAGCCGACCACTCCTAGAGCTGGGTCTCATACCCGACCTGGGCCGCCTGCGCCTCGTCGGCCGCCTTCGCTAGCGCGGCGTCCTTGGCCTCCAGCTCCTGGCGGAGGACCCTTTCCCACTCCTCCGCCTGCTGACGAAGGGCAATCAATTGCGGTCCGCTAGCTCCTGGTGGTGGGCCGCCTCTCGCTCGGCCGCGCCTGCCTGCACCCGATCTGCCTCTTGGCGGAGCCGCTCGCACTCCGTGGACAGGAGGCTCCGCTGATCGCCAAGCTGCACGACTTGGTGACGAATGTCGACCGTCTCGGCGTTGGTTTATGTCGAGGACAAAGAAGCCTCCGTTAGAAGATAAGAGAACAAAGTTGATTTGGCTCGCCTCCGCGGCGGTCAGCTCGAATCCCAGGGGCTACACCCCCGCCCTAAAAGTTACGAAGGCCCCGCCCTGCAGACACCGCCTTCCCGAGATCACTCGGTGGGTCCCCAGCGATCGGGCGGCTAGCTGCAGCCCAGTTTTGCTAAGGCCGGCCCCCGTCTGCCAGCCCCCTTTGCTCGAGGTCACCAGGGGACCAGTTACTCCCGGCACCATTGTGCCAG
Organism: Hordeum marinum; assembly: GCA_022496015.1. Lineage (NCBI taxonomy): Eukaryota > Viridiplantae > Streptophyta > Magnoliopsida > Poales > Poaceae > Hordeum > Hordeum marinum. The sequence goes on from CM039677.1 coordinate 325,740,538, forward strand.
GGGCTCCAAACGAGGAGCCCGCACTGCCCGACCCTTCGGGCACCTTGGTCTCCCTCCTCGGTTCTCCGCCTCCGGCCTCTCCTACCCGGCTCGACCTGGTCGCTTGTGTATCCGGAGCCAGCTCATCTGGAGACGACATTCCTGGGGCCGGAGTCTCCGGAGGCGACACCTCTAGAGCCGGCGCCTTCGGGACTGAAGCTTCCATTTCCGGGGGGGCCTTCGTCCACGGTGGCACATCACCAGCCCCTGGCAGATCCGCCCCGCGATGTGCCTCCTCCTCGCCATCAATGCGGGCCGCACTACCACCCACCGCCACATGCGCGTCCTTCACGGCCTCCGCGTCCGCCTCCGCCTGCCGCACGGGGTCATGGTGGTCCTTGGACCGCCTCTCCCGATCATGAGGGAACGGCTCCCATGACTGGCCGACCGCTTCCATGCCAGCTCCTCCCGATGGCATCCGCTTCTTCGCCGCCTCTTCCCAAAGGCGGTGCCCTCAGTGCGCAGCTCCTACTAGGCCGCCTCTAGGTCACGCCACGCTTCATGCTCCCTCTCCTCGGTGGTGATCGATGATTCCGTCCCCGCGGCATCACTTCCTGGGGTACTTCCCAGGGCGCACGCCTCCCTGAAAAAGTGGAATGAGAAGGCGAGGGGAGAAGAAGAAATCAAAGGAGCAAGGCTGTGAAGAATGTGGCTTACCCGACAATGACGAGGACCGCCCTCCTTGTTGGGCCCGTCAGGACGAACCGCCTCTACTTTCCGCTGCCTCCGCGGCTGCTGCTCGACTTCTTGGTGGCCGCCCGTTTGTATGCTGGCCTGGACCCCGCCGCCTACTTACCCTTGCCATCGGCTGCCACATCGTCCGGGCCGAGATCATGGCAGGAGCGGCGAGGGCGCGTCGGCGGCGCTGTGGCTCCATCCTCCAAGATCTCGAGGTCCTCCGGAGCCTCTACATCGGATGACTCCTCCAACTCAGTGTCGTCGTTAGTCCAATCCCGTAAATTCGACCGGGAAGGGAACTTACCCATCGACTTGGTCGCCTCCGTTTTCGTCTCCGCCTCGCCGGCTTCGGATGCTCTGCCTCGCTCCGAGTCCGCCGGCTCCATGTCGTAGGCGTCCTCAACCTCCTCGGATCCCGAGACCTCCACATCGGCGGCCGGTTCCCTGTAATCCTACAGCTGCGGAAATACCTGCAAGCGGGAGAGTTCCTCTCACTAACAAAATGAGGCGCTTCTCCCTATGAAGAAAGAGAGGGTGAGTCGGCTAGACGCTTACCGGCGACATCGGATGGCTTTGGCTATAAGGGGTCTTCCCCCACTGCCAACTCCCTTCCTTCAGCTTTGCCGATGAGATGGCATTCACCCTTCGCACCACATGGACCGACTTTAGCTCCTTATTGGAGAGCCAGCAGGGATCGTGACGCCCCCCATCTTGCATATAAGGTGTGGTCGGCTCTACAGCGGTTGTACCCGGCGTGCCAGCATTGCTGCCAGCAGGTTGGATGCCTTTAGGCCTTCTGTCCCGGTCATCAATAGCAAACGCTCGGAGAGCCGGTCTGCCGTCTCCGGGGCCTGGGCCGGAGCCGTCTGCCAGTTCAGCATCGCCACCGGCGGCTGATTGACGAAGTTGGGGAGGTTGATGTGGTCCTCCTCCGGCTTCACGTTCATCAAGTAGAAGAACCCCTGATGCCAATTCTTCACTTACTCCTGCATCGGGTGTTTCGGGAAGCCGGCTCCCTGGCGGATATGGATCAGGGCGCCCCCACAGGCGGTCATAACCTTTTGTTGCGTCGTCGGGACCTTCGCCATCTATCGTTCGAGGAAGAAGAGGAGGAACAAGAGGTCGAGCCTCGGTTCCACCCCCAGATACCCCTCGTAAAGGGTGACGAAGGCCACAACTGCACGACGGTGTTGGGGGCGAGATGGTGTGCTTGCAGACCGAACCGCGTCAGGAACCACCAAAAGAACGTACTCACCGGCAGCCCGAGCGTGCGGAGGAAGTGTTTGGCAAACACGACCACCTCGTCGTCCCACAGGGTTGGGGAGTTCTCCGGCCCGGCAATGTGCGCCTCCACGAGCTCCTCCGACAGCAGCTTGCGACAGTGGCGGAGGTGCTCAATGAACTTCTCGTCGACAATGCTGGCGTCCAATGCCCCCTTACTCGCCATTGCTTCTCAAGGGTATTGCGGGCGCGGGAGTTCGGCTACGGAGCAGTCTTTGGCGGCGGTGGCGGGGGCATGGCGAGGAGCGCGGGCGTTGCTCTCCTTCTCTCTTTGTGAGCAGGAGGAGGGGGGCTACGAGAGCAATGTGACAGGGGCGAGGGGAACAAATGTACCGTTCCATTCCCCTCCCGTTCCATTTATATCACATGCGGATGGTCGTGGGGGAGGATTCATTGCGCATGTCCCCCACGATTCCCGTCGCATGCGGGGCGGAAGTTATTTCGCTCGGGAACACCAACCGACGGCCCGAGCCATAGAAGATCCACGCGCGCAGGCCAAGGCCACGACCGTGGTGGGCCCCGCCTCGTGGCTCGGTCTTGTCTGTCGCGCGGCTGGTCGGGCCACAGCCCGTTGCGTCTCCCACGTGGCACAGACACTCAGCCCGACGGGGCGCCTAAGGCAGTGCACGAAGCGTCGGCCGACTACGCAGCCGGCCGTCGTCTGCCCACCGACGTCCGGCTCCCGAGGCGGGCCGCGGTACTGGAGCACCGTTCAAGCCGGTGAGGTACGCTGCAGCTCTGTGGCGGGCCTCCCCCACTTCGGGGACTACTATCGGGAAGATAACCCAGCCCGGGGTTGCCTAAAGCGACCCACAACTCCAACTTTCTGAAATGAATGATGGGCGAGACGCCTCCCCATATAGACCGCTTGCACCTCGCCGGCCACGCCATGCTGGCTGGGTCCCGCCGGCCATGCTTGGCCGGCTACGACAAACCTGCCAGTTAGGGGCAGGGACCCCTGGCCCTCTAGCCGTCCGTGCCTTGGATGCCATGGGCAGAATGCGCGAGGCAACAATAGCCCTCATCACGTCGAGGGTCAGCGCCCGTATGGCTATAGTGGAGGCAATAGTGCCGCTGACTTCGGCTGACCGTGACCGGGCTTCCAACAGTGCGGGCACGCCTCCATCCACTCCGTTACCTGCCCCGACGTGGCTACAGTGCAGCCGACCGTACCGCTGACCTCGGACGGCTACCACAAGACGAGGCCCCGAAGGACGACCCGTGCCTTGAAGCGACCGGTGCTGGGACCTACCGTTTGGGACCCTCCGGCTCTCGACGGGACCTCCCAGTCGGCGGGCCCTACCAACAATGAGACCCTACTGCCGGGGGCCCCATGGCCGGCCAAAGAAGCTGCCAGCTGGGGCCCTCCCGTGGCTTTCCATTCATATTGTAATCCGGGGGGTTGGACTATAAAACCCCCCGGAGCCCCCGATGTAGAGGCAAGCAACAGATAGACCAGCAAGCACACACACACAAAGGAACACATTGTTCCATAGCCACCCTCGTAGAAAGAGAAGGGGAGCCGGTTGCTCCCTCTCCCACCTCTAGATACAGCTCAAGGAGCGCCATTGTAACCTTCCCTCACCGATCAACTAGATGAGGCAGGACTCACTACTAGGGAAAACCTTATACACAAAATCTTAGCAGCAGCGTGGGACAGGACGGGGCGCTACTGCTACTTAGCAGTAGTGTGGTATGAAAACAGGCGCTACTAATATCAACTTAGCAGTAGCACGGCTCGGTAGAACCGCGCTGCTACTAAAGTTGACTGATCGTTCCCGCCATGCTAGGTTAACAGTAACGCTCTTCAGATAACCGCGTTGCTGCTAATGTAATAGTAGTAGCACACTTTTTTTCATGTCGCTACTGCTAATTCTGAAACTGGCCACATGGCGGGCCCTCCTTAGCAGTAGCGCATGTGAAAGAGGAGCGCTACTACTATATTATTAGCAGCAGCGCGTTTTGCTCCCAGCGCTACTGCTAAGCCGCAGCCATACCACCTTTTTACTCCCACCCCCTCCCCTCCCCTCCTCTATTCTTCAGTTTCCCCTAGCTCCCACCTCCTCTCTCCCTCACTTTGCTTCTTCCTGACTACTTCTCCCCCCCATTACTCTCCTTCTTCTACCTATCTTTCTCTCTCTTTATTACTCCTAGCTAACTACACCAACCTCCATTAATGCATCTCCTTTCTCTTTTTCCTTCCCCTTACACTAGTTGAACTTGTCTCCTCCCAAACTAGCAAGCTAGGTAGACCTAGCTAGCATTTAGTGAAGTGACCTATGTACCTCCCTAACTAGGTCTATAGCCTTGTCAAGAAGAGCTTTGTCCACTTTTGATCATTCCATAGGTGTGTGTGGTGACACCTATCGACATCATCATCACCGTGCTTGATCTCGAGATAGGTGATTATAATTTATGCTTTTGCAAGAATGGAAATATGTGTATGTGTGCGATATGACATAATCGGGCGATATAATGGAAATTGTCTGTGTGGCATGAGTTGCCGCCGAATTGTGCTTGTGAGTTGCCTATGTTTTGACGAAATGTCAATTTATTTCTGTTTTGGCGAATTCCGGACAAACTCTATATGTCTTATTTTTAGGGAAGGTCATGCCGAATTTTTGTATGACTTTGATGCATGCATGCATTTTTGTAATCAATTTGTTTATTATTACCGTCCAGGTGTTCGTGATGGTCAGTGGACGGTGGTGGATAGTTGCTTGCGGTCGGTGGTGCAGGACATGAAAGAAAATAACCTGACAGAGGTTTTATGTCCGTGTCGAAGATGCAAAGGACGAGCTTAGCTCGACCCCTATGACGATGGTCATGTGATGGCGCACCTGCTCATGACTGGTTTCATGGATGGCTATACTCGGTGGATAATTGAAGATGAGGATGATGATGTTGAGGACGCCGACGGGGCAGGCAATGACGACACGGGGCAAGATGAAGAGATGATCGATAATGGCGGTGAGAAGGGGCCGGACATGGCGGCGGGGAAGAGGCCGGACATGGCGGCAGAGAAGGGGTTGAACATGGCGGCGGGGAAGGTGCCAGACATGGCGGCAGAGAAAACATGGACTCCATGCCGCAAAATTAGTCGGTACTAAGTTCAATCATGCGGCACCCTCATGTTCAAGCACTTCTTCGTAAGGAGACAAGTACTAAGAGAGCTGCTTCTAGAGAGGAGGCCAAGCTGCAGCAATTGGTGGTAGACTCGAACACTCCATTGTATCATGGTTGCAATCCCGAGGTGACCCGCTTGAGTTTCACGCTCGAACTCCTGAAGACGAAGGCTAAAACAAATGGACTCACACTAGTCTCGATGAGCTTCTCAAGTACCTAAAGGATGTTCTTCCCGCAGGGAATCTATGTCCTACTAGTGTGGATGAGGCCAAGAAGATCGTTTGTCCTCTTGATCTTCCGCACATTAGATACCATGCATGCATCAACGATTGCATAATTTATCGGAAGGAGCACGCGGAAAAAAGAAGCTTTCTAGTGTGCAATGCTTCTCGATACAAGAAGGCTGGGAAGAAATCTCCCCAGAAAGTTGTATGGTACTTACCGATCACTCCCCGTCTCCAACGGTATTTCTTAGATCCCAAGGAAGCAAAGCTCATGCGCTGGCACGCGGAGAGGAAGAAGCCTGACTATGGAGATGATCCGAAGCTGAGAAACGTCGTCGATGGAAGCCAGTGGAGAGCGTTCAACGGCGAATATCGGTATTTCGCATGTGATGCAAGGAACATCGTGCTCGGCGCTTGTACCAATGGCATGAATCTGTTTGGCAACCAGAACACCAACCATAGCACATGGCCCATGTTTGTATGGATGTACAACCACCTGGTTGTGCATGAAGTCGAAGTACATACACATGAGCATGCTGATTCAAGGGCCGAAACAAATTAATCTGTATATGGGGCTACTTCAAGAGGAGTTAGACATGTTATGGAAAACACCGGCCAAGACTTGGGATGCCAGCCAAGGCGAGTATTTCTATTTGAGAGCCGCGTTGATCATGACGGTGCACGACTATCTCAGTTACGGATATGTTGCAGGATAGGTGTGCCATGGATATTACAGATGCACGCGGTGCATGGATGATACAACGTCTCAGCAGCTAACGTCAAGGAAAGATGGCGGGTCTGGGAAAATCGTGTACATGGGGCATCGAAGATGGCTCGAGAAGGACGACCCGTGGAAAAACCATGAAGATCTATTCAATGGTGAGGCTGAGCATCGAGGACCTCCACGTGAGAGGAGTGGGGCCGAAATCGATGAGCTGTTGAAAAATTGGGAACAGTGCCCTGTGCCGGGAAGACAATGAAAAAGGCGCCGGAGCCGCTGTTGAAGGTATGGAAGACAAGGTCTGTTTTCTGGGACTTGGAGTACTGTCACAAACTCGACACGCCTTGTTGCCTTGATGAAATGCATATCTATAAGAATGTACTTGAGAGCTTGATTGCGACACCGATGAACATGCCGGATAAGACCAAGGATGGGCCAAAGGCAAGAAAAGACTTGCAAGATTTTGAGATCAGGGCAGATCTGCACATGATGCCCCATAAAAAGTCAGAGGAGACAGAGATGGAGACAGAGGCGTGGGAGAAGAAGGGCAAAAACTAAAGGAAGAGGATTATTGCCCCCTTCTTGTTTCACCTTAAGTCCGGTTGGGATCGATCAATTCTTCAGGTGCCTTACCAGAATCAAAGTTAGTTTCGGTTACTGTGGAAGGATAAGAAGATATCTGGACACGAAGAAGAAAAGGTTCAGTGGGATGAAGTGCCATGACTGTCATGCGATGATGACGCAGATACTACCTGTTGCCCTTAGAGGGATAATGTATAAGCACGTCCGTGACACGCTTATTGGTCTCTGCAACGTTTTCAACGTCATCTCTCAAAAGTCGATCAGTGTGAAGCGGCTCCGAAGGCTACATGAAGAGATCATTGTCATACTAAATGAGCTTGAGATGTACTTCCCACCCGCGTTCTTTGACGTCATGGTGCATCTGTGTGTCCATATTGTGGATGACATAATAGACCCAGGGCCATCATTCCTTCACAACATGATGTCGTTTGAGAGGATGAATGGGATCATCAAAGGATTCGTTCGTAACATGTCCCATCCAGATGGAAGCATCATCTAGGGCTAGCTGACACAAGAGTGCATCTCTTTCTGCGAGAATTTTCTATATGGTGCAGACCAACCACCTGGTGTTGGTTTGCCCGTTAACAAGCAAGATGGGAGGCTCGAAGGAGAAGGTCACTCCAACGGTCACAGAGAACTGCATGTGGCCTACTCAGATCAACGCAACGACTTTGACATAGCAAACTTGGTAGTGCTACAACACCCACAGCAGGTAGATCCTTTCGCGACACTGCACAAAGAAACTATCGGAAAGAAGTATCGTGATCGGTGGGTATGCATGACGGACGCCAAAGTTACTAGAGAGCACAACTCCACTTTCCTGCATTGGTTCAAAAAGCATATTATTGCTAATCCCCCAAAAGAGGGATCTAAGGATAGATTGCTCATATACGCCTTAGCACATGGCCACTCGCCCAACCTCGTCACCTATCAGGCATACGATATCAACGGATACACGTTCTACACGGTGGCCAAAGATATGAACAGTGATGATCAGAACTCAGGGGTGATGATGGAATGCATGACCGACAGCGACAACGGCGCAACTGAGAGATTTTACGAAAGGGTCAAGGAGATTTGGGAGCTTGACTACTCTGGACTACACAAACCGACGATGTTCCAGGTTAGATGGGTTAAGAATGTCGAAAGAGAAAACTGGTATTTCACTACCATGACTATACCCGACACCAAGAGCGGTACCGTGAACGCTATTGCAAAAAACAAGCAATGGGTACACGTTAAGAACATGACACAATGCTTCTTCATAACCGACCCGTGCAATCCCATCCATGTTGTCGTGAGGAGAGGCAAAGGGAACATCATTGGAATGGATGGAGTCGCCAACGAGGAAGACTACGACCAGTACGGCAACCCAATGAGGGAAGATGACGATGATGATGAAGTATACGGCAAAATAAGAATCAATACTACATTACCTAAGAAAGATCGTACTCCATGGAAAAGGAAAAGTCATAATAAGGGGCTCAATTATTCTTCAAACAACAAGAAGGGGAAGAAGCTCACTCAAAAACGCAAACGTCGATGCTGAGGAACCGTTATCGGTCAAAAGATGTAATATATATGTTCCTATTTTGTGTACACACTTAACCGTTATGCATGGGTCAAATGATGTAATCTATATGTTCCTATTTTGTATACATACTTAACCGTCAAATGATGCAATATATATCGCCTTAGTTATATACATTGTATCACCCTCCCTTCGTTCCTGCTCTTGGAAAAAAGGAAAAGAAAAGAAAAGAAAAAGAAGAAAAGGAAAGGAAAATAAAATAGAAGAAACAAATAGGAAAACTGGTATAGGTACTGGTTATAGCAGTAGGGCTTTTCCAAAAAAGAGCTATAGCTAGTCGACATAGCAGTAGCGTCGTTTGGAGAAATGCGCTATAGCTACCTATGATAGTAGTAGCGCTTCTTGGATAAACGCGTTATAGATAACTTAGCTATAGCGCATTTTTCGTAAACGCGCTACTACTATATTGACTTAACCCCCAAATCTGCTTCCCGCCTCAACTTCTTCCCCCAAATCCCCACTCTCTCTTCCCCCCTCGTCGCCGCCGGAGCCCGTGCCCTCACCCTCGACCCTCGACCCCAGCGCTCGCCCCCATCCCCGGCGCTCGGCGCTCGCCCCCAACCCCAGCGCTCGCCTCCAATCCCCTGACCCCGGCGACCTCGCCCTCGCCCCAACCCCGACCCCGGTGACCGGCGCTCGCCCCCGACCCCCTAACCCCGGCGACCTCGCCCTCGCTCCCGACCCCGGCCCCAGCATGCCACGCCTCCCTCCTTTGCTTCCTCCCCTCCCAACCTTGGCCGTCGTCGGGCCTGCCTCCTCGCCCTGCACCCTCTATAAGCCCCCACCGCTCCTCCTCTCTTTGCTATCTAGGGTTCTTCGGTTAATTTACTTAGGTTTTACTTAAGGAAGTAGGTTAATTAGGTTGTCTATTTAGTTATGAACCCTAGTTATCAAACTAGTAGGTTAATTTGGCTATATTATGAACCCTAGTTAGTATGAACCCTAGTTAGTTAGGGTAGTAGGTTAATTAGGTTCTTTGTCAAATTAGAATATATATTTAGGGTTAGGTGTTTTACGTGTAGTTAAAAGAAAAAACAGAATTAATTATATAGGTTTCTGCATTTTTTCAGTTTAAGCAATTGTTGTTATTTAAATTTTGTAGTGCTAGTTAGTTAATTAGAATTAGTATGAAACTTAGGACAGATTAGTTAAAGAAATTGTTGCTATTTAAAAAAACATAATTTGAAGTGGACATGTGATTTGGACATGTCATATTTGGAATTTGGACATGTCATATTTGGACATGTGATGTTTTGGACATGTCATTTTTGAAAAATGATGATTATGTGCAAGGTAAATGATCAGCGTGGCCTACGTTTCTCTGGAATGTTGATTCATTTCCGTTCCGATGAATTTTAGGCGCTCAATATGTCCACTTTTTAGCAAAGGTCATGCTGAAATGTTTTGTGGATTTTGGCATGACTTGTGCTAGAAAGTAGGCATATCAAGTGCCGGGATTTGTTGGGAAATGGCATTTCAGCAAACATAGATCTATTTTATGTCATTTCTCATTTTTTTATAGTTTTAGAATTAGACAAGGAGAATTAATCATAGGAAACATGTCGAACAACGAAGAAATGAGGCCTTCTAACCAAGATGCAGACGAGATGGATTATGAGGGTGAACAACAGTACCTCAACTTTTTGTCTGCTAAGCACAATCAAGGTTTGCAAGTCGGCCTAGATGATGATGCTGATGCCGACATCGACACCAATGATGCCGACACCGATGGAGATGCCAAGACCGGCGGGGAAGATACCGGTGGGGAAGGTACCAAAAAGAAGAAGCAGAAGAAGCAAATGATACGAAAACCTAACAAACTCGGCATCGGACGACAGGTGATGACAAATATGGCCCTTGGCAAGTTTGAGCCATTAGAGCTGGAAGAACCTCGCAAGTGCTATGGGAACCAAGTAGGATGCGTCCTACGGGAATGCGTGAGCATCAACGACGATGACATAAGGGGTAAAGAACATTTGATGCAGTTGCTCCTGACGAAGCTGCACAAGAGATTCATGTTCCCCGACCGGGATGATGCCATAGAACACCCTTGGGATGACAAGAAGATGAAAAAGATTAACAATCATGCCCTGGGCATGTTCAACAACGATTTGGCTTCCTGGAAAGGGAGGGTGAAACGAGCTATTGAGGCTGAGGAACCCCTGTCCAAGATTCTGGAGGAAAATCTGACACTTACAGAAGAGGAGTTCGTAAAGTTCAAGGACACTTGCTCTACCGAGGCAGCCAAGGCTAAGGCTAGGAAATTCAAGAGCCTTCAACAAAGGAACACGGGGAAGCAATGCCTCGGAAGCCATGGCTACCTTGGCAAAAGGCCCATATGGGATAAGGAGGACGCGGAACATGAAGCCGCGGGTCTCCCAAACCCCTTCGCGAAGTTCACCAACCGCTTGGCGTGTGACTTCATCAGGGCCCGCTACAAGTGGGACAAGGAAAAGAAAGTTTTTTACATAGACCAAATCATGAGGAAATTGATTAGAATACTTGTAATTATTCTTTTACCACCTTACATTTAGCTTCTGATCAAGTCGGCTACATATTCATAAATGGTTCACGTTCCTTCTGTAAGAGAAGCAACACCAGCTTGCAGCCGAAAGCCCTACTTCGCCGATGAGGCCCAAGTGGGACACCCCTCTCAACCGGGCCTTGAACAAACTTAAGGGACTCCCTTTAGTCCAGCGGCCGCAATATGGATGTGTGCACGGCGCCGGAGACGGCGCCACGTGGAAGGTGTTTTACAACGAGGGTCGGGAGGCCAAGAAGCAAAAAAGGAAGTTTAGTCAGACGAACATCGACGAGAAGGTGAAGCTTGCATTCAAGAAAAGAGCAGTTGAGGATGCGGAAAAAGTAGCCGAGGAGAAAAATGAGTTGCTACAGCGGGCAGTCGATGCAGTTGTACATGCCTGCAAAACTGATTTCGCTACTAACTTGATCCCGGCTATGATCAACTAGACGAAGGAAAATCCACACAAGACGATACATGATTTCCCCATGCCCAGTTTCATTGGGAGCAACTCGGTGAACAATACCACCGCACCATCACCTGCTCACGCAATCGGGCCTGCTCCCTCACCCACACCCGCAACCGCTCATAGCAGCCCGTCCTCTGTCTCTGGCACACTAGGCGGGCCTTCGTCTTTGGCTGATCTTGATGACCTCACGGTAATTACATGTCACACCAACATATATCTAGAATATTCCATTTTCGTTGCCTTTCGGATGTTTTACGCTGCAGACATGTGTTTGCAAGCCGACAAAACCCCGTGCACCGTACTCTACTTGATCAAAGGCCAGAAGGTGGACATGGCAAAGGGTGTGATAACGAAGCCCTTGGAACTCACGTTCTACGGCCAACCGATACCCGGTGGGCACTTCAGGGTTACCTTGTCGAGTGTGAAATCGGGGCAAAAGGATTTTCCTCCACCAGTACAGCTAGGAGGAGAGGATGATGAGACCTCGTCACGAATTGGAAGCTGCAAGGGTTGGGTGCTGCTATGGCCGAAGAATCTTATTCGTCTGGAGCCGTCCGAGAGCTTACCAACAACCACACATCAACAAGCAGGTATGGACCCCACCACCCCACCTACGCAATTACCAGCACCTGTATTGCTGGATGAGAGCGGCGCATGACGTGATGAAGGGTGTCCAATAGTGGCTGATGTAATCGCTCTCATAGAACAAAGAATGGATGATGAGATGGAGGAGTACCCTCTTCGGTTCCTCAATGCAAGCGCTTGTGACGGTGACTTAGATATGATGAGTCAGCCATATGACGACTCGGGCTATCAGCATGCTAATGAGGATATGGATGATCTGCCCAGGCAGGAACGTCCTAGTAGGGATTGCAAGAAGTCTCTCTTCATGCAATCCTCACTGGACACACCTGAAGATGCAGGGGGTCGTACAATAGTGCTTAGCCCGACAACACTGGGGCAGGGGTTAAGGAAGGGTCTGGAAGGTTAGCCCAAGAAAAAGGAGAGGAAGAGATTAGGGAAGATAGGCTCAGCTCCCAACAAACAAGCCAGAGCACATATCAGCCAAACAGTGGCCATGTTCCATGTCATGGGCGAGCCGATGCTACCGTCGAAACCGCTGGAGGCAATATCCGGGGATCTCAAGAGACTGCACGACCATGTGCTATCGACTGAGAAAATCCTACTAGCCTCGAAGGATCCAGGATATCCGACATACGCGGCTCGTGTGCCTGAGGGGAAGTGATACATCGACACACGGCCCACGGAGGTGATCTTCCTGCGGTTTGATCATATCTTCGAGATGTTTCTGGCAAGGCGGCTCGATTGTACAATCATTCGCCTTTTTGTGCTACATATGAGCTCCATCATGAAGAGAGAAGAAGTCTCACAAATCTGTGTGGCGGATCCATACTACATGCACGAGTCCTTCTTGAGTCTCGGCGACTTTGAGTGTAAAACTGCTAGGCAATACCTCAAAAACTTGATGGTACAGAACAAGGACCAGGAAATTGTCCTCCTGCCTTATCATCCAAAGTAAGTCAGTGTCGGACAACCCTTTCATACATTTCAATCATTCCTTCTCGCTCATATGGAGAATAATTTGAGTTGTTTTTTCCCCGTAGCAACGGTCACGCTGTCTTTATCGTTCTTTACCCGCGAGTCTCCCACGCCATGTATTTTGACCCTACCAGAAACAACGAGAAGAAGGACTACACCCACGTAATGACATCTTGGCAATCATGGACAACCAGGATGTTTTCAATCCCCTCAAGAGGAACGTATTCAATGCGCTCAAGGCATAAAGTCATGCTTCCAGATCTCGAACAAGATGAGTATGATGACTTACTATCTCATTGAAGGATGTAGCAGGTGGACAATATTTGTGTCACAAATGATTGAAGAAGTATGTGTTTTCAACCAATCCATTCACAGGATGTGGTCAATATTGGAAGACTTCAGCATAATGGGAGAGGCATGAAATTCCAACCCTTCAATTTAAATGGAGACATTGTGGCTAACCATGGAGGTTCGACATTTGTGAGAGCCTGGCTTAATAGGAATGATAGACTACTCATATCAACAAGGAATTCCTTCTTTTCCGGAAGCCCACTTGAAAAGAACTCCAAAGTTAAGCGTGCTTGGCTTGGAGCGATTCTAGGATGGGTGACTGACCGGGAGGTGCGCACGAGTGAGGACAAAGTGCGCAGGAAAGACTAGTGTTGGTTTGTGGGGCCAGTCTAGATCTAGACAGGCATAACGGGGCATTACAACATTGGCCCACAAGGGTGTTTAAAACTCATGGGATGTTCATCTCTTCGTATTTAATATCATGCATGTATGAAAAATCTTCTGACATAAAAGAATGTGATGCTCCTGTATCAAACAATACAAAAGCTGGTATTGAGTTAACAAGAAGAGTACCCATCACACTGGCAGGCTGGTCTTGAGCTTCATTCAGCTCAACCTTGTTAGCCTGACCATGACCATAAGAATACATGACATTTTTGTTGCGGGGATGGTTGTTAGAAGGCAATGCAAGCTGATTGATTATGCCTGAATTCCGTGCCACGGTGCCCTGGACGATCACACTTGAATCAAAGCCCGTCCTCAGGACGGGAAGGTGGAACTCGGGATGGTGGAGCTGGGAGTCTTGGCTGCCTAGGTGGTGGAGGAGGCAGATGATGTGCAACATAGGATGACCTTGGCCAAATCCAGCACTTCTGAGTTGATGAGCCCGAAGTTGAGCCCATGCCACAATTGTGCTTGCTGCCATCCTTGTATTCCTGCAGACCAGTCTCAACTTGAAGGGACTTGTTCACCAAGGTGGCGAAATCAGCAAAGTCCTGAACAGGGAGCGCGAGCTTGATATTAGGTGGAGTTCTTCACGGAACTTCTCCTGGCTGCGAGCATCAAGAGAGATATCCTCCTCCGCATAGCGGGACAAGTCTAGAAACTCCCATTGATAAGCATCAACAGTCTTGTTGCCCTGGGTGAGGTTGTGGAACTCCCGCTTCTTCCTGTATTCCCTAAGGAATGTAGCGGGCACGGAAAGAAACTTGGAACTCTGGACAAGTGATGATGGTCCCGACAGGATGTGAGCGCCTGTGATTGTCCCACCATTGAGCAGCGGGGCCCTTCAGGAAGTAGGCCACAAAGATGACATAGCTGGCTAGTGGGGAACTAGTAGACTCCAACTCATAAATGATGTCACGGAGGCAGTCAAGCGGATGAGTTGAGCCACGGCAGACAGCAGGGTTGGGCTGCATAAAATCCTACAGAGTTATTGGGGCTGGCTACTGATTCATGTTTGGCCTCGGAAACTGATCCATAAGCCCTTGCATAAACTGGTGGTTCAGCTCGAACTGTTGCATCATTCCAACAATATATTCAGGCGGTGGTGGATGGTCGTGTTGGGGAATGTTGCATGGGAAACAAAAAAATTCCTACGCACACGCAAGATCTATCCATGGTGGTGACTATCTATGAGGAGGAGAGTGGATCTACATACCCTTGTAGATCGCTAAGCAGGAGGCGTTAAGAAACGCGGTTGATGTAGTCGAACTTGTTCACGATCCAAATCGCAAGAAGTCTCGTGATCCCATCACGATCTGTCCCGCTATCCAATCACGAATCGTCCCGCGATCCCATCAAGATCCATCCTACGATCCGTCCCACGATCCAGTCGTCGTCCTTCCGATCTAGCGTCAAACGGATGACACCTCCGCGTTCAGCACATGTACGGCTCGATGACGATCTCCGCCTTCTTGATCCAGCAAGAGGGATCAGAGAGGTAGGTGAGTTCTCCGGTAGCACAATGGCATGGTGGCGATGGTGGTGAACTAATCTGGCAGGGCTTCGCCTAAGCACCGGAGAAATAATCTAGAGGAGAAACTGGTCTAGGGAAGAAGATGGCAGCACGTGGCAATTAGGATTAGCTCTCCCCTTTAAATCCTCTAGTATATATAGGAGGAAGGGAGGGGTGGAGGCAGCCTCAGACCCTCAAGGTTTGGCCAAAATTGGAGTTGGAGGTGTCCTACTCCAATCCTACTAGGAGTAGGATTCCTCCTCTCCACTTGGAAACCCTTTCCACCTTTTCCACCTTTGGGTTTTTCCCACCCCTAGCCGCATGGGAATTAGTGGGGGGGTTCGGCGAGCCCACTAGGGATTGGTTTGACTCCTCCCACAACCCATGAGGTCCTTTGGGTCGAGACACCCCTCCCGATGGCCCCTGGTACCCTCCCGACACTCCCGATACACTACTAAAGTACCTGGAACTTTTCCGGTGACCAAAATAGGACTTCCTACATATCAATCTTTACCTCCGGACCATTCCGAAGCTCCTCGTGACGTCCAGGATCTAATCCGGTACTCCGAACAACCTTAGGTCACCACCATACATAACTCTACTATACCGAAACGTCACCGAACCTTAAGTGTGCAGACCCTATGGGTTTGAGAACTATGTAGACATGACTGATACACCTCCACGGTTAATAACCAATAGTGGGACCTGGATGCCCATATTGGTTCCCACATATTCTATGAATATCTTTATCGGTTGAACCTCTATGTCAAGGATTCAGTTAATCTCGTACGATGTTCCCTTTGTTCTTTGGTATGTTACTTGCCCGAGATTTGATCGTCGGTATATCTATACCTAGCTCAATCTCATTACCGGCAAGTTTCTTTACTCGTTATGTAATACAATATCCCATGGCTAATACTTAGTCACATTGCTTGCAAGGCTTATTGTGATGTTGTATTACCGAGTGGGCCCTGAGATACCTCTCCATAACATGGAGTGACAAATCCCAGTCTTGATCCATGCCCACTCAACAGGCACCCCCGGAGATACCTTTAGAGCATCTTTATAGTCACCCAGTTACGTTGTGACTTTTGATACACACAATGTATTCTTCCGGTGTGAGTGAGTTGCATGATCTCATGGTCATAGGAACAGATACTTGACATTGAGAAAACTATAGCAATAAACTGACACAATCATATGCTATGTTTATATTTTGGGTCTTGTTCATCACATCATTCTCCTAATCATGTGATCCCGTTATCAAATGACATCTCATGTCTATGGCCAGGAAACCTTGACCATCTTTGATCAACGAACTAGTTAACTAGAGGCATACTAGGGACACAGTATTGTCTATGTACCCACACATGTATTTGAGTTTCCAATCAATACAATTAGCATGGTTAACAAATGATTATCACGAACAAGTAAATATGATAATAACTAATTTATCATTGCCTCTAGGGCATATTTACAATAGGTTGGAATCGCGGCCATGACAATCTGGCCTAACCATTCTGTCAAAATTTTAACAGTGGTAGTTTAGCATGGAGTAAAGGCAAAGACAACGAATCATTAATGAGGTAACATGCACAAAGATGGAAGTGCAATAGATACATCATAGTAGTCAAACACGACATACAGATCCATACATAGCTGTATTACAAACCAGCGGTATGAGTTCGGAAAGGTAAATAACCTTGACAAACTAGGCGACGCTGAGGCTGGCAATGAGGATTACCCATGCGGGTATTGGACTCCCATCCCCGTCCCCACGAGAGCAATCTCATCGTGTCCCCATCCACATACCCTTCCATGGGGATAAAAATATTCCTATCCCCATCCCCGTCAGGATGGGTATCCCCGTGGTGATACCCATGCATGCAATCAACAACAAGCTTCGATAGAATTTCAATAGAAAAGATTAGCATTTCAGCACAATAAATAATATATTGTGGCTATGTTAGATTTTTTAGGTTTTTTGGCCATATTGATGAGACGAATGGAAATTTGGGTGGGTAAGGACACGAATTGCATGGTGTCTAGTAATTTTTTATGACACATGTAAGAGTTTCACGGGTAAGGCGGGTAATGGGCATGGGAAATGATGTCCCATCCCCATCCCTGTCTTGCATGTTGGGTATGGTATTTGACCCACCAACTTCCCCGTGAGCATTAAAACTAGCATATCCCCGTCCCCTGATAGAGTAATTACCCATGGGGATGCGGGTGATGGTTAACCATTGCCAGCTTGAGGCGGCGCATAGGTACGCAATAGAGAGATACAACAACGGGACATAGCGATATGCTACATCAACGTAGGGGATACCCTTGAAGCCAGGTAACTATCGGTGATGGTGCTAGGCACCATCGGGGGAAGGGTTTCTGTATT
The DNA here is from genome assembly GCA_022496015.1 of Hordeum marinum. Lineage (NCBI taxonomy): Eukaryota > Viridiplantae > Streptophyta > Magnoliopsida > Poales > Poaceae > Hordeum > Hordeum marinum. The sequence goes on from CM039677.1 coordinate 325,757,973, forward strand.
CCGTGAACACTCTGGTGCAGATACTAGTCCCGAGCGGGGAACGGAGCTCCACGTGGAGGAGTATAACCTCCAACAGTAGGCCAATAAAGACCTGGTGGAAACTTTGTCCTGCGTGGATAAAGGATGTACTCAGGATGCATCCTCGCACTAACTTCTGGCAGCAACTAGATCAGAGCATCATTACGAAGAGTACTAGTGGCGTGGAACTCGATAGCAAGAGCCCAGACAGTATAATCCAGAGCCTCAGTGTACTGAACCAGAACCGGCGGGTCATAACGACGGCACACATAAGGAGTGTAGACAGCAGTGTATTTCCCACTAACATACCTAGCGAGGGTATGTGGGATGTATCTGAATGCAGTCTCCTCCAAGCGGGAGTGCTCTCCATGGAGGCGGGTAATAGTGACATAGGTAGCATCATGGATGGCCATATCAATAGTCACTCCAACATCCTAATAGGTGTGCATCTCAGTGATGGAGAGGTTCTACCGATTGAAGATACGAACCATAGCCTGGTACTGCTCCTAGTCGAACTGATGGTAGTCCTTGTAACCACAATGGCCGGGAACCCAATCGCATCGATAGTATCGTTAGACGTACGAACTGCCTTGCGGGTTGCGTATGTAACAAGGAGATTTAAATATGTCAATAGACAGTGCGGGCATCATACTTTCAAAGAAACAATTAATGATAAGATGGCTCTCCGGTGGATGTTATCACAAGAACCTAATGTTAGAGTTAGCAAAATCTTTAACCCGAATAGAAGAGAGATCAGAACCTAGAGTATAGAACAGGAATAAAAGATCACAATACCACCGGTTTGAGATGTGGGCCCGTAATCCACACAACAATGTTAGTAAAAGTTTTTGAATGACTAGAGTCAACTTCGACCAAGGAGTTGGAAAGGGGGCTACCTACAGGCAGTCACCTCTGATACCAACTTGTGACACCCCCATTTTAATCATACGGTAATCATACATGCAAATTTGCACAATCAAGATTAGGACTCACGGGAAGATATCACAACACAACTCTAGACACAAATTAAATTCATACAAGCCTCATATCACAAGCCAGAGGCCTCGGGGGTTTGAATACATAAGATCGAATACAAATGAGTCAGCGGAAGCAAAAAATAACTGAGTACCAACATAAGTAAAAAAAATTCCTTAAGAAGGCTATCACAAACATAAGCAACAGATCGAAATGGCAAGGCCTCCTACCTAGGAGCCTCCTATCCTACTTCTGGTCGGGGACAACCTCCACATAGCAGTAGGCTCCGTCGGTGAAGTAGTAGTCGCTAGTGGGAGCAGCTGTCTCCTGGGTTCTATCATCTAAACAAAATAATCGTATCGAGGAAAAAAGGGGGAACACAGCAGCCGTGAGTACTTATCCAAAGTACTCGCGAGACTTACATAATATCTATGCTAAGTATGCAACATTATCAAAGGAATGGGGCTATATCTTTCGACTGACTGTAGAAATGCCAAAATAGAGGGGGAAAGCCTAGCCTATCGAAGAGTAGCATCTTCAATATCTTGTAGCCTTAGAAAGAGTGTAGATTATTTTACTAGTAGCATGTTATTTAAGTACCGGCTAGAGATTCTTCCCCAACTCCCCACGAGAAAGCAATCTCGGAGCCAAAATTTTATTTCAAGTCACCATTCTTGTTGTATTAGATAGGGATATAACTCCGAGCTTCTGTTACCATGGACACGATTATTCAAATAGATATACTTCCCTGCAAGGGTGCACCAACTTACCCAACATGCTCAATTAACTTTGGCTGGACCCAATTTCTTGGACATGCCCGGACTCAGCTGATTGACACGCCATAGTTCTACCTAGTCTCAACAGAGAGGCCACATGTTGGTCGACATCCTAATCGCAAAGGGATCATGGGCCAATCTCCCTTCACAATCTTGTGTGTTACGTGGACGGTCGATGTCAGTCCTGGCACCTCTCAATACAACGACGGTGCTTACGCGGGCCACCCTAGCGTGTGCCGCTCAAGTGTGACATCTGAAGAGCTTCTGGGTGAATGTATGACGCAGAGTGCCCATACTGATTCCCGCGTGATGGTTAGTGCAAAATAGGCCAGAGGCCTTCTCAGATCACATATTGCAACCCGTTACTGTTTTGTGTATTGACATCATGACATCATGGAGACCATAGGGATGATGAAGATGGCCTCTGGTGATGATTTTCCCCTCCGACAGGGTGCCAGAATGGGGTCTAGATTCGTTTTCCGTGGCTACAGAGGCATGCGGCGGTGGAACTTATGATGTAGGGTTATTTCTGGGGGTTTTGAATATATAGGATTTTTGGGCGTCGGATTCATGCGAAGATGGGCCACAAGTGGACCACAAGACACGAGTGCAAGCCAATGGGGGTTGGCGTGCCCTGGTGGGTTGTGGCCACCTCGTGGCTCTTCTGGCCCTCCCACGAAGCTTCTTGTGCCTCTTTTTGTTCCAAAAAATCATCAAAAAGTTATGTTGCTTTTGGAGAACTTTTTTCTACACAAAAAAACAAAACCATGGTAGTTCTGCTGAAAACAGCGTCGGCCCGGGTTAGTTCTAAATAAATCATATAAGGTGCATGAAAACCATATAAAATTATTGTAAAAATAGGTGAATATGCCATTAATACTTCATAAACTATAGATATGTTGGAGACGTATCAGGCTCAGGGAGGCCGGGGTTGCTGGAGGGGAGTGAATCGAGCGGCAGACGCGTCGGGCGTGGAGGAGGAAGATGTCTCACGCTGGTCGATGCGGAGCTCTCTCGCTTGAAATCGCGAGCATGGACAATGGAGGAGGTCGCCCTGGAGCTTTTGGACACTATGGGGAGTGCAGGGACAACGGTGAATGCGGCTTCAACGGAGACCGGCCATGGCGGCGCTGCGGGAGAGGGGGGAGAGATCAACGGGGTGGGCGAGGGGGTCCGGGGGGCGCCTAGGGTTAGGGTTGGCGCCAGGGTCATCACCGTTGACTTGAGGTCATCGAGGAGCTGCTGGTTGGCCGACACTTGGCCATTCGCGGCTACGGACTTGCCCTGGTCTGCTACCGCGTGAGGGTGAACAAGGGTAGGGGATGAGTGGGGGATAGGTGGGCTAGCTAGGCTAAAGCCAAGGGGAACACGTGGGTCTTTTCCCCTTTTTCCTTTTTCTTTTTATATCTTTCTGTTTTTATTTTAATGCTTTTGTTTTAATTTACTTTTAGCTCTAAAAGACTTTTTTAAAATATGGGTTAGGGTCCAATATTTTCATTGCAATATTTGGTACTGCCACAAAAAGTTTGGGGCTCATTTGAAAAGTTTGGAAATTCCTATAATTAACAATGCATTTAATTAATTGTTTTGGCCTCTGTTATAATTTTTGTAAGGCACTAAAATACTTTATAAAGCATGACGTAGGCCGATGCTGGGTAAACCCTTGTCTCTCGTTCCCGATCAACCCCATCAAAGCAACTACCTAGTTGCGATGGCTCCAAGACTTAGTCCTATCGCCAGGACATCTGCCATGACAAAACCATGATTGCCGGCGAGGCCCAAGACGGTGGAGAGTCTCAGAAATGTTCCTTCGGCGACCAAATCGTTGGTAGAGTCCATCTACGTGGAGCTGGTTCACGCGCGCATCAACTGGTTCCGTCAGTTTGTGACGGGGCGGTCCAAAACGATGATGGCGACAACAACTGTGGCGGCCGGAGTTCGGTCCTACATGACTACAGGGCTGCGGGGCATGTGCGAGGTGGTTCAAGGTCCCTACGGCCTCTATGAAGCTCCAGGAGCTCGTTTTACAGCTCGAACACATTGGTTGTGGAGCACAACGACGACAACGATAAGCTCAGCAGCAGCCAGCTTCGGCTTAGATGGAGATGATGGTTAGAGGATGAAATCGAGCACGGGGTTAGGGGGAAATGGTGGCGGTGCTTAGATTGAAGCGGATGGTGTATACGAAGAGCTCAGGGACGCGTCGGAGGTGATGAATTTAGCGGCGGCGATCCACGTCCAGAGGAGGAAGACGACGATGGCGATGGCGTTGCATGGGTAGCTGATCTCATGTGTCTCGGTTAGGACAATGTGACGGATGATAATGGAGCTCAGGGGCACTGAGGCAAGGGCAATGGGTGGACGGTGGCTACAGCAACGATGACGACGCGATTATGGCGGCTTGGCCATGGAGGGGGAGGAGCAGAGGAGAGCGAGGGGTGAATGGCTGGCCGTTGGCTCGATCCAGACGAGTCTCTAGGGTCTATCCGCGCGTCCGGGTACTCGGCGGCAAGCAGGAGGTGGCCGGCGTGCGTCGACCACCATGTGCCTCGCGTCCTTCTAGGGCGAGGTGGGAGAGATGACTTGCACTATGGCCAGTGGGCCGCACACTGCTAGGCCAGGTAAGGTTCCTTTTTTATTTCTGTTTTCTGTTCTGTTTCTTTCATTTAATCTTTTTCCACTGTTTTTTGAATTCAACCAAAAATTGAAACAATGCCAAAACATTTTGAATACTTTTATGTTACTTCTCTAGATTATACCAGAAGCACATAAATTATATCAGAGACATTTGAAAATATATTCCATATATTAAGAATATAGATCAAATTTCACATACAATATTGATTTAAATTTTAGGGCCAAATTATTCCTTAAAAATGTTCCTCGTTTCTGGTTTGAAATATTTATCTTTCCAAAATTCTGAGAAACATTTTTAGATCAGTTGGATTAAGTTAAAGCAATTTTGAGGCTTCTTTTCCCTTCTTTTATTTAAATTTTTGAGGCTTCTAGTTCCCTCAGTTCAACTTTCAGACAAATAAACATGATGAAATGATGATGTTGATGCAATTAAACACACCAAAAAATTATTAGCACTAAAATTTCTAGGACTGTGACAACCTGACTACTTCGACAACCTTGCGATGGCGTTCTTCAACGACCGCTCGACGACCGTTGTGATGCTTCAACGAAGGCCCGACTGCTTCGACAATGTTGCGATGACATTCTTCGAAAACTATGATGCTTCAATAAAGGCCCGACTGCTTCCACGACCGCTCTATGAGCGTTCTGATGCTTCACCGAAGGCCCGACTGCTTCAATGATTCTGTGATGGCGTGCGTCAACAACTGCTCAAAGACAATTGTGATGCTTCAACAAAGGCCCAAATTCTTCGACGATGTTGCTATAACGTGCTTCGGCGACCGCAGCGATGCTTCAACGAAGTCCCGAGTGATTCAATGATGCTACGATGGTAGTCGGACTGCTTTGATGGTATATGCTTCGATAGCTGCGGAAACTATGACTTCGTGAGATTGTTAGTACTAAATCCAACAAGCACACACAATTAACATCAAGAATATGGTGATATGGAATCCTCGTTTGGTGCTTGCTATGTGCTTTCTCTTTATATTATTTATAACATCACATATGTGTGTAGCGGCACACTACGTGTGAAAGTGGAAGTAAAAAAAGTGGAGCCGTTAAACAGTCATGGGATCATTCTGATTTGGGCATGTCACAAGGCAGGACGTTGGTGAGCTACCTGGGCTAACGAGTGAATTGAAAGAAACCACCACATTTGGGCTATCATTTGCGGAAAACTATCTGGTCTCTTATTTTTTGCAAAGCGCACCCCGAATTCGATTAAATTTTTGCAAGTTGTATTGATCGATTGATTTGCAGTGTTTGAGTGTGTTTCCGACAGGAGGGTCCCAAAACCTCTGACGTGTCCTAACGGTCACCCGGATGGTGCCGTTTGCTCAAAACGACATGGTCGGCTCACATCGGACAGAACGGACGCGTCAACCACTCGCTGCTCACTTGCTTGTTGTCTCTTCTCCCTCGGGCTCCCAACAATGGCAACTACGAAATCTGGCGTTAGGAGTGATTCCACTAGCGTTGCTCTAAATAGTGGAGATAGTGATCCACACGAGGTGTGCGGGAGCTGGAATCCTTCTCAGGCGCCTCCACTTCCCCAATCGCCGGCAACGGTGGCGAAATCCAACAGAGGAGAGCAGGATGCAGTACACGATGGAGCAACAACACATGAGGAAGTTAGAGGAAGGGTGTAACACCCCCTATGTAATGAGCTAAAGTGATCCTCATGATTAAGCTAATAATTTTTCTAAATAGTGCTTGATCATCTTTAGAATCATATCTCATTTCATATTCTAGTTTTAAATTCAAAATTCAACTAAAAAAGGAAATAAAGGGATTCACAATCTTGAAAACTAAAATCATGGTTGGGTTGCAAATCTTCCCTAAGTATTTGTCATGATGAAACCAACTTTTTATAAAGTGGTTAAAGGCCCTAAAACATTTAAAGCAGAAACCAAAACAGTAATTTAAATGCCTTTTAAATTATAGCAATGCCAAACTACTTTAAATAATTCTCAAACAATTTGTGGCGGTGTCTAATTTAGCAATATGAATAATGGGCCTAGCTCCATATTTCTCAAAAGTCATTTGGTTTTAAAATTAAAACAAAACAGAAATAAATAAAAAGAAAACAGAAACAAGAAAATAAAGAAAGATAAGAAAAGGGCCAAGCAACATTGTGCACTTAAGCCTTCTGACAATAGTGTCGGCTCAACCCACCTGAGCCCCATCGTCTCCCTCCTATTCAAAGGAGAGGTGTGGCTGAGCCGATGCTCGCCACGGCCTCGGTCAGTCACCGTGGCGGCCTTCCCCGACCTTGCCGGCATCTACAAGACGCCCCTGCGACCATCCCCATACCCTAGCCCCTCTCATTTCTTCCCTCTCGCGCCACTGCACCCTCCCCTCGCCATGGCCGCCTCTCCCGTCGCCGCCGCTCACTCGATCGCGTAGCCAACACCCTCCCCTTGCCTCGCCGTCGAGCCCATGAGCTCCGCTGACCTCTTCTTCATACTCCTCGCCCACAAGATCGAGCCCGGAGCCACCACAGTACCCGCTCGTTGCCTTCTTCCACTTCTAGACGTGCTTGAGTTCGTCGTCGAATTCGTCATCCCTCCGTTGTTCCTGCTCCTTCCCAGGCCTTCTCTCCAATGTCAGCGAGCCTCCACTCCACCTCCCCCTCTTTTCCCACTCGGTTCCATGTTGTAGTCGCCCCGCCTCGTTGCCAAAGCCCCGCTGCCGCGGCTGAGCTCGTCGGCGTAGCCCATGTGGCTGCAACGCCCGCCCGAGATCACCGTCGAGCTCCTCGGGCTCCTAGGAGGCCAACACACGTAGCCGTGCGTTCCCCCATGCCCCGTAGAGTCTCCTCAATGAATCCTGCCATGGCCTCCGCCTATGCCCGTCACCGACGCCGATTCCACCCGTCCCCGACCGAGGCACAGATGCCATTCAACGTGCGGCTTTGCGCATGTTCGAACGCACCAGGTCGCTCGCGAAATGAGCTCCCTAGCAATGTTCTGGGCAAGTCCCGAGCCCTCCACTGCATGTTCGCATTGTCGGTGGCAAGCCGCCAGCCACAGCCGACATGGCTGGCCTGGGGCCACCCCTAGGGTCACTGCTAGTGGCCTCGGTGGGTCTCGTTCACTAGATTGACCCCAGTGAACTGCTGACTAGGCAACCCTCGGTCACTGACTGGTGGGCCACAACCCCCTCGGCCACTAACTTGTGTCCCCAAGGTCATTATCCCCTAGCATCCACTCACATGTGGGGCCCCACCCCTAATTAACGTGTTAAATAATTAAAATTAATTAGTTTAAATTAAATAGACACAGACATGTAGGTCCCACTTGTTAGTTAATGAAAATCGTAATTAAAATAATTAGGTTAGTCTAATTAGTAACTGGCGAGTGGGTCCTACCTGGTAATTAACCTTTTTAGATTAAAATAAATCCCTCGTTAATCCACTATCTATGACAGGTGGGATGGAGCTGTCAGGTTTAACCTGGAACAGTTGGGTTGACGCAATAAAACTATTTTTGAATTAAGTTAAATCCAGTAAATTCTAGAATATTAATAAAACTTTGAAAATCATATGAAATAATCTATAAGTCAAATGAAAATAATTTATCTATGAAATTTGGTCAAAAAATACAATGAATCCAAATATGCAATCCGTTCATATGTCACATGCCTCTAGCATGATTAACATGGAACTTTCCCCTTTGATTCATATGTCCAGTAAATGCCTATGACCCAGGAAATATCCACAAATTTTTCAAGCTCCGTCTGCAACATGTAGCACTGCGTCACATCACCCCTAGCTCTGCATATTACCATGCCATGCATCATGATGCATTTTTTTGCTTTATATTTATTGTTTCTTCCCCCCTTTTCTCTCTGGTACACACCAAGACTGACACTGCTACCGTGTACGACTACACCTCTGAGGTCTAGCTGAGGGATTGATAGAAGGGATGTCTAGAGGGTGGGTGAATAGACTACTTGACAAAATGAAAACCGAACCTTTTCCCAAGTTAATTAGTTGGCAGATTTTAGCAATTCTAACAAGTCTAATGCACCCTACACATGCTACTCAACAAGTATGGCATCGAAAAGTAACGACAAACATATGTAAAAATAGTAGAGGTAGGAAGATCAAACATAATTTGGAGACACGAAGATTTTTCCCATAGTTCCGAGAGGTGGCGCTATCATACATCCACGTTTATGGAGACTTCAACCCACGGAGGGTAATGCTCGCGAGATTCCACGGACGGCTCCACCCACGAAAGGTTCCACAAAGAATAAACCTTGTATTTACCATGATGGCCAACGTCCATGGAGGACTAGCCTTACTCGGGGTATATCTTCACGAAGTAGGCGATCTCCTTGCCCTTACGAACTTGTTGGTTCAAGTCCACAACACGAACTAGGAGGCTCCCAAGAAACACCTAACCAATCTAGGAGGCACCACCCTCCAAAAGGTAATATATGCGATAACAATGATGAACTTCTTGCTTTTGTGTTTCAAATGATAGTCTCCTCAACACTCAATCACTCTCTCACAGATTTGGCTTGGGTAGAAGAGATTGATAGGGTGGAAACCAACTTGGGGAGGCTAGAAATCAAGATCCATATGGTTGGAGTGGATGATCTTGACCTCAACACAAGGGTAGGTGGTTCTCTCTCAGAAATTTGGATATGCGAAGTGTGGGTCTATTATGAGTGCTTCTCTTTCGGGTGGGGTGTGGTGGAGGTATATATATACGCATCTCCAAAAATCCAGCTGTTACAAAATTATTGCCCAACTCGATGAAACCGAAGTGAAAACTCGGTTGCACTGACTAGTGCAAAATATGGCAACTTTGGCGTTTCCGGTGAGACCGATATAGAATTCTCGGTCGTACCGATATGAGTGGCCAAGGACAGTTACACAACTCGGTGAGACCGATTCAGAATTCTTGGAAATTCCGATTCTTGTAAATGAGGCACGAGGAAGTTGGTCACTAAAACTCGGTTGCACAGATATAATACTTGGTAGTACCGAGAAGTAGGTCTTGGCTTTGTTTTTTGTGTAGGGTTTTGACTCGGTGTAGCGAAAATGATGTTGTTGGTAGCACTGATTTTAAGTGGTAGGGTCTAAGACGGAATATTTGTGTGTGATCTTGTGAGTGTTTTTGGTGGCTAACACCTGATCATTCTGAGCATTTCATTCACCATGATTACCTCACCCCCTTTTGATAGTATACGCTTTCATATGGACTCAAAGTGATTTCTCACAAAGTAAAATGTAGAGTCTGCATGCTTGTAGCTTGGACAATCCTATTCCTTCCTCTTCTCCTCTTCTTAGGGTCTCCTCACAATCCTTTGCCAACACTGTCTGTGGACTAAGCCTGAAATAAACTAGATAAAACTATTAGTCCAAGAGATAATGTATGTTGTCATGAATTATCAAAACCACCAAGGGAGCATATGTGCTTTCAATCTCTCCCTTTTTGGTAATTTATGAAAACATACAATCAAATCTTCAAATTAATATATGCAAAGATACAATGAAGACTTTGAGAGACACATGATTAGGATATGCTCCATCTAAATGTGTGCAATCCTTTCAAAGGATGGTTGCTTTGGAATTCATGGACACACACATAGTAGAGAGGATATGATGAGTCATGTGTATCTTGGCCATATGCATCAAATATATATATATATATCAATGAGGTGTATCCTTGTGACTTCGCTATTGCAAACAATATGTGCAAGAAGAAAGAGATCATCTTGATCAAGGATATGATCCATGTACTTACCATGAGGATCTTGAGCATCCTAATAGTAGAAACACACTTGAGAAAACAATGTTAGGAAATACAATAGTATTCTACTCATCCAAATGCAAAAGAGCTCATAAGTACCAAGATATGGAGAACATATAGAAGATGAAGTTTCTTAAGATTGATATGTCTCCAAGACCATTTAGAGCTTTCACCCCTGGATATGAAATTGTAAATCTTCCTCTCCCCCTGAATCTCAGCATGTAGATATTGGGAGTAGGTAGGGTGAGAAAATTCTAACATCAGTAGGCAAAGAGAATAAAACATATTTTCTCTCCTTAAATGATAGAATATATTAAGCATTATTTCTCCCCTTTAAGTAGTGTTCCTCCACTTTGTGTAATCTTGATATTTCTCCCTTCATGGATAGGCACAGACTTTGGTATTCTTCCCCTGTATACAAGCATAAGCTTTGATATTCTCCCCCTTAATGTTATATCTCCCCCACTGGTATTTCTCCCCCTTTGGTATGAGCATGACCTTTGAAGCTTTGGTATTTCCCCCGCTTTGGCATTAATTTACAAAAAGGTTTATACACATGGTCAGATAAACGGGTCATTGAATGAGAAGGGATCCTAGAGAACAAGGGTCGTTGAAAGTAGGGATCATAGAAAGATAAGGATCATAGAGAGCATTTGATACTAAGGGATCATTGAAGACTTTTCTCCCCCTTTTATAATCTAAAAAGCCTCTTTAACATTTCTCCCCCTTTGACATAGGGATCCTTCAAGAAAAGGAGATTTTCTAATTTTGAAAAATATCATAGAAGATAGCAAAATCGGTGGCTCCGAGGCAAATAAGTCATTGAAACCGAGTTGTGGTCCTGCAGCCTTTCTACAATGTCGGTGACACTAAGAATCTTGACTCGGAGACTCCGAGGGCTAAACAGAAACTTGGTAACGTTTGTTAAAAGCATTTTAGAAAGTCTCAAAAGGACTCAAGAATAATTTGCGATGAATTTTTAGATAGATTTGCAAGAAGTTTTCAAATAGATTTGCAAGGAATTTTCAACTAGATGAGGATTGAGGCGTTCCAAGAAAGCTTGCAAATATAAGATGAACCAAACAAGAGATTTCATCTAGATGATGGTCGGTGACTAGGTCACCTATATTAGAGTATATTAAGTTAGGATCCAAGCAAGAATACTTGGTCATAGGAATACTTGGTCATAGGTTATACTCATCGTTTAGCACAAAATGGGGTTACCATTTTTTATTAAGCATTTTAATGTTTTCATATCACTTGGGGTGCTTTATCTCGTGAACTGGAGCAAAGCTTTTTCAAGGATATGATCACATAACTTTGAGTGATTTTGATGACGTATCATGTAGGAGAACTTGTTGTGGATGCTCGATGTTGATGCAGATCATCTTTGAGTTGAGAGCAATCCTTGATCTTCTTGGGTTCTCTTTTCACCTACATGGCTTAGTCATGCAGGGAAGAACATAATATATCCAAATGACCTGATACCAATTGTGAGTTAGCAATTGTGATATTTTCAAATTTATGTGAAGGATATGTTTTGTTGTCTTGTTCCTTCCATCATCAAAGAAAGGTTGTGGATACTTGGTCATGACAAGATTACTTGTGATATGAGTTGGTGGCAATCTTCTAGAGTGTACTTCTTCCAAGTACCTACAAAAGGTTAGTTGCAATACAAGGGGGCATATATTTCCAAGGGAACTGATAATATCATATCAAGGCTATCATAGAATAGTCATGTAAGCTCATGCCCTTGCATGCAACAGACTGAGTCTAGATCAAGTTGAAGCATCAATGATGTTCAACTCACTCAAGTGAAAAAAACTTTCTCATCAAGTGAATTTGTAAAGATATCGGCCAATTGTTTGTTAGTACGAACATGTTTGAGATTGATATCTCCTTTGGCAACATGATCACGAATGAAATGATGTCGAACTTGAATATGATTAGTTCGAGAATGTTCCACAAGATTATGAGAAATTTTGATTGCGCTCTCATTATCACATAACAATGGTACATGTTTCACATGTATTCCATAATCCTTAAGACTTTGAGTCATCCTTAGCAATTGCCCACAACATGGCCTAGCGGCAATGTGTTCCACTTCGGCGATAGATAGAGATACCAAGTTCTGTTTCTTGGATGACTAGGACACAAGAGATCTACCAAGAAATTGACATTTGTACCCGAGGTGGATTTTCTGTCAACCTTGTGTCCGGCGTAGTCCGAGTCACAATGGCCAACAAGGTTAAAAGAAGATCTCTTGGGATACCAAATGGCAAAGATTGGTGTATGTATCAAGTATCTCACAATTCTTTTCATGGCCTTAAGATAACACTCTTTAGGAGTAGCTTGATATCTAGCACACATGCACATAGTAAGCATGATATTGGGACAGGAGGCACATAAATATAGCAATGAACCGATCATTGATCGATAAACCTTTTGATCAACCGGTTTGTCCTACTCGGTAAGATCAACTTGTCCACTAGTAGGCATAGGAGTTTTCATACCATTACACTCTTGCATGTTGAACTTCTTGCTCAAGTCCTTGGTGTACTTGGTTTGGGAGATGAAAGTTCCTTTTCTAGTTTTCTTGATTTGCAAACCAAGGAAAAAATTTCAGATCACACATCATGGACATCTCATACTTCTGAGACATCAACCTTCCAAATTTCTCACTAAATCGTGGGTTAGTAGATTCAAATATAATATCATCCACATAAATTTGGCACACAAATAATTCACTATTAACTCTCTTAGTGAACAAGGTTGCATCAATTTTCCCATCTCAAAACCCTTTTCAAGAATAAACTTCGTTAGACATTTATACCAAGCACGATGGGCTTGCTTAAGTCCATAAAGGGCTTTCCAAAGCTTCTAAACATGGCTGGGTTTCTTAGGATTCACAAAATCGGGGGGTTGCTTAACATAGACTTCATCCTCAATCTCCCCATTTAGAAATGTACTTTTAATATCCATTTGGTAAAGTGTGATTTCCTGGTGATTGGCATAAGCAAGTAATATACGAATAGCTTCAAGTCTAGCAATGGGGGCATAGGTCTCACCGTAGTCCATACCTTCAACTTGCGTGTAGCCTTGCGCCACGATACATGCCTTGTTGTGAACAACTTGACCGTCTTCGTCTTGCTTGTTTCAAAACACCCATTTGGTTCCGATGATATTTTGCTCGTCTTTGGGCTTCTCCATAACTATCCACACTGTGTTCCTCTCGAAGTTGTGTAGCTCTTCATGCATATCATTCACCCAATCGGGGTCTTCGAGCACTTCTTCGACCTTCATAGGCTCAATACTAGAGATGAATGAGCAATGCTAAGAAAATTAGCTATGCAGGTTTTAGAGCGAGTGATTCTCCCACTTTGAATGTCACCAAAGATTTTCTCTAAGGGATGATTCTTGTTCACTCTTGCTCGAACTCGACATATCTTTTGCTTGTTGGACGATGGACCTTCCTCATCATCATCTTGTTCTTCATTATTGTTGTTGAAGGTGTCGTTGCCTTGATGTGGTGGTGAAGGTGGTCAAGGTGGATCATTATGATGTACTTATTTCTCCTCTTCATCTTGTCATGTACCGCTTGTGGATGCTTCCATGTCATGTTGAGGTTCACCTTGAAGCGAAGTAGGAGCTTCTACTTGGGTTGATGAAGTACTTTCCTTCACCTCCATGGGACAAATCTTGCCAATGGACAAGTCTTGGATAGATTCCAAAGGTTCATTATCTCCTACATCATTTGGCAATTGTTCGACTTGCAAAAAATTAGATTCATAAAACTTCACATCTACAGTCTCTTCAACTTTTCAAGTGAAGTTGTTGTAGACATGGTAAGTGTGAGAGTTTGAACTGTAACCGGGTAGGAAACCTTCATGAGATTTAGGAGCAAATTTAGAACGACGATGCTTATCAAGAATGTCACACTTGGAGCCGAATACCAGAAAGTATCCAACTTGGGGCTTGTTACCGGTGAGTATCTCATATGTTGTTTTGCCGAGAAGCTTGTGAAGATAGAGTCGGTTCGTGGCATGACAAGCTGTCTTGACGGCTTCCGCCCAAAAGTGTCTTGGCGTCTTACATTGGTTGAGCATCGTTCTTGCCATCTCTATAAAGGTTCGGTTATTCTGCTCAACAACTCCATTTTGTTGAGGCGTATATGTATCTGAGAACTCATGTAGAATCATGTCTTCATCAAGAAAGGTATCCACATTGGTGTTCTTGAACTCCGATCCATTATCGCTCCGAACATTCTTGATCTTCACCTCAAACTGGTTTTGAGCTTAGCGAGCGAAGTTCTTGAAGATCTTTTGCACCTATGACTTACCATCAAGAACGAATACCCACGTAAATCTGGAAAAATCATCAACTAGAACTATACCAAAGGAATTTCCACTGAGGCTCTTGTAAGCATTGGGACCAAAAAGATCCAAATGACCTAACTCGAGTGATCTCCTAGTAGTCATGATATTCTTTCCGGGATGACTTCCACCTACTTGCTTTCCGGCTTCACAAGCACTACAAAGTCTATCTTTGTCAAAGATAACATCTTTAACATGAAGAATATGATCACCTTTGATGAGCTTGTCTAGATTATGCATACCAACATGTCCTAGTCTTCTATGCCAAAGCCAACCTTTAGAAGATTTTGCAATAAGACAAGTACGAGTATTGATCTCTTAGTGAAATCAATTATGTATAGATCACCTCTATGAAAACTGATAAAGACCATGCTATGACTATCTTGACGAAACACTTGGCAATCTACTTTGGTAAATAGCACATTAAAACCGAAGCCGGTAAGTCTATATACGGAAAGAAGATTGTAGCCAAGGGATTCAACAAGCATGACATTTGAATAGAGCTATCATGAGATATAGCCACCTTACCAAGACCAAGTACCTTATCCTTGGAGTTGTCTCCAAAAGTCACATACCTTCGCCGTCCATGGTTTGGTGTGATCTCTTGAAACATGTCTCTATCTCAAATTATGTGATCGGTGCATCCACTATCAAGAGTCCATTCCTTTCCTATGGACATGTAGTCTTTGAAGTTTGCCATGAGACTTAGACTCTTCATAGTCTTCTCACACTCAATTGTAACAACACATCTTCATCATAGTAGCCATGTTCCACAATGTCATCATCAAGTGGGATATCCTCGTCATAAGAGACAAGAGATTCGTTAGGATTTTGATAATGACAATGTTCAAGTTTATGAATGCGAATGGCTTCAAAGATAAAGTTATTGATAGTAATGACATCTCCTTTAGCACGCATGAGGTCACCAAGCCCAAACAAGCATTTATCAAAGTTAGGATAACTAGGCTTCATTATATGAAAGGCAATTGCTTTATGAAGAATAATTTCTCAATGAATAATTTGGATATCATTCCTCCAAATCATTCCACAAAGTATAAGCACATTCAAAATTCTTCATTTGATTAAACAAAATTCTAGGCAATCCTTTGATAATGAGATTAACAGTTCTAACATTGTGAAGCATATCAATTTCCTCTTCGTATGTGGGATGTAAGGGATCAATGGGAGATACACACGGCTCTTAACATACTTTCTCAAATGGAATTCATTGCATAGCTCAAGCATCTCATGTTTCCATTAACTATAGTTCTCCTAATCGAGAACGGGCACTCTACAACTAATACTCCCCAAACTAGACACATCCATCTTCCTCCAATGGTGATGAAACCGAAGCTATGGAGACCAAAGCTCTAATACCAATTGAGGGATCGATAGAAGGGACATCTAGATGGGGGTGAATAGACTACTTGACAAAATAAAAACCTAACTTTTTCCCAAGTTAATTGGTTGGCATATTTTAGCAATTCTAACAAGTCTAATGTACCCTACAAATGCTAGTCAACAGCGGAAAGTAAAGACAAACATATGTAAGAGAGTAGAGGTAGCAAGATCACATGCAATTTGGAGACACACAGATTTTTCCCATGGTTCTGATAGGTGGACGGAGGTTAACGGTCACGAGAGTCCACAGAGGTCTCCACCCACGAAGGGTTCCACGAATAAGCAATCTTGTCTATACGTACCATGATGGCTTACGTCCACGGAGGACTAGCCTTACTCGGGGTAGATCTTCATGAAGTAGGTGATCTCCTTGCCCTTGCAGAATTCTTGGTTGAACTCCACAACACGAAGTTGGAGGATCACATGCGACACCTAACCGATCTAGGAGGAACCACCCTCCAAAAGGTAATAGATGCGATAACAACGATGAACTCCTTGCTCTTGTGCTTCAAATGATAGTCACCTCAACAATCAATCACTGTCTCACTGATTTGGCTTGGGTAGAAGCGATCGATAGGGTGGAAAGCAACTTGGTGAGTCTAGAAATCAAGATCCATATGGTTTGAGTGGATGATCTTGACCTCAATACAAGTGTAGGTGGTTCTCTCTCAAAAATTTGGATATGGGAAGTGTGGGTTTATTCTGAGTGCTTCTCTTTCGAGTGGGATGTGGCGGAGGGGTATATATAGGCATCTCCAAAATCCAACCGTTATAATATTAGTGCCCAACTCGGTGAAACCAAAGTGAAAACTTGGTTGCACCGACTAGTGCAAAGTGTGGCAACTTTGGCATTTTCGGTGAGACCGATATAGAATTCTCGGTGGTACCGGTATGAGTGGCCGTGGGCAGTTACACAACTCGGTGGGACCGATTCAGAATTCTCAAAAATTCTGATTCTTGTAAATGAGGCAACAGGAAGTTGGTCACTGAAACTCGGTTGCACCGATATAAAACTTGCTAGTATTGAGAAGTAGGTCTTGGCTAGGGTTTGTGTCTAGGGTTTTGACTCGTTGTAGCCGAAATGATATTGTTGGTGGCACCGAATTTGAGTGGTAGGATCTAAAACAGAATATTTGGGGGAGAGCTTGTGAGTGTTTTTGGTGGCTAACACTTGATCATTTTGAGCATTTTGTTCACCAATATTACCTCACCCCCTTTTGATAGTATTGGCTTTCCTACGGACTCAAAGTGATTTCTCACAATGTAAAATGTAAAGTCTTCATGCTTGTAGCTTGGCCAATCCTATTCCTTCCTCTTCTCCTTCTTCTTGGTGTCTCCTCTCAATCCTTTGCCAATACTCTCTGTGGACTAAGCCTGAAATAACTAGATAAAACTATTAGTCTGAGAGACAATGTATGTTGTCATGAATTATCAAAACCACCAAGGGAGCATATGTACTTTCAGCAGCCACTTTCCGGAGAGTATCCAGGCAAGCAAAACCCCTTGATCATGCCTATCTCACCCATTCCTTCTCTCTCATGCTTGCACTAGATTTTGCTATTGTTGTTGTTTGATCCTATTCTGATGCATAGCCTAATTTTGTAACCAGCTATTGTTTACTTACCTGTTATTCTATATGGTTAGTATAGGTTGGTTAGTGATCCACCAATGACCCCTCACCTTGTCCCTGTTGCCCCCACTTCATCATCGATGACTCGATCAACGTGATCGACGACCTGATCCTGACACATCACCTCACACATCCTTAGTTGTACGATTCTACAGACCTACTATCGAGGGCCGAGGATGATACCTCGTGACGCACTCCTGATGATAACTCTATAGTGTAGCTAGTTGGTCATGGTTTACGGAGGGTGATTCTCCTTCACCACTTCCGATAATGACTATGTCATGCAACGACTGAAGTGTGAACCCTCGAGGGTGATTCCTCCCAGTTCACCTTGATGTTTACATCGAGTGGAATCCATCGAGGGTGATTCCTTAGATTCCCCTTTGATGTTATGTACACACGGTTACTTTGACTTTAACGTGAAACCATGTGAAAGACGGGTCGGACCCAAGGGTACCTGCGAGGTAGTGTGAAAGATGGGTCGTCCCCAAGGGTACCCGCGAGTGATGTGTAGTCGGGTTAACTAGGAAGGTGCCCGCAAGATAATTATGTGGCATGGTAGTATATCCGGGAGACAGGGCGAAGGGACCATAGATCATGGATCATTGATCATCACCTCGCGCTACCAAGACGCTAAAGGGTTTGGATATGTGATCTGAGTAGGCCTGTGGACTTTTTTGCACTGACCACCACGGGGGAATTAGTATGGGCACTCTGCGTCGCACATTCGCGTAAAAGTTCTTCAGATGTCATAGTTGAGCAGCACGCGCCCAGGTGACCCGCGTAAGCATCTTCTTTGTATAAAGAGGTGCCATGACTGACACTGGCCGTCCTTGCAACAAGCAGGGATTGCAAAGGGAGATTGGCCCGTTACCCCTTCACATTTAGGATGTAGACCGGCGTGTGGCCTCTCTGTTGAGCCTAGTTAGGACTACGATGTGTCGATCAGCCGAGGTCGAGCACTCATGCAAGTGTGTCCGGCCTGAGTTAATCGAGCGTGTTGGTTAATTTTGTACACCCCTGCATGGAAGTATATCTATTCGAATAGTCGTGTCCATGGTAACGGATGCTCAAAGTTGTATCCCGATCTATACAACTAGAACTAGATACTATGAATGTGAAATGGAATTGATGGCTCCGAGATTGCTTTCTCGTAGGGAGTCAAGGAATAATCTCTAGGCGTTACTAAAAAACTTGCTACTTATAATATGCTAATCAACACTCTTCTAATGTTGCAAGACACTGAAGATGCTATTCTTCGATAGGGTAGGTGTTTCCCCCTTATTCTGGCATTCTACAGTTCACTCCAAAGATATAGCCCAATTCCTTTGATATTGATGCATACTTAGCCTAGATCTGACGTAAGTCTTGCGAGTACTTTGGATGAGTACTCACAGTTGCTTTGCTCTCCCTTTCCCTCGATACGAATGCTGCGATTAGATGATGGAGCCCAGGAGACGGCTAATCCCGCTGACGACTACTACTACCCCGACGGATCTTACTACTACATGGAGGCTGTTGAGTAGATAGGAGGCTCCCAAACAGGAGGCCTTGCCTTTTCGATTCATGTGATGTTTGTCTAGCCTTCTTAAGGGAAACTTGTTTATTTATGTATGTACTTAGATATTGTTGCTTCCACTCACTTGCTTGTGTTCCATCTTATGTATTCGAGCCCTCGCGGCACCTGGCTTGTACTATAATGCTTGTATGACTTTAATTTTGTTCTAGATTTTTGTTGTGATATATTCTCATGAGTCTCTAATCTTGATCATGTGTATTGCATGTATGATTAGCGTACGATCAAGTTGGGGGCATCACAAAGGGGCCAACAATCAGATCTCATGGAAGTCTAGATCAAATCATAGAAGAAGAATGGTTACCTTCCTAGCTTCCTCTGATGAGGAAAGCAACGCAGGTGACTTAAGTCACGAACAGAGTGATGGGGTTCAGCTACCACTTTCTAGGCTACCAAATGGTAGGGAGAGCAGGTCCAAAATGAAGAAGCCAAGGGTTTGGTATGATGTGGATAGAGAGAAACCACATAAGCAATTTTTCAAGAGCTCCTACAGCACCAAGGCTAGCGCCATCAGCTCCAGCAGCACACAAGGTAGTAACCACAACTCCACTAGCACCAAGGGCAGCTCCATCAACTCCTACTTCAAGTAGGAGAGCAAGTGTTGCTTCTACTAGGACAAGTACCTCTAACGTTGCAACTAGGAGAGCAAGTATTGTTGCATCTTCTGCTGCTAGTGCTAGGGAAAAGAAAAGCTTCGTAGCACCAAGAGCTACAGGTACTGGAACGGTGAAAAAAACATCTTACAAGATGTTTCATTGGTTCAATTGTTCTTAGGGAAGCAAGTAAGTTTATTTTGTTTATGTTGATGCAACTTGTGAGTTTGTGATGTTGAAACCATGTTAATTCTACTTATTATGGCTAGTTTGTGATGGCACAATGTAAGTTACGTAAATATGGTTGTGATGAAGACTTTCATGCATGTGGCTGCGATGTATACTATGATATCTGCTTATGATGGCTGGCATGCTATTCTTGTTATGATGAAGATTTTATTGGTATGATGATGCTATTATTGTTATGATGAATATGTTGCTGCGATGATGCTCTTCTTGTTATGATGTTGAATATGTTGTTGTGATGATGATCATAGTTGTTGTAATGATCATAGTTGTTGTCATGATCATGGTTCTTGTGATGATGCTCTTCTTGTTATCATGATGAATATATTTTTGTGATGATGATCATAGTTGTTGGTCATTTAGGGTGCCTCAGTGTCAATCAAACCCTGAATGCAGCAAGTTAGTCATTTAGGATGCCTCGACGTTGACCAAACCATAAATGCAACAAGTTGGTCATTTAGGGTGCCTTGGCGTCGACCAAACCCTAAATGCACCAAGATGGTCATTCAAGGTGCCTCGGCCCTAAATGCACCAATATGGTCATTCAGGGTGCCTCGGCGTCGACGAAACCCTAAATGCACCAAGATGGTCATTCATGGCACAATAATCACAAAGCAATAACTTCATCACACACAATTCATCACTAACAACTGACAATAATGAAAGGATTCAACAAACATACCTTAATAAAAGGATTCAATAAACAACATACAAGCCATGGTTCAATCCTACAAAAGTAACATGTTTGGGAGATTCAAAGATGACACAATGCAACTCATAGTTCAAAGCTTGTAATTGAAGACAAGGACCCACATGGTCAGATCACATCACAATTAATTCTTCATCACAAATACCCTTGATATCCTTCAACTTCATCTTGTTATTGTCACCTGCTTTCTTCAGGTCAACAATGCAACACTCCAAAATACTATTCTCAGCGCTCAACTTCTCCTTGTCTTTCATCAACTCAGCATAACAAAACTTCAAAGTCATGTTATAGAGCTCATTTTTTCCTTCTCTTTAAGATGATTGAACTTCAATTTCCTAATTGCATTGCCTTGAGCAACATGAATGAACTTCATCTGGTCAACATCAGCCTTCAGTTTAGTGATCTCAACATCCTTTGCAACAAGTTGTTCATTCATATTTCCCATGTTGCTATCCACACTACTTGTAATGTTCTCAATATCCTTCTTGTGATTTCCTGTGGAAGGTTATCCTGGTAATTAAGGAGATTGTTCACATCTTCCACAAGCTTCTCATAAGTCTCCTGCAACTTGTTATTCATTTCTATGAGATTGTGCACAGTAGATGAATGTTCCAGGCATGCCATTCTATTATCATGCTTGGTCTCCTCATACATAAGCCACAGTTTGTGCAGAGCATTTTGCAGATGCTCTGGCCACTCCTCATCAACCCACTGCGCTAATCCAAAGTTATGAACTCCCTAAAATACAAAAAA
Organism: Hordeum marinum; assembly: GCA_022496015.1. Classification (NCBI taxonomy): domain Eukaryota; kingdom Viridiplantae; phylum Streptophyta; class Magnoliopsida; order Poales; family Poaceae; genus Hordeum; species Hordeum marinum. The sequence continues at coordinate 325,779,428 of CM039677.1, forward strand.
ATAGTTATAAGATTCAGTCATAAGTTAAGTTACAGGTTCAGTTAACTTTTTAAGATTCAGTTAACTAGTAGATTTGGTTAAGTTACTATGAACATGTCTCGGTACAGTAAACTAGTTGTTTCAGTTAAGTTACAGGTTCATAGTTAAGTTATAGGTTCAGTTAAACCAAAGATTCAGTTTAATGTCGTTGTACAGCGAACATGAACAATGAATAGTGACTATGAAGGATGAAGAGTTATTATGAACAATGAACAGTACTGTGAACAATGAACCCTAGAACAATTTCAAATTGATGCACGGAGAGCTACAACTGATAAATTCCAACAAATTTGCAAACTTACTTCAGTGGCACAAGGAATGAACCTCCTCCTAGTAAATATCCCCTCAAATGTTACACATCTCTTTCCTAGATTCCCATGCATGCACATCACATTCAAATCCTCAGCAACAACTTTGAAGTACGGATCATCTATTGTAGCTGGGATCTGGGAAACCCAAACAATTGTGTTCAAATCGAGACCAAGCTACACAAACCCCAAAATCCCAAATGGAAACCCTAAATCGAGTAAGAGTCCAACGCACTAACCTTGATAGGGGAGTCGGATGACGAGATGTACTGCGTGGCGGAGGACTCACTGTTGTCGATGTCGCTCCAAGACACCATAGAGGCTGGCGGCGAGCGGAGAGGAGAGGAGCAGCAGGGAGCTTGCGAGCGCGAGAGAAGAGAGCGCGAGGAAAGAGAGAGCGAGTGAGTGAGCGGCGAGTGGTTGACGCGGTCAGTCTGTCCGATGCAAGCCGACCGCGTCAGTTTGAGCAAACGGCTCCGTCCACGCGACTATTAGGACACGTCAGCATTTTTGAGGCCCACCTATTGGAAACGTACTCAAGCACTGCAAATCAATCGATCAGTGCACTTTGCAAAAAGTTTACAGAATCCGTGATGCGTTTTAAAGACCATGTAATTTTCGGCAGACGATGCCTCAAATGGGAATAACTTCATATGAGGGACAGGAAGGGAGACGCTCTGTATCACAGGGATCATACGCCACTGGCCGCGGATGATGAAGCCAAGAAATCATCGGACTGGTTTCAAACGTTTTCCCTACCTAAAACTTCTCTCTCCTCTATCTAAAATGGATTTAAAGAGTCATATTTCAGCGCTGCGGTTGGAGATGCTGTTACTTAAGCAACACCAATATGGCAAAGCAAGCCTTCACTCTATGCTTCTCTGAAGGACCGAGGCCGTTTCGTATGCTCTCCACAACAAATTCGTGCGAAAGAATACAAGATACGCCTTCGTGAGCGGCGAGATCTACGCGTATCATAGAGTTAGGTAAAACGAGCAAAGTTCAACTTGAATACGTCATATCACGTCACCCTGGAATTCGACGAATGCCAATCTCAGCTGGCCTTTTGCTCAACTGTATACTGTACAGACAGCTCCGGTCGAAGAGGAATATTCTCAGACAACGGTAAGCACCAGTCACTTTGCTCCATCTCTAGTCTTGTTTCCACTCGAGTGGATCACAGTGGCTCACTGGCACACCGTTCTTCTCTTGTTAGTTCCCTACTTCACTGCACCACCTTGTCTTGCTTCTTTCCCTGTTCTCTCTTGCTCGGTGAGCATTGGAGCCTTGGATTGGAAAGTGCTCGTCGTAGGGTTGGTGGGTGACGGTGGTGGCGTCGGTAGTGGGCTGAGGCGAGGTTTCGGCCTTTCAGGGCTGCAATCCATTGCTTACTGACTCTTCCAATCACCTAAGGTGTGTGATGAATCGGGGGAAAGGTTGGGGCCTGCAATCTGAAAACAAATTAAAAATCAACAGCGGGCCAGCTGAAAAGGGAGGAACATGCAAACAGCATAACATGTCTGCTTTAATTAACTGAGGATAAGGCATCTCTTGCCTGAGAGGTAGTAGGTTGGAATAACTTGGAGGTTGAATTCTGTATGTATGGCTATGTACGGTTGAAATAAAAGAGAACACTAAACCCCGGCCCCTATGCACACAATCATTGATTTATTTTTATATTAATTTTTAAGAAAACAAATCCAAGAGGCATCTTAAATCGGACAGTTATCAAGTAAAGTAATAACATGTACAACGAAAAGATAGCTGGAGGCAGAACGACCAATAAAATATATAATTGCATTGTTATACATGCCAGCCTTTTTCTTGCTTCGACTGTACGCCGATCGTTAGAGATTGAAAATGCATTGAACGAACAGTAAAGAAAAGGTACACCTACAAACATCGTCGTGCGCTACTAGATAATAACAAGAAGATCTGTTTAAAAAAATCTGAAAAATGAAGATATCTCTTAAAAATAAAATCTTTGCATGATATCTATGTCGCGGAGTCATTCTTACTAAACATAACCTTATTAAGAGAACTTGGCATGGACATCTAAATGTGTCTTTTGTCACCATCATGTGACAATAAAACATTTATTCTTTCAATGTAAATTGGCTCGTTCTATATGGTCAGTCATCCAAATAGCTTCTAGCTTGTATCTCCCTTGTAATGTTGCTAACATATTTGGCAACTCATTATATGGCATTGATCACAAGTTTAGAACTTTTCTTAGGGTGGAAGCGCTTGCCGTTATTTGGTCGCTTTGGCTATATATGTAGAAATGATAAGGTTTTTAAGGATACAAGCACTAGTAGAAAACAGACCTTTCGTTCGTATTATTAGTGCCGGTCCGGTTTTGAACCGGCACTAATGTGTTTATTAGTCCCGGTTCGTGACGGGCATCATTAATGCCGGTTCGTTCCGGACCTTTAGTCCCGGTTCGTGCCACGAACCGGCACTAAAAGTGTGGTGGCAGGTTGGCGTCGGCCTAGGGCCCCACGAAACTTTTAGTCCCGGTTGGTGGCTCCAACCGCGACTATAGGCTAACCTTTAGTCGCGGTTAGAGCCACCAACCGGGACTAAAGGTCCCCTATATGAAACCCTTCGGCCAGCCCGAGCTCTGTGTTCTTCCCCTTTCCTCTCCTCTCTGTTCTTCCTCTCTTCCTCGAGCTCATCCTCCATTTTTGCCAAAATTTGTAAAGATTTGGAGGCACCCCATCCATCCAAGTGTTCACAAAGGTTAGCAACTTTGTCCTTTCATCTCTTATTGCTAGATTAGCTCTTGCAATGCTCTATAAGTATAGTGATTTGTGGGTTTTAGTTTGTATGTGGTAGTTTATTTGATTTATGCAATTTGAGCTCAAATTAACTCCTTACTTTGCATTTGTAGGTGTGGTTTAATTAGAGCCTTCCCGTCCCCGTCCTAACCACCGTCGATCGCCCACACCGTCTCGTCACCGACACCACCTTGGTGAGCCTCTTGTTCTTATCCTTTTTATAAAATAAATCATGTTTGTAAGATTTAGTTAGTTACTTGTATAGTTTTCTTACCTATATGGTTGTTTGTTATACATAGTGGCATGATTTTGATATCTGTCCCCGTCGCCCCTCGTCCGGTTTATGATTCAAATGTGGTATATACTCTCTTTTATAACTCTTTGTTCCATTTTGTGTTTATGACAATTATGTCCATCAAGTTGACATAGATATTTTTATCTAGGAGGTATGTGAACCAGAAATTCTAACCGACATAGATATTCTTGTCAAGAAGTTAAATTTAGTTGAAAAAGAAAACGAGTATTTGAAAGAAAAATTGAAAAGAGTTGAAGAAGAGAAGATGAAACTGGAGTTGTATATTGTTGATGTCTTCGATGATCACAAGATCAAGATGGATGCAATGCGCTTGAAGATTAGAAAATTTAAAAGATATGCCATTGATAGTGAGGCTTGGTATCACTATGTTGTTGGATCAATTGTTACCTTAGTTGCGATGTTGATCACATTTGTTGTTGCACTTAAATTCTTTAGCTAGAGAGTTTGTATGTTGTTTTATGAGAACAAGTGTGTATGAACTTTATGTATGAACTTGTATTAATTTTGTCTTTTAGGTGTTGTGTAATGAAGATGAGCCGACAATGGATGTACGACGACCGATGCTCTCCCCAGTTCATTAATGGTGTGCATACTTTTCTGGTTGCGACTGAGGCAAACAAGCAGCCAGATGGTTTTATGTATTGTCCATGTAATGGCTATAAGAATGATCGAAATTACTCTAACTCAAGAACCATTCACGTCCACCTGTTTGAGTCCAGTTTCATGTCCGGCTATAACTGTTGGACCAAGCACGGAGAAAGAGGGGTCCTGATGGAAGAGAATGAAGAAGAGGATGACGATAGCTATCCTGGCCATGGGTTCCATGAATACGATGGTACAACAATGGGGAAGATGCTGAGCCAGCAATGCGGGAAGGAGCTGAAGAAGAGGCATCAGATGAGCCCACTGATGATCTGTGTCGGGCCATTGCCGATGCAAAGAGAAACTGCGCAAGTGAAAAGGAGAAGCTGAAGTTGCAGCGCATGTTAGAGGATCACAAAAAAGGGTTGTACCAAAATTGCGAAGATGACAAGATAATGTTGGGTACCACACTGGAATTGCTGCAATGGAAGGCGGAGAATGGTGTATCGGACAAGACATTTCGAAAGTTGCTGATAATGTTAAAGAAGAAGCTACCAAACGTAAACGAAATGCCAGAGAGTACGTACAAAGCAAAGAAGGTTGTATGCCCTTTGGGATTAGAGGTGGAGAAGATACATGCATGCCCTAATGACTGCATCATCTACCGCGGTGAGTACGAGGATTTGAATGCATGCCCGGTATGTTATGCATTGCGCTATAAGATCGGCTACGATAACCCTGGTGATGTTGAGGGTGAGCGCCCTGGGAAGAAGATTCCTGCCAAGGTGATGTGGTATGCTCCTATAATACCATGGTTGAAACGTTTGTTCCAAAATAAAGAGCATGCCTAGTTGATGCGATGGCACAACGAAGACCGTAAGAAAGACAGGAGGTTGAGAGTGCCCGTTGATGGATCGTAGTGGAGAAAAATCAAAAGAAATTGGAAGGACTTTGCAAAGGACGCAAGGAACGCATGGTTTGGTTTAATTGCAGATGACATTAATACTTTTGGGGAGTAGAACAACAATCATAGCACATGGCCTGTGATTCTATGTATCTATAACCTTCCTCCTTGGTTGTGCATGAAGCAGAAGTTCATTATGATGCCAGTGCTCATCCAAGGCCCCAAGCAACCCGGCAACAACATTGATGTGTATCTAAGGCCATTAGTTGAAGAACTATTACAGTTGTGGAATGGAAAAGGTGTACGTGTGCGGGATGCAAAAGAATAGGAGGAATTTGACCTACATGCGTTGCTGTTTGTAACCATCAATGATTAGCCTACTCTCAGTAACCTTTCAGGACAGACAAACAAGGGATACCACGCATGAACGCATTGTTTAGATGATACCGACAGTATACATTTGGATAAATGTAAGAAGAATGTGTATCAGGGGCATCGTCGATTTCTTCAGTGTAGGCATCCCGTAAGAAAGAAAGGCAAGCATTTCAAAGGTGACGCAGATCACCGAAAGAAGCCTCGCCACCGTACGGGTGATGATATACTTGATATGGCCAAGGATTTAAAAGTAATCTTTGGCAAGGGTCCAGGCACACAATCTGTTCCGAATGACGCTGACAAACGCGCACCCATGTGGAAGAAGAAATCTATATTTTGGGACCTACCCTATTGGAAAGACCTCGAGGTCGGCTCTACAATCGATGTGATGCATGTGACGAAGAATCTTTGCGTGAACCTGCTAGGCTTCTTGGGTGTGTATGGGAAGAAAAAATATATGCTGAAAGCACGAGAGGACCAGCAACATATGCACATAGAAGATGGCATGGATCCAAAGCAGTTTCAGGGTCATGCCAGCTAAGCTCTTACCAAAGAAGAGAAGGAAATCTTCTTCGAATGCCTGCTCAGTATGAAGGTCCCGTATGGCTTCTCGTCGAATATAAAGGGCATAATAAATATGGCAGAGAAAAAGTTCCAGAACCTAAAGTCTCATGACTGCCACGTGATTATGACGCAACTGCTTTCGGTTGCATTGAGGGGGCTTCTACTGGAAAACATTTGATTAGCCATTATGAAGCTATGTGCATTCTTGAATGCAATCTCTCAGAAGGTAATCGATCCAGGGTTAGAGAATGATTTGGTGCAATGTCTTGTCAGTTTTGAGTTGGTGTTTCCACCATCCATCTTCAATATCATGACGCACGTCCTAGTTCACCTAGTTGAGGAGATTGCCATTCTGGGTCCTGTTCTACAGAATATGTTCCCCTTTGAGAGGTTCACGGGAGTCTTAAAGAAATATGTTCATAATTGTGCTAGCCCAGAAGGAAGCATCTCCAAGGTCCATGAAACAGAGAGGTCATTGAGTTTTGTGTTGACTTTATTCCTAACATTAAGCCGATTGGTGTTCCTGAATCGCGGTATGAGGGCAGACTGGGTGGAAAAGGCATGCTAGGAAAGAATTCACTAATATGCCGGGACGGGCATTCTTTGTCACAAGCACACTACATAGTTCTAAAAAATTCTGCCTTGGTGGCTCCATATATCGAGAAACACAAGAATATTCTACGCTCTAAACACCCGAAGAAGTCTCACGACTGGATTACACATGAACAAATGGTGACTTTTGCCGGTTGGTTGCAGACACATCTCATGCATGACGACACTGTTGAAGATGATCTATACTTGTTGTCCAAGTTACCATCTTCGACTATATTGACTTTCAAAGGGTACGAGATAAATGGGAATACATTTTACATGATTGCCCAAGATAAAAAGAGCGCCAACCAAAACAGTGGTGTCCGCTTTGATGCAGCCAACAACAATGGGCCAAAGGACACATACTATGGTTACATAGAGGAGATATGGGAACTTGATTGTGGACTTGGTTTGAAGGTCCCTTTGTTTAGGTGCAAATGGGTCAATCTGACAGGAGGCGGAGTAAAGGAAGACCCGCAGTACGGAATGACAACAGTGGATCTCAACAATCTTGGGTAGGCAGACGAACCATTTGTCCTAGCCAATGATGTGGCGCAGGTTTTCTATGTGAAGGACATTTCTACCAAGCCGAGAAAAAGATAAGATAAGGAAGCGAATACATCATACGATGAGCCAAAGCGCCACATAGTTCTTTCAGAGAAAAGAAACATCGTGGGAGTGGAGGACAAGACAGACATGTCAGAAGATTATGAAAAGTTTCATGAAATTGCTCCCTTCACAGTGAATGTTGACCCGAGCATCAAGTTAAATGATGAAGATTGTCCATGGTTACGACGCAAAGGAACACATGCGAAGAAAAAGTTTTATACCCAAAGATCCCACTCTGGGATGTGACCGGCTTCTCTAGTAAGTTTCTTGACTTATATATCTGCAAAGTCCCACCTCGGACAAATCGAAGGGAATCTTTGTAATAGTTGTGTACTTATGTGTTTTGTGTGTTCAGTATGCACCATTTGAAGCCAGACCATCAATTTTCAACCCTTTCTGACTTCATTTTCTATTTTTCATGCAATTACTAATTTTTTGAGCTAAGAACTCTGAAAAGGTTGATAGTTGGCATGGTATCATCATTTCACCCACATAGCATGTGCTAAAAAGTTGAGAGGATTGCGACAAAAAATGGACGCACTTCGTGAACAAAATGGGCAATCTCTTTCGAAGCATCACGGATTCAGACGAAAACTCGTGTGTTACAAAGGCATTCATTTTATTAACTTATTTCAACTCCAGACTTTTTGTGCGTTCAGTATGCACCATTCGAAGCCACGTCATCAATTTTCAACCCTTTCTGACTTCATTTGCTATTTTTCATGCATTTATAGATTTTTTGGCTAAATGACCCTAAAATTGATAAGCACTACAAATGAACTCTGAAAAGGTTCAAAGTTGACATGGTATCATCATTTCACCCACATAGCATGTGCTAAAAAGTTGAGACGGTTACGGCGAAAACTGGACGCACTTCGTGTACAAAATGGACAATTTGTTTCGAAGTATTAGGGTTTCAGACGAAAACTCGTGTGTTACAAAGGCATTTCATTTTTTTAAGTTATTTCAACTCAAGACTTTTTGTGCGTTCAGTATGCACCATTCGAAGCCAGGCCATCAATTTCCAACCCTTTCTGACTTCATTTGCTATTTTTCATGCATTTACTGATTTTTTTAGCTAAATGACCCTGAAATTGATAAGCACTACAAATGAACACTGAAAAGGTTAAAAGTTTGCATGGTATCATCATTTCACCCACATAGCATGTGCTAAAAAATTGAGAGGGTTACGGCAAAAACTGGACGCACTTCGTGTACAAAATGGGCAATCTCTTTCAAAGTATCAGAGTTTCAGACGAAAACTCGTGTGTTACAAAGGCATTTCATTTTTTAAAACTTATTTTCACTCAAGACTTTTTGTGCATTCAGTATGCACCATTCAAAGCCACACCATCAATTTTCAACCCTTTCTGACATCATTTGCTATTTTTCATGCATTTATTGATTTTTTTAGCTAAATGATCCTGAAATTGATATGCACTACAAATGAACTCTGAATAGGTTGCAAGTTGGCATGGTATAATCATTTCACCCACATAGAAAGTGCTAAAAAGTTGAGAGGATTATGGCAAAAATTGGGCGCACTTCGTGTACAAAATGGGCAATCTCTTTCGAAGTATTAGGGTTTCAAACGAAAACTCGTGTGTTACAAAGGCATTTCATTTTTTAACTTATTTCAACTCCAGACTTTTTATGCGTTTAGTAGGCACCATTCAAAGCCATGCTATCAATTTTCAACCCTTTCTGACTTCATTTTCTATTTTTCATGCATTTACTGATTTTTTTAGCTAAACGACCCTGAAATTAATAAGCACTACAAATGAACTCTAAAAGGTTGAAAGTTGGCATGATATCATCATTTCACCCATATAGCATGTGCTAAAAAGTTCAGAGGGTTACGGCAAAATTTGGATGCACTTCGTGTACAAAATGGACAATCTCTTTCGAAGTATCAAGCTTTCGAACGAAAAATCATCTGTTACAAAGGCATTCCATTTTGTTAAATAACCAAAGAATTAACTAATTGAATAATGATAAAACACACTAATATTAAACAGCAGAAAAAAAATCATGGAAAAAGCAATTTTTGAAGTAAAGTTATTCACAAACTAGTGATTCACACAAATTTCAAATAATTCAAATTTAAACTATTCAAATTTGAAAACTATTTGCACTAACATAAAGTTTATAAATTTTTTACCTAAAGCAAAAAGATTCACCAAGAAAATATCTAAATAAAGAAAAAGATTCACTCAAAAAGAAAAGAAAATAAATAAAGCAGAAAACAAAAAAAGTATTAAAAAAAAGCCCGCCTACTCGACCACCACAGCCTGCATACGACTAGAAACCCAAGCTCTAGGTGGGCGAGGATGCAGACCCGTATGGCCCAGTAGGCCCACGAGGCGACAGATGTGAGGTAGGCCCAAAACGCCTGCATATTGGAGAGGAGCTCGACACGATAGCAGCGGTGGGGCTTATAAACCTATCCGAGCTCCTCTCGACTAGCGAGGTGGGACTAAACATCCACCACGCCCCGCGCCTGGCATACAACCCTTTAGTCACGGTTGGTGGCTCCAACCGCGACTAAAGACCCACCTTTAGTCGTGGTTGGAGCCACCAACCACAAATAAAGGTGAATTTAAGACCTTTAGTCGCGGTTGGTGGCTCCAACCGCGACTAAAGGGGGTCTTTAGTTGCGGTTGAAGCCACCACCCGCGACTAAAGAGTCTTCTATATATACCAGACTTACGAAAATTTCCCCAAATCCAGTCTGTCATTGTCCACGCACGCCCCTGCCCCTCGTCGTCGCCGTCCGTGTCCGTGCCCCGCCGCACCTCGATGCCACCGTCCATCCACGCCGCAGCACCTCGACGTCTTCATCCGTTCGCGCCGCCGCACCTCGACGTCGTGGCTGTCGCGCCCGTGCACGTAGCCGTCACCGTCCGTCCGTGCCCCTTCCGCACCTTGACGTCCCCGTTGCCATCGTCGTAGCCGCCCCTACACCTCGTCATCGCCGTTGCTAGCCCTCCTCGACCTCAGCGTCGTCGCCCCCTTGTGAGCCCTGCCGCCATGGTCGTCCCCTCCCTAATAGTATAGATTTTTTTATATGTTGTTTTTCTGTTTTTAATTAGTGTTTGTATTTTATATAATGTTCTATAATGCTGTTTTTTATATAATCTCCTATAATTAGTGTTTAATTAGTATTTTTTATATAATGTTGTTTTTCTGTTTTTTAATGGATGTATAGAAGTATATAGGCTTAATTAGTGTTTAATTAGTATAGATTTTTTTATATAATGTTATTTTTCTGTTTTTTAATTGATGTATAGAAGTATATATGCTTAATTAGTGTTTAATTAGTATAGATTTTTTTATATAATGTTGTTTTTCTGTTTTGTAATGGATGTATAGAAGTGTATATGCTTAATTAGTGTTTATTTTTCTGATTTTTAATTTTATATAATGTTGTATGTCATATTACAGAAAAAAATTGCATACTAAAATGTTGCATAGGAAATTGTAATTGAGAAATTTTTCAGAATTGTTTATTGAGAAAGGAATATTATTAGGGTAGTTATAACCTAGGGATGTGTCGGGGATATACCCAGCGGTATGACCAGGCCTGACGACTCACAGGAGACCCGGCAAAGACATGATGTTTCATTGATGACCCGGCAGACGGGTCGTAGGACGACCAAGCCCAAGACCCGGCGGGTGAGCCGGTGCCAGGCGGCTCACAAGAGAAGGCCCGAAGAGAGAAGGATTCCCTTAAAGGAAATAAGACCCGGAGTAGGATTCGTGAGAGGCTAGTCCTAATACTACTCCTAGTAGGACTCTATTTGTAAGCCTACCATCTTCACCTATATAAGGAGGGGTAGAGCACCCCTAGAGGGACAAGATTCACAAGTCCACAAGTTAAGACAACACAAGAGATTAGAGAGAGATAGATTAGAGGCTCTCGTGATTAGAGGTAGCAATTAGCACCCTTGTAACCGAGTGATCTTCATCATCATCAATACAAGACAAGCAGGACGTAGGCTTTTACCTCCATCGGAGGGGCCGAACCTGGGTAAACTCCGTGTCTCTCGATTCCGATCAACCCCTTAAAGCCGCCACATAGTTGCGTCTTTACCCCGAACCTAAGTCCGTTCACCAGACATCTTCCGCGATAAATCCACGATAGTTGGTGCCCACCGTGGGGCGAGCACAGTGGTATTGAGTTCTTGAAGGGATCTTTTCTAGGGTTGAGAAGTTCATAAATTTTCTGGATGAAGAAGAGTCAGCAAGATCTACATCGACTCGGGGTACATCGGTCAAGATTGGAAATTTTCAATGACAACATAAACCGGATCAGAATAAAAAGTGACTCCAGTGCGGCATCCCGTACACATCATCAAATCTGTTTTCTTTCAATCGGAAATTGTTGCTAATGCGTACGAGCAACCTGAGGCGTTTCAAGTTTTGATGCGGAGAGATTTGTCTAGATTTTGTTCCTCCATGCGGTCTAGTCAGCGCCGTGCTACGAGTTTCACAGGAGAAGGCAAGCATCCCAAGATAATACTACATCAACGCAAGACAAAATTTTGAGCCATGTACAGACACGAACGAGGCACCACTATGCGAAGAAACCTCTGATGGGAAAGTCAAATCAATGTCAAATACCACAATTTCCAGCAGTGTTCATTGAGCCGGCCAACCTCGGTTGGCTCGCCCCGCGGCACCTGCTACCGCAACGCCATGGTTCGCCTCGCTACAGTCAGCATTTGCTGAGCCGTTAGCATACTACCCACGACCGGTTCTACCTCGCTCTGTTTCACCCCGCAGTGCTCTCTTTGCCGCGAGTCGCCTTCGTGCTTCCCGCACTGCTTCTGTACGGACTCGGACTCCAGAACGACCTCGTCCGCCTTGGACTCGACTTCGCATCGGATCGACTCCACCTCCACCGCTGCGGTCTCTTCCCGCTGGCGTAGTTCCGCCTCAGCCGCCTGTTCACCCCTGCCGCTACGTCGTCTCCACCGCACCTTCCCCGAGCCACCGCCATGCCCTTCCCTCCGGGTGCTGCTCGTTGATCAGGCCAACAAAAGCAGTACTACGGTCAGCAAACCGGCTATTGTGGATCATCCGTTGTTCAAGATAAATCAGGTGATATCCATCTGATTTGTTCTATCAATATATGTTAATTTTTCTTTGAGAACAATTACTTCGTCTTTGTAACATTTTTTACACAGGAAAAATTATTCACTGCCAAAGTGGCATCATACCGCGAAGATGGGGGCGCACCAGCATCATTTGGTACCAATGTCCGTACCGGCTTACAGTGCCACAGTAGTCTCTCACGGCTGCGCCGGCTCATAATGTCCGCGGCCGAATCATCTATCGGCCGGCTTACAAACACCGTGGTCGACTCTCATCATTCGCGACGGATTACAACGCCGTAGCCATCTCTCGCCATCCGTGATGGCTTACAACACCGTGGCTGGCTCTTGCCATCCGCGCCGGCTTACAACGTTGTGGCGTCTTTCATAAACAGCCATGGCTTACAATGTCGCAGGTGTTCGCTATGTCTACATCAACCCAACAACGGCTGCATACACCGGTGCGAGCCGCCCAACGGACGCGCACAAGACGCCGCCCACAGTCTGACCTACATCAACATACTAGTACGGTGCTCATCGATATGAGCCGCCCGACGGGCAGGCGCACAAATCGCCGCCACTACAATTTGGTTCACCTCAACAAACAACCGGAACGAACCATCAACCGGATCATTGAAGCAATTCATAAAGGATCATCTATAACCCGCCACGGCCAACCTCAACTTTCAGTGGAGATTCTCAAGCCGCCTCTTCAAGTCAACTTAAGACTCGGGGGCTACAGACATGGCGAGACACATTTGGTCGTTTCTAACGAAAACCCCGGATCTTTGCAAGAGAAAGTCCAATCCTGGGGGCTATTACATTACTGGCGAAATATTAAAAGTTGCCCAAGAGAACGAACCATCATGATGCACCATTCAAACATAGGTGCCCGGATTTATTGGATCATCACTTGGAGTTTCTGCCATTTCTTTATACAAGATGGCGGTTTACAAGATGGCGACTTGCAAGAAGAGTTCAAAAATGTTCCGGTTGATACATCAACTGAGATTGGCAAACGGCGGCTTCTTACCTTCGGGTACAGCTTCTAATGCCTATTAGCCGGCGTAAGGCCATGTAAAAACAGCTAAGGTAAATTAGCTGAGGTGAACGACGGCTTCTTACCTTCGGGTACAGCTTCTAACGTCTATTAGCTATTATTATAAAAATCCGGCTCAGGAAAATGAGTCGAGGCGAGGGCGGCTTCCTACCTTTAGCCGGTACAGCTTCTAACGCCTATCCGCCGGCGCTTGGCGTCGTAATTGCTGAAAAGCGGGCTTCTTACCGACGGGTACCGCTTCTAACACTCAATCAGCTGGCTTCATGCCAAATCTCCGGCTAAAAACATGCTTAGCCACGGTTGTGAAGGGTTTTTACCGACGGGTATCTAACACCTAACAACCGGCGAATGGCGGCTTCCTACCTCCGGGTACAGCTTCTAACGCCTATTAGCCAGGCTTTATGCCACAAAATTCCGGCTCAGGAAAATGAGTCGCGGTGAACGGCGGCTTCCTACCTCCGGGTACAGCTTCTAACTCCTATTAGCCAGGCTTTATGCCACAAAATTCCAGCTCAGGAAAATGAGTCGCGGTGAACAGCGGCTTCTTACCTCCGGGTACAGCTTCTAACGCCTATTAGCCGGCCGTAGAGGCACAAAATTCCGGCTCAGGAAAATGAGTCACGGTGAACGGCGGCTTCTTACCTCCGGGTACAGCTTCTAACGCCTATTAGCCGGCCGTAGAGGCACAAAATTCCGGCTCAGGAAAATGACTCGCGGTGAATGGCGGCTTCTGACCTCCGGGTATAGCTTCTAACGCCTATTAGCTGGCCGTAGAGGCACAAAATTCTGACTCGGGAAAATGAGTCGCGGCGAGGGTGGCTTCCTACCTTCGGGTATAGCTTCTAACGCCTATCCGCCGGCTTTATGCCAAAAAATGTTGACAAGTTAACATTACATCATACATTGCATCTTGCATCATACATGGTATCATACATTGCATCATATATTTCATCATGTTCACATGTCATGCCGGCTTATCAAGCCGGGTCAGAGCCAGATTATGAAAGAAGGAGCAATTTATGAAAGATATAACATCTTCGGGTTGTGATTTTTTCAAGCCGACCTTACAACAACACAAAACATATTCTGTCATGTTTTGCAGGTCTTGTTTATTAAAGATGAGCCGCCGTTATATTGGAAAGTTCATCAGATATAATGCCGTGTCATCTAATTGGCTGGTCCTCGAATTTCTTCAATTATGCTCTGTAGTAATCTACAACACTCATGGATTTCTCTAATATATATTTGTCGGGTTGCACCGCAACCATGAGCAGGGACTTCATGTCAGAGATAAAGGAATTATTTTAGGATATTCATTCCGGGTTATATTACAACCACGGTTAAGGATTCATCCAACAAATTGTGGTGAGTCATATTATTCTTACATAGTCCCAAGTCGCCACAGGCAGACGACCCGACACTTGGGGGCTACACTATTCAAAGCCAGTTTATATCAATTATGCAAGTCCCATGTCGTTGCAAGCACGCACCACGACACTTGGGGGCTAATGCAAGCCGGTTTTCAAATCATTACATCGTCAGCAAGACCATGTTATCTCAAGGAGATGAGTCGGCTTTTCTATATTTCTCTAAAGTCCCAGCCCAGTAATTCTTACTGACCCGGCACTTGGGGGCTACACCGCTCAGATCAATTTTTCAAAGTCCCAAGTCGCTGCAGGCATGTGACCCGGCACTTGGGGGCTATAGTATTCCGTTGTTTAAACAGATTATGAGGTTCAAATTGAAGACTTGGTGCATCATATTCTGATGAGCCGGCCCTTGGGGGCTACACCCGCCGAAGCTTTCTGATGAGCCGACCCTTGGGGGCTACACCCGCCGAAGTTTCATAAGGTATAAGACAATTATAAGCCCCAGGTTGCTACAGGCAGGTCAACCCAGCCCTTGGGGCTACACAGTCCAAAATATTATTGCAAAGCACCAAGTTATCATGGATAATCTCGGAGCTTGGGGGCTACAGGTAATATGGACATTTTAAAAACTATTGAGGAGATTTTCAAGATATTAAGTATGGAGTTCGGTTGTTAGACCCGGCGTCACCAACATTTATGACCCGGTGTTATCAAAAGATCATAACCCGCCAGATTTTACATAAGCCGCCCTGCTTTACAAACAATGGAAGTCCGGTTTCACATCAGATGGATTTTCCTCCCAATATTTTTATCAAGTCAGCCGGATTGTAGTTATTTGACCAAACAACAGTATTGGAATCCGACTCAATGGCATATGGGTATTCTATTCTCAATATTTTTCAAAGGACATTGACAAGCAAGATGACTATCAAGACAACTCATTCATATGCAGAAAAGACTCGGATTTCTGAGGAGCCATTTTATAAGTCGGACAAAGGAGCAAGCCAGCCACTTAACATATTTATTATTCTTATTTCAGGAGCTTAGCATGAATAAATTCAAACTAATCTGGGGGCTAATGTCGGGGATATGCCCCGCGGTATGACCCGACCTAGCGACTCACAGGAGACCTGGCAAAGACATGACGTTTCATTGATGACCCGGCAGACGGGTCGCAGGACGACCAAGCCCAAGACTCGGCGGGTGAGCCGGTGCCAGGCAGCTCACAAGAGAAGGCCCGAAGAGAGAAGGATTCCCTTAAAGGAAATAAGACCCGGAGTAGGATTCGTGAGAGGCTAGTCCTAATCCTACTCCTAGTAGGACTCTATTTGTAAGCCTACCCTCTCCACCTATATAAGGAGGGGTAGAGCACCCCTAGAGGGACAAGATTCACAAGTCCACAAGTTAAGACAACACAAAAGATTAGAGATAGACAGATTCGAGGCTCTCGTGATTAGAGGTAGCAATTAGCACCCTTGTAATCGAGAGATCTTCGTCATCATCAATACAAGACAAGCAGGACGTAGGATTTTACCTCCATCGGAGGGGCCGAACCTGGGTAAACTCCATGTCTCTCGATTCTGATCAACCCCTTCAAGCCGCCACATAGTTGCGTCTTTGCCCCGAACCTAAGTCCGTTCACCAGGACATCTACCGTGATAAATCCACGATAGAATGGGACATTATAATTGAAAAGATGATATTTTGCTCAAATTTCCTAATAAAGTGACATTGCATATATAGGAATTATTTTTCATAAGAATTTTTTCTCGAAGTCAATGATGCCCGGTCCGCATCCTCATCGTCGACTCGTTCGTGATGACACCATGCTTTAGAGGGGCAACATTCAGGACTGGGCTCCGCCAGGCTGGCACTGGGAGGTGCTACCTTCAGGGCGTGCAGCTTGGTGAGGAACCCGGCCCCGGGTCCCGTCGTCGACCCGGAGCTTCTTTGGTGGCGTGCGTGTGGGTCACTTTTGGTGTGGAGGCAGCCGGCCCCGCCGGAGGTGGTACGTCACTGTGTCAGGGAGGAGGACGAGCACGTCCAGCGTTACATGGATGTGTTGGATGTCAGGTTCTCCAATACCCGACAGGTTCTTCAGGGATCTCACCCAAGCTATGATCATGTCATAGTTCCTTCTCTTTGGGTGTCCACCGCATGCTGCACAAGACGTCAGCTAGATCTGTAGTAGTGATATTATATAATTAATAATATTCGAGATGTATTAGTGATAATATTCGAGATGTATACGAGATTATATTCGATAATATTCGAGACCATTTATTCGAAATTATATTCGATGATGCATACTATGTACTATGATTCAGTTTTCCTTATTGATTGCATGCATTCTAATTTGAATACAAAATTGTTTTATCTTTCTTCTTGGTTAGTTAAATAAAAGCTATGGACAATACTGATAGAGATGGAGAAGAAGCTCTGTTTGACATCATCGCTCCACGAGCCCAGAGCATGAACCTGAAGATGATCACGGCTCACAAAATCTGAACAATTCTGGTGAGGGTTGTATGTTTGATGAAGATGGATGAATAGATGAATTCGACAACCATGTTGACGAAGAAAATGTTCTTCAAATAACAAAGACCGGTGAGGTACATTTATTATATAAGCCATCCGATGATCATTATATGTCTTAATTGAGTTGTATATGTATTAACGAATCGATCTTTCTTCTTTTAGGGCTCCGTATCGAGCAAATCTTTTACAAGTGACAGGGTAGTTCGAGGCCCGGCCAGAAAATTGGACCCTGGCGTAAAGTTCAACATCGATTCCATTAATACATCAATTGGCGAACCGCTTGAACCTAAGAAAAATGCGACCAAGTTCAAGAATCAATGCGGAGTTATTGTCAGGGACCAAATCTCGATCTCCACACAAGAATGGAAAAAGCCAGCAAAGGGAGATCGAGAAGGAGTTACTTTTGTCGACGAAAGAGCAAAAGACGTGCTTTTGACCGAGCTGATGTCACATTTCACACTACCAGATAACTTGACAGATGCAGATCTGAAGAAAGTCGGAAACTATGCTCTTAAAAAGATGGCAATCGCATTCAACACCTTCAAGAAAAATGCATTGGTTGCGTACGTCAAAGCAAACAAGAAGACTCTAAAATTCGAGGGAGCACTAGTGAAGGCAAAAGATCACTGGGACGATTTTGTGAAGTTCAAGGAATCGGAACTAGCTAAGGAACGGTCGATAAAGAACAAGATTATTGCTGCAAAAAAGAAGTGGCACCATACTCTGGGGCCAGGTGGCTACCAAACGGCCATGCCTAAGTGCGATCAATCCGAACAAGAGATGATTAGTGCAGGGGTCACACCAATTACAGTGACTTGGCCCCCAAGGTGTAGGACATGGTTTTATGCGCATGCAGGGAAGTTGGACCCAAACACAGGGGATATTATGGTGAAGGCAAGTCTTAAATGAGTGACAGACGAAATACTGATGAAAATAGAAGAATCTCGAATGGGGGTGTTCGCTCCCAACAAAGAGGGAGAAGACGACGAGCTTATGCGTTCCCAGAAGAATCCTGAACACCCGGGAAGAACACGAGGGAAAGGCGTTGTTCCGTGGTTTGAGGGGTTTGCGGGTTGGAACGACGACTATAGAAGCCGTGCGAGAAAGAATATGCAGGAGGAGCAAAAGAAGAAGAAGGAAGCACTCCGCCTTGAAGGCCTAGTATCAAAGCACCTGGAGTTGGAATCCAGAGTCAGGCAGCAGCAAGAGCAGATCGACTCACTCAGCCAGGAAAGGGCGTCTCAGAAGCAGGATGAGTAGATCGATCCAGCATTGGATTCCATCGTCCCATCTATTACGAGAAGCAGTGTGGGTTCCGCCCCAGCCGATATCGATGAGAATTCCCTTCTAGCTAGCTACCGTGTGGATGATATCAAAGACAAGACTAACTGTAAGCTACACATGAAAGTGAAGAACTTATCCATTAAGGTGGCGGACGGCTATTCTTTAGCAAATCCCCCAGAAGCAACTTTCCATTGCAATCCCATTCCAGCTGGCTATGCTCATGTCGAGGTTGATGAAGTGATGTCAGTATATCACGAGCTAAGACTTGACATTCTTGGAGGTGACAAGGAGAGAACACTGGCATAGGCCATACTGTTGGGGAACGTTGCACGGGAAACAAAAAAAATTCCTACGCACACGCAAGATCTATCCATGGTGATGAGCATCTACGAGGGGGAGAGTGGATCTAGATACCCTTGTAGATCCCAAAGCGGGAAGCAATAAGAAACGTGGTCGATGTAGTCAAACGTCTTCGCGATCCAAATCACCGAGCATCCCGTGATCCAATCACGATACGTCCCGCGATCCCATCACGATCCGTCCCGTGATCAAATCACGGATCGTCTCGCGATCCTGATCGCAGTCCTTTCGATCTAGCGCCGAACGGACGACGCCTCCATGTTCAGCACACGTACAGCTCGATGACGATCTCCGCCTTCTTGATCCAGCAAGAGGGATCGGAGAGGTAGATGAGTTCTCCGCCAGCACAACAGTGTGGTGGCGGTGGTGGTGGAGCTGTCCCGACAGGGCTTCGCCAAGCACAACCGAGACGATCTAGTGGAGAACAGATCTAGAGGAAGAAAAGGGCAACACGTGGCAATTAGGGTTAGCTCTTCCCTCTAAATCCTCTAGTATATATAGTAGGAAGGGAGGGGATGAGGCAGCCTCAAACCCTCAAGGTTTGGTCGAAATTGGAGGTGGAGGAGTCCTACTCCAATCCTATTAGGAGTAACAAATCCCAGTCTTGATCCATGCCAACCCAACAAACACCATCGGGGATACCTATAGAGCACCTTTATAGTCACCTAGTTACATTGCGATGTTTGATGCATACAAGGTACTCCTCCGGTGTCAGTGAGTTGCATGATCTCATGGTCATAGGAACAAATACTTGACATGCAAAACTATAGCTATAAACTGATACGATCATATGCTATGTTTATAGTTTGGGTCTTGTCCATCACATCATTCTCCTAATGATGTGATCCCGTTTATCAAATGAAATCTCATGTCCATGGCCAGGAAACCTTGACCATGTTTGATTAACGAGCTAGTCTATTAGAGGCATACTAGGGACATGGTGTTGTCTATGTATCCACACATGTATCTGAGTTTCCGATCAATACAATTCTAGCATGGATAATAAACGATTATCATGAACAAGGAAATATGATAATAACTGATTTATTATTGCCTCTAGGGCATATTTCCATCAGTCTCCCACTTGCACTAGAGTCAATAATCTAGCTCATGTCCCTATGTGATTTGTTATGAATCTCACACCCAATGTGTTCTAGGGTTCGATCATGTTTTGCATGCGAAAGAGGTTTTAGTCAATGGGTCTGTGACATTCAGATCCATGTGTACTTTGTAAATCTCTATGTCATACTGAATACACGGCTACGACGCTCCACTTGGAGATATTCCAAATGGCTACCCCACTATACGTATCCAGATTGCTACTAAGAGTCATCCGGATCAGTGTTAAAGCTTGCATCGATGTAACTCTTTACGACGAACTCTTTATCACCTCCATAATCGAGAAATATTTCCTTGGTCCTCTAGTTACTAAGGATAATTTTGACCGTTGTCAAGTGATCCACTCCTGGATCACTCTTGTGCCCCTTGACAAACTCATGGCAAGGCACACACGGGTGCGGTACATAGCATGGCATACTATATAGAGCCTATGGATAAACCATAGGGGACAACCTTCGTCCTTTCTCTTTCTTATGCTATGGTCAAGCTTTGAGTCTCACTCAACTCCACACCTAACAAATTAGGCAAGAACTCCTTCTTTGAGTGATCCATTTTGAACTCTTTCAAAATCTTCTCTAGGTATGTACTCGTCGAAAGTCTCATCAAGCATCTTGATCTATCTCTATAGATCTTGATGCCCAACTATTAGGTAGCTTCATCTAGGTCTTCCTTTGAAAAACCTTTTTCAAACAACCGTTTAGGCTTTCCAAAAATTCTACATCATTTCCGATAAATGATATGTCAACCACACATACTTATCAGAAATTCTATAGTGCTCCCACTCACTTTATTGTAAATGCAAGTTTTTCATAAACTTCGTATAGACTCAAAAACTTTGATCATCTCATCAAAGCGTATATTCCAACTCCGAGATGCTAGCTCCAGCCCATAGAAGGATCACTGGAGCTTGCACACCTCTTACCATCCTTAGGACTGACAAAACCTTCTGGTTGTATCTCATACAACCTTTCCTCAAGGAAGGAACAATGTTTTGGCATCCATCTATCAGATTTCATAATTGAAAAATGCAGCAAGTGCTAACCTAATTCCAACAGACTTTAGCATCACTACGAGTGAGAAAGTCTTATCGCAGTCAACTACTTGAACTTGTCATAATTGTTTTGCGACAAGTCGAGCTTTATAAATGGTGACATTTAAGATCAGCGTCTGCCTTCATCTTAGAGGTTTATTTGTACTCAACGACCTTCCGTTCAACGGGCAAGTATACCAAAGTCCATACTTGGTTTTCATACATGGATCCTTTCTCGAATTTCATGGCCTCTAACCATTTGTTAGAATCCGGGCCCATCATCGCTTATTCATAGTTCGTAGGCTCATCGTTGTCTAACAACATGATTTTCAAGACACCATACCACTCAGGTGAAGTACGTATCCTTGTCAACCTACGAGGTTCAACAGTAACTTGATCCGAAGCTTCATGATCATCATCATTAACTTCCTCTTCAACTAACGTAGGCTCCACAAAAACATCTTTCTACGCTGCTCTACTCTCTGGTTGAAACAAAGGTTCAACAACCTCATCAAGTTCTATCTTCCCCCCACGCAATTCTTTCGAGAGAAACTCTTTCTCGAGAAAGGACCCGGTTTCAGAAACAAACACTTTGCACTCAGATCTGAGATAGAAGGTATACCCAACTGTTCTTAGGGTATTCTATGAAGATGCACTTTTCCGCTTTGGGTTCGAGCTTATCATACATAAGGGTCACATTCCCAAACTCTGAGAAATGATAGCTTAGGTTTCTGCCAAACCATAAGGTGTCATCTCAACGGATTTAGATGGTGCCCTATTTAAAGTGAATGTAGTTGTCTCTAATGTTGGGAACGTTGCATGGGAAACAAAAAAATTCCTACGCACACGCAGATCTATCCATGGTGATGAGCATCTACGAGAGGGAGAGTGGATCTACGTACCCTTGTAGATCACTAAGCGGGAAGCGTTAAGAAACACGGTTCGTGTAGTCGAACGTCTTCGCGATCCAAATCGCTGTGCATCCCGCGATCCAAACACGATATGTCCCACGATCCAATCACGATCCGTCCCGCGAACTTGATCACGATCCGTCCCATGAACTTGATCACGATCCTTCCGATCTAGTGCCGAACGGACGGCACCTCCGCGTTCAGCACACGTACAGCTTGATGAGGATCTCCGCCGCCTTGATCCAGCAAGAAGGAGCGGAGAGGAAGAAGAGTTCTCTGGCAGCATGACGGCGCTCGGGCAATGGTGGTGGATCTATTCCGGCAGGGCTTCGCCTAAGCACTGCAGAAATCCGATCTAGAGGAGAAACTATAGACTAGAGGGTCGGATTGCACGTGGCTGAAAATCGTGTCCAAAAACCCTAAAACCCTCTAGTATATATAGGAGGAGAGGAGGAGAGGAGGCAGCCTTGGCTTCCAAGCCAAGGAGCCACGGCCGAACCAGGAGGGAGGAGTCCACCTCCTCCACTCCTAGTAGGATTAGGACTCCTTCCTTATTTTGCCTTTTTCACTTTTTTCACCTTTTTCCTTTTGGGTTTTTCTTCCCAGTCGCATGGGCCTTGTGTGGGACTTCCAACAGCCCACAAAGGGCTGGTATTCACTCTCCCTCAGCCCATGAAGCCTCTTGGGTCGAAATACCCCTCCCGCTGGTCTCCCAGTACACTACCCGCACTCCCGGTACACTACCGATGAGCCCGAAACTTTTCCGGCAACCAAAACAGGACTTCCTATATATGAATCTTTACCTCCGGACCATTCCGGAGCTCCTCGTGACATCCGGGATCTCATCCAGGACTCCGAACAACCTTCGGTAACCACCATACATCACTCTATACTACCGAAACGTCACCGAACCTTAAGTGTGCAGACCTTGCGGGTTCGAGAACTATGTAGACATGACCAAGACACCTCTACGTCAATAACCAATAGCGGGACCTGGATGCCCATATTGGTTCCTACATATTCTACGAAGATCTTTATTGGTCGAACCTCTATGTCAAGGATTCAGTTAATCCCGTATGATGTTCCCTTTGTTCTTCGGTATGTTACTTGCCTGAGATTCGATCGTCGGTATCTCCATACCTAGTTCAACCTCGTTACCAGCAAGTCTCTTTACTCGTTCTATAATACAAGATCCCATGACTAACACTTAGTTAAATTGCTTGCAAGGCTTATTGTGATGTTGTATTAACGAGTGGGCCGTGAGATACCTCTCCGTCACACGGAGTAACAAATCCCAGTCTTGATCCATGCCAACCCAACAGGCACCATCAGAGATACATGTAGAGCACCTTTATAGTCACCCAGTTACGTTGCGACGTTTGATACACACAAGGTACTCCTCCGGTGTCAGTGAGTTGCACGATGTCATGGTCATAGGAACAAATACTTGACATGCAGAAAACAGTAGCAATAAACTAACACGATCATATGCTACGTTTGTAGTTTGGGTATTGTCCATCACATCATTCTCCTAACGACGTGATCCCGTTATGAAATGACATCTCATGTCCATGACTAGGAAACCATAGCCATCTTTGATCAACGAGCTAGTCTATTAGAGGCATGCTAGGGACATGGTGTTGTCTATGTATCCACACATGTATCTTAGTTTCCGATCAACACAATTATAGCATGGATAAGAAACGATTATCATGAACAAGGAAATATAATAATAAACACTTTATTTATTGCCTCTAGGGCATATTTCCAATAGTCTCCCACTTGCACTAGAGTCAATAATCTAGCTCACATCACTATGTGATTTACATTGTAATGAATCGAACACCCATGTAGTTCTGGTGTTGATCATGTTTAGCCCTTGGAAGAGGTTTAGTCAACGGGTCTGCAACATTCAGATCCGTGTGCACATTGCAAATATTTATGTCCTTCTCCTCGATGTAATCGCGGATGGAGTTGAAGCGTCGCTTTATGTGTCTGGTCCTCTTGTGAAACCTTGGTTCCTGGGCCAGAGCAATGGCACCAGTGTTGTCACAGAACAGGTTCATTGGATTCAGTGCACTGGGCACTACTCCAAGACCTGTCATGAACTGCTTCATCCAAACACCTTCCTTTGCTGCCTCCGAAGCTGTGATGTACTCCGCTTCACATGTAGAATCGGCTACCACGCTTTGCTTGGAACTGCACCAGCTTACCGCTCCCCTGTTGTGAATAAATATGTATCTGGTTTGTGACTTAGAGTCATCCGGATCAGTGTCAAAGCTTGCATCGACGTAACCCTTTACGACGAGCTCTTCATCACCTCCATAAACGAGAAACATTTCCTTAGTCCTTTTCAAGTACTTAAGGATATTCTTGACCGCTGCCCAGTGTTCCATTCCAGGATCACTTTGAAACCTTCCGGCCATACTTATGGCAAAGCTGACATCCGGTCTTGTGCACAACATTGCATACATGATAGAGCCTATGGCTGAAGCATAGGGGATGACACTCATCTTTTCTCTATCTTCTACAGTCACTGGGCATTGAGTCTTACTCAACTTCACACCTTGTAACACAGGCAAGAACCCCTTCTTGGACTGATCCATTTTGAACTTCTTCAAAACTTTATCAATGTATGTGCTCTGTGAAAGTGCTATTAAGCTTCTTGATCTATCTCTATTGATCTTAATGCCTAATATGAAAGCAGCTTCTCCTAGGTCCTTCATTGAAAAACCCTTGTTCAAATATTCCTTCACGCTTTCCAGCATTTCTATATTGTTTCCAATTAGCAATATGTCATCCACATATAATATTAGAAATGCTATAGAGCTCCCACTCACTTTCTTGTAAATACAAGCTTCTCCATAAACTTGTATAAACTCAAACGCTTTGATCACCTCATCAAAACGCTTATTCCAACTCCGAGATGCTTGCACCAACCCATAAATGGATGCTGGAGTTTGCAAACTTTTTCAGCATTATCTGGATTGACAAACCTTCTGGTTGCATCATATACAACTCTTCCTCAAGGAAACCGTTGAGGAACGTTGTTTTGACATCCATCTGCCAAATTTCATAGTCGAAATAAGCAGCTATTGCCAACATGATTCTAACAGACTTAAGCATCGCTACGGGTGAGAAGGTCTCATCGTAGTCAACTGCTTGAACTTGTGAAAAACCCTCTGCCACAAGTCGAGCTTTATAGACGGTGACATTGCCGTCCGCGTCTCTCTTCTTCTTAAAGATCCATTTGTTCTGAATGGCCTTTCGCCCTTCAGGTAATACTTCCAAAGTCCATACTTTGTTTTCATACATGGATCCCATCTCGGATTTCATGGCCTCTAACCATTTCTCAGAATCTGAGCCCATCGCTGCTCCTCCATAGCTCGTAGGTTCATTGTTTTCCAACAACATGACCTCCAAGACAGGGTTGCCGTACCATTCAGGAGTAGTAATTGGCCTTGTCGACCTACGAGGTTCAATAGTGGCTTCATCCAAAGCTTCAAGATCATCATAATTAACTTCCTCTTCTACCGTCGTAGGTTCCACGAAAACATCTTTCTGCGTTGCGCTACTTTCTGGTTGAAGTAAAGGTTCAATAACCTCATCAAGCTCTATTTTCCTCCCACTCAATTCTTTCGAGAGAAACTCTTACTCAAGAAATGTTTCGTTCTTAGCGACAAACACTTTGCGTTCGGATCTGAGATAGAAAGTATACCTGACTGTCTCTTGCGGGTATCCTATGAAGACGCATTTCTCCGCTTTAGGTTCCAGCTTTTCAGGCTGAAGCTTTTTGACATAAGCATCACATCCCCAAACTTTAAGAAACGACAACTTTGGCCTCTTGCCAAAACACAGTTCATATGGCGTCGTCTCAGCGGATTTCGATGGTGCCCTATTTAAAGTGAATGCAGCTTTCTCTAATGCATAACCCCAAAACAATAGTAGCAAATCAGCAAGAGACATCATAGAACGCACCATATCTAATAAGGTTCGATTACGACGTTCGGACACACCATTACGCTGTGGTGTTCTGGGCGGTGTCAACTGTGAAACAATTCCACACTGTCTTAAGTGACTGCCAAACTCATAACTCAAATATTCACCTCCTCGATCAGATTGCAGGAATTTAATCTTCTTGTTACGATGATTCTCAACTTCACTCTGAAATTGCTTGAACTTTTCAAACGTTTCAGACTTGTGTTTCATCAAGTAAATATACCCATATCTACTTAAGTCATCAGTGAAGGTGAGAAAATAACGATATCCACCACGCGTTGTAACATTCATTGGACCGCACACATCAGTATGTATGATTTCCAATAAGTCACTCGCCCGTTCCATTGTTCCAGAGAACAGCATTTTAGTCATCTTGCCCATGAGGCATGGTTCACATGTGTCAAGTGATTCAAAATCAAGTGACTCCAAAAGTCCATCAGCATGGAGCTTCCTCATGCGTTTTACACTAATATGACCTAAACGGCAGTGCCACAAGAAAGTGGTACTATCATTATCAACTCTACATCTTTTGGCATCAATGTTATAAACATGTGTGTCATCACTATCAAGATTCAATATGAATAAACCCCTAACATTGTGTGCATGACTATAAAGATATTACTCATATAAATAGAACAACCTTTATTCTCTGATTTAAATGAGTAACCGTCTCGCAATAAACAAGATCCAGATATAATGTTCATGCTTAACGCAGGCACTAAATAACAATTATTCAGGTTCATCACTAATCCCGATGGTAATCGAAGAGAGAGCGTGCCAACGGCGATCACATCAACCATAGAACCGTTTCCCACGCGCATCGTCACTTCGTCCTTTGCCAGCCTTCGTTTATTCCGTAGTTCCTCCTTTGAGTTGCAAATGTGAGCAACCGAACCGGTATCAAATACCCAGGCACTACTACGAGAGCTAGTAAGGTACACATCAATAACATGTATATCATATATACCTTGTTTGTCGTTGGCCGCCTTCTTGTCAGCCAGGTACTTGGGGCAGTTCCGCTTCTAGTCACCAGTTCCCTTGCAATGAAAGCACTCGGTTTCTGGCTTGGGTCCATGCTTGGGCTTCTTTACAGGAGTAGAAACTGCTTTGCCATCCTTCTTGGTTTTACCCTTCTTGCCCTTGCCATTGACCTTGCCATTTTCTTGAAACTAGTGGTTTTATGGACCATCAACACTTGATGTTCTTTCTGGATTTCAGACTCAGCGACTTTTAGCATCGCAAACAGCTCGGCGACTGACTTGTTCATCCCGTGCATGTTATAGTTCATCACAAAACTCTTGTAACTAGGTGGCAGTGATTGAAGAAATCTGTCAGTGATCGTCTCTGGCGGAAGGGCAATTCCCAACTCCACTAGACGAGTTGAATACCCAGACATTCTGAGTATATGTTCACTGATAGACCCGTTCTCCTCCATCTTGCAAGCATAGAACTTATCAGAGGTTTCATACCTCTCGATCCGGGAATTCTTCTAAAAGATAAACTTCAACTCCTAGAACATCTCATATGCTCCATCACGTTCAAAACGTCTTTGAAGTCCCGGTTCTAAGCCATACAATATTGCACACTGAACTATTGAGTAATCTTCAGTACGTGCCTCCCAAACGTTCTTAACATCTTCGGAGGTCATGTCTTCTGGTTGGTCACCAAGCGGTGCATCAAGGACATATGATTTTTGGGAAGCCGTGAGGATAATCCTCAGATTACGGGCCCAGTCAACAAAGTTACTTCTATCATCTTTCAACTTAGCTTTCTCTAGGAACGCATTAAAATTCAGGGGTGCTACTGCGCGAGCCATTGATCTACAACATAAATATGCAAAGTTTACTTAGACTATTGTTCAAGATAATGAGTTTAGTTAATCAAATTACTAAAGCTCCCACTCAAATCGACATCCCTCAGGTCATCTGAGTGTCACATGATCCAAATCCACAAACTCGTGTCCGATCATCACGTGAGTTGAGGTGGCTTCAATGGTGAACATCATTATGTTGATCATATCTACTATATGACTCATGTTCGACCTTTCGGTCTCTTGTGTTCCGAGGCCATGTCTGTACATGCTAGGCTCGTCAACTTTAACCCGAGTGTTCTGCACGTGCAACACTGGCATGCACCCGTTGTGTGTGAATGTAGAGTCTATCACACCCGATCATCACGTGGTGTCTCAACACGACGAACTTTCGCAGCGGTGCACACTCGGGGAGAACACAATTTATCTTGATATTAAGTGAGGAATCACCTTATAATGATACCGTCGTCCTAAGCAAAACAAGGTGCATAAAAGGATTAACATCACATGCAAATCATAAGTGACATGATATGGCCATGAACTTGTGCTTTTGATCTCCATCTTGAAAGCACCGGCATGATCTCCATCGTCACCGGTAAGACACCATGATCTCCATCATCTTGATCTCCATCAACGTGTCGCCATCGGGGTTGTCGCGCCCAACATGCTCCTACTACTATTGCTACCGTTTAGCGATAAAGTAACGCATTACATAGCGCTTAATGATTGACACGCAGGTCATACAATAATTAAAGACAACCCTATGGCTCCTGCCGGTTGCCGTACTCATCGACATGCAAGTCGTGATAATCTATACATCACATGATCATCTCATACATCACATATATCACATCATGTAATTGGCCATATCACATCACAACATACCTTGCAAAAACAAGTTAGACGTCCTCTAATTGTTGTTGCATGTTTTACGTGGCTGCTATGGGTATCTAGCAAGAACAATTCTCATCTACGCAAAAACCACAACGGTGATACACTAGTTGCTTTTCAACCTTCTCAAGGACCGCCTTTGTCGAATCCGATCCAACTAAAGTGAGAGAAACTGGCACCCGCAAGCCATCTATGCAACAAGTTGCGATCGAGGGAACCGGTCTCTCGTAAGCGTACGAGTAATGTTGGTCCGGGCCGCTTCATCTCACAATACCGCTGAAACCAAATCCGACAAAGGGAGGAAGCAATCTAAGCATCAACGCCCACAAACCTTTTGTGTTCTACTCGAGATCTCATCTACACATACACCTAGCTCATGATGCCACTGTTGGGAACGTTGCATGGGAAATAAAAATTGTCCTACGCACATGTATATCTATCCATGGTGATGAGCATCTAAGAGAGGGAGAGTGGATCTACGTACCCTTGTAGATCGCTAAGCGGGAAGCATTAAGAAACGCGGTTGGTGTAGTCAAACGTCTTCGCGATCCAAATCGTTGTGCATCCCGCGATCCAATCACCATCTGTCCCGCGATCCAATCACGATCCGTCCCGCAAACTTGATCATGATCCGTCCCACGAACTTGATCATGATCCTTCCGATCTAGTGCCGAACGGACGGCACCTCCGCGTTCAGCACACGTACAGCTTGATGACGATCTCCGCCGCCTTGGTCCAGCAATAAGGAGCGGAGAGGAAGAAGATTTCTCCGGCAGCGTGACGGCGCTCCAGCGATGGTGGTGGATCTATTCCGGCAGGGCTTCACCTAAGCACTACAGAAATCCGAGCTAGAGGAGAAACTATAGACTAGAGGGTAGGATTGCACGTGGCTGAAAATCTTGCCCAAAAACCCTAAAACCCTCTAGTATATATAGGAGGAGAGGAGGCAGCCTTGGCTTTCAAGCCAAGGAGGCTCGGCCGAACCAGGAGGGAGGAGTCCACCTCCTCCACTCCTAGTAGGATTACGACTCCTTCCTTATTTTGCCTTTTTTGCCTTTTTCCACCTTTTTCCTTTTGGGTTTTTCTTCCTAGACAAATGGGCCTTGTGTGGGACTTCCACCAGCCCACAAAGGGATGGTATTCACTCTCCCACAGCCCATGAAGCCTCTTGGGTCGAATTACCCCTCCCGGTGGTCTCCCGGTACACTACCGGCACTCCCGGTACACTACCAATGAGCCCGAAACTTTTTCGGTGACCAAAACATGACTTCCTATATATGAATATTTACCTCCGGACCATTCCGGAGCTCCTCGTGACGTCCGGGATCTCATCCAGGACTCCGAACAACCTTCAGTCACCAACATACATAACTCTATACTACCAAAACATCACTGAACCTTAAGTGTGCAGACCGTGCGGGTTCGAGAACTATGTAGACATGACCAAGACACCTCTACGGTCAATAACCAATAGCGGGACCTAGATGCCCATATTGGTTCCTACATATTCTATGAAGATCTTTATCGGTCGAACCTCTATGTCAACGATTCAGTTAATCTCGTATGATGTTCCCTTTGTTCTTCGGTATGTTACTTGCCCGAGATTCGATCGTCGGTATCTCTATACCTAGTTCAACCTCGTTACTGGCAAGTTTCTTTACTTGTTCCGTAATACAAGATCCCGTGACTAACACTTAGTCAAATTGCTTGCAAGGCTTATTGTGATGTTGTATTACCGAGTGGGCCCTGAGATACCTCTCCGTCACACGGAGTAACAAATCCCAGTCTTGATCCATGCCAACCCAAGAGACACCATCGAAGATACTTGTAGACAACCTTTATAGTCACCCAGTTATGTTGCGACGTTTGATACACACAAGGTACTCCTCCGGTGTCAGTGAGTTGCATGATCTCATGGTCATAGGAACAAATACTTGACATGTAGAAAACAGTAGCAATAAACTAACACGATCATATGCTACGTTTGTAGTTTGGGTCTTGTCCATCACATCATTCTCCTAACGACGTGATCCCGTTATCAAATGACATCTCATGTCCATGACTAGGAAACCATAGCCATCTTTGATTAACGAGCTAGTCTATTAGAGGCATGCTAGGGACATGGTGTTGTCTATGTATCCACACATGTATCTGAGTTTCCGATCAACACAATTATAGCATGGATAATAAACGATTATCATGAACAAGGAAATATAATAATAAACACTTTATTTATTGCCTCTAGGGCATATTTCCAACATCTAATGCATAACCCCAAATTGATAGTGGCAAAACGATAAGAGACATCATAGTTTGCACCATATCCAATAGAGCACGGCTACGACGTTCGGACACACCATCACACTATGGTGTTCCAGGTGGCGTGAGTTGTGAAACAACTTTCAAACTGTCTAAAGTTGTATGCCAAACTCATAACTCAGATATTCACCTCCACGATCATATCATAGACATTTTTATCTTCTTGTCACAATGCTCTTAAACTTCACTCTGAATTTGTTTGAACTTTTCAAACGTTTTAGACTTGTGTTTCATTAAGTAAATATACTCATATATACTCAAATCATCAGTGAAGGTAAGAAAATAACGATATCCACTGCACGCTACAACACTCATTGGACCGCATACATCAACATGTATTATTTCCAATAAGTTAATAGCCTGGTCCATCATACCGAAAACGGGGTCTTTAGTCATATTTCCCATGAGGCATGGTCTGCATGTCTCAACCGATTCAAAATCGAATGAGTCCAAAGATCCATCTGCATGGAGTTTCTTCATGCGCTTCACACCAATATGACATTTAGCGGCAGTGCCACAAGTATGTGGTATTATCATTATTAACTTTGTATCCTTTGGCATCTATGTTATGAACATGTGTATTACTATGATCAAGATTTAACAAACCATTATAATTTGGTGCATGACCATTGAAGGTATTATTCATGTAAACGAAACAACCATTATTCTCTAACTTAAATGAATAATTGTATTGCAATAAACACGATATAATCATGTTCATGCTTAATGCAAACACCAAATAACATTTTATTTAGGTTCGTCACTAATCCTGAAGGTAGAGAGAGCGTGCGATGTCGATCACATCAACCTTGGAAACATTTCCAACACACATCGTCACCTCACCCTTAGCTAGTCTCCGTTTATTCCGTAGCTTTTATTTCAAGTTACTAACATTTAGCAACCAAACTGGTATCCAATACCCAGGTGCTACTAGGAGTACTAGCAAGGTACACATCAATAACACGTATATCAAATATACTTCTGTCGATGTTGCCAGCCTTCTTATCTACCAAGTATCTAGGGTTGTTCCGCTTTAGCAACCGCTCTCCTCATAATAGAAGCACTTAGTATCTGGTTTGGGTTCAGCCTTGGGTTGCTTCACTAGAGCAGCAACTGACTTGCCATCCATGAAGTTTCCCTCCTTACCCTTTCCCATTTCAAAACTAGTGGTTTTACTAACCATCAACACTTGATGCTCCTTC
Source organism: Hordeum marinum (assembly GCA_022496015.1). NCBI lineage: Eukaryota > Viridiplantae > Streptophyta > Magnoliopsida > Poales > Poaceae > Hordeum > Hordeum marinum. Next base: position 325,811,485 of record CM039677.1, read on the forward strand.
TTGACATCTACCTTCATGGTGTCAAACATCGCGAATAGCTTAGGGATCATTATTTCCATCGCTGGCATAATTATAGTTCATCACCAAGTTCTAGTAGCTTAGTGACACTGACTTGGAGAACTATATCAATCACTATCTTATCTAGAAGATCAACTCCCACTCTATTCAAGCGAGTGTACCACCTAGACAATCTGAGCACATGCTCAACAATTGAGCTATTCTCATTCACCTTGCCGGCAAGGAATCTTGTTGGAGATCTCATAACTCACAACAAAGGAACGAGCATGAGATCCCAATTTCAGCTCTTAGAACATCTCATATGTTCCATGACGTTCAAAACATTTTGGAGCCTCAATTCTAAGTCGTAATGCATGACGCATTGAACTATCAAGTAGTCATCGGCACGTGTTTGTCGGATGTTCACAACATCTATAGACGATGCTAGAGGGGGTGGCACACCGAGCGGTGCATTAAGGACATAAGCCTTCTATGCAACAATGAGGACAATCCTCAGATCATGGAGCCAGTCCGCAATATTGCTACCATCATCTTTCAACTCTATTTCTCTAGGAACATATAAAAATTCAAGGGAGCTACAGCGTGAGCTAGTAATCTACAACATAATTTGCAAAGACGTTACTCACTATGTTCATGATAATGAGTTCAATTAATCATATTACTTAAGAACTCCCACTCAAATTGACATCCCTCCGGTCATTCGAGTGATACATGATCCAAATTCACCAACTCAAGTCCGATCATCACGTGAGTTGAGGTGGTTTCTCACGTGAGTTGAGGTGGTTTCAATGGTGAACATCATCATGTTGATCATATCTACTATATGACTCATGTTCGACCTTTCGGTCTCTTATGTTTCGAGGCCATGTCTGTACATGCTAGGCTCTTCAAGTTTAATCCGAGTGTTCTGCACGTGCAACACTAGCTTGCACCCGTTGTATGTGAACGTAGAGTCTATCACACCCGATCATCACGTGGTGTCTCGGCACGACGAACTTTCGCAACGATGCACAATCGGGGAGAACACAATTGATCTTCAAATGTTAGTGAGGGATCACCTTATAATGCTACCGTCGTGCTAAGCAAAACAAGGTGCATAAAATGATTAACATCACATGCAAATCATAAGTGACATGATATGGCCATGAACTTGTGCTTTTGATCTCCATCTATAAAGCACCGGCATGATCTCCATCATTACTTGCATGACACCACGATCTCCATCAACGTGTCGCCATTGGGGTTGTCGTGCCCACCATGCTCATACTACTATTGCTACCTCTTAGCGATAAAGTAAAGCATTACATAGCACTTAATGATTGACACGCAGGTCATACAATAATTAAAGAGAACCCTATGGCTTCTGCCGGTTGCCGTACTCATCGACATGCAAGTCGTGATATTTTATACAATACATGATCATCTCATACATCACATATATCTCATCCTGTAATTGGCCATATCACATCACGACATACCCTGCAAAAAAAGCTAGACGTCCACTAATTGTTGTTGCAAGTTTTACGTGGCTGCTACGGGTATCTAGCAAGAACAATTCTCACCTATGCATAAACCACAACGGTGATACTCAAATTGCTATTCAACCTTCTCAAGGACCACCTTTGTCGAATCCGATCCAACTAGAGTAGGAGAGACAGTTACCCTCTAGCCATCTTTGTGCAACAAAGTTACACGTCAGTTGATGGAACCGATCTCCCATAAGCGTACGAGTAAGGTTGGTCCAGGCTGCTTCATCCCACAAGACCGTTGAACCAAAACACGATCAAGGGAGGAAGAAATCTAAGCATCAACGCCCACAAACTCCTTTGTGTTCTACTCGAGATCTCATCTACACGTAGACCTAGATCATGATGCCACTGTTGGGGAATGTTGCATGGGAAACAAGAAAATTCCTACCCACATGCAAGATCTATCCATGGTGATAGGCATCTACGAGGGGGAGAGTGGATCTACATACCCTTGTAGATCGCTAAGCGGGAAGCGTTAAGAAACGCGGTTGATGTAGTCTAACGTCTTCGTGATCCAAATCACCGAGCGCCCCACAATCCCATCAGGATCCTTCTCGTGATCTAATCACAATCCGTCCCGCGATCACATCACGATCCGTCCCGCGATCAAATCACGAATCGTCTCGCGATCCTGATCGCGGTCCTTCCGATCTAGCGCCGAACGGACGGCGCCTCCGCGTTCATCACACGTACATCTCGATGACAATCTCCGCCTTATTGATCCAGCAAGAGGGAGCGGAGAGGTAGATGAGTTCTCCGCCAGCACAACGGCGTGGTGGCGGTGGTGGTGGAGCTGTCCCGGCAAGGCTTCGCCAAGCACAACCGAGACGATCTAGTGGAGAACAGATCTAGAGGAAGAAGAGGGCAGCACGTGGCAATTAGGGTTAGATCTTCCCTCTAAATCCTCTAGTATATATAGGAGGGAGGGAGGGGAGGAGGCAGACTCAAACCCTCAAGGTTTGGTCAAAATTGGAGGTGGAGGAGTCCTACTCCAATCCTATTAGGAGTAGGATTCCTCCTTTCCACTTGGAAACTCTTTTCACCTCTCCACCTTTGAATTTTTTCCGTCTCAAACCTCATGGGATTTAGTGGTGTCTTCGGCCAGCCCACTAGGGGCTAGTTTGTCTCCTCCACAGCCCATGAGGCCCCTCAGGGCGTGACACCCCTCTCGATGGTCCCCCGGTACCCTCCCCGCACTCCCGGTACACTACCGATGAGCCCGAAACTTTTCCGGTGACCAAAACAGGACTTCCTATATATCAATATTTACCTCCAGACCATTCCGGAGCTCCTCGTGATGTCAAAAATCTCATCCAGGACTCCAAACAACCTTCGGTCACCACCATACATAATCTATACTACCGAAACGTCACTGAACCTTAAGTGTGCAGACCCTGCGGGTTCGAGAAGTATGTAGACATGACCGAGACACCTCTACGGTCAATAACCAATAGCGGGACCTGGATGCCCATATTGGTTCCTACATATTCTATGAAGATCTTTATCGGTTGAACCTCTATATCAAGGATTCAGTTAATCCCGTATGTTGTTCCCTTTGTCCTTAGGTATGTTACTTGCCCAAGATTCGATCGTCGATATCTATATACCTAGTTCAATATTGTTACTGGAAAGTCTCTTTACTCATTCCGTAATACAAGATCCCATGGCTAACTCTTTGGTCACGTTGCTTGCAAGGCTTATAGTGATGTTGTATTACCGAGTGGGCCCTGAGATACCTCTCTGTCACACGGAGTAACAAATTCCAGTCTTGATCCATGCCAACCCAACAGACACCCTCGGGGATACCTGTAGAGCACCTTTATAGTCAACCAGTTACGTTGCGACATTTGATACACACAACGTACTCCTCCGGTGTCAGTGAGTTGCATGATCTCATGGTCATAGGAACATATACTTGACATGTAAAACTATAGCAATAAACTGACACGATCATATGCTATGTTTATAGTTTGGGTCTTGTCCATCACATCATTCTCCTAATGATGTGATCCCGTTTATCAAATGACATCTCATGTCCATGGCCAGGAAACCTTGACCATGTTTGATTAACGAGCTAGTCTATTAGAGGCATAGTAGGGACATGGTGTTGTCTATGTATCCACACATGTATCTGAGTTTCCGATCAATACAATTCTAGCATGGATAATAAATGATTATCATGAATAAGGAAATATGATAATAACTGATTTATTATTGCCCCTAGGGCATATTCCAACACATACATCGTATCATTCTATGGAAAAAGGATTGCATCATCTTTCCAAGGCCACCGACTCCTCCTCCTCCAAGTCCGCCACCGCGTCAGTCGACTCCTACTCCTCCTCCAAGTCCGGCATCACATCAGCTGACTCCTCCTCCAAGTCCGGCACGGTGTTAGCTAACTCCTCCTCCTCCAAGTCCGGCATCGCGTGAGTCGACTCCTCCTCCAAGTCCGGCACGACGTCAGCGTGCCCCTTCGACTCAGTGTGCTCCGTCTCCTAAGCAACAGCAGAAGAGAGAGGCCGCAGCTACGATGATTAGAGGTACAACAGGCAAGAAATTCAAATATTTTCCAAGCTTCAAGCCTCTTACGAAGTTGCCTTACCACCTGACTAAGGAGGAACTCGAGAGCACAGTGGATGCCAAAGTGAAGGCCCATTTTGGACCGAAACCACCCCAGCCGCCAAAGGAGAAAGTACCTGAGCATGTCTCACAACACTTTATTGATATGGCTCAACCTGCTGTCAATCAGACGGACTGTGACTATGTGCGGTCTATCAAGAAGTCATATCTTGTAGGACAAAAGGATTCGAGCTCGAGCTCAAGCCAAGGAGTTGGCAAAAAAGCGGGAAAACGGTTCCCCAGCTGGGAGAACAGGCAGTGCAATCGATCCCCCTGCTCATTGTACAAACACCTGTGAGTACCGCCGGCTGGCTAGGAGTAACCAACGATCATGTAAGGTAGGCTAAAGAGGCCGGTATCACTGTTGAACAACTCCTAGGACTTTAGGAAATCCCTGGGCTTAAAGAGGAGGAAGTAAAATATAAATATGCCCGTGGCAAACCTCTGGTCAAGCCTGAAGATGCCAAGCTTCTACCAACGAGAATGTACAATTTGCATACGTGGTACATGCAAATAATAGCCAGTACCAATATAGAGTCCCTCATGGTGAGAGTCAAGAAGAGGCATTAATTCCATAAAAAAGATCTATGGATCCATTATTCAGAGTTGTTTTAGTTATTCAATCAAGGCGCACTCAAGAAACCTTTAGTCAGTTGCTATTGTCTATAAGTGATTTCTTTCTATAATAAGTCTCTAGCTAGATGTGCTCTCATTCATTACCTGTAAGTATCCTCACTATATTCATTTCTGTGATATTATGCAGAATGAAGATGTATGAAATGAAACAAGCTAGACGCTATGGCACTGGGTTCATTGACCCAAATACGGTTAATCAGGCGATATGGGAAACTCAATATTCAAGAAAAGACACAGAGAAATCCCTGCTTGATTTTTTTTAAGCATCTAAACACCCAACTAGAAATACCACTTCCTTAAAACTTCGTGTGAGTGTTACTATATATATCTTGTACTACAAATTCTATTTTTTTGCTTACTAGATGTTAATAAGTGTACTTGATGAGTTATGCACATGCTCGCTTAATTACACAAAACATGTGTGCATGCAGTTACCACTGGATCTTGTTAATCATTGAAGTTGACAAGGGAAAAATTGAAGTACTTGACTCACTATATAAGGATCCAACCGAACACGCAATCGTGAGGGACATGCTTGACAGGTAATTTCAATCATTATCACACTATGTCGGCCTCTTTAATTACTTTATTTCCTGATGTCAACTAGTTAATAACTCATTTATTTATTTTCTTTGCCGACCGGGTGTTACCAAGTAAAGGTCCCCCAACCCACGGCGCCGGCAGATGCCACGTGGTGGGGCTTTGGTGCCGGGCCGTGTTGAACTGGGACTAAAGGAGGTGGGCTTTAGTCCCCACCCTTTAGTGTCGATTCGAGAACCGACACTAAAGGCCCTTATGAACCGCGACAATAGGTCGATTCTGTACTAGTGAAGTACTTCTTTTATGCAGGTTATCACAAATGTACCATGGCTCTTCGTTTATGGTCTTTTGTACAATGCGTGGAGAATCGAAACCTATTTATGGAGGTGTGTACACGATTGAAGACTACGGCGAGGGATACTTTTACCCAACATGGGTGGCAGCATGATCTTAGAATTGGCCCTCCTCTATTTTAGGCGTTATACAGACTCTACATGTTTCTTTGTATCTCGCCTTTTTATTTTTAATTTTCATGTGTGAGAGAATACTGTTTGACAGTGTGCATCTTAGTTATGCAGAGGTCAGGTGTACTGCTTAAATCTTTTAAGTAAAACGCCCCTTTTCAAAAAAAACACCATCGTACCAGGCTTTAAAGACCACAATAGTCACCTGAGCGCTTGGAACGAGATCTAAAAATAGCTAAAGAAACATGGGATGGGGCATCGCCTCACGCATTACAGGCTTGTGATCCACTACCCCCAGCTCAAAGCATTGAAGAAACCGGACTATGTTGCAGTACAACACAGAAAAGAAGATGTTAAAGTCGTCGCACCAATAATGAGCCAAATTATCTCTTTGATAGACACACCAACTGCCAAGATCTGAAGGTAGTCAACATATCCAGTGACAAACTCCCATAGGCCTTTCTTTGGCATGGGATCGGACGTCGTCGAGCGAGGGAAAGGCAGGAGAGAGGTTATTGCAACACCTCAGCCCTGCCACCACCTTGTTGATGTCACCGGGGAAACAAAACCTAAGAGACACAAAAACAAAATGAATGAGCCCCGCTCTTGTTTCCGCTGGAAGAGGAAATCAAGCTTTTTTGAACAAATTATGTATCGTTAGAATTTGTACAAAAAATATAACAAGGCCCAAATACAATAGACCGAAAACGAGATTACATGATTGATAAACATATCTTATTACTAACCGTCATCAAAACTGGTTGAACATGTCATGTGCTACCATGTTCCAATAGTTGCACACAGTGGCCATAATCACCCGCAACATGTCACAGTGAGCGGCACATATGAATACATCGTGTATCTGATAGACAACCTAATTTGATTGGAAACTTTTGGTATGTTAAAAATAGAATCGTTGAGGCAATTCCAAATTGCCCACAATAAGTTACATATTTTCATATGGATGTGAGTATATTTTATGACGGGTTGCGATAATTAAAGTTGTAGTATGTTAGTACATTATAACAAAGGTACACCAATACCACAAAAAAGGTATTGTTAATCAACTTCAGTAAAAAAATCCTACAACTTATAAATTGTGGTGTTTACATATTGCAGTTTTTAACATTTACATCCAAAAAGAACCTAAAATAAGGAAACTAAACTTTCTATAAGGAGCTGAATATACCCAGCTGCGAACATTGTCACTTACCTCTTCTAAACAGAAACTACGGTGACTAAAATTACGCACATTTTTTATCAACATGAACACCATATGAACAGAATATTTTCCTTAAAAAAAGAATAGATAATATTTTTGTCACTTGCTAACAAATATAAGACTGTATATGGAGAATTCATTTGAAATACATTATGTATTAGTTTTTCTGAAGAATGTTGGGGCACGGTAATGCCTTTTGCTGGACAGGCTTCAGGTAGCCCTCTATTTGTTTTATCTCAAAACCTTTATTTCCATATAGTAAAAAAACGGAAAAAATGTGCATACACAAATACATATATACTATGTACTTATGAAATTTCATAACAATATATTTTCATACATGGCTACACAAAAGCAAATATGTCTATATCACGGTGGGCTTGTATTTTGGTCAGATATTTGTTTTCTTTCTGTAACTTACAAATAATCATACTATTTAGTAAAAAAAATACAAAATATAGTGACCATGTATTAGTTCTCACAGAAAAGAAATTAATTTTCTAAAATATTTTTTATTTTTTTCTAAATACTAGGCTCCATGGAGCCACGAGCAAAAAAATATGCATTCATCGGTAGTACTAGATGATACCCCGCACATTGTTGTAGAAATGTTTTGCAATATAATCAGTGAGAATGGTTAAATGGAACATGAATATGTAGGGTAATAATATGAACTAAAAGTGAAAATAAATATGATTGTAGTGTTTGGTTATAGTATAATATAAATATTATGATAGAAAATAAATCCGCACGCATATTTGCATGTTCATGTGGCTTTTCATTATCCATGGTTGCATGTTATGGTATCTTTTTTCATGCATCTTGAATGATAAGGTGACATACTTGCTTGTTGAGATAAATATGTTAGTGGAGGCTAGCTATTTTGATATAGTAGATGTCCATTTCCAACCAGAAAATTGGCACGCTGACCCTCCCAGTGCCTACAAAGCGTTAAGTATTTAAGTATTTTCATGAATACATTTTTACTCATATTTACCAATTTTTCTATTAATTCAGATTGTGTCATTTTTTAAGGAGGAATACCGAGGCTTTTGCATTTGAATGAAATGCAGCCATATTATGGAGCTAAAATGTCGCACAGAAGGTGTTGAGTTGTACATGCATCAACGAAACTAACCTACAATGCATGCACAAGTAGATCAACTGTCATATATTTTCTAGAGTAGATTTGGAACTCTAGGCATATTTGTCATTTTGTGCATGTATATACAGCAATGTCGAGGATATCGCTTATTGTTATCGTCTCGGTCAACTTGGAATTAGAGGTTAATCGGAAATTGACCGATTAATCGATTTTATCGGTCGACTATTAATCGGCCATTTTTTTGCAAAATCCCAGGTTTGCAACACTAAAATATGCTATATTTAACACCAAAAATATATTCGACGGAAGTATTACCTTGTTTCCTAGCCTTCGAATCATCGTATAATGACAAACAAAATAGCGAAATAGTACATATTGCATAACAAAGTCCACAAAAACACAAATAAACATAATGTTTTTGCAAACATAGTGCTAGACATATGCCTGATTTATCAGAATATTCCCCGTAACTCGCTCGTCAGAGCCATAAATCGGCCCAAAAGATAAACAGTGAAGATAAGGCTTAATCTTATCGGTCACCCCACGAATAGCGATAAATCGGAGGATAATTGCTGAATCGGAAGATATTTTGAATAGTGATATACAGTAATCTGGTTTTGTCCTATCCCAAAAGAAACATGGTTTTTATCAACATGCACACTTGGATCCATTTTTTTATTAAATAAAACATTAACAAATAAATATTACCACCTCGTGATGTCAATTATGTTGACCTGTTTGATTGCGCACATTGCCATGTTTTGATTGAATATCTAGGAATACCCATTCATTATCGGCGTCTCACCATTGTAGAGTAGAAGCATTTAGAGGTGTGTCTAAAGAAACAGTTGAGCGGTTGAAAAGGCAAGCTCTCTTAGTTAGAGGACGGCTGATTTTGATTAACTCTGTCCTGACAAATATAGTTCTCTATATGCTTTATTTATTTCAAATTCCAAAAGGGACCTGCAAAGGCTGAATTATTTTCCAGATTCTTTTGGCAAGAAGATGGTGAAAAGAAAAAATATAGGATGGCCAAATGAAAGCATGGGTTTTAGGCTGAGAGACCAACATGGACTTGGAATTCATGACCTACGGGTCAAGAATGAAGCCCTAATTAGTAAATTGTTGTTCAAACTTCTTATCGAGGATGATATTTGCATACCATGTTATGCAAAAAGTATCAAGGCGAAAAGGTGGTTTCTCGGGCCTATTGAAAACCTCGCGACTTGCACTATTGGACTGGCCTAACGCCGACAAAGAAACATTTTTTCGCTTTGGGTCTTTCGCGATAAAGGATGAGTCAGAGATTCATTTCTGCGAAGACATATGTCTAGGCAATGCCAGTCATCAAGAGCAATACATGCTCTTGTACATCATTGATGGCGATAAGAAAAATACAATTACGCAGCTGCTCAATTCATCATGTCGAATATTTCGTTGAGGCGGGAATTGATTGGCCCACGACTTATGGCATGGCATAATCTATCCTAGCTGGATTTGATTAATCTTTTATGGCATGGCCAATTAAATCCTGACTAATTTACCTTGCACTCACGCATTCTGAGGTACCATTGACCTGTTGAAAACTTATTACATTTATTGTTGTCATACTTTTGGTGTTTGAATGTGTTCATCCTAGTTATTGAGAGGCCGGTTGTTAGTCATAATGTTTTGTATCACCTTGATACTACATTTTAAGATTAAAAAACCTTTATCGAGAAAAAAACTTGTGATGCCTCTGATTAGGTAATCATACTCCTCCGTTGATGCTTATGTTGGTAACTAATCATTTATTGGTCCTTTTCTTGTATCGCTCCTAACGAATTGTGTACGTGTCGGATAGTACTAATAGTCTATATGCCATAAGCAAGGTTGGAAAAAGCGATAGGCATAAGCGAGGCAGTTGGCCTTCGTAGCTCCTAGGTGGTGCTTAAGCGCCCTAGGCGCAATCTAAGCAATGTATAGTTTTGGCTATAGGGGTGTATTTGGGATATTATATGTGTATACATATTCATTTAGAGCATCTAAGTGAGTAAACTACTGGCTATTGCCATTGGAATATGGCCCATTTGACCTATACGTGCAATATGGCATGATTTATCGCTTGAGTTGACAATATCTTTCTTGCCATGCCTAGAATTTCATTTATGCCCTAGGTGAGGCGTTTAATCGATGCCTAGCTTCTAGGTGTGTCTAAGCGCCTCCTAGGCATTAGGTTTTCCAATAGAGGGCATAAGATGATAAGAGATATATTTTTATTGTGACTATAATGTTTTGTTGGGTTCGAAACGTGTATTTTTGCATTTCCAGTAGATTTGTATGGGTGTATCTACAGAGGAGCAACATGTCAGAATCATGACTAACATATACTTCTCGTGTATTTATAGCTCAGCTTCTAGTTATTATGCGTTGTTACAATTTTTCGTCTGAGACCTCGTAACCGGAACAACAAAGATTTATCAGTTGTGATTGTGTTTTTTGAGATACAAAGATTTACTGTGAAGAATAGGTTTAGGGGCCAGTTCTGTTGATAGTTTAAAAATAAGTCACCTCTTCCTCGGCTTTTTCGATAAGTCGTATCTCTTATTCATTGAGGCTTATAAACTATTTATGAAATAACTAATTTAGAAGTCTTCAAAAATTAAATCGAAGTCTTATTTTTTAAGCTAAGAAGAGGCACCTTATTTTTGAGGCCGCCCAACAGAACTGGCGCTAGATACAGTTACAAGACTCTCTAAAAAGAGCAGTTATGAATTTTTTTTGATATGTAGATCTAACAAACACAATATGTTTAAAATATACCAGCAGTTTACGCATATTTATTATTTGTTAGGTACAATTATGAAATAGATACGATATGTTATTTTGTTTTGCAAGGAGCATATTTGATCGACTTGCGACCTACTATTAAAATGATGATTCAGTAGACCGATGACCGGGTGTTCTGTTTTTGTCTTTTAACTTTTTTTTACCAATATCTATAAAAAAAATCTTTTGTATTGTGATTTTAGTACATAATATATGGATATATATTTTTGCTCACCCAACTAGACTAGAAAATCACATTCATAGAACCAACCTTTGGCTTGAATGGTTATTTGGGTGGCTATACCCTCAACTCACTAGGGGTCAAACCCAACACACACATGTTTGAAACTTGTGTGTCCCGTAAAGACGGAATATTCTTTGCCGAATATGACGCTCCTGTCGATGGTGTTAGAAGGGGTAGAGAGGGATTCTTGTAATGCATTGGATGTTATATTGAGCCTCACGGGTGAGTATATGTAGGAGTACAGACTTGAAGGGTAAGAAGCCTCTTCTAAAGATAAGGTAGGAGAAAAAATACAAATCCTAAACTACAAAATACATGTTACCTAAATATATCTCTAACAGCCCCCGCAGTCGTAGTGGTAGCATTGCGGACAATAGGAATGTCACAGAGGTCAGACTAGAGAGAATAACAGCCTGCGGGCTGACATCCCCTCGTAGTCGCAGTGGGAGCGTGGGGAACAGTGTGGCGTCACGGACGCGTGGACTGTAGAGGAAGCCAATGAGTTTCTCAAGCGAGGTGATAGCCCTTTCTGCCATTGTCGAGTTAGTCGAGTGCATGGGTGGTGTAGCTGTGCTCGAGGTTGTCGTGCGAAGTACGCCATGGTCGATGTCGAGTTGGTGTGGCCGGTGTCGAGGAACTCGTTGTGGATCCGCGGGGAAAAGGAGGCGCCGAGTTAGTCATGGGCGCGGTGGTGTCAAAGTAGTGGTGTGCCCGGAATAAGATGTTGTTGATGACGCATCGCGTTGGGTTTGCCAAGCTTGGGGACTTATGGTGGACGAAGGCACGCATCGGTGTTGCCAGCACTGGGTATGCATAGACGGGCGAAGGGGATGTTGACGATGGACCGCTATAGGCTTGCCAGAGGTCTGCGAACACAACGGGGACGAAGACATGTGTCGATATTGCTAGCATCAGGCATGCATAGACAAGTACATGCATGAGTTTGTACGCCATGTCTAGGGGGGCTAGCAGAGAAGGACTCGATGACGGTTGTGGCGCAAATCGGCGTGCGAGAGAGGTCTCCCGTGGTGGTAGGAGTAGATGAAGTGCTCGGGGCAGATAACGGCACCGCTCGCAATGAGCTGGTGCTGGACGAAGACGAACGGGTGGTTGGGCGACGCAACTCGGATGAGCGAGCGGCAGCGGCGCCAAAGAAGAGCGGCGGTCGAGGCCTGACAGCGGCGGCGGCAGATGGGTTAGGAGCGCAGAGGCAATGCTTGAAGTACGCGAAGAAGAACCCAACATCGATACGAAGACCGTCGCGGGCGGTGGCATTCCCTCGTCGAGGGAGGCGGTGTGGGACATACAACGGGAAGTCGACCGATACGTCTCCAACGTGTCTAAAACTTTTGGTTGTTCCATGCTGATATATTATCATTCTAGGATACTTTTGGGCATTTATTTAGCAATTCATATTTTTTTAGCACTAACCTATTGACCTAGTGCCTTGTGCGAGTTGTTGTTTTCTGCATGTTATTCACTTTTCAGGTTTACAATACCAAACAAAGTCAAATTTCCCCAAAACTTTTTGATGATTTTTTCTGAACTAAAAGCAGGCTTGGAAACCTCGGAAGGAGGTCGGGAGCTGCACGAGGGCCCCACAAGCCAACAGGGCGAGCCCTGAGGGGCTCCCTGATGGCTTGTGGCCCCCTCGTGGCTCCTCCGACCTTGTTCTTTGGCCTATAAATTCTCTAATATTGTAAATACCCTGGAAGCAGTCCCAAAACACTTTTTATGCCACCAGAAGTCTCTGCTCCGACGGGAGGCCATTTGGAGCTCCGTTCCGTCACCTTGCCGGAGGGGGGATCGATCACGGAGGGCCTCTGTATCAACCTTGTTGCCCTCATTATGATTTGTGAGTAGTTCACCACAGACCTACGGGTCCATAGTTAGTATACCTAAATAGAAATCTGTCTCTCTCTCTTTATCTTCAATACAATGATCATCGCATCTTTGCTTTTATACATATGTTGTAATCCTTTTGTGCGGTGCGTTCGTTGAGATACGATGAATTGTGGGTTTATGTTCAAATTATTCATGATAAATATTTGGGTCTTCTCTGAAATCTAATATGATGCTTATGTGCATGACAATCATAGCTTCGTAATTCTCCCCGATCTATTGAAATAGTTTGGCCAACTAGATTGATATTTCTTCGATGAGAGAGGTGCGTTGTGGTAGGTTCAACCTGGCGAGTTTCTATACCCAAGTGACAAAGTAGGGGACAAGATGCGTCTTTGTGTTTCTGCTATGAAGGATAAAACTATGGGTTTTATTCATATTTCTTGAGTTTACTTTGTCTACATCATGTCATTGTTCTCCATGCATTACTCTGTTTTACTTAACACTCTAGATGCATGCTGGATAGCGGTCGATGGGTGGAGTAATACTAATAGGTGCAGGCAGGAGTCGGCCTATGTGTTTATGGACGTGATGCATATATACACATGATCAATGTCGTGAATATCACATAACTATTCGTTTTTCTATCAACTGCCCAACAGTAATTTGTTTATCCACCATATGCTTATTTTCATGAGAGATGCCGCTAGGGAAAACTATGGCCCCCGGGTCTAGCCACCATATATTCATAAACTCTTCAATACCTTTCTGCCATTTACTTTCTTTTATTTTATTTTGCAATTTACAGTTATCTACAATTATCTACACAACTCATTTGCTTGCAAATAACGAGACCAAGGGGATTAACAACCATGTTTCCCGCGTTGGCTGCAAGTTGTTTGTTCTTTTGTGTACAGCCGCTGAAGACGGTTGGGGATTGATATTTCTATTGGTTTGATAAACCTTGGTTTCATAATTGAGGGAAATACTTACCCACATTGTGTTGCGATAACCCGTTCCTCTTCACAGAAAACCAACGCAAATCACAAGTATTAGGAAGGATTTTTGGCGTTGTTGCCAGGGAATATCATCACCAACTATCAAGTAACTTCACACAAATTTTCATTCACTTGTTTTTCTTTTTATTTGCTCTTATATTTAGTTTGTCTCATAGATATCTAAAATACAAAAATATTTATCTTTGTTTGTTACTAGTTTGCTTGTTTGAAGTCATGGCTATTCTTCCTTTGTTCGAGTTACTCCCAATAATGATGTTGTCAACTTTTAACAAAGGGGAGGATAAAGTTTGAAAGATGAATGGTATAGGATTTGCCATTCTCAAAATAAATTATCCACCACTGCTTTGCTTCATAATTTTTACGTTGGTGTGACAACTTGGTGTAGGTTTGTCCTAGACACCATCACCGGTGGGAACCTCTTAATGTGTCACACCTTGGATGCTTACAGTGCCATTGAAAATCTTGTTGAATCTCAACCCATTGTTATTAGTGAAACCAATTTGACCTTGGAACATGTTATGCAAAGGCTTGATGATATTGAAAACAAAATGATTACTGGTGAAGCAATTGAGGAGTTAGATAAAAAACTTCACCATCATATCACTCAACTTGGGTCATGTGTAGGAATGACTTTGAAAACATTAAAAGAAGAGGACACTATTACTGATGAGAGGGTAGAACAAGGTTGAATATAATTGATAAAATGGAGGAGGCCATTGAAAAAGTAGGTTCCACTTTCACACCATCAAAAACTAATGCTAGTACCTCTTGAAGCAAAAGTCCCAAGTTCATATACATTCCTAAGAGCATTAGTACACCTCCTTCCAAAAGAAACGAAGATCTCAAATTGATTAGTGTTCGTCCCAACTTTATAAACCAAATAAAAGATCCCATTTTCAAGCCTCCTTTTTTCCATGGTTGTGTTATTAAGGAACTTGATGTCAAAGATGACAACACTTAAAACTATGCATTATGCCTAGCTAGGGGCATAAAACAATAGCGCTTGTTGGGAGGCAACCCAATATTTATCTTAAATTTTGTTTTTACTTTATGTTTGTTTGTGATAACATGATTATTGCCTCTGTAATGATTTTGTTTTTATGTTTTTTATTAGTGTTTGTGCCAAGTAAAGCCTTTGGGATGACTCACAAGATGAGTAGAATTGATACAATGCAAAAACTGAAACTTTAGCATCCATTGCATAATTTCTCTGATTTTACTGGAAAGTCTTTTTGATATGATTTTTTGCATAATGTTACTATAAAAATTCTTCATTTTTTCCAAATTTTTAGAATATTTTAGTTACAGAAGTATGGGATGTCTACAGATCATTACATGTTGTTCTGTTTTAGACATATTATGTTTCTTGCTTGCATAGTTTGCTTGCTTTGATGATGCTATGGATTGTTGATGACCCGCAAGTATAGGGGATATATCGTAGTCCTTTCGATAAGTAAGAGTGTCAAACCCAACGAGGATCAGAAGGAAATGACAAGCGGTTTTCGGTAAGTTACTCTCTACAAGCACTGGAATTATCAGAAGAGATAGTTTTGTGATAAGATAATTGGTAACGAGTAACAAGTAACAAGTGTAGAAAAGGTGCAGCAAGGTAGCCCAATCCTTTTTGTAGCAAAGAACAGGCCTGGACAAACTCTTATATAAAGTGAACCGCTCCCGAGGACACATGGAAATTACTGTCAAGCTAGTTTTCATCATGCTCATTTGATTCGCGTTTGTTACTTTGATATTTTGATATGTTTGTAGACCGGTGCTTTGGTGCTGACCTTACTTGGAAAAGCCTCCCACTTATGATTAACCTCTCTCGCAAGAATCCGCAACTATGAAATAAGAATTAAGATAAATCTAACCATAGCATGAAACATATGGATCCAAATCAGCCCCTTACGAAGCAACGCATAAACTAGCGTTTAAGCTTCTGTCACACAAGCAACCCATGATCTACTTATTACTTCCCAATGCCTTCCCCTAGGCCCAAATAATGGTGAAGTGTTATGTAGTCGACGTTCACATAACACCACTAGAGGAGAGACAACATACATCTCATCAAAATATCGAACGAATACCAAATTCACATGATTACTTATAACAAGACTTATCCCACGTCCTCAGGAACAAACGTAACTACTCACGAAGCATGTTCATGTTCATAATCAGAGGAGTACTAATATCATATAGGATCTGAACATATGAACTTCCACCAAGTAAACCAACTAGCATCAACTATAAGGAGTAATCAACACTACTAGCAACCCATAGGTACCAATCTGAGGTTTGAGACAAAGATCGGATACAAGAGATGAACTAGGGTTTGGAGAGGATATGGTGCTGATGAAGATGTTGATGGAGATTGACCCCCTGTCGATGAGAGGATTGTTGGTGATGACGATGGCTTCGATTTCCCCCTCCGGGAGGGAAGTTTCCCCGGCAGAACAGCTTCGTCGGAGCTCTAGATTGGTTCTATCCAAGTTCCGCCTTGAGACGGCGACGCTTCATCCCAAAAGCTCTCTTATGATTTTTGCCAGATCAAAACCCTTCATATAGCAGAAGATGGGTGCCGGGGACCTGCCAGGTGGGTCACAAGCCATCTAGGCGCGACCAGGGGGTGGCCACACCTCGCAAGCTTGTGACCTCCTAGTGGGGCCCCTTCTAGTATTTGTTTCGCCTAATATTTTTTATATATTCCAAACCAATTCTCCATAACTTTCCAGGACTTTTGGAGTTGTGCAGAACAGGTCTCTCAGATTTGCTCCTTTCCTAGTCTAGAATTCCAGCTGCCGGTATTCTCCCTCTTCATGGAAACCTTGTAAAATAAGAGAGAAAAGGCATAAGTAGTGTACCATAACATGTAATAACATCCCATAATGCAATAAATATCAATATGAAAGCATGATGCAAAATGGACGTATCAACTCCCCCAAGCTTAGACCTCGTTTGTCCTCAAGTGAAAGCCGAAATCAATAAATATGTCCACATGTTTAGAGATAGAGGTGTCGATAAAATAAAATACAGACATGAGGGCATCATGATCATCTTTAGAACAACAATAATTATTGATATATAATTTCTTATGTTGTAGTAACAATTCATTCACGCGGCAAAAGTATGAACCAAGAACTTTATTGACAACTGACAAACTGTGCTCTCAATCATTGAAGCAATTTGCAGTTTATCATAATGTTGGAAAGATTCAATATAAGAACTTGTAAAGCAAATCCACATACTCAATTATCTTTTAGTCTTTCACAATTGCTAACACTCACGCGGTACTCATGAGATCAAAGCTTCAATTGGACACAGAGAAAGATAGGGATTTATTGTTTTACCTCCCAACTACTCACCTCAAGGGTGATGTAAACAATAATAACTCATGATCACCCACATCCGAGTGGATATATGTGTAAGATCATTCCCCAACACATATTGATTGCCAAGTGAATAAGGCAAAATATAGGAAGTGGTGAAGATCACCATGACTCTTGCATAAAGGTAAGTATTTATAAAGTAAACGTAACGAATAGGCCCTTCACAGAGAAAAGCAGAGGTTGTCATGTATCTTTTGTTTTTGTATGTGCAAACCCTTAATGCAAAGGAACGTCGCATTGTATTGCCCTTTGTTATACCAACCTTTATTATGCAGTCTGACGCTTTTATTTCTTTACTATCACAAGTGCGTACAACGCTTATTTTCCTTTACAATAAAAGATTATACATATTTAGGAGCAATTCTTATTGCTTTTTAAACCGACGACAACTTATTTGAAGGATCTTACCCAATCCATAGGTAGGTATGGTGGACTCTAATTGAAAAACTGGGTTGAGGGTATATGGATGCACAAGTAGTATCTCTACTTGGTGCGGAAGTTTGGCTAATATGAGGTGGAAGCAAGAACTACATGTTGGAGGATCTACAAAAATATAACTTCTATTCGGAAATAAGCAAACATAACCCATTATGTTGTCTTCCTTGTCCAACATCAACTTCTTAGCATATAATATTTCAATGAGTGCTCACAATCATAAAAGATGTCCAAGATAATATATTTATATGTGAACCTCTCTTTCTTTATTACTTCCTTTTAATTGCCCCAATGACCAATCGCTATGTTTGTCAACTCCCAACAAATTTCAACCGACACACTTCTTATATGTGAAGTCATCACTTCCCATAAGATCATCATATATAACCTCTGCTTTTATTCTATTCTTCTTTTATTTCTAATTTATTTTTCTCAAGATCATAGCAAGCAAGCAAAGCCATCACATCAAAACTAGTATTCATTATATAACTCTCGGACTCGCTTACATCAGGGGAACAAAAAGCAAAAACTCAAAGCTAGATCATACTAAAATTTTATTCTACTATATCAAGATATAACCAAAAGGATCGAACTAAGAAAAACAAGAAAAGAAAAACGTGATGGTGCTATGATACCGGGGCACCTCCCCCAAGCTTGGCACAATCCTAGGGGAGTGCTCATACCCATGTGTTTAGATGTCCTTCTTCGGAGGTGATGATGGTGGAGTGAGATCTTTAAGCTCGTTCAGGTTCCTCTTAAGCATAAAGTGTTGTTCCCTTAGATCGTCTACTTCCTTCTCGAGCTTCAATATCCGTTGACATAATTCTTTCTTACTCTCCTGTAGAAAACGAGAAGGGATAAATAGAACCATGGGTTTTCTCCTTGTGTTTGGGAGGCTTGATTTCCTGAACTCCATGTGCATATCTCCTAGTTGAGGCAGGGGAGTCTCCTCTTCATCCGAGCTTTCTTCCCCATGCTTTTCTTCTTGTTCCTCCTCCGATAATAATCCATAAGGATCTATGTCCCCATATAGCTTGGGATTGGCAAGATAATACGATTATACCTCTCCCCATCAGACTCTTGGGACGACATCTTTCTCTAAATCTACTACAACAATAGCTCAAAACGAAAAGAAGAGGTACTATCGTGATACAAAAGTCCAAGCCTTCGGGAGATTTTATAATGAATTTTTATCGACCCAAAGGAGTATACCACAAGAAAACAGAGTCCGGAGGGTGCACGAGGTGGTCACAAGCCACCTAGGTGCGGCCAAGGAGTGGTCGCGCCTGGCAGGCTTGTCACCTCCTCGTGCCTCTTTTGGAATACTTTAAATTTTCCTAATTTATTAAATATTCCAAAACCGAGAAAAATTGCTATTGGGAAAGTTTTAGAGTCGGTTTGCTTACCATACCACATACCTATTCCTTTTCGGAGTCTGAAACATTCCAGTAGGTCTCCCAAATATACTCCTGTGGAGTTATGGTATTGATAATATTTGTTTCAACATTTATGGGAGTACTTGAGATATAATGTTTGATTCTTTGCCCGTTTACCACGTTTGGATTTGTGCATTTGGCGTTGTTGATCTTGATGGCACCGGAGCGATATACTTCCTCGACAATGTAGGGCCCTTCCCATTTAGAGAGAAGTTTTGCTGCAAAAAATCTTAAACGAGAATTCTATAGGAAGACATGGTCACCTATATTGAATTCATGCTTCTGTATCCTTTTATCATGCCATCTCTTAACCTTTTCTTTAAACAACTTAGCATTCTCATAGGCCCGGGTTCTCCATTCATCAAGTGAGCTAATGTCGAATAAGCTCTTCTCACCAGCAAGTTTGAAATCATAATTGAGCTCTTTGATTGCCCAATAATATTTATGCTCTAGTTCTAGAGGTAAGTGACATGATTTACCATAAACCATTCTATACAGATACATGCCCATAGGATTTTTGTAAGCAGTTCTATAAGCCCATAATGCATCGTCAAGTTTCTTAGACCAATTCTTTCTAGGTCTATTAACAGTATTTTACAAGATCAATTTAATATCTCTATTTCTTAATTATACTTGAACACTAGACTGAGGATGATAAGGAGATGCAATTCTATGATTAACGTCATACTTAGCAAGCAATTTACCGAAGGCACCATGAATAAAGTTTGAACCGCCATCAGTCATTAAATATCCAGGGACTCCAAATCTAGGGAAAATAACTTCTTTCAGCATGTTAATAGAGGTGTTATGATTAGCACTACTAGTTGGAATAGCTTCTACCCACTTAGTAACATAATCAACAACAACTAGAATATGAGTATACCCGTTGGACATTGGAAAAGGTCCCATATAATCAAAACCGAGACATCAAATGGTTCAATAACAAGAGAGTAATTCATAGGCATTTCCTGACGTCTACTAATATTGCCAATTCTTTGACATTCATCACATGACAAGACAAACTTACGAGCATCCTTGAAGATAGTAGGCCAATAAAACCAGATTGTAATACCTTGTGTGTGTAGTTCTATCTCCAGCGTGGTGTCCTCTGTAGGCCTCGGAATGACACTTGTATAGGATATGTTCCTGTTCATGCTCAGGTACACAACGTCTAATAACACCATCTACTCTTTCTTTATAAAGGTGTGGATCATCCCAAAAGTAATGTCTTAAATCATAGAAGAACTTTTTCTTTTGTTGGTATGTGAAACTAGGCGGTATAAATTTAGCAACAATGTAATTAGCATAGTCAGCATACCAAGGAGAATTACATGAAGCATTTATGACAGCTAATTGTTCATCAGGAAAGCTATCATCAATAGGTAGTGGGTCATCAAGAACATTTTCTAACCTAGACAAGTTATCCGCTATGGGGTTATCAGCAACCTTTGTATCAACAATATGCAAGTCAAATTCTTGTAGCACAAGGACCCATCTGATAAGTCTAGGTTTAGCATCTTTATTTTCCATAACATATTTAATCGCAGCATGATTAGTGTGAACAGTTACTTTGGAATCAACAATATAAGGTTTGAACTTATCATAGGCAAACACAACTGATAAAGATTCCTTTTCAATGGTAGCATAGTTTGTTTGAGCATTGTCTAGAATTTTACTAGCATAATGGATAACATTTAATTTTTTATCAACTCGTTGTCCTAGAACAGCACCAACGGCATAATCACTAGCATGACACATAATTTCAAAGGGTAGGTTCCAGTCAGGTGGTTGAACAACAGGTGCAGAAATCAAGGCATTCTTAAGAATTTCAAATGCTTCTACATAATCATCATCAAAAACGAATGGGACATGTTTTTGCAAAAGATTAGTGAGAGGCCTTGAAATATTAGAGAAGTCTTTAATAAAGCTGCTATAGAAACCAGCATGACCAAGGAAACTTCTTATACCTCTGATATCCGTAGGACACGACATTTTTTCAATAGCATCAACTTTGGCTTTGTCAACTTCAATACCTCTTTCGGAGATTTTGTGTCCCAAGACTATACCTTCATTCACCATAAAGTGACACTTCTCCCAATTCAAGACAATATTAGTTTCTTCGCATCTCTGCAAAACTCAAACAAGGTTGCTCAAGCAATCATCAAAAGAAGTTCTGTAAACGGAAAAATCATCCATGAAAACCTCAACAATACTTTCACAAAAATAGAGAATATAGCAGCCATACATCTTTGAAAGGTAGCAGGTGTATTACATAAACCAAAAGGCATACATCTATAAGAAAAGTTAATGAAAGGGCAAGTAAAAGTGGTATTCTCTTGGTCCTCTTTTGACGCAGGTATTTGAGAGAAACCAGAATAATCGTCTACAAAGAAAAAATGTGTGTGTTTGGATAATCTTTCTAGCATTTGATCAATAAAATGTATAGGTTAATGATCTTTCCTAGTAGCTTTATTTAATTTCCTAAAATCAATTACCATTCTATAACCTATAACAATTATTTGCGGGGTCAATTCATTTTTATCATTAGGAACTACGGTAATACCTCCTTTCTTAGGAACTCAATGAACGGGACTAACCCATCTACTATCAGCAATAGGATAAATAATACCTGCCTCGAGAAGCTTTAATATTTCATTTCTTACCACTTCTTTCATTTTAGGATTTAACCGTCGTTGGTGATCAACAACTGGTTTAGCATCGGGCTCCATATTAATTTTGTGCTGACATAGAGTGGGGCTAATGCACTTAAGATCATCAAGAGTATATCCAATAGCAGCATGGTGCTTCCTCAGAGTTTTCAATAATCCCTTTTCTTCATGCTCTGAAAGGTTAGCACTAATAATAATAGGATATATCTTCTTTTCATCAAGATAAGCATATTTCAGAGTATCCAGTAATTGTTTAAGCTCAAACACGGGATCACCCTTGGGTGGAGGAGGATCCCCAAGTATTTCAACAGGCTTGTGTTTCAAAATAGGATGCTGATCAAAGAAAATCTTATCTATTTAATTCCTTTCATTCATATGCATATCGTTTTCATTGTCTATCAGATATTGTTCTAAGGGGTCAGTAGGAGGCACAACAATAGCAACAAGACCAATAATTTCATCCTTACTTGGCAATTATTTATCATGGGGTTGTCTACAAAATTTAGAGAAATTAAACTCATGCGACGCATCCCCAAAACTTACAATAACAATTTCCTTCTCACAATCTATCCTGGCATTAACAGTATTCAAGAAAGGTCTACCAAATATAATGGGACAAAACTCATCTTGTGGGGAACCAAGGACAAGAAAATTAGTAGGATATTTTATTTTCCCACACAAGACTTCAAAATCTCTAACAATCCCAACTGGTTCTATAGTATCTCTATTAGCAAGCTTAATTGTAACATCAATTTCCTCTAACTCAGCTAGTGCAATATCATTCATAATTTCCTTATATAAGGTAAAGGGAATTGCATTCACACTAGCACCCACATCACATAAGCCATGATAACAATGATCTCCTATTTTAACAGAAACAACAGGCATGCCAACAATAGGTCTATGTTTATCTTTATGTCGATGTACTAAAGTTTGGGTCTTTTAGTACCCCATACTTGTGCATGGACGGTTGTAGCCACACCAGCGGCAAGGCCTGCTTGGGGACTGTTGGATGCAAGTACGAAGATGTCAAGAAAACGTTCAAGTCAATAATCAGAAGACAGAAGACCAAAAGTTGGGAGCCCGGCAAGATCTTGCCGGGATGGCTTACGGAGCCCCGGCAGGACCCACATCAGGCAAGACCTCGCCAGCCTATCACCGCTCCAGCGCAACGACTAGCCTATCAGAAAGGTCTTATCCTCCTGAGTGTGTGTCAACGCACTGGCGATGAAGGGGTTAAGTGGTGCTGATGGAATGGCCTCTTTTCCCGTCCCCAAGAAGATTAGAAATAGCTAGATGGAGCATTTAATGCGTCTATCCTATGCCATCAGTGTTAGGTATGATAATGCTATAGCAATTGTACACCTCGTGTATGTATTGTACGCCACTGTTGGAGACCCCTTAGACATATAAAAGGAGGCCCAAGGCGTTACTATGGAGAAGAGGACCTTCTAGCTCAGATGCACGCGTAACAGTCGTGTACTGTTCACCACATAGCGCTCCTGGATCCAGAGCTCCAAAAACTCATAATACACTAAAGCAGAAGTAGGGTTTTACGCTTCTCGGTGTCCGAACCTGGGTAAAAATCCCTCGCGCTGCTCGTTGGATAAGCTCTTTGTGCACACCTTCCCCCTGCTGAACCATAAAGGGATCCACGTGATCCCATAGGTGTCGTATCTTGACACTTCATCATCAGGTTAGCAATTCTAGCAGCTTCATCCATAATTGAACATGCCCATCAATATTATCAACCAAGAGATCTTTAACCATAGAAATACTAGGCTCAACTTTAATTTGTTCAGGAGGTGTAGGTGTTCTAACATAGCCCTTACGAACCACAATTGAAGCTTTAGCATGTTCCTTTATTCTAATAGGAAAAGGTGGTTTCTCAATATAAGCAGCAGGAATAATAGGATCAACATTATAAGTAATAGTTTCTTCTTCAACTTTAATAGGTTCAACTACTTTCACTTCAATGGGAGGATGATATTTAAACCACTTCTCCTTGGGGATATCAACATGAGCAGCAAAAGATTCACAGAAAGAAGCTACTTCTCGGAGTCAAGTCCATATTTAGTGCTAAATTCGCAAAAAGCATCGGTGTCTACAAAGGATTTAACACAATCAAACTGAAGGTTTATACCTAACTCCTTACCTTCATCGAGTTCCCAATCTTCAGAGTTGCAATTAATTCTTTCCAATAAATCCCATTTGAAGTCAATATCTTTCTTCATATAGGAACCAGTACAAGAAGTATCGAGCATGGATTGATCATTACGAGAAAGCCGAGCATAAAAATTCTAAATAATAATTTCTCTCGAGAGCTCATGATTGGGGCATGAATATAACATTGACTTAAGCCTCCGACAAGCTTGAGCGATTCTTTCTCCTTCACGAGGCCAAAAATTATAGATATAATTCTGATCACAATGAACTAGATGCGTAGGATAGAACTTCTGATGAAATTCCATTTTCAATCGGTTGTAGCTCCATGATCTAATATCATCACATAGCCTATACCATGTCAATGCCTTATCCTTCAAAGATAAAGGAAATACCTTCTTCTTGACGTGATCCTCGGGCAGACCTGCAAGCTTAAATAATCCACATAGATTAGATGCATATCGAGATGTAGTGTTCCATCTCCTGCATAAGGATTAGACAGTTGTTTATCTATCATACCCGAAGGAATTCCATAAAGAATATTTTCAGTACGTTCAGTAGGTTGATGGGAAACTCTTTGTGCTTTCGGTCGAGGTGAATATACCCCGAACAAGCCCTTCAAAGGATTACTTTCCATAGTAACAAGTGACAGTAAATTTCAGCACGCTATATAAATTTTTCCTTACCAAATTCCACTTACCAAAGCTGCTTCACTCCTCGGCAACGGTGCCAGAAAAGAGTCTTGATGACCCACAAGTATAGGGTATCTATCGTAGTCCTTTTGCTAAGTAAGAGTGTCAAACCCAACGAATGGCTGAAGGAAATGACAAGCGGTTTTCAGTAAGGTATTCTCTGTAAGCACTGAAATTATCGGTAACAGATAGTTTTGTGATAAGATAATTGGTAACGAGTAACAGGTAACAAGTGTAGCAAGGTGCAGCAAGGTAGCCCAATCCTTTTCGTAGCAAAGGACAGGCTTGGAGAAACTCTTATATAAAGTGAAGCGCTCCCGAGGACACATGGGGATTACTATCAAGCTAGTCTTCAACATGCTCGTTTGATTCGCGTTCGTTACTTTGATAATTTTATATGTGGGTGGACCGGTGCTTGGGTGATGCCCTTACTTGGAAAAGTCTCTCACTTATGATTAAACTCTCTCGCAAGCATCCGCAACTACGAAAGAGGAATTAAGATAAATCTAACCATAGCATGAAACATATGGATCCAAATCATCCCCTTACGAAGCAACGCATAAAGTAGGGTTTAAGCTTCTGTCACTCTAGCAACCCATCATATACTTATTACTTCCCAATGCCTTCCCCTAGGCCCAAATAATGGTGAAGTGTTATGTAGTCGACATTCACATAAAACCACTAGAGGAGAGACAACATACATCTCATCAAAATATCGAACGAATACCAAATTCACATGATTACTTATAACAAGACTTATCTCATGTCCTCAGGAACAAACGTAACTACTCACAAAGCATGTTCATGTTCATAACTAGAGGAGTATTAATTATCATATAAGATCTGAACATATGATCTTCCACCAAGTAAACCAACTAGCATCAACTACAAGGAGTAATCAAGACTACTAGCAACCCACAGGTACCAATCTGAGGATTGAGACAAAGATCGGATACAAGAGATGAACCAGGGTTTAGAGAGGAGATGGTGCTGATGAAGATGTTGATGGAGATTGACCCCCTCTCGATGAGAGGATCATTGGTGATGACGATGGCTTCGATTTCCCCCTCCGGGAGGGAAGTTTCCCCGGCAGAACAGCTCCGCCAGAGCTCTAGATTGGTTATGTCCAAGTTCCGTCTCAAGACGGCGGCACTTCATCCCGAAAGCTCTCTTATAATTTTTTTCCAAGTCAAAACCCTTCATATAGCAGAAGATGGGTGTCGGGGACCTGCCAGGTGGGTCACAAGCCACCTAGGCGCGGCCAGGGGATGGCCGCGTCTGGCAGGCTTGTGACCTACTGGTGGGGCCCCTCTGGTATTTGTTTCGCACAATATTTTTTATATATTCCAAAACAATTCTCCGTAAGTTTTCAGGACTTTTGGAGTTGTGCAGAATAGGTCTCTCAGACTTGCTCCTTTCCCAGTCTAGAATTCTAGCTGCCAGCATTCTCCCTCTTCATGTAAACCTTGTAAAATAAGAGAGAAAAGGCATTCAATGAGTGATAATTAAAACCATCATGTAACACATATAGAGAAATTGTCGGTTAATGATATTGATGTCGTGATATGAAAAAGGGTATGAGTGCATTATTATTAATTCATAGAGGTGTCAATATTAAGAGATGTTCACTTCTTGTTCGTCTAAAAAAATTAAAAGGCATGGTGAGGATATGTGAGCATTTCAATTCCTCGTTGAAATCCTAGTGTTGTTTCGGGTCGGGGGCACGCGATGGTTAACTCCTACCAACCTCCTCCCTCAGGACATGCAAGTAGTAACTTGATTTGTAATAAAACTAATAAAACTTTGCAATAAGTATACGAGTTCTTTATGACTAATCTGATACCATGGACATACGCAACCTCACCTCCTCATATTTTCTAGCCTCTTCGGTACCATGCATTGCCCATTCTCACCTCGAGGATCGGTGCAACTTTCATCGGTGCATCTAGACCCAGCTAGATAACATGCTATGTTGCACATAAGCCTCATTATATCTTCCTCAAAGCAGCCACCATACCTACCTATCATGGCATTTCCATAGCCCTTCCGAGATATATTATCATGCAAATTCTATCGTCACTTCACATGACTAGTTCGTTCATCATCGTATTGCTTTGCATGATCATATAAAGATGACATGGTATTTGTGGCAAAGCCATCATTCATCATATTTTTGATACATGTCATGCTAGATCTTTTCACATCCTGGTACATTGCCAGAGGCATTCATATAGAGTCATACCATCCTATTAGTCTTCATATTGAGTTGTAAGTAAATAAAAGTGTGACGATTGTCATTATTAGAACATTGTCGCAATGAGGAAATAAAAATGGGTGGGGGTGCAAATGAGCCCACCATAAAAAAAGAATGGCATAAAATGAGAGAAGGGACTTTGCTACTATCCTTTACCACATGTGTGCCTCAAAGTGGCACCATGTTCTTCATATAGAGAGTCTCATGTTATATCATTCATATGATAGTGAGAATCACTTTTTCATAAACTTCTCTTGTATATTCCGATGAAGGGCTTCCTCAAATGTCCGATGTCTTCATGAGCAAGCAAGTTGGATGCACATCCCGCTTAGCTTCAGTTGATCTTTCATACACTTATAGCTCTAGTGCATCATTTGCATGGAAATCTCTACTCCTTGCATCGATATCTATCGACGGGTATCACCATAGCCCGTTGGTATGCCTAGTTGATGTGAGACTATCTTATCCACTTTCTACCCCTTCAATACCTACCACCATATTCTATTCCACCTATATGCTATGTCCAATGGTTCACGCTCATGTATTGTCTGAAGAATAAAAAGTTGATGCATATTGAAAAAGTACGATCCAATAGCCTGACTTGGGAACCGTGGTGCTTGACATTTGTATTAATGTGGTGAATATGGAGCCGTGCCTTGCTACTATAATAAGATGAATGGGGGTAAACATTCTTTTATGATTGTATACTTCGAAAGATTAATGATTTTGTTGCTTATACTTATAAGTATTGATATGTTAATGGTTGTTAATTCATCATTTTTCAATGAGCATACATGCATAAGATTACATAATGGGTAGCATGTCACATAAAAAAATCTGTTTTTGTCATTTACCTACTCGAGAACGAGCAGGAATTAAGCTTGGGGATGCATACATATCCAACGTATCTATAATTTTTTATTGTTCGATGCTGGTATATTATCATTCTAGAATACTTTTTGGGCATTTATTTACCAATTTATATTATTTTCAGCACTAACCTATTGACCCAGTGTCCGGTGCCATTTGTTGTTTTCTGCATGTTTTTCACTTCTCAGGTTTACAATACCAAGCAAAATCCAATTGCCCCCGAAACTATTTGATAAAAAAATTTGGACCAAAAAAAGATCTAGAAACTTCGGAAGGAGGTTGGGAGCCGCACGAGGGCCCTAGAAGCCAACAGGGCGCTCCCTGGGGGCGTCCTGATGGCTTGTGGCCCCCTCGTGGCTGCTCCGAACTCGTTCTCTGGCCTGTAAATTCTCTAATATTGCAGAAACCCTGGAAGTAGTCATGAAACACTTTTTACGCTGTTGCAAGTCTCTGTTTTGACGGGAGACATATGGAGCTATGTTCCGGCACCCTACCGGAGGGGGGATCGATCACGGATGGCATCTTCATCAACCTCGTTGCCCTCATGACAATGTGTAAATAGTTCACCACAGACCAACAGGTATGTAGTTAGTACCTAGATGGCAATCTCTCTCTATCTCTCTCTCTATTGATCTGCAATACAATGATCATCGCATCTTCGCTTTGATCCATATGATGTAATCCTTTTGTGCAGTGCGTTTGTTGTGACCCGATGAATTATGGGTTTATGTTCAGATTATTCAAGATAAATATTTGATTCTTCTCTGAAATCTAATATGATCCTTATGTGCATGATCATAATAGCTTCGTAATTCTCTCTAATCTATTGAAATAGTTTGGCCAGCAAGATTGATATTTCTTCGGTAAGGTGCGTTGTGGTAGGTTCAACCTGGCGATTTTCTATATCCTAGTGACAAAGTAGGGGACAAGATGCATCTTTGTGTTGCTTCTACTAAGGATAAAACGGTGGTGTTTATTCATATTGCTTGAGTTTACTTTGTCTACATCATGCCATTGGTCTACATGCATTACTCTGTTTTACTTAATACTCTAGATGTATACTTGATAGCGGTTGATGAGTGGAGTTATAGTAATAGGTGCAGGCAGGACTCGGCCTATTTGTGTATGGACATGATGCCTATATACACATGATCATTTCCGTGAATATCGGATAACTATCCCTTTTCTATCAATTGCCAAACAGTAATTTGTTTACCCACTGTATGCTCATTTTCATGACAGATGCCGCTAGGGAAAACTATGCCCCCGGGTCTATTCACCATATATTCATAGGGAAAACTTGATTTTATTTTATTTTGCAATTTACAATTATCTACACAACTCATTTCCTTGCAAATAACTAGACCAAGGGGATTAACGACCCTCTTGTCCGTGTTGGGTGCAAGTTGTTTGTTGTTTTGTGTGCAGCCACTGAAGACGGTTGAGGATTGATATTCCTATTGGTTTGATAAACCTTGGTTTCATAACTGAGGGAAATAATTACCCACACTGTGCTGCCTTAACCCGTTCTTCTTCACGGAAAACCCAACATAGATCACAAGTATCATGGACCGCGGGCAGCGGTGCAATGGCCTGAAGGGGCGTTGTAGCGGTAGCTGGCGGGTCGGCGCGACGGCGAGAAGACCTAGGGGCAGCGGCATGGACCGCGTGTCATGGTGTGGCGTCCCAAAGGGGAGGAGTGTGAATCAGTGCATCCACGGGACGACTTCGGGTGACAACGGGGACAGCGTGTCACAACACTACAACCCGAAGGGGCGACATAGCGGCAATGCTCGAGTCGGTGCAGCCGCGGGGAGAACAACGAGGCGGTGGTGATGTGGCCCGATGGGGCAATGCAGCAACAGCTCGTTGCTCGATCCGTGGAGGGGCGCGTTATACTCGGGGACAGCCTTCACGAGACCTGTGGAGGCGTGTGCAACCGACTGATTAGGGCAGTCATGTGGCACGGATGAAGCGGATCACGGTGAGTAGGTGATCAATCCGATCGCACACGAGGTCGGGGGCGCTGCTCGGTGATGATGACGGTGTCGTGGACGGTGAAGCGGGGTGGTTGAGTAGACTAAGGCGACAATGGCCGGCGTGGAATGGCGTGTTGAAGGACGCCGACGAGTGGCTGGTCCCAATTTTAGCATGGAGATCTCATATCTCACAACATGGACATGAGCCTGAGATCCCAATTTCAGCTCTTAGAACATCTCATATGTTCCGTGACGTTCAAAATGTTTTGGAGCCTCAATTCTAAGTTGTAATGCATGACGCACTAAACTATCAAGTAGTCATCGGAACGTGCCTGTCAGATGTTCACAACATCTACAAACGACGCTAGAGGGGGTGGCGCACCGAGCGGTGCATTAAGGACATAAGCCTTCTCTGCAGTAATGAGGACAATCCTCAGATCACGGACCCAGTCCGCAATATTGCTACCATCATCTTTCAACTCTATTTCTCTAGGAACATATAGAAATTCAAGGGAGCTACAGCGTGAGCTAGCAATCTACAACATAATTTTGCAAAGGCACTAGTGACTATGTTCCTGATAATGAGTTCAATTAATCATATTACTTAAGAACTCCCACTCAAATTGACATCCCTCCGGTCATTCGAGTGATACATGATCCAAACACACCAACTCAAGTCCGATCATCACGTGAGTTGAGGTGGTTTCAATGGTGAACATCATCATGTTGATCATATCTACTATATGACTCATGTTCGACCTTTCGGTCTCTTGTGTTCCAAGGCCATGTTTGTACATTCTAGGCTCGTCAAGTTTAACCCGAGTGTTCTGCATGTGCAACACTGGCTTGCACCCGTTGTATGTGAACGTAGAGTCTATCACACCCGATCATCACGTGGTGTGTCGACACGACGAACTTTCTCAACGGTGCACACTCGGGGAGAACACAATTTATCTTGAAATTAAGTAAGGGATCACCTTATAATGTTACCGTCGTCCTAAGAAAAACAAGGCGCATAAAAGGGTTAACATCACATGCAAATCATAAGTGACATGATATGGCCATGAACTTGTGCTTTTGATCTCCATCTTGAAAGCACCGGCATGATCTCCATCGTCACCGGGATGACACCATGATCTCCATCATCTTGATCTCCATCAATGTGTCACCATCGGGGTTGTCGCGCCCACCATGCTTCTACTACTATTTCTACCGTTTAGCGATAAAGTAAAGCATTACATAGCGCTTAATGATTGACACGCAGGTCATACCATAATTAAAGACAACCCTATGGCTCCTGCCGGTTGCCGTACTCATCGACATGCAAGTCGTGATATTCTATACAACACATGATCATCTCATACATCACATATATCTCATCATGTAATTGGCCATATCACATCACAACATACCCTGCAAAAACACGTTAGACGTCCTCTATTTGTTGTTGCATGTTTTATGTGGCTGCTGTGGGTATCTAGCAAGAACAATTCTCACCTATGCATAAACCACAACGGTGATACATAAGTTGCTTTTCAACCTTCTCAAGGACCGCCTTAGTCGAATCCGATCCAACTAAAGTAGGAGAAACAGACACCCGCCAGCCATCTTTGTGCAACGAAGTTACACGTTAGTCGATGGAACCGGTCTCTCGTAAGCGTACGAGTAAGGTTAGTCCGGGCCGCTTCATCCCACAATACCGTTGAACCAAAACACAATCAAGGGAGGAAGAAATCTAAGCATCAACGCCCACAAACTCTTTGTGTTCTACTCGAGATCTCATCTACACATAAACCTAGCTCATGATGCCACTGTTGGGGAACGTTGCATGGGAAACAAAAAATTTCCTACGCACACGCAAGATCTATCCATGGTGATGAGCATCTACGAGAGGGAGAGTGGATCTACATACCCTTGTAGATCGCTAAGCGGGAAGCGTTAAGAAACATGGTTGGTGTAGTCAAACGTCTTCGCGATCCAAATCGCCGAGCATCCCACGATCTCATCATGATCCGTCCAGTGATCCAATCACGATCCATCCCGCGAACTCATCGTGATTCGTCCCGCGATCTCATCACGATCTGTCTTGTGACCTTGATCACGGTCCTTCCGATCTAGCGCCGAACGGACGGCACCTCCGCATTCAGCACACGTATAGCTCGATGACGATCTCTGCCTTCTTGATCCAGCAAGAGGGAGCGGAGAGGTAGATGAGTTCTCTGGCAGCGCGATGGCATTGCGGCGATGATGGTGGAGCTATTCCAGCAGGGCTTCGCCTAAGCACCGCTGGAAACCGATCTAGAGGAGAAACTGCGATCTAGAGGAGAGGTAGCACGTGGATATTAGGGTTAGCTTTTTCCTCTAAATCCTCTAATATATGTAGGAGGGAGGGAGGGGAGGAGGCATCCTCAAACCTCAAGGTTTGGTCGAAATTGGAGGTGGAGGAGTCCTACTCCAATCCTATTAGGAGTAGGATTCCTCCTTTCCGCTTCGAAACTCTTTTCACCTCTCCACCTTTGAATTTTTTCCTTCTCAAACCTCATGGGATTTAGTGGTGTCTTCGGCCAGCCCACTAGGGGCTGGTTTGTCTCCTCCACAGCCCATGAGGCCCAGGTACACTACCGGCACTCCCGGTACACTACCGATGAGCCCGAAACTTTTCCGCCGACCAAAACAGGACTTCCTATATATCAATCTTTACCTACGGACCATTACGAAGCTCCTCGTGAGGTCCAGGATCTCATCCGGGACTCCGAACAACCATTGGTCACCACCATACATAACTCTATACTACCGAAACGTCACTGAACCTTAAGTGTGCAGACCCTGCGGGTTCGAGAACTATGTAGACATGACCGAGACACCTCTATGGTCAATAACCAATAGCAGGACCTGGATGCCCATATTGGTTCCTACATATTCTATGAAGATCTTTATCGGTCGAACCTCTATGTCAAGGATTCAGTTAATCCCGTATGATGTTCCCTTTGTTCTTCAGTATGTTACTTGCCCGAGATTCGATCGTCGGTATCTCCATACCTAGTTCAACCGCGTTACCGGCAAGTCTCTTTACTCGTTCCGTAATACAAGATCCCGTGACTAACACTTAGTCGCATTGCTTGCAAGGCTTATTGTGATGTTGTATTACCGAGTGGGCCCTGAGATACCTCTCCGTCACACGGAGTAACAAATCTCAGTCTTGATCCATGCCAACCCAATAGATACCCTCGGAGATACCTATAGAGCACCTTTATAGTCACCCAGTTACGTTGCGACATTTGATACACACAAGGTACTCCTCCGGTGTCAGTGAGTTGCATGATCTCATGGTCATAGGAACAAATACTTGACATGCAGAAAACAATAGCAATAAACTGACACGATCATATGCTACGTTTGTAGTTTGGGTCTTGTCCATCACATCATTCTCCTAATGACATGATCCCGTTATCAAATGACATCTCATGTCCATTACTAGGAAACCATAGCCATCTTTGATCAACGAGCTAGTCTATTAGAGGCATACTAGGGACATGGTGTTGTCTATGTATCCACACATGTATCTGAGTTTCCGATCAACACTATTATAGCATGGATAATAATCGATTATCATGAACAAGGAAATATGATAATAAGCAATTTATTATTGCATCTAGGGCATATTTCCAACAGCCCGATGGGGCAACGCAGCAACAGCTCGTTACTCGATCCGTGGAGGGGCGCGTTATACTTGGGGACAGCCTTCACGAGACATGTGGATGCGTGTGCAACCGACTGATTAGGGCAGTCGTGTGGGTGGATCGCGGCGAGCAGGTGATCAATCCGATCGCACACGAGGTCGGGGACGCTGCTCGGTGATGATGACGGTGTCGTGGACGGTGAAGCGGGGCGGTTGAGTAGACCAAGGTGACGACGGCCGGCGTGGAATGGCGTGTCAAAGGACACCAACGAGTGGCTGGTGAGCCCGAGGCAGTCGGCAGGCCCGACGCAGCCTGCGAGGGGGGGGCGGCAAGCCAGAGGCAGCCGGCAACCGGCAAGCCCAAGGCAACCGGCGAGGGGGCGGCAAGCCTAGGGCAGTCGGCAGGCCCGACGCATCCGCGAGCTCAACAGAGACGGCGAGCAGTCGTCGAGATGGTAGTTGATGCAGGTGTCCCGTTCGAATGGGGGTGGTGACGGCCGGCTGATGCGCGGACGATGGCCATGACAGGCCGCTGCATCGCGCAAGGCCCCTGGTTCAAAGTAGAGGCGCGGGTGGTCACAGCGGTGTCGGGGTAGAGGCACAGGGTCGTCGGCGGCGCCGGGCAATGCAAATCATCCTTTAAATCGAAAAACCAAAGAGAAAAACGTCGATCAAAGCGAGCGACGGGAGAGAGAAAGAAGCTCTGATCAAGGATCGGAAAAGGCTCTCTAGGGCAGCCGGTCAACACGAACAGCTAACGAACCCTATGTACGGGCAACGCGACCCCCGACGATGCTCGTGGAGACAGACCATATCGGGGGCGGCGCGAAGCGAAAGCGGCGGGCGGCGGTTAGGGTTGGATCGATTAGGTTGATACCATGTTAGAAGTGGTAGAGAGGGATTGGCGTAATGCATTGGATGTTATATTGAGCCTCATGGGCGAGTTTATATTGAAATACAGATTTGAAGGGCAAGAAGTCTCTTCTAGAGACAAGGCAGGGGACTTACAAATTCTAAACTATCAAATACATGTAACTCAAATATATCTTTAACAAATATCAAGGCGCTTTTGGTAACTTCATCCATCTCAAGATACCGGGTCAGTCTTTTAGAGATGCTCATAGTGGTAGGATATATTTTTTGCATGGTATAGGAATGAATATGTGTGTGTATGTGAGTGTCTATGTTTATACTGTGTTTCTCAAAAAATCATTTTCAGGTTTCAACAAGTGTGACCTGAGACTACGAGAATTTGCAGTGTCGGCTAGTGCAAATATTATGAACTGCTGATACTTGTATTAAAAATAAAATTAGGCCTTGCAGCAACTCATTAGGAAGGAAGGAATCACACCCCGACACGTGGCCAGGCAAAAGAGACGACAGTGGAGTTTAAGCTTAAAATTTTGTCTCATCAGACGCAGCATGCCTCAGATAGCCTTTCTTCGTACCAATAATATCCTGGGACCCCATACATTCTAGAACAAAATAAAAAAGCAGATTTAGAATTTGATACTACCAGGCCTTCTAGTGGGAAAACCGGAATAGCTCAGTACACTTGTCAGCGTAAGAGCATTTGGTCAACACTCAAAATCGCAGAATGATTGTTTTTAATCTGTTTAGACACAAAAATAACACTTACAACTCTTTGATTTCCTGATCAAGCACTAGACACAGAAGAGTGCTGGCCGCTCGCAAAGAATTACGGCGACGTCCACTCCAGTTATTGAATTATTACAAAACTCTTAACTGATCACCGCCCTGATCTTACCCATAAGCATTGGCATTCTCAATAATTTAGTCAGAGGAAGGGGGATGCACGCCCCTATACTTATCAGTAAACTAGTTGTCTGGAGGGGTCAGCCGGTTGTCTCATCAATCCAAAGGAATGTTTGAGTGGGACAGCAGGCTGTTGTTTAGTGAGGGATAAACAACTTCGGATTGCATTGCGAAAAGAAAATCGTTTCCGGTGCCACCACCCTATCCCCATCCATGGTGCAGGACACCCATTCTGCACTCCAGATACTTAACTGAGAAAGCTGGTCACAGCGTAAGAGAACTTTTCCTTTGTAGGCTCAGAATTCAGTGTCAATGGTCACTGGGGTGAGATGTCAACCAAGGTGGGGTGGCAAAGTTTTCAACTTGAGCTTCGACAAGAGACAGGAAGAATCACCACCCCACCCCCCACCCCCATCCCCCCCATCCCCTTTCCTATCCTGTCCACATTTACAACATGGTTAAGAAGAGTACAAAGATCATAATCAAGCAATTGAGGGCCATCACGCCTACTAATAAAGGTCCTTTTATAGGCGAACTAATAAAGCTCCTACAATGGTATCTATATTATATCTACGTGAATGACTAGAAAAGGACCCTCCACCTTTAGAAAAGGGAGAGAGACAAAACAAGGATAGGCAGCATTAAGCACGCGCATCATATATTCTAACTGAAGAGGCAAATCAAATCAGCAGGGAGGCCCAGTGTACGGTGAACCTAATGGCATGCAAGCAAAGGAGTTTCTTTGCTAAGTGCAAGTTGACCCTCTCTGTGAAATGTGTCAACCACTAGAATAATGTAAGAACAGAAGGCCCAAGGCAAGGACAGACAACTCTCTCCCCCTGATTTGAAAGATGTCAAGCGTGAAGGTTCCCCACTAACGGCCTTGATAGGTTGGTGGTTGTCGACAATGACGGTTGAAAACAACATGTCCCAATCAGAACACTGGCTTGGGGCTACAGGTAAGTGTGTTCATTCGTTTGTGGCAAACTATAAGATGGAGGTGTGGAAGTGTTGGACTCTTGTTGTGCCTCTCCTCTGGCGTGACATGGAGTTTGAGTACTTGGTCAGTCTGGTTAGGTCAAAGACTTCGAGCACTCTGAACGATGAAGCTGGTCAAAAGGTCAGTCATGTCTCTTGGAGGTCCCATCGTGGATATTATATCCTCCTATGGTCAATGTACATATAGGAACAAGAGCTAGTGGCTCCATCACCACTGTAGCTAGATGTGAATTTGTACTGAAGGACAAAACAATAATGCATATCATATTCAGTAATGCACATCATATTCAAATTGTCACTTCACATGCTTAATCAATGAAAATAATATGCGTGGGCTCACAAAATGCTTCAGTAAGATTAACGATATGATCATCCACAACTTAGCTGATCTAAGAAGCATGTCGTGTATGTATGCAAGCACAAATATGGAAATGTGATGAAGTTGCTAGCATCAGTAAGACTAATGAAATAGAATGTGATATACTAAGACAAAGTTACCTGGACAAAGTAGGATGTGGCAACATGTGAAAGGTGGGTGATGATAGATGTGCGATGAGCTACGAGGAGGGGATGTATAGTTCTATGAAAAAATGACCTAAATTTTGCGGCCACCCCACTTACCCTACCCGGATGATGTTCACACGACAGTGTCATTGACATCAGGAAGGACTCCTCCATGTGTCGTCAACAAGGCTTGGCAACACAGGTTATGGTGGTGCCAGCCCACTTACACCCACACCCCTTACCCTTCCCGAATGTTGACATGGCGGTGGCGCTCATGCATGAGTATGTAGCCAAGCCCTCGGCATCGATGGATTTGTACCCACGTCTTCCAGTAGTAGTGAAAAAGTTGGTGGTGGCGGGGGGATCTGTCGTCAGGCCTGCAAGTGGTAGTGGAGAAAGTCGATGATGGCGGGTGGAATAGTGGGGGTTTATGTTTTGTAGAGCATGCGATTTCAATTATGGAACCACCTCCAATGTTGACCAACTACATGAGGTTTCAGAAATAAAAACGCCTTCACATTATATTACAAGCGGTTGAAATTCCAACCGCCAGTGGGGGTATTACAAGGGGCTTAGATCTCTTTGGGACAGAACCACTTCTAAGGGGCGCTTCAAATGCGAAAAAGCACCGCAAAGACCGAGCTCCACATAGCTCGTTATTTTTCACAGCCAAAATACTATTTTCACACACTGAAAAAATCTGAAAAAAAAGTATATACATAGATGTGTATTTGTAGTACACACGTATAAATTTTCACGAACATATATGCTCTCATGTAACGTACACAAAAAAAGATAAATACACAGATTAAAAATGGGTTTTATCTTTATTGTATTTGGGTCAGATATTTATCTTTTGGGGGTAGCATGCAAATAGTCGAATTACCTGATAAATTTTTTTTACATACTTGACTACCATCCATAAAGAATTTTAAAAAAATTAAGTATATATTTTATTGATCAAACGGGATCCATGGAGCCCGCTCTCTGTGACGTCGCACTCGCTTCAAATGCCCTTTTTTACTACTGGTTGTAAAGTCTAAAACATGAAAAAAATAAGAATTTAAACAGGATGGAAAATTACAAAATAAGTAAAAAATAAAACCAAACAAAAATCAAATAAGTATCCTAGTAAGAAGCACAGAAAAGAAAACACACCGAAAGTTTTTTTTTTGGAGGGGCACCAAATGTAGGGAGCTCTGCTTAGGCGTTCAGATGCTGGTGGACCAGCCCATGTACTCGATCACATTTGAGAAATAAAACGAAGAAAAAAAGAAGATAATAGCAAAAAAGTCATGCATGCAAAACAATTCACGGATTTTGAAAACAAGTTCAGCAATTTGAAAAAAAATCATCAAATTTGAAAAAATCATCAAAATTTTGAAAAAATGTTCATCAAATTTGAAAAAACATCAACTTTTTTAAAAGGGTCATTGAATTGTTAAAAACTTCATCGGTTTGGAAAAAATCATCGATTTTTAAAAAAGTTCTCCAATTTTGAAAAAACATCAATTTGAAAAAAATCATTGATGTTGAAAAATGTTATCAAAATTTAAATAAATTTCATCAATCCTTTAAAAAAATCATGAATTCAAAAATAATCTGTGTTAGAACTAAATTATAAAAATTGAAAAGGTTCACGCGTTTTCAAAAAGAAAAGAAAGCCAAAATGAAACAGAAAAAAGAAAAGAAAAAACCAAACAAACCGTTCCAAAAAAGAGAAAAGGGATTAAAACCAGTTTGGAAAGCTTCCCAAAACCAGGGGCTTCACGAACTGGATAAATAATAATAGGAGAAAAACGAAGTTAGTAGTCACAGGTGGTGCGCGCTCTCTGTGAAGGTTGAGGTCCCAAGTTTGATTTCGTCGCCGTGTACCCTTTTGGCTCTTTCAACAAAGAAAGGAAGAAAAAGAAATGGGCCGCCAAAAATGCGAAGGATGTAGTCCGCCAGTTTACAGAACACACATTAACGAGCGACTGAAGCACCAAAGAGGGAATTCCTCAAAAGCATGTAGAAGTTTCCTAACACCAGCTGGAAACTGGTTGGCCCATTAAAGCATACGTGTGAGAACTGTTATGGACGGTGACCAAATGCAAAGTAACGCGTAGAATAAGATATTCCAAACAACAACCAATCGATGTGGTAGATGTTTTATCGGAGCTATGGCTGGCTTGATGCGAGATCTAGCTCTGTCTCGCCTGAAGTATTTGACTCGCGCTGACCATAGTGGATCGGCCCACTATAGTGGTTTTGCCAAGGTTTTAAAAACCAGTTTTAGAACCTTCCATGCATGGTTTTGCCTTTTGGTTTGTTGCGTTTATATTTATTTATTTTCTTCGAACTTTTTTCATTTTGATGTGTTTCTCTGTTGGTTTTCATCGACTTCCTTCGGGTTTGACTATTTGAAAAAATTCAAATACATGCCGACTTTTATCTCTATTCCTAAAGGGTGTCACTAGGTCGTTTCGTTCGTTCGCACGTAGACATTGATGCAGATACATGCAATTAATTAGGCAGATCGGTTAATTTGTAAAGTATAATCAATCGTTGGATGGGAGGATCACATTCATTATCAACAGTGTCATTCTTTAGACAGAAGGATCACATTAATTATGAAGATTATCATTATTTGAACACGAAGATCATGTTAAATGTAGAAATAATTGTCGAGTGTTTGATAGTAATATCACCTTAATTATGTAGAGTACTAGGCCGTCAATTTAACTTATATAAAATATATTGTTTAACATAAAAATTATATCATTAGAAAATAGAACATCTAAAGTTTTAATGATACATTTTTTGTAATATATGTCTCTTATTAAGTTGGTCAAATTGACGACCTAGGTACACGTGCATGCCTTCTAAACTGTGATGGAGGTAGTATTATTTTTGGACATGAGTTAATTATGAAATTACAATTAGTGCTAGCCCCTTCCAAAAAAATTGCCACACCTCGCTTCCCTCCTCGAGGCGCTCCATCCCCAGCGCGCCACCGCCTGCCGCACCCAACACGGTCAACACCCATATCTCTCCTTAGCAAAACACAACACGGTGTGCTACTCGTCGGAGGGCGTTGGTGCCACGGCCGCTCCTGTGGATGTTTCGCGGAAGTTATGTCGAGACCGAGGCCGAGGCCGTGCGGGATAAGCCTCATGGCACCGTGGGGAGGCTTCTCGGAGCCGTGGCCATGGCCGAGGGCCACACTGGGACCAGGACCATAGGTTGTTGTCATGGTGCCTGGTGGCATAGCATGCTGTCGTATTCCGTGGCACCAATAAGAACATGGGCATGGTCGGGCACCATTGCCATGGTGGCGTCCTGTGCCACCCGCACTTGGAGGAGTAGAGGCTGAGCGCCGGAGGCTGTGACCAAATCTCCGAGAGCGTCATTGCTGCTACATAAAAGAGCTGAGGTTGATGGTTGTCTCTTTTAGGTTTGTTTCTCGGATTATTTGTTTTGTGCCAAACTCTGCCTAATCTTCCTATAGCAGCAATGCAAGCACTGGTTGGGTTCAAGAACCATCTCAAGGACTCCCATGGCATGCTCAATAACTAGGGTATGTACTATTTTGACCCTTGTAGCTTCACCATGATCACTTGCTAATGAGACAACTTAGTCACTTTTGCAAAAAAAAAATACACTTGCACTCATCTTGTCTTTATATTTTAGTTCCATGTTTCCCCTATTTTTGTTGTTGCATAGGT
The DNA here is from genome assembly GCA_022496015.1 of Hordeum marinum. Classification (NCBI taxonomy): domain Eukaryota; kingdom Viridiplantae; phylum Streptophyta; class Magnoliopsida; order Poales; family Poaceae; genus Hordeum; species Hordeum marinum. The sequence continues at coordinate 325,852,080 of CM039677.1, forward strand.
AGTTTCCTTTCATAACTACATCGCATGTCATGGCCGTTGCATATCCTAATTCCAAAACTGAAACACATGTTTTCCTTGCCATTGACTTAATTAACTGCGTCCTCTGAAGAGCATCGATGCAGGACTGAAACACAGGATGGAGGATTACGTATATGGTAGTTATCTTTGCAGATGATTATAGTTTACAATTTTCAAAGTGTTGCATTGTTGCATTCACAAAAATATTGATTCACTTACTAAAGGGGAATATGATGTATATTAAATGAGCACTATGATGTATATTACAAAAATATTGACTCACTTCCTTAATGCATGAAATAATCAAATGCAATGATGGGCCTTCTTTTCTCTTATACGTGTAAAAGTTTACTTCGTCTAAAATACGTGACAAGTTCTTGGTGCTACTAACTTGGGTTTGATGCTTGGGAAATTAAGGGAAGTTGCCATCCTAGCTTGTGGACTTGTGAATTCTGGAATTGCTACTACGGTGGTACTGAGTAACTATCTTGTGCTACTCAAATAACCAAAAAAGAAACTTCTAAATGTTGTCATTAACACAATCAGAGGTATAGTCATGTGCTACTCAAATAGGATATCCCATTTATGATTAATTATGTTATTTCTCACAATTGTGTGCCTTTATTGAAAATGTGAAGTTAGGTAGCAAATATTTGCGGACGTGAAGAAGTAATGTCCTTACCATTGCATCCTTGCTACTTGCACATATATTATTGATCTTAATCTAATGGGACGGAAACAAAGTCCCAAGAGTGCACACTTTTTTAGGTAATGAAGTATATATTTATCACAATACTATTCTTTCAATTTATTTGCTTATTTGAATACTTCGCTGGAGATACTTTGGCTAAATGAATGTAGTGTCATATACAAATAGACTAATATGTAGTGATCCTGCAAGGACTGGAAGCTTCCTGGTGAGTGTTTTCTTTCTAAAATATTGTGTGTTTGTCCATTGTAGTTTTGTGTTTGTATAACAGTTCTTTTTTCCTTTTGCGGGCATAACGTTGTGACAATTATTTCCAGAAAAGTTGTTTTAGGGATCCATATCGTTGCGCAACATAATTGTGCATGTTGTTTGTATGCCATCTCTATGATGTTTTTTCCTTTTACATTGCACAATATTCTATTTTTTGGCCATTTACCTTCAAATTGATCTTGTTTGTATGCCATTTCTATGATGTATTTTTCCCTTTATATTCCTCAATATTCTTATTTGTCCATTTACCTTCAAATTGAACTAAAAATGGTTTATCTGACCACATGTTTGAGGCGTTTCTTTGCAGGGGATGGAGTTACTTCCTTTTGCGACCTCTTTCACAAAGTGATTCAATGTATGTTTGATTTCTCATTTATGATGGTTACTAAACATCTTTGGGGACCAAAGATTGTTGTGGGGTTTTTTCGAAACCTTATTCTAGATATATATGTGAAAGGATCGACATGGTTGACTAGAGGTGGTGAATAGGCAACTACCAATTTTTACCCTTTCTTAACAAATTAGGTTTAGCAACAAATAGGTTTTCTAGATATGCAACTAGGTGGACAATCTATATGATGCTAACAACAACAATAATAGCAAGCAAGCAAAGGATAACACACAAGTAAAGCTTGCACAAAGTAAAGGTAAGAAATAACCACAGAGGACCCGATGGAGACGAGGATGTGTTACCGAAGTTCCTTTCCTTTGAGGGGAAGTACGTCTTCGTTGGAGCGGTGTGGAGGCACAATGCTCCCCAAGAAGGCACTGAGACCACCATATTCGCCTCACGCCCTCACACAATGCGAGATGCCATCATTCCACTAGTGGTTCCCTTGAAGGTGGCGAGCGAACCTTTACAAACAAGGTTGGGGAAAAGTCCGCAACTTAATTGGAGCCTCCCAACAACACCAGGAAGCTTCACCACAATAGATTGTGGCTTCGAGGTGACCTCTTCCGTATAGGGTGCTCAAACACCTAAGAATAACAAGATTTGCAAGGGATTGGTGAGGGGAATCGAATTTCTCTTGGTGGAAGTATAGATCAAGGCTTCCTCCTCCAAATAGTAGAGCATCAACAAGATTCAATGGCTAGGGAGGCAGATCAGGCAAATGAGCTTAGGATCAACAATGGAGCTTTTGAGGGAAAAGAGGTGAGTCGACTTGAGGAAGAACACCCACTTATATAGTGGGAAGAAGAATCCAACCATTCTGCTATTTTGTATGTGCATAAGCGGTAGTACAAGCTCTGCTGAGCGGTACTTCCGCTTATACGGAAGTTCTTCCCACATAGTGCAACTGAAGAGCTTAGGGAGGCGGTAATATCGCCAAAGCGGTACAGCTCTCCCATCAGTATAACTTTCGCTTAGTGCTACACTTGCGGGAAAACTATTGGTAGTGGAGCAGGGCAGCACGGTAGTACTACTTGGAGCGGTACTATCGCCCTCTACGGCTGCTCAACTTCTGCTCAGAAACTCAAACATACCAGAGAGAAAAAACAAGCGGTAGTTCTAGCGGGAGAAAATCGAGTGGTACTACCACTCTACTGGAACAATACTTACGATTAAAGCATGACTTGCAGGTGTGGGCAAAGGAAGTGGGACAGTGACGTGATTGCAGTATTGCGGGAGCTGTACTTCTACTCACAACAACCGCTCCACTTCTACTTTTAACACTAGACAACTAACACAAGCACAAGTGGCAGTAGTACTAAACAACAGTAGCACCTCTAGAGCGGTACTACGGTACCGTTGGTCAGCGTGGTACTCCCGCTTATCAAACACTAGGTAATTTAAGGCAGGGGAGGAAGAAACTCCACATACCAGGGGGGGAAGGCGGGATGCAAAGTGACTGTGTACATGATGATTCCACCCAAACCTTTAAGAAGCGGACCCCCTCTTGATAGTACGGATTTCCTATGACTCAAGTCCGCCAACACTGAATGGCCAGAATCGTCTTCTCTTTAAACACTGAGGGGAAATAAACCGTCTCTTGCCACCTGATAATCTCTGAAATCTAAATGCACATGGTTAGTCCGCAAAGGGCACTGCCATCAATCACCAAAACCACTAAGGGGAAATTATGTTCTAACAATCTCCCCCTTTTTGGTGAGTTGATACAACACGGGATTTGCTAATAAGATAAACAGCTATGCTTAAGCAATCCCAACATCTACAAAACATAGATGCCCCCCAGATGTGTGCTCTATTTTAATATTCCTTTGGAATGCAAAGAGAATATACTAGGATCAAAAATCCCCTTCTATTTTATAGACAAGGTAATAATCTTGCAATCCACACAATATGAGATATAAGCATGAATGCAAAATATAGCAAGTGAGCATAGACACAGAGCACAAGGAATATAATCCCATGAACTAATAATGTAGACATAAAGATAAGTAGGAGGGGTACCATATGTCTTACACCATAGAAAAGTACTCACAAGTCTTGAAACTATAAACCAAACCAAGCGATAAAAGAGTTCACGAGAGAGAAAATGCAATGACAAATAAGACGCACTTGTGGCTCGGAAAATCCCTAAACACTCTCTCCCCCTTTGGCATCGAGACACCTAAAAGGCAGAGAGCACAAAGACAATACAAGGTGATGCTCATGCTCCCCATCAATACTTAGAGTGCTCATTAGAATCCCCATCGGAAGCAGCAGGCAACTCGTCATCTGACTCTGGCTGCAGACAGTTCTTCTTGATCCACTCCTCATCAGTGATCCGCTCCTAAAGCTCACTATGAACCTCTAGGACAACCTGCCTCATAATCTTCTTGTCTCTGCTGCGAGACTTATTGTCCTCCACATGAGCCTTGTACTAACCCTGAGCTTGGAAACAGAGAAGCTTCTTCATCTTGGTATTCATCTTGGTAGCACATGAAGGTTCAGTCGCAGACGGTGGAGCATATATGTAATCTGGATCCTCCTCCCCCATCAGAGTCGATGGGGGCAATCTCCGGAACAACCGGTGCAATGCCCCAATTATCCTTTACACGAAGCTTGAGCACGCCATGATGCACCATATGCTTTGTGACAATGTACGCACCAGGAAACTCAGTAGCCCAGGTATCCTTAATCAGCTTAAAGACATAGGGGCCATAGATGGGCACGTTCCTGTCAAACACAATAGAATGAAGCTTGCACCACATAATGTGGTAGACATCCAAAGTAGAGTCCTTGCCCTTCTCCTTAATGCACAACAGCAACAGATTCACAAGATATGAGTGTACCTAATCCTTGTTCCCAACACGATTGAAGAGAGTGTTGCGAAAGATATGATGCATAATATCCAGGAAGGGATGAGCTCAATGTGAACACCCTTGCCAGTCTGCACCTATCTAGAGTGGCGAATCAACTTGGGCATGTAAATTGGTTCGGTGTTCATGTGATGCCTAAGGCCAAGAGGTTCATCCAGCCCCTGATCAGCATACCCCAAAGAGTTCATGGAAGTCTTTCGGTTGGACTTCAACACTCTTCAAACAGTCATACAAGTCATATTCCTCTCTTCATTAGCATGAAAGTGCACGGTGGCATAGAACTGAGCCACAATTTCACAGTCAAAATCCTTGTCGAATTCCATGATACGAAAAGGACCCCATTGCTAGCAAAAAGCACGAGCTTTACCAAAGTGCTTATTCTGGGCGGGGTTGCTCATGTCCTTCGTGTTGATAGACTTGACCTCCACAAATAGGTTCTTCTTCGCCTTCAAAATGTCAACATAGATTATAGATTGCTCCTTGGTACAGAAGGGGCGACTCACAAGAACATCATCCGGACTCCTCTTGCGTTGACGAAAAGCAAGAAACTCCTACGTTGGCATCTCATCGGGAGGAGTAATAGTCTTGGGCTTGTTGGCAGTCTTCTTGACATTCCTCTTGGGTTGGGCACTAGAACTTGCCTCAGCTTCATTTGCGATGTGGAAATGCTTGGAAGCACCTGGACGGCTTGGACTTTTGCAGCGAGCTTGATGAGCGGAGCTACGATCACCTAGAACCCACAAATTAGAGACGATGGTAAGCAGGTGTAAATTTATTGCATAAGCCAAAGGAAACAAAATAAAGTAGAAGGTTTGGATTTCTAGGGCACAAGTGGTAGTACCGTGCCCGGCAGCGGTAGTACCGTAGAAGTCTAAGCGGTAGTACCGCAAGACACGAGCGGTAGTACCGCGAGAAGCATTAGTACCGCTAGGGTTCTACGGTAGTACCTCCCAACCTGTGGTAGCACTTCTATGGCATGGATCCGGTAGTACCGGTGACATAGAAATTGAAACATTTGGTAAGCATCAACTATTCTCCTATGTAACAGTCATTCCACGTCCTACGCACACCAAGATTTAGCCAAAAATCTAGGAAAACACATGCATTTCCCTAGATCCAAGATCAAAAAAATAGAACCATAGAGACGAAGAACAAGGGAAATGGCAGTGTCCATGGCATGAGGGTGAGGTGCGAAATGATCCCACCAGACAGAACGCGGAAGACGGCATGGAATCTGAGAGTCGAGGTCGGCCTCCAGGGTAGTTCTTGGGAGCCTGAGAGAGAGAACTTAGGGAATGGAGGAGTAATTGGGTATGGTGGAGTTAGAACTCCCCATGCCTATCACTTAACCCATCCAGGAATTCTTGAAACGGTAGTATGGCGGGAGGCAGCGGTAGTACAGCTTGCGCGGTAGTACCGGCCGCCAACCAACGATAGTACCGCCCTAGTGAATCGGTAGAGGGCAGGTGATACATTTCCATCGTATCTATCATTTTTGATTGTTTCATGCCAATATTATACAACTTTAACATGTGTTTGGCAATGTTTTATATGATTTATTGGACTAACATATTGATCCAGTGCCCAGTGCCAGTTCCTATTTGTTGCATGTTTTTCGTTTCGCAGAATATCCATATCAAACAAAGTCCAAACGCGATAAAAATTTACGGAGAATTATTTTGGAATATATGTGATTTTGGAGTTGGAATCAACGCAAACAGAGACCCACGGCCACCATGAGACACCAGGGCGCGCCCTAGGCGCGTTGTGATGGATTGTTCTCACCTCGTAAGTCATTTGGAGCTCTACTTCAGGCACAAGGAAGCTTATGCCCAGGGGAAAAATCGTGTTGAAATCTCAGCGCGATCGGATTTATGGATCTCCGGGAATATAAGAAACGGTTTTCGGCCAGAAAACAGGAATGCGAAACCGAAGAGAACAGGGAGGGAGATCCAATCTCGAAGGGGCTCCTGCCCCTGCGCCGCCGTGGAGGCCATGGACCAGAGGGGGAACTCTCCTCCCATCTAGGGGGAGGCCAAGGAAGAAGAAGAAGGAGGGGGATCTCTCCCCTCTCTCTCGGTGGCGCTGGAACGCCGTTGGGGCAATCATCATGACGGAGATCTACACCTACAACCTTGTCACCGTCAACACCAACTCTCCCCCTCTATGCAGCGGTTTAACACCTCTCTCCCCCGATGTAATCATTACTTAAACATGGTGCTAAACTTCGTAAATTATTTCCCAATGATATGTGGCTATCCTATGATGTTTGAGTAGATCTGTTTTGTCCTATGGGCTAATTGATGATCGTGGTTGGTATGAGTTGTATGTTTTATTTTTGTGTTGTCCTATGATGCCCTGTGTGTTGCGCAAACCTAAGGGATCCCCGTTGTAAGGTGCTGCAATATGTTCATGATTCTCTTATAGTGGGTTGCGTGAGTGACCTAATACACAAACGTGGGTAAGGGGGTTGTTGCGTATGGGAGTAAAGAGGACTTGGTGCTTAATGCTATGGTTGGGCTTTACCTTAATGATCTTTGGTAGTTGCGGATGCTTGCTAGAGTTCCAATCGTAAGTGCATATGATCCAACTACGGAAGTTATGTTAGCTCATGCCTCTCCCTCATATAAAATTGCAATAATGATTACCGGTCTAGTTATCAATTGCCTAGGGACAAATAACCTTCTTGTTTGACAAAAGCTTTATACTAAACAACTAAATTTTATTATCTTGCAATTTATTCGTAGTTTTATTCCCGCAAGGTACTTCTAGTTTTATTTGTGAAAACTATTCTATGACCTACAAAAATAGTTTCATTCTTGTTCTAGGTAAAGAAAACATTGAAGTGTGCGTAGAGTTGTATCGATGGTCGATAGAACTTGAGGGTATATTTGTTCTACCTTTAGCTCCTCATTGGGTTCGACACTCTTATTTATCAAAAAAGGCTACAAACGACCCTCTATGCTTGTGGGTTATCAGCCGGCTTAACTGCTCCCAGTGGTAGCACCATTGGTAAGCACGACACTTCCTCTTGCACGGTAGTACAGGCTACAACCAGCGGTAGTACCGCTTGCAACCAAAAAACTGTCAAGATCAAATTTGGAATATAGGGCTCATGCAATTTTGATGAGGAGGTTTGAGAGATAGAAATGGCTTGGGTTGGAGACACTAAAACCAGCAAATTGGAAGGGACACTCCAAGTTCAAAATGTCAAAATAGAAGAAAAGTAAACTTGGAGTGACACAAAACACAAACAAGCTCTCAAAAGCAAATACCACACTAGGAGGGGGCGGTGGCTGAATTCGGCTATGTTTGAGTCAATTGGTATGGCACTGCGAATATTTTAACCTTGGGACCATGACCAAATTTTTCTTTGAAGCACAAGTACCATCCAAAATGGCTAATGTGAAATACTTGATCGATTTATGCATAATGGGGGAGTGAGAGTTCATTGAGAGAACAACGGTCTCCCTATGTTTATGCCTACATCTAAACAAGACACGGTGATGAGTGTGGTGGGGTGTGCAATACTTCAAGCCACATTTCTCAAATCAATGATATTTAGCTCATGTCTTAACTTGTGAAATCTTGCTTCATCCAATGGCTTCGTGAAAATATCTGCAAGTTGTTCACAAGTATTGAGATAAATAAGGTCGATCTCCCTATGCTTGATATGCTCTCAAATGAAGTGATGACGAATCTCAATATGCGTCGTCTTGCAATGTTGAACCGGGTTGTTGGAAATCTTGATAAAAGAGGCACGTTGTCACAATTGACATTGTAATCCTTTAAAGTTTGCCTCATCCAAAGTAACTGTGCACAACAACTTGCGGCGGCTACATACTCGGCCTTGGTGGTAGAGAGAGAAACACAATTTTGTTTCTTTGAGGACTAACTTCCCAAAGTGCGACCAATGAATTGGCACCCTCTGGAAGTTTACTTCGTATCCACACAGTCTCCCGCCCAATCTGAGTCTGAATATCCTATGAGATCAAATGAAGCACCTTTAGGGTAGCATAAGCCAAAGTTTGGCATATGAGCCAAATAGCAAAAGATTTGCTTGACTACCACAAAGTGGCTTTCCATAGGTGCGGCTTGAAACCGTGCGCGAATTCTCACACTCAACATAATATTCAGTCTATATGCACAAAGGTAAAGCAAGGATCCAATCATGGAGCGATATACCTTTTGATCCACAACTTTAACATTGGGATCATTGTCAAGATGTCACTTGAGTTGCATGGGGTTCTTGGCCGGCTTGACATCATCCAACTTGAACCTCTTGAGCATGTCTTGAGTGTATTTTTCTTCGTTAATGAAGGTTCTTTGTCTTCATTGTTTGACTTCAAATCCAAGAAAGAACTTCAACTTTCCCATCATAGACATCTCAAACTTTTTGGTCATTAGTGGGGCAAACTCATCATTGCAATCTTTTTTAGGAGAACCAAAGATAATATCATCAACATATAGTTGGCATATGAACAAGTCCCCTTTAACCCTCTTCTTGAAAAGAGTGGGATCAATTTACCCAATTTCAAACCCACAGTCTTGCAACAATTCGGTAAGCTTCTCATACCATGCATGTGGGGATTTTTTACGGCCATAGAATGCCTTATCGAGCTTGTATACATGATTAGGGAACTTTGGATCCTCAAACCCCGTGGGTTGCTTGACATATACCAACTCCTTAAGAGGACCATTAAGAAATACACTCTTCACATCCATTTGTTGAAATTTGAAATCATGATGAGATGCATATGCAAGCAACATGCGAATAGATTTAAGGCAAGCAATGGGATAAAAGGCTTCACCATGGGCGACACCCTCGACTTTGGAGTAGCCTTGTGCTGACAATCTTGCCTTGTTGCGAGTCAAAACACTGTTCACATCTTGCTTGTTCTTGAATATCCATTTGGTTCCAATGACGTTGTGATTCTCCTTTGGTCTTGGCACGAATTTCCACACCTTTTTGCGCTCAAAATTGTTGAGTTCATCATGCATGGCTTCAAGCCAATCCGTGTCCTCGAGCGCCTCTTGTACCTTGAGGGGTTCAATACAAGAACAAACTTGTGATGCTCACAAAATTTTGTTAATTGTTTACGAGTGGTTACCCCTTTTCTCAAGGTTCGGTGGAACTTCTCCAAAACATTTTGTTGATGTTTAATCTTGGAAGCGACCTTGGCAGCTCGTTGTTCTAACATCTCCTCCATAGAAGGTTGATGAGCACCATCTTGACAATATTGAGCATCGTCATGAGCTTGCTCATGATATTGAGCTTGCTCTTGATCTTGAACTTGCTCGGGGGTATGAACTTGATCTTGGACATATCTTGGTGAATCACCATCATCATGAGGTTTATCTTGCCCTTGATCTTGTTCACTTGGTTGAGGGCCTTCACTTTGTTCGTCGGAAGCGTGTAGGTCTTGTGCTGGTGATGGTTCCACTTTCGTAGAACATTGTCCTTCTCCTTTGGCCACAAGGGGTTCCTCAATGGGTAGGAAGTGTCCCACGCCCATTCTTCTTATGGCTTGGGGATGAATTTCATCACCTACATCACAAAGACCACTTTGCTCCACTTGGGAGCCATTGATTTCATCAAACTCCATGTTACATGTCTCCACAATGAGTCCATTGGACTTGTTGAGGACACGGTAAGCATGAGAGTTTGTAGCATAACCAACAAATATGCCCTCTTGAGATCTAGGTTCAAATTTAGAAAAACAAACACCTTTGTTGAGAATGAAACACTTACAACCAAACACCCGGAAGTACTTCGGGTTGGGCTTGTTACCGGTAAGTATCTCATATGGAGTCTTGTTCAAGCCTTTGCGCAGGTAGAGACGATTAGATGCATGACATGCGGTGTTGATGGCTTCATCCCAAAAGTTGTATGGAGATTTGAATTCCACCATCATGGTCCTTTTTACGTCCATCGACGTCTAGTTCTTCCTATCTGTAGCAATATTTTGTTGAGGGGTATATGGTGCGGAGTATTGATGCTTGATCCCCTCATCACTGAGAAAGTCATCCAAGGTGTAGTTCCTGAACTCTGTGTTGTTGTCACTTATAATCATCAATATCTTTGCCTCATGTTGATGTTGAGCTTCATTTGCAAAGTCGATGACGGTTTGTTTGGTCTCCCTCTTCTTCTTGAAGAAGTATATCTTGAGTAATCGTTCACAATCACCAAGCAAAATTTTCTTCCCCCAAGACTACCGAAGGATGGAGGACCGAAGAGATCCATGTGAAGGAACTCCAAGGGCCTATTCGAGTAGATGGTAGTCGTAGGTCTATGAGCCCTATCATGTAGCTTTCCTTCGATACAAGCACTGCAAGCACGATCTTTGGAAAAATTCACATTTGTTAGTCCATGAATGTGATCCCCTTTGAGGAGACTTTGCAAAGTTCTCATATCTACATGGGCTATCCGGTGATGCCAAAGCCATCCCACATTAACTTTAGCCATTAGGCAAGTCGTGGTCTTAGTGGGTCGCTCCAAAAGTTAACCACATTGAGACTGTTTTTTTACATGCCCAAAATATGATATTTAAGAGTCTTTCTCCACAATAGGGCCACTGTATCAACATCAAAGAAGGTAGAAAACCCCATTAGTGCAAGTTTACGAACACAAAGTAAATTGTATGCAAGGGTCTCAACAAGCATGACTTTCTCAATGGTTAAATCCGAACAGATTACCACCTTGCCAAGACCCAATACCTTTGAAATTTTATCATGACCAAATTGGACTTGAGTGGCCAAGGATGAGTTAGTTTGAACGCCCACCACCAAGTCTTTGCTCTCAGTCATATGATTTGTTGCTCCACTATCAAGAAACCGTGAACCTCTTCTAGAAGAAAACTCCTACAAGAGATTAATGCTTGGATTTAGGTACCCATTCTTTAATGGATCCTTTTATGTTAGTAACAAGGGTCTTAGGAACCCAAATAGGCCATTCAATGTACTCATAATAAGAACCAACAAATTTGGCATAAACATGCCCGTCACTAGCGCGGCATGAAACATAAGAGGGGTTAAAGTCGCTTGCTTTGTTGGAAGGGGTGTTCTTGCCCTTCTTGCCATCTCCACCCACAACCTTGTCCTTCTTCTTATCATGAGTATCCTCCCCCGCTTTGAAAAAGGTTTCCTTGAGCGGGAGAGTTTGCTTGGTCTTGAATTTCTTCTTCTTCTTAGACTTGGGTGCAAACCCAATCCATTCCTTTGCCACAACTTCCTTTTGATTGCTCAAAATATTATTGAGGTTCTTATCACCTAGGATACATATCACAAGGACTTTATCAAGTTGCTCTTTCAACTTGGCATTTTTCTCCACAAGGTGCACATGCTCACTACAAGGGTTAGTAGCATGGGAATTATCAATTAACACAAAAGGAGGACACGTGGCTATCTCCTTAGTAAGTTTTACTTGGAGTTGACCATGAGACTCCTTAAGAGAAGCTCGAGAACTCTTCAAAGCCTTGTGAGACTTGTCATGTGTGTCAAACTCTTCCTTGAGTCTATCATGGTCAACCCAAAGTGCAACCTTTTCGGATTTAAGCACACGCGTAAGAACAAGAGCAGATCATGATCTTTTCGTAATTTAGCAAAGTCGTCGTTGTGTGACTGCTCAAGAGTCAAACAAAGATCTCAGTCTTCCTCAAGAGCGATGGAAAGATTTGTTATCTCATCGACATAGTTATGACTATGCCCCACCAATTTAGAGATGGTTTCTTCATGGGACTCAATGACATCACTGGCATCATCGAGTTGTTCCAAGAGAGCAACAAAGTACTTCTTGGTCTCATGTGGCACCTCGACTCCGAGTAACCGGTTTACCTTACATTGCCATCCTAGATATCAAGTCTTCTAGAAAATAACCGCTTTATTGATCTCTTGCGGATACAAAGGTTCAACATTACATGATAGGCAAGGCCAAGCGGCACATACGATGCGGGTGCGCTTATGTACATTATTTAGTAGACAACTCGAGACCTCGAAGATAAGGCAAGCAACTTCGCGGCAGCAGAACAACAAAGTAGGCGAACTCCACTCCACAAGGACACTGCTGGGACATGATCCTAGGTAGCATCAAACCGATCGACATCGACGCCTTGCATGACTTCTCCTGCATCTGGCATGATGAGTTGGGTGAGTACTTTGAATGTACTCGGAAGCTCACAGCAAACAAAGAAAATACGACAAAAAATAACAAGGGAGTTAACAGGTTAATGCATGAGTCTAAATTGTGCATGTGAACTTGAGCTCGGTCCCTCGGACCAACTTACCATCTCAGGGTTACCTCGTAACCACCGCAAACAACTTACCATCGTGATCCTCAACTGATTACCATCTGCTATCTCAGAGTTATTAACTGTGTTGGTTATTCATTATTGTTGACCCACTGTGTGACCTACTACAAACTATGTCCATATCCGAGGACGCGGCTATCGATAGATTATACATTCCGCGGAGGTTAGTACACAGTTCCACACAACGGAATTGTTGGAAATATGCCCTAGAGGCAATAAATAAAGTGTGTATTATTATATTTCCATGTTCATGATAAATTTTTATTATCCATGCTATAATTGTATTGATTAGAAACACATTGCATGTGTGGATATATAGACAACACTTTGTCCCTAGTGTGTCTCTAGTAGACTAGCTCGTTGATCAAAGATGGTCAAGTTTTCCAAGCCATTGCCATGATATGTCATTTGATAACGAGATCACATCATTAGGATAATGATGGGATGGACGAGACCCAAACTATAAATGTAGCATATGATCGTGTTAGTGTATTGCTACAGTTTTCTACATGTCAAGTATATGTTCCTATGACCATGAGATCATGCAACTCACGAACACCGGAGAAGTGCCTTGTGTTTATCAAACGTCGCAACGTAACTGGGTGACTATAAAGGCACTCTAAAGGTATCTCCGAGGGTGTCTGCTGGGTTGGCATGGATCAACACTGAGATTTGTTACTCCGGATGACGGAGAGGTATCTCAGGGCCCACTCGGTAATACAACATCATAATAAGCCTTGCAAGCAATGTGACTAAATGTTAGCCATGGGCTCTTGTATTATGGAACGAGTAAAAAGACTTGCCGGTAACGAGGTTGAACTAGGTATGGAGATACCGACGGTCGAATCTCGGGCAAGTAACATACCGAAGAACAAAGGGAACATCATACGGGATTAACTGAATCCTTGACATAGAGGTTCGACCGATAAAGATCTTCGTAGAATATGTAGGAATCAATATGGGCATCTAGGTCCTAATATTGGTTATTGACCGTAGAGGTGTCTCGGTCATGTCTACATAGTTCTCGAACCCGCAGGGTCTGCACACTTAAGGTTCGGTGACGTTTCGGTAGTATAGAGTTATGTATGGTGGTGACCAAAGGTTTTTTGGATTCCCGAATGAGATCACGGACGTCACGAGGAGCTCCGGAATGGTCCGTAGGTAAAGATTGATATATAGGAAAGTGGTGTTTGAACTCTGGAAAAGTTTCGGGCATTTCTGGCAGTGTATCGGGAGTGACGAATGGGTTCCGGGGACCACCAAGTGGGGCCCACATACCCCAAGGGGCCACATGGGCCCTAGAGGTGGCGCACCAGCCCTTAGTGGGCTGGGCAAGCCAACCCATAAGGGCCTATGCGTAGGGAAGGAGGATATAGAGTAGGAGCCAAGTTTGGGAGAGAGTCACACTTGGAATCCACCTCCCTTGTGGGAGGTGGACTCTCCCTCTTTGGTTCGGCCGAACCTCTCCTTGGAGGAGAGGCTACGGCTGCCTCCTCCTCCCTCCCTCCTATATATACTCGAGGATTTTGAGGGCAGCCCCAACCCTAATTCTACCAAGTGTTGCCCTCTTCTTCCTCTAGTTCGTTTTCTCCTCTAGATCGTTTTCAGCAGTGCTTATGCAAAGCCCTGCTAGAATTGCTCCACCACCATCGCAGCAACGCCGTCGTGTTGCCGGAGAACTCGTCTACCTCTTCGCTCCCTCTTGCGGGATCAAGAGGGCGGAGATCTTCACCGAGCTGCACGTGTGTTGAACACGGAGGTGCCATCCGTTCGGAACTTGATCGGGAGTTCGTGGGACGGCTTGCGATTTGGATCACGGAGACGTACCACTACATCAACCGCGTTCTTTAATGCTTCCGCTTCGCGATCTACAAGGGTAGATAGATCCAATCTCTCCTCTTATAGATGTTCATCTCCTAGATTGATCTTGGTGAAGCGTAGGAAATTTTTTGTTTCCCATGCAACGTTCCCAACAGTGGAATCATGAGCTAGGTCTATGCGTAGATGAGATCTTGAGTAGAACACAAAGAGTTTGTGGGCGTTGATATTCAGATTTCTTCTTTCCTTAGTCTTTTCTTGGTTCAGCGGTATTGTGGGATGAAGCGGCTCGGACCGACTTTACTCGTATGCTTACGAGAGACCGTGTTCCATCGACTCACATGTGACTTCGTCGCATAAAGATGGCTGACGGGTGTCTGTCTCTCCCACTTTAGTTGGATCGGATTTGATTGAGGCTGTCCTTGTAGAAGGTTTAAAAGCAATCTTCATATCACCGTTGTGGTTTTTGCGTAGGTAAGAATCGTTCTTGCTAGATACCCATAGCAGCCACGTAAAACATGCAACGACAATTAGAGGACGTCTAACTTGTTTTTGTAGGGTATGTTGTGATGTGATATGGCCAAATTCATGATGTGATATATGTGATGTATGAGATGATAATGTTTTTGTATAGAATATCACGACTTGCATGTCGATGAGTACGGCAACCGGCAGGAGCCATAGGGTTGCCTTTAATTATTCTATGACCTGCGTGTCAATCATTAAGCGTTATGTAATGCTTTACTTTATCGCTAAACGGTAGCAATAGTAGTAGAAGCATGGTGGGCGCGACAACCCCGATGGAGACACGTTGACGGAGATCAAGATGATGGAGATCATATTGTCATGCCGGTGACGATGGAGATCATGCTGGTGCTTTCACGATGGAGATCAAAAGCACAAGTTCATGGCCATATCATGTCACTTATGAATTGCATGTGATGTTAATCCTTTTATGCACCTTATTTTTCTTAGGACGACTGTAGCATTATAAGGTGACCCCTCACTTAAATTTCAAGATGAACCGTGTTCTCCCCGAGTGTGCACCGTTGCGGAAGTTCGTCGTGTCAAGACACCACGTGATGATCGGGTGTGATAGACTCTATGTTCGCATACAATGGGTGTAAGCTAGTGTTGCACATGCAGAACACTCGGGTTAAACTTGACGAGCCTAGCATGTACAGACATGGCCTTGGAACACAAGAGACCGAAAGGTCAAAGATGAGTCATATAGTAGATATGATCAACATGATGATGTTCACCATTGAAGCCACCTTAACTCACGTGATGATCAGACTTGAGTTGGTGAATATGGATCATGTGTCACTCACATGACCTGAGGGATGTCAATTTGAGTGGGAGTTTTAGTAATTTGATTAACTAAACTCATTATCTTGAACAATATTCTAAGTAACCTTTGCATATTTATGTTGTAGATCAATGGCTCGCGTAGTAGCACCCCTGAATTTTAATGCGTTCCTAGAGAAAGCTAAGTTGAAAGACGATGGAAGTAACTTTGTGGACTGGGCCCATAATCTGAGGATTATCCTCATGGCTTCCTAGAAGGCTTATGTCCTTGATGCACCGCTTGGTGACCCGCCCGCTCCTGTGTCGTCCGAAGACATTAAGAACGCTTGGGAGGCACGTTCTGGAGATTACTCAATAGTTCAATGTGCAATGTTGTATGGCTTAGAACCGGGACTTCAAAGACGTTTTGAACGTCATGGAGCATATGAGATGTAACAAGAGTTGGAGTTTATCTTTAAGAAGAATTCCCGGATTGAGAGGTATGAGACCTCCGATAAGTTCTATGCTTGCAAAATGGAGGAGAACGGGTCTATCAGTGAACATATACTCAGAATGTCTGGGTATTCGACTCGTCTAGCGGAGTTAGGGATGTCTCTTCCGCCAGAGGCAATCACTAACAGAGTTCTTCAATCACTGCCACCTAGCTACAATAGCTTCATGCTGAACTATAACATGCTCGGGATGAACAAGTCAGTCGCTGAGCTGTTTTGCGATGCTGAAAGTCGCTGAGTCTGAAATCCAGAAAGAACATCAAGTGTTGATGGTCAATAAAACCACTAGTTTTAAGAAGAATGGCAAGGGCAAGAAGGGTAACTCCAAGAAGGGTGGCAAAGCAGTTGCTCCTCCCGTGAAGAAACCCAAGGCTGGACCCAAACCGAAAACTAAGTGCTTTCATTGCAAGGGAACTAGTCACTGGAAGCGGAACTGCCCCAAGTATCTAGCTGACAAGAAGGCGGACAACAACAAACAAGGTATATATGATATAAATGTTATTGATGTGTACCTTACTAGCTCTCGTTGTAGTGCCTGGGTATTTGATACCAGTTCGGTTGCTCACATTTGCAACTCAAAACAGGAACTACGGAATAGATGAAGGTTGGAGAAGGACGAAGTGACGATGTGCGTGGGAAATGGTTCCAAGGTTGATGTGATCACCGTCGACACGCTCTTTCTTTGATTACCATCGGGATTAGTGATGAACCTGAATAATTGTTATTTAGTGCCTGCATTAACCATGAACATTATATCTAGATCTTGTTTATTGCGAGACGGATACTCATTTAAGTCAGAGAATAATGGTTGTTCTATTTATATGAGTAATATCTTTTATGGTCATGCACCCAATGTGAGGGGTTTATTCATATTGAATCTTGATAGTGATGATTCGCATGTTCATAACATTGATGCCAAAAGATGTAGAGTTGATAGTGATAATACCATTTTGTTGTGGCACTGCCATTTAGGTCATATTGGTGTAAAACGCATGAGGAAGCTCCATGCTGATGGACTTTTGGAGTCACTTGATTTTGAATCACTTGACACATGTGAACCATGCCTCATGGGAAAGATGACTAAAATACCGTTCTCTAGAACAATGGAACGGGCAAGTGACTTGTTAGAAATCAAACATACTGATGTGTGCGGTCCAATGAATGTTGCAGCGCGTGGTGGATATCGTTATTTTCTCACCTTCACTGATGACTTAAGTAGATATGGGTATATTTACTTAATGAAACACAAGTCTGAAACATTTGAAAAGTTCAAGCAATTTCAGAGTGAAGTTGAAAATCATCGTAACAAGAAGATTAAATTCCTACGATCTGATCGAGGAGGTGAATATCTGAGTTATGAGTTTGGTAGTCACTTAAGATAGTGTGGAATTGTTTCATAGTTGACACCGCCCGGAACACCACAGCGTTATGGTGTGTCTGAACATCGTAATCGAACCTTATTAGATATGGTGCGTTCTATGATGTCTCTTGCCGATTTTCCACTATCGTTTTGGGGTTATGCATTAGAGACAGCTGCATTCACTTTAAATAGGGCACCATCGAAATCCGTTGAGACGACGCCATATGAACTATGGTTTGGCAAAAGGCCAAAGTTGTCGTTTCTTAAAGTTTGGGGATGTGATGCTTATGTCAAAAAGCTTCAGCCTGAAAAGCTGGAACCCAAAGCGAAGAAATGCGTTTTCATAGGATACCCGAAGGAGACAGTTGGGTATACCTTCTACCTCAGATCCGAAGGCAAAGTGTTTGTCGCTAAGAACAAAACATTTCTTGAGAAAGAGTTTCTCTCGAAAGAATTGAGTGGGAGGAAAATAGAGCTTGATGAGGTTATTGAACCTTTACTTCAGCCAGAGACTAGCGCAGCGCAGAAAGATGTTTCTATGGAGCCTACAACAGTTGAAGAGGAAGTTAATGATGATGATCATGAAGCTTCGGATCAAGTCACTATTAAACCTCGTAGGTCGACAAGGGTGCGTGCTGCCCCTGAGTGGTACAGCAACCCTATCCTGGAGGTCATGTTGTTGGACAACAATGAACCTATGAGCTATGGAGGGGCGATGATGGGCGCGGATTCCGAGAAATGGTTAGAGGCCATGAAATCTGAGATGGGATCCATGTATGAAAACAAAGTATGGACTTTGGAAGTATTACCTGAAGGGCGAAAGTCCATTCAGAACAAATGGATCTTTAAGAAGAAGACGAACGCAGACGGTAATGTCACCGTCTACAAAGCTCGACTTGTGGCAAAGGGTTTTTCACAAGTTCAAGGAGTTGACTACGATGAGAGCTTCTCACCCGTAGCGATGCTTAAGTCCATCAGAATCATGTTAGCAATAGCTGCATATTTTGACTATGAAATTTGGCAGATGGATGTCAAAACAGCGTTCCTCAGCGATTTCCTTGAGGAAGAGTTGTATATGATGCAACCGGAAGGTTTTGTCGATCCAGAGAATGCCGACAAAGTTTGCAAACTCTAGCGATCCATTTATGGACTGGTGCAAGCATCTCAGAGTTGGAATAAGCGCTTTGATGAGGTGATCAAAGCGTTTGGGTTTATACAAGTTTACGGAGAAGCTTGTATTTACAAGAAAGTGAGTGGGAGCTCTGTAGCATTTCTAATATTATATGTGGATGACATATTGTTGATTGGAAACAATATAGAAATGCTGGAAAGTGTGAAGGAATATTTGAACAAAAGTTTTTCAATGAAGGACGTAGGAGAAGCTGCTTTCATATTAGGCATTAAGATCTATAGAGATAGATCGAGACGCTTAATAGCACTTTCACAAGACACATACCTTGATAAAGTTTTGAAGAGGTTCAAAATGGATCAGTCCAAGAAGGGGTTCTTGCCTGTGTTACAAGGTGTGAAGTTGAGTAAGACTCAATGCCCAATGACTGCAGAAGATAGAGAGAACATGAGTGTCATCCCCTATGCTTCAGCCATAGGCTCTATCATGTATGCAATGCTGTGCACAAGACCCGATGTCAGCCTTGCCATAAGTATGGCCGGAAGGTTTCAAAGTAATCCTGGAATGGAGCATTGGACGGTGGTCAAGAATATCCTTAAGTACCTGAAAAGGACTAAGGAAATGTTTCTCGTTTATGGAGGTGATCAAGGGCTCGTCGTAAAGGGTTACATTGATGCAAGCTTTGACACTGATCCAGATGACTCTAAGTCGCAAACCGGATACGTATTTATTCTCAATGGGGGAGCGGTAAGACGGTGCAGTTCCAAGCAAAGCATGGTAGCCGATTCTTCATGCGAAGCGGAGTACATCGCAGCCTCGGAGGCAGCAAAGGAAGGTGTCTGGATGAAGCAGTTCATGATAAATCTTGGAGTAGTGCCCAGTGCACTGAACCCAATGACTCTGTTCTGTAACAACACTGGTGCCATTGCTCTGGCCAAGGAACCAAGGTTTCACAAGAGGACTAGACACATAAAGCGACGCTTCAATCCCATCTGCGATTACATCGAGGAGAAGGACATAAATATTTGCAAAGTGCACATGGATCTGAATGTTGCAGACCCGTTGACTAAACCTCTTCCAAGGGATAAACATGATCAACACCAGAACTGCATGGGTGTTCGATTCATTACAATGTGGATCACAAAGTGATGTGAACTAGAATATTGACTCTAGTGCAAGTGGGAGACTGTTGGAAATATGCCCTAGAGGCAATAAATAAAGTGTTTATTATTATATTTCCTTGTTCATGATAATTGTTTATTATCCATGCTATAATTGTATCGATTGGAAACACATTGCATGTGTGGATATATAGACAACAGTTTGTCCCTAGTGTGTCTCTA
Source organism: Hordeum marinum (assembly GCA_022496015.1). Lineage (NCBI taxonomy): Eukaryota > Viridiplantae > Streptophyta > Magnoliopsida > Poales > Poaceae > Hordeum > Hordeum marinum. The sequence continues at coordinate 325,872,096 of CM039677.1, forward strand.
GTAGACTAGCTGGTTGATCAAAGATGGTCAAGGTTTCCTAGACATTAACATGAGATGTCATTTGATAACGGGATCACATCATTAGGAGAATGATGGGATGGACAAGACCCAAACTATAAACGTAGCATATGATCGTGTCAGTTTATTGCTACAGTTTTCTACATGTCAAGTATATGTTCCTATGACCATGAGATCATGCAACTCACGAACACCGGAGGAGTGCCTTGTGTGTATCAAACGTCACAACATAAATGGGTGACTATAAAGTTACTCTACAGGTATCTCCGAGGGTGTCTGCTAGGTTGGCATGGATCAACACAGGGATTTGTTACTCCGTATGACGGAGAGGTATCTCAGGGCCCACTCGGTAATTCAACATCATAATAAGACTTGCAAGCAATGTGACTAAATGTTAGCCACGGGATCTTGTATTACGGAACGAGTAAAGAGACTTGCCAGTAACAAGGTTGAACTAGGTATGGAGATACCGATGATCGAATCTCGAGCAAGTAACATACCGAAGAACAAAGGGAACATCATACGGGATTAACTGAATCCTTGACATAGAGGTTCGACCGATAAAGATCTTCGTATAATATGTAGGAATCAATATGTTCATCCAAGTCCCGCTATTGGTTATTGACCGTAGAGGTGTCTCGGTCATGTCTACATAATTCTCGAACCCACAGGGTCTGCACACTTAAGGTTCGGTGACGTTTTGGTAGTATAGAGTTACGTATGGTGGTGACCGAAGGTTGTTAGGAGTCCCGGATGAGATCACGGACGTCACGAGGAGCTCCGGAATGGTCCAGAGGTAAAGATTGATATATAGGAAAGTGGTGTTTGAACTTCGAAAAAGTTTCGGGCATTTCCGGCAGTGTACCGGGAGTGACGAATGGGTTCCGGGGACCACCAAGTGGGCCCCACATACCCCAAGGGGCCACATGGGCCCTAGAGGTGGCGCACCAGCCCTTGGTGGTCTGGGCAAGCCATCCCATAAGGGCCTATGCGCAGGGAAGGAGGAGATAGAGTAGGAGCCAAGTTTGGGAGAGAGTCCCACTTGGAATCCACCTCCCTTGTGGGAGGTGGACTCTCCCTCTTTGGTTCGGACGAACCTCTCCTTGGAGGAGAGGCTAGGGCTGCCTCCTCCTCCCTCCCTCCTATATATACTCGAGGATTTTGAGGGCAGCCCCAACCCTAATTCTGCCAAGTGCTGCCCTCTTCTTCCTCTAGTTCGTTTTCTCCTCTAGATCGTTTTTCAGCAGTGCTTAGGCGAAGCCCTGCTGGAATTGCTCCACCACCATCGCAGCAACACCGTCGCGCTGCCGAAGAACTCGTCTACCTCTCTGCTCCCTCTTGCTGGATCAAGAAGGCGAAGATCTTCACCGAGCTGCACGTGTGCTGAACGCGGAGGTGCCGTCCATTCGGTACTTGATCGGGAGTTCGTGGGACGGCTTGCGATTTGGATCGCGGAGACATACCACTACATCAACCGCGTTCTTTAACGCTTTCGCTTAGCAATCTACAAGGGTACGTAGATCCAATCTCTCCTCTCATAGATGCTCATCTCCTAGATTGATCTTGGTGAAGCGTAGGAAAAATTTTGTTTCCCATGCAACGTTCCCAACAGGAACTCATGGCCTCGTGCTTCCATTCGGGTGAAAAAATGACATTTTGACAAAACCAATCCATTGCATGACACTCTCCCGGCCAATCTGACAAACTCCCCTTCGGGCCATGCCATGGGTGGCCTCGATATAAACTCGTGACATCCTCCACCTCTGTGGCCGCCATCGTCGTGGCATAAAAAACTCATCCCAAATGGGGACATCGGTACCGTACAACTATGGGCACACAAGGTTATGCCTTCCCACCGGGCCAGGGTAGCGCAAGTGCAAAACCTTCCCTAGTTGGAGGCATCGATGAGAGGCATGACAATAGACCGCATTAGGGCCTCCCATCCAGGCATGTGTGGTTACACTAGTGAGCTCAATTCGCTGGCACCATGATTCGATCAACATATTGTTCAAGTTGGATTATCATCAAGTTTAACTTGAAAGTATAATGATTCGAGTCATAGTATGAAGTAAGACGCACGGGTCATGATGATAATGTATCCATACGAATCACGACAATATGAGTGTAAATATCTAATGCATCAATTGAATCATGGCATGGATCATGAACTCTAGATGACTAGCATACAAATGTGACATGGAATGAGTGGAATGTATATAATATAATAAAATAAATCATTTTAAACGATTATGCTTAACTAAGAGTTTAATTCAAACAAACCATTGTCATTGCAATGTCATCCTTGCAAATGAATGTTGTGGCTTGTCTTAGTTCAGAGGAGTGTCACAATACTCCTAGTCTTCTTCAAGGCAATGAGTTTCTTCTAAAAAATAATATAAATGAAAAAAATGTCACATGAAGCATTTTATTCCACCAGAAGTTCTAAACATCAAGGAAAATTCTCAAATTTGACATGCAGAAACTTTAGCTCAAGACAAAACTCAAAGATTCAACTCAATTGGACTTATGATTTAAAAGTGAGAGCTGGTCAAAGTCTAGTTAAAATATTTGAATTTAAAAAGAAAATAGGAAAATCCAGAGGCAGACATGTCGAAGGCGTATTTCCGGTGGGCGCCTCCACTTATACCGCTTCGGGCTAGAGAGAGAGGCTGACATTGGGGTCCCACTGTCAGGGTTAGAGAGAGAGAGGGAGGGAACAAAGCATGGTGACTCTATTGCCGGTGGTTATTGAGCGAGGAGGTAACGACGGTCGCCTGAGAGAGGGGGAATGGGTCCAACACGTCACAGCGGTCACATACATACCCAAACTGATGGCCGAGGTGTACGGACGACATCGAAACGATCCTCTCCAGAGACGCGGGCAACGGAGCTCGTCGGAGTTGGATAAGAAGGCGCCAATCTGATGAACCAGGAACATGCCCAAGGAGAAGAGCAAAGACGAGGGGTAACAGAGCGAGTGGATGGTCGAGGGGGATCTGCGGCCAACTCCAAAGAGGATCAGAGGCTGGAGGCCCTCCTGGCCTTGCCCTGAGCTGCGATGGTTGATTTTTGGCCAGGTGAGAAGATGTGGATGGCTAGAGCGGCTTGGGAGTGGATCTATTTATAGGAGGCGAGGTGGCCGAGCTTAGCTCCGATGGAGGTGAGCTGCAGAAGAGATGAGGGAGGGTTTTAAAGAAGATATTTGGCCATATCAAGGAGATATTTCTTTATTTAGCATTGGACCCTTTATAGGAGTCATATCAGTTTTATTAAGTTTTAGCTGATCTTAGTATTGGTAACTTTTATGGATTGCCATTTCAAGTATAGCTCCTATTGGTCTTCTTATCAAGATATAGCTCAGATAATAAATATTCCTTTTCAGGCGGTCTACGAGTTGCTGCTCAATCCATTATTATGAAATACCATTAAATTTTTGTGTGCTAGCAATATCCCTTTGTGTGATACATTAAAATAGGATATTTTCCTATAAAATTCATTAACTATTTATATTCCTTCTCTTATTTAGTATTTGGGTTGGACTAGTAAGTGGTCCAAAAAATACTAGTAATTTTGCGACAAAACCACTCATTCCTGGTAAGGCAAGAGAAGCCATTGTAAAGCTACTAAACATGGTAAAAAATTGTTGGAGAAGACGAGGGCGATGCCAAGAAGAGTGGAAGAACGCGGGCAAACCTGAAAGGCACTAGGTGGGGCAGGGCGCGTGTGCGGGTGCACTGTTTCAAACGGATGTGTTGTGTCCGCGCCTGGCGTGTGGCCTGTCGGCGTCAGAGAGGAGCAGGGCGGTTGCTAGGCGGAAGCAGGGAGCGAGCTGAGTGGCGTGGGCAAGCTGCAGTGGCGCGAGGAGGGCGAACGGGCGGCGGCAGAGGGTCACGACGTCTAGATCGCGCTGGTGGCATGTCGAACACCTTACATCCGCATGGTCACCACGGGCACTGGCACACGCAGAACTTTTCTCCATGCCAGACCGTGTTTAGGGTAGTCCCTTCAACATAGTACTAAAGGATCCCTCAGCTCGACACCTAGCTCCATGGACAATACATGAGCATGCTAGAAAGTTTCTGAACAGAAACTTGGGGAGCAAGATGGGAACAATTTACTAGGAGTTAAGTGGTGAAATTTTGTGGTTAAACAAATCCTAGGAAGGTAGTCATGTGGTGAAAATTTTAGCTCAAGAAGATCAAAGTAAAATATACTTGCTTCACAAAGTGCCATTTTCGTCGAGAAACAAAATTATTTCCTAAAGTTGAAATTCTCGAGATGACCATGACATATTTTTGCATGGGGATGTGAGGCATGATCCAAATAATATTGAGGAATTTAGTTGAATTTTCTAAGCAAGAAAAATGAAGGTTTCTTCATAGCATAAAGAGAAAATGCTAATTTTCAAAGAGAAAATGAATGTTTTTCTATTAAAGAAAATTATGCCATGGCAAGATTTGGGAGAGAGATGAGGTTTAGGGAGGTATTCAAGATGCTAGAGTTCACTTGGAAGAAAATCAAAAATAATCCAATTGTTAAGTCCAAAAGAGTTGACAGAAAATCCATTTTACAAATAAAATCTTTAATAAATCCAAATAAAAAGAAAATGAAAAACTAGGGTGTCACATCTCACCTTTGAGTTTACCCATGAACTTGTCAAACTCGTTCTCGTCAAATTTCACATCCTTGTGTTCATCCACACAATCCAACAAAGAAGGAGTAGTAGTAATGGATGTTTTGATGTTGGAGGTTACCTTGTTGATACCTTTGGCCATGAGGCACTTGGCAATGTAGTTCTCGTTTGGGGAGTCGAAGAGAGACACCTTGGTTCGGGAAGAAGTTGCAATGGCCATTGTGTCCATTGCCATTCATTCACCACTTGCATCTTCATCATCATCACCATTGGCGATGTACTCTTCGTGAGCCACCAACACCTTTTGAGGCACCCTCTTGGTGAAGTTGTTCTTGTTAGGGAAGGACTTGGCCTTGTCTTTGCAAATGAGCTTGCCACCATTGTCTTCCCTCTTCTCATATGGACAATCCACCACAAAGTGACTCACATTGCCACAATTATAGCAAGTCATCACATGTTTCTTGTCTTTTGACTCACTTGAATTGTTCTTGGAGAAGTCGGGCCTTGAGTTTCTCTTGTTGCCCCAAAATTGCCTTGATGCAAGAGCCATGTGCTCGTGGTATGCATATTTGGTGTCTTCGGGATAACTGTCCTCTTCTTCCTCTTCTTCTTCTTCCAGAATTTCCTTGGCATTCAAAGCAAGGTTGGGTGAGGCTTTCTTTGACCGTTGGACACACTAGAGCATTGTCGATGGTCTTGCTCAAGATGTTCATGGCAATAAACTCATCCAACACATTTCTTGAGGACAAGGTGTGGAGGTCCGGCCTTTGATGGATCACAGAGGACATGGCCTTGTTGAAAGGCATGATGGCCTTGAGAAACTTACGCTTGATCCAATTGTCATATGTATCCTTACACCCATGATCTTGAAGAGAGACCGCGAGAGTTGTCAATCTCTGGTAGAGCTCATGAGGATCCTCATCTTCATTCATCAAAAACTCATTGGCCTCATCGAGAACCACCTCAAAGTTGAATGGTTGAATACTCTAGCTTCCCTTATATAAAGATACAATATGTTCCCAACAATCCTTTGCACGAGTGAAGGGACACAAGTGAGCTAGATCTTCAGTGGGCACTGAGGTTCGGAGTATGAACAAGGCAGAGTGATTGAAATGATTGTCCGCCTCTTCTCTTGGAGTGAGATTATTTGGATCATGCGGGTAGTAACCTTGCTCAATAATTCACCAAAGATTTGTTGAGCTGTTATTCAAATGAGACTTGATACGAAAAACCCAATTAGCAAAATCATTTTTCACAAGTTTAGGAGGAGGACCTAGGTTGTTAATATGAGGTGTGTGGACCGATCCTCCGTAGAAGGGGGGCGGGGGAACCGAGGAATAGGTTCTCGTCCCATTCTTTCCTTGAGATTACTTATCCTTATCACTACTAGCCCCCTCCTTACTAGAGTTGGCATCCGACTCCGAGTCAGTGGGATTAACCACTTGCAATGGATCGGTGGAAAGTTTGAGAAGATGAAGGAATTCTTTAAACAAGGATTTGACCTCTGTCACCATAGAAGATTTAAGTGAGGAAATTGCCGCATTTAAATCCTCACATGAGACTGTGTTCACTCCCTCGCACTCGGGTAAGTCATCAACCCTATCCCCGTCGTTAACCATACTCTTCGGGCGGTAAATCCCTTAATAAAGAGACGAGGCTCTGATACCAATTGAAAGGATTGATATGGTTGGATAGAGGGGGTGAATAGGCAACTACCATTTTTTATCTTTCCTTAACTAATTAGGTTTAGCAACAAATAGTTGTCTAGATATGCAACTAGGTGAACAACCTATATGATGCTAACAATAGCAACAATAACAAGCAAGAAAATGATAACAGACAAGTAAAGCTAGCACAAAGTAAAGGTAAGAAATAACCACAAGAGGACTCGATGGAGACGAGGATGTGTTACCGAAGTTCCTTCACTTTGAGGGGAAGTACATATCCGTTGGAGCGGTGTGGAGGCACAATGGTCCCCAAGAAGCCAGTAAGGCCACCATATTCTCCTCAAGCCATCATACAGTGCGAGATGTCGTGATTCCACTAGTGGTGCCCTTGAAGGCGGCGACCGAACCTTTACAAACAAGGTTCGGGCAAACTCCACAACTTAATTGGAGGCTGCCAACATCACCATGAAGCTTCACCATAATGGATTGTGGCTTTGAGGTGACCTCTTTCATCTAGGATACTCAAACACCCAAGAGTAACAAGATCCGCAAGGGATTAGTTGGGGGGTCAAATTTCTCTTGGTGGAGGTGTAGATCGAGGCCTCCTCCTCCAAATCCTAGAGCATCAACAAGATTCGATGGCTAGGGAGGGAGATTGGGCGAAAAATGAGCTTAGCAGCAACAATCAAGCTTTTGAGGGGGGGGGGGAAGAGGTGAGTCCACTTGAGGAAGAAGACCCACTTATATGGTGGGAATAAGAATCGAACCGTTATGCCATTTCGCCTATGCATAAGCGGTGGTACCTCTATGCTGAGTGGTACTTCCGCTTGTAAGGAAGTTCTTCCCACATGGTGCAACTGAAGAGATCAGGGAGGCGGTAGTACCGCCGCTCAGAAACTCAAACATACCAGAGAGCAAAAACAAGCAGTAGTTCCAGCGGGAGAAAATCCTGGTAGTACCGTTGGAGCAGTACTACCACTCTACTGGAACGGTACTTCCGCTTAAAGCCTCGTCTGCAGGTGTGAGCAAAGGAAGTGACACAATGACGTGAGTGCAGTATCACAGGAGCGGTACTTTCGCTCACAACAACCACTCCATTTCCGCTATCAACACTAGAGAGCCAACACAAGCGGAAGTGGTAGTAGTACCGCTGGAGCGATACTATCGCTGGTCAACGCGGTGCTACCACTTATCAAACTCTAGGTAGCTTAAGGTAAGGGAGGAAGAAGCTCCAGATCCTAGGGAGAAAGGCAAGGTGCAAAGTGAGTGTGTGCGTGATGATTCCACCCAAATCTTTCTGAAGGGGACCCTCTCTTGATAGTATGGATTTCCTATGACTCAAGTCCATCAACACTAAATCGTTGAAAAATAATTGTCTTCTCTTTAAACACCGAGGAGAAATAAACCGTCTTGTACCACCTGATAATCTCTAAAATCTAAATGCACATAGTTAGTCTGCAAAGGGCATTGTCATCAATCACCAAAACCACTTAGGAAAAATTATGTTCTAACAATATGTATACGGAAGTTTTTTTTAATCTTGATTTGCGAGCATCATTAATTGGTTTCATCATTTGTATAGGCTACGCAAAGTAACAGAATCATGGATGGTCGTACTAATGGTTAGGAGAGTTTCTAAAGGTTCAATAATGAGTGCTGGACCCTGCTTCTTTTATGGCCATATACATGTCCGAGCTAGAAAGGGACACCAGAGAAGTTATTTCTAAAGATGTTAGAAGTGTTGAAAGGATTTTTCAATACATGTTTAGCTATTTAATAAATGACGAGAATTATAGAAGAAAGGAATGATTGAAAATTTTGTGGATTAGCAATCAGGAACTACCACACGTATATGGTCATTCAAATGGTTTTTTTCCAAGATCGTGGATGCGGCGTTGTTCGTGAAATGCATGTATTCAAGTGTTAGGGATGATTGTTAAATTAATTTGAATTTAGAAAGAAACTAAAATAATGAATTTTTTTGGCATCAAAGATGCTCAAGTGCGTCTTGTGCATACAAAATTTTGTGGTCAAATGAAAATGAAGGAGCTCTTGACAAAAGCAAAATAAGGTCTCAAAAGGTATCCTTTTTCAAAGATTTTGTGACAGTTTTTTTTTTGCCAAGAGCTCCTCGAATATCATTTCACCACGATTTTTTTCAATTCCCTAGCGCACTTGAGCATTCTTGATGCAAAAAAAAACAGTTTGTTTTAGTTTATGCCAATTTTATAAATTTACTATTTGCAGGCAGGAGCAGCTCTAAGTCATTGCGTCCCAAGAATAGTTTCCAATACATATATTATTATATATACGTACATGGTAATGTGCAATGCAGCTTGTAATCTTAAATGGCAGTATGTAGGTCGGTCGTTCGATCATTTCCACCCCTTTCGATCTATCGAAGGAAGTGGCCAACCGCACGCCTCGCACGATCTCCTTCAAGTTTCCAGTTTTTTTATCCTAAAATAAGGATGTCATCCATCTTTACTTTAATGCACATCTCTCATGTGGAAAATCGGGACACAATCCCCTTCTTCCCATTAACACACGGTTCCTTTGAAAATCCGGGATGCAATCCTCTCCTTCCCACTAATGTCTCTTATATGTTTTTCTCATAGTTATCTCGGTCCTACTTAGTTTTGATGAAATTCAATTTGAACGAAGGATACAAGAGATTAGCTTTCGCTAGGGGAGAGAGAGAGAGAGAGAGAGTAAAGATGGATTGGTTTTTAATCCAATTTGCCATATAGTTGCTTCTTAGTTTGATTTCTTTTTTGTATATTTGCTCCTTTTACCTTTGTTATGCAGCTGAAGCTAGACTCCAATTAGCTGAACTCCCAACTAATGTTTAAGAAATGGAAATAGTAGCAGCACCATTGTTGTTGAGGTTTTCTATTGTTTCCTTGTTTCTGGCATAGGAATGGTCAACTCTTGGTAACGGACAATTACTTGTAGTTTAGATTGTTTTTCCTTTTGGTAGATATCTTATGCATATTATTCTTTTTCCTTTGACACTGAACATTGGAGATGTAGTATACTACCAGCTGAATCACCATCGGATCATTTTATAATAAATCACGCACCAATTTATGGATAGTTGTTTTGTACTGAATCTTCTACTGCATCTAAGTAAAACATTGTTGCATACATGTAACACAATCCAGCCATCATTATTTGCTGAACATTACAACATTCTGAAGAGATCTACTAGCTACTTCAATAGGAAACATAGAGAACGAAGCAAAAGGTGATTTGCTCATACCAGTGGAGGCATATAACTATGCCCAAAGTTTCTCGCAGCACTTGTGGTCAGCAGCGAGTATGAGCGCCCACACCTGCTCCTTGTTGAAGGCATCTATGTCCGCCGACCGGATTATATGAGAAGGCGGGAAGAGCAGGGGCTGGGAACCGCACACCGGCGGTGCGGATGAAGGGGAGGGGCATCTTGACGAGTTGGAGAGGGAGCTGGCGAGCAAAGGAGAATCGGGAGCGGTGGGGAGGTAGGTGACAGTTGAGGGGGTTAAGTGAGAGTGATGGCGCATACGAGTGGACTAGAACTACATATAGGATGGTCGCGCACGATTTAAACGTGTGCAACCGCAATGCGATTAACTATCCTGGTACTCACCACCGATATGCTCAGTGTTGTGCAGCAGGTAGAGATCCTCCTCCCTCGACACGGGCTTATGCCGGGACTTGATCTAGAAAATCCCACTATTATATATAACAAATAGGTGACACGAAATAAATAAGAATTTTGTGGTTCAATATGTGTGACAAACTACACTTTGAAATTTGCAATATGAGATTCTAATAGAATGGTTGTCCCGTAACACTCCTTGAGCCTGCACTGGAAACTATTGTTTTCTGCTTGATTTCTGCACCTGGTGGAAACCCCTACTTAAAATAGGATTTAATTAAATGTGATTATTCTGTCATATTGATATTATATTGCTTCTTATGCTTGATGTTTAATTTCATGGTATCCTTTTTATCCCCTTATTATTCTTATTGGTCATATTTATGTTCACTATGCATTATTGAGTTACGGCAAGAAGAACATGTATCACTATGTTATTTTATTTTCCTTATGCAGAATAACTCTGAGTGCTTGATACGGTCCCTGGAAAAATAAAAACATATAACGGTGACGTCTAAGATGAACAAGTTTTACAAAAACTAGCAAGTCTTCCTTAGTTGTCATGCAAGTACTTCTCTTACATTCCCGGAGATATAGAGCATATACTATCTCTACTTTCCAATCAATTTGAAAGATTAATTCAAAGTGTATAATTCAATCTTTCTATCGAATAGTGGACATCGAGCAGTGGCTTCGGCAAACAAATGTAGGCACACATATCTTGACAAAATATTAATGTAGCCGCCCATCACATAGAAAAGGTTTATCTGCAAACACAAGTCTATTCAAAGGCTAATAAAAATGCAGAAATATAGAATAAGAGAACAAGAGTTGCAACAGTCGCTACTCCTGTGATATGCTTTCATCATGTTGATTCATATTTATATTGATATTCCGAATTCGTCCACCCGCATGCTACAAAAAGATAAATACGACCATACAATAGTTTGTCCGTTTTGGCAGACAACATTGGAGATGCCCTATGATTCTTTGTTTTCAACTTTTCATTTTCTTATTCATTTCTATCATTAGAATCACTTTTACTTTTATTCTCTTTCCTTTTACATGATTATTTAACATTGACACAGGGAAATTGAACAATGTATTCTCTCTAATGGAGTCTATATAGCCATACACCATTCTCCGCACAATGGACATGTGGGTAGATCAAAAACTATATGCGCAAAGCATTCATGATATATGACAATGTACAAATAAGTTTCTTGAAGTGAAGTACAATAACAAATGTATCTTTTAAGGCTCAAAGTATGCATGCTCCTCGGAAGAGAAGTTCTTTACTATCTTGCATGTACTTTCACCTGAACGATTATTTTGGTTATACCTCACTGACCGATGATAAAAGATATTGAACATTGTAATATGATATTTTCATCCTTTCTTTTATTAGGTTAGGGCATCTTCCGGGGAGACTCACAAAACTCTAGTATATGTCTAGTCTGACGCTTTTGTTCACTTTTGCAGTCCAACGCGGTCTGTGAAGTGGTCCGGACGTCCGTTTTTCGGAAAATCAGAGACAATGTGGGGAAGCTTTGTAGGGGTTCGTACATGCACTTGACCCATCACATGCATGTACCTCTCTTCTCTCTCCTCCCATCCGCACATTACTGGTCCCCTCTTCTCTCTCTTCTCCCAACTGGACACTAAACCACAAATATTTCCACCACATGCATGGTCTCCTCCTACTTTTCTTCTCCTAGACAGATACTTTGTAATTAGTGTTGGATGGCTCCCTCCCGCATCATGTCCATGGACAACGTTCGCACACAAAAATGGACATATACCGGAGGAATTTGCGGGTCAACATTGGAAAAGATCTTATAATATTTTCATGGACATATTTAAAGATTACAAGATGGTATTCTTTTTCTATAAGCCAGTAGCAACGCACAAGCACTCTACTAATTAAAACTAGTAGTCATGTATGACTAGTTTGATATATTCAATGTTCATCACACTTAATGTTGATTTGGAGATTAATTATGTTTAATGCACTTAATGTTGTTTCCAAATTATTATTAATGTAATTAATATATTTTTCAATTTATTGTTGATGTGATGGATACATCAGTGAAGCAACATGAGACGTTAGATATATGTGATCGGATGCCTAGGATCACTTGGATTCACCAAACTCGTGCTTTCATAAGTAGTTGTAGATACACATTGAGCATTTTTTTATACAGGTTTAACATTTTTTATACACAGTGAACATTATTTTGAGTACGCATTGAACCGGTTTCCAATTAAACCTTTTCCCATACAGATTCAACAATTTCGAACACATGTTGAATATGTTATAATACATGGTTAATGTTTTTTAGCACACATTGGCCATTCTTCATAAATGCCATGAACATTCTTCTAAAGATGTAAAACATTTGTTAAGTGTTAAAATAAATATATTTCAAGCACACTTTTCTGAAGAGTTTTTTCAAATTATGCAAACATATTCAAATATTTGTATAATTTTTTCTTTAAAATGTGACTGACATACTTTGCAATGCTGAAAAAAATGTTTGAATTATTTTGTAAATTATATGAATATCTTTTGCATTGTATAAATATTCTATGGAAAAATGACAACATAGGTTTGAAATATATGAACTTTTTAAAATCTCAATAGCCTTTTTTAATGCTATCAATATTTTTTAGAAGTTGCACGAACATTTTTACCCTGCAACAAGATTTCTTGAATGTGGGGTGAACGCTTTCTGAAAACTATATTGAAATTAACTCTAAATATATGTATTTAGAATATTTGAAAAGGAAAAACAAAAACAAAGAAAGAAACGAATAAAAAATGAAGGTAACTAACATAGAAAAGGTAAAATACCAGTACTAAATCGGCCCGGTAAAGGGTTCCCTTGAGGCAACACGAGCTACCATCTTGCTGTAGGCGAGACGCAACCGAGCCCTATATGTTTGGCTAGGCCTCAAGAAGGCCTCGGTCTGAATTATAGATATTTGACTAGCAGCAAGCATAACCATTTCAAACCCACTTCCCATCACAAGGAAAAATATCACCACAAATATGTACTAGCATCATTCTTTTTTGTGTATTATATGAAAATATTTGCCCGTTAAAGTTTTTGTGTGTCACGGGAAGATATAATTTTATTTACAAGAATAACTTTCAGATTAATTTTATAAAAATATCTAAATATAGATGCAAAAAAGCTCAAGAGTGAAAGACAATTAACTAAGCATGTCCACTTCCATCACATGCAGATGATGCCCACAAAACAAACAGGTGTGAATTTCAGATAACAACAATATTACGAAACCGTATGTAAAAACATAGCTTGTGAGTGGCAAAACCACAATGGTTGCCCTAATAATTTTTATAATGCCCACAAATTCAGTATAATGTCACCGTCCGGGCCCACTTGGTCACAACATGTGGTGACTGCGGTTTAATTGTGCTTAACCTCTATTAGCACAAACCGAACCATGTTTTGACCAAAAAATCAATGCTTTTGTCAAAAATCCAAAATATTGAATCAGCAATGCTAAGGATCAAATATAATAAATTACTCATGTGCACTTCGATCATATGTAGATGAGGCCCACAAAGAAAAGAGTAAATATCATAGAATCCTGATATTAAGAGGGAAAAATAGAAAATCATAAATAGTTTAATGACCATTCAAATCCAGTTTTGACTCACTTGGAACAACATTATTGGAGAATCGTCACTTTGATATTTGTTGCCACAGTGTGACCAAATTTCAGCCTGAGATGCTAAGTTTTAGAATTTAATTTCAAAAACATAAATAGTTCAATTACGATTACAAAACATATTTAATCCATTTGAAAGAGATTGTTTAGATAATAATAAAATATAAGTCCAATTTGTTTTGAATTTCAGCTGGAGATGCTAACTAGAGCCTGTTCGGATTCTCTCCCGTCTAAGAACCCCGCTTCGCGCAAGGAGTTCAGTTTGAGCAACTCCCAGGAATTGTGTTGCCGCTCCCTCCGCTCCGGGAGCTGCTGTTGCGGAGCGGAGAAGATCCGAACAACCCCTAAGTTTCTACAAATTTAATTTACAAAATAATAATAGTTAAATTACTATTTGAGGAAATTTTCAACTTATTTACATGCACGGTTTGATTTTAAAGGTTGAAGCCCCATTTTTTGTGAATTTTACTTAAAAATAAATGTTTTTCACTAAATCGGAGTTTTACAACTACAAGGAAACTTATGTCAAGAAATTCAAATTAAAGATGTGGCCAGCACATGGCATAACTTATGGATTCAGCTAGACAATTAGTAGAATTAAATGTCCAGGTGAACCTTTTTCCATGCATGTTACATGGATGAGATGATTGTATAGAACGTAAATATTTGGAGTAACAATATGAGAATAATAACTGAAATAGATATGATTTATTGTGTTTGACTATTATATAGCTTCTCATGGTTGTCCTTCACACTCATAGTGCCTTCGTAGCAAGGGGGAGGGGGGGGGGTTCCTAGTGATTCGGCTCATATGGGTGGAGCGAGGTGCAAGACTATTTTACGGAAGTCGTCGGTGATGCATCACTATGGATGAGGAAGCACACACTTGTTAGTAGGGTCGGGACGCTTAGTCGAAGAACCAGGAAGTGCCTATATGGCGGGACTAACTAATCCTTTTGGTGGGTTAGAAGCATGCCGCTTGATGCGCCCAACCACCGCCATCTGTTGCGGGCGCATCCGATGGGAGCACAATTTTATCTCTTTTCTGCATGTTTTTTGGCCTTTTTTTAGTTTTGGATTCTGCTCGATTTTTTTATGTTTTCTCCAAGACTTTGTTTTCTTACGTGAAGCATGGTTGCGGGAGTACATTTATGTTAAGCTTGTGCTTCCGTTGAGAAGCATAATTGTGCTTTATAAAAAAATGAAAACACAACTGTGCTTCAGCGAGAATCAATAATGTGCTTCGCGAAACTTGAATAAAGCACGTGTGTACTTTTGCATGAAGCATATTTGTGCTTTCCAAAAGTGAAAAGCGTATGTGTGCTTCTCGAAAAAGGTGAAAAGCAATTCTGGTTTCTTTTTTTCCTTTTTCCTTTTTTCATTTGCACTGTTTTCGCTTTTTGATTGGTTTTGAGGGTTTTTTACAGAATGATATATCAAACCTACTAATATGAGATCTAGTTCAAAAATCTCAGCATGGAAAACCAAATAGCAAAAACTGTCCGTGATCTGGATGCAAGTTTTGAAGCAAAAAAAACTACGAAACAAGCCTTTTCACAGCCTGAGAAGTACCCTTTAACTAGTGATTGCTATTTGACGCTTCGAGCGCCAAGCACATGCGGACAAGAACTGGTATTCTCATTCGCTTGTAGTGTGCTTGCTCGTGCCTCACTCTCAAAACAAATTATCTTTATTTAAAATAAGACCATCTACAGTTTCTTATTGATTTTAGAAGATTCATGAATTCGAAAAAGTTCATGAATTTGTAAAACATAATATAATTTTGCGGAAAAATATTTAACTTCAAAAAATATTACAAAATTTAAGAAGTTCATGAATTTTAAAAAATACGTAAACTTGTAAGACATTAATTTATTTGAAATTTTTCGCAAGTTAGGAAAATCTTCAAGAATCTCAAAAAAATGACAAATTTCGAAAATTTCATTATTTTTAAACGTTATACATAAATTACATAATATTCATTTTGTAAAATATCCAAGAATTTGAATAAACATTGGCACACATTAAAAAGTTCAATTTTGTGAAAAATAATGTGTTTTCAATAAAGAAAAAATAACAAAAACGGTAAAAGAATAACGAATTTATAAATGATCGAAGGAAAATATAGAATAAATAAACAAATAAAACCAAACAAAATCCAAGTAAATAACATAGTAGAAAACGCGTGCGCGCACACACGCACAAAAGAAGCATCCGAAAGCTTCACGAAAACCCGGATTGATTCTGATTGGTACAGACGGAATTAGAACCTTCCATGTAGGGTTTCCTTTTTGCCTTCTTGTTTTGTCGTGTTTTCCTTTATTTGTTTTCTTGGGATTTTTTTTCTTTTTTTTGTGTTTCTCTATTGGTTTTTATTGGTTAGGGAGTTTGTGTTATAATTTTTGTTTGCTTGTTTTTCAAATATTGCTGACTTTAATTTAAATGCACATTAGACATTGTTCTCATACAAGTTTATCTATTTTTTCATACACATTGGGAATGTTTTAAGAATAGCCATTGAAAATGTTCAAATACACAATTAACATTTTTTAACACATGGGGAATATTATTTGAATACACAGTGACCATTTTATAACGCGTTTTTTTTAAATTTTATGAAGATTTCTCTGCATGTGCAAAAACCTTTGTTAAGTGTTAGAACAATATTTAAATTTTACGCACGTTTTCCTAAATGGTATAAAAAATTCAAAAGAAATTAAAAAAATGCATATAACATTTTCATAAAAAGGTCGTAAACATTTTTTTGGAACTGTACAAAACATTCTTAAAAATCACATATTTTTGATTTAGATTGTATAAATATTTATTGAAAATGTCATATGGAGTGTTGAAATGGATGGACCTTTTTGAAATGTTAAGAACTTTTTTTCCGCTATCAATATCGTTTAGAAGTTGTGCGAACACTGTTGACCCTACATGACCTTTTTTAATGCACCGTGATCCCTTTCAAAATTGAGTAATTAATGTTTAAAATATCTCAAAGAAATAAAGAAAAGGTAATAATCAAAACAAACAGAAAGAAACGAATAATGAATGAATGAAGGTAACTAAATATAGCATTCCCTTCGTTCCAACATAAGTCTCGTTGAATTAGTATAATTAAGTCAATGACACTTATTTCAGGACATAGGACGAATCGGCCCACTAAGAGGATCCCCTTGACGCGAGGTGAGCTGCCATCCCATTATCGGGGATCCTGTTTGATGTGTGGGTCGCTGGTTAGTGACCACGTACAAACACTGCCATCCCCTTCTAAGTTGCTTATCTTTCGGTCAGCTCGTTTGTACTTTTGAAAAGGTTCTAGAACCTTCCCAAATCAAAATTTCTTTTTTTCCTTGTTCTTTCATTCGTTCTTCTCTCTGTTTCCATTCTAGTTTTTTCTTTTCTTTTTATGTTATTTTGATTTATATTTTGATTTTATTCTAATTTTATCTTTTTATTTTACTATTGTATGAACAATTTTTAAATTATTTAACATTTTTTTATAAAGTGCAATGTTTTGCAGATCATGTACATTTTCTTTAAAATTCGTGTACATTTTTTGAATTCAGAAATATTTTTAAAATTCATGAATACTTTTAAAACAAATCGTAAATAATATTAGAAAATGAACATTTTTTGAAACTCATGACATTTCTTTATACTCGGTAAACATTTTTGAATCAATGAACTTTCTTTTATAATTTTCAAACAATTTCTCAACACGAGAACATTTTTATTTAGTCACACTTTTTTTTATCAAGTTGTGAACATTATTCGAATATATGAGCATATTTTACAAATTTGTGAACATTTTTTGAATTTGCGAACATTATTTTGAAACTCGAGAACATTGTTGTGAAACTGATGCACAATTTGAAAGTATTTAAAAAAATTTAAATCACAAACATTTATATAATCTGTGAACATTTTATGATTATTAAAATTTCTTTTCCAAATTTACATTTTAAAATTTTGAAACCTTTTTGTAGTCCCGAACTATTTTAAGAAGAATAAAAAAAAGAGAAAAGGAAAAACGAAAAACCAGGGGGGGGGGGGATTGCGAGTCAGCCCTGCAAATGGATTGGCCCAAAGTGGCACCGCGGTTGTAGGGTGGTTAGCGTGTTGGCTCGTTCACGGAGCTAAAATAGGAGCTCCCTCGCACTATAGGCTTGGCGTAGCCTCTCTTTTTAAGCAAAGATGGTCGTGCTTTATTGTTTGTTGGTAATGTTTACATGAATAACGTTCACATCATAGGGTGTGCCTAAGCACAAATGCCTACCCTGAGAGAGGGAGACCACATAGCTAGCTATGCTTCGACATTTGAAGCCCGACATTCTTGACAAAAATTACAAATCAAAAAAGATCTAGAAGTTTCGTTGATCTCCCAAATAATGCGAAGATAGTTTCCTCGCTGCCTTGTCATGGATATGGTTGACAACTTGTTTGCATTCCGACGCGATATGAAGGTAATTCATCCCCAAGTCCTGCTTTAGAGCGAGGGCCTCTCTGCACGTGAGGGCTTCAAATGACGGTAGATCAACAAGTCCCTGCATACCAACGACCAATGAACCCAGGAAGGTACCATCCCGATCCCTATAGATTGCAATAGTAGAATTCATGTTGTCATCGACCGAGACCCCGGCGTCAACATTTATTTTGACGAAGCCCTCAGGTGGTGGAATCCACCGAGGCTACACTCATGAGCTAGTCACCAGATATGGCCTTGCTTGCATTTGTTGTGGTATTTGTTCCAACTCTGAAATAAAATGTGTGACAAAAAGATGTGTAGATAGTGAACTTTGGTTGATACCTTCATTAATGAGTTTTCATCGTGCTGTCGAGATAGGCTTGGCATAGCCATGACCTAGATGTTTGGCCTATGCGTTAAGTAGGCCTGAGGCTGAATTATAGTTGCACGCGCTACGCCCACCAGCAAGCTGAAGCACTTTAAGCCCACTTCCCATCACTAGAGAAATAGTAGCACAAACATGTATGGACATCTTTTTATTTTTGCACTATATGAAAACATTTTACAGTTTTTTATATTTTCCTGTTAAATATTTTGCATGTTATCGTATATATAATTTTATTCACGAGGGGAACTTTTAAATAGATTCTAAAAATCCAAAATATATAATCAACAAAGCTTATGAGTGGCATTACCAGAAGGGTTGCGCTAATAATTTTCACAACACCCACACATTCTTCGTGTCACCGTCCGGGCCCACTTGGTCATAACATGTGGTCATTGTGCTTTTAATTGTGTTTAACCTCTGTTACCACTACCCTAACCATGTATTGACTTGAAATTCACAATTTCGTCCAAGTTTTGATCCATTTTATAATTTATTTACAATAATAACCTTCAAATGTATTTTAAAAAATCCAAAGTACATACTCAAATGCATTTTATAATTATGATTTTAGTTTTGTTTAATCTCTGTTACCATGAGTTGGCAGTACCATGTACCCGAGGGCATCTTAGCCGGTTTGGAGCTAGCCCAATAGGCCACGTTGCGACCCATGGTCCCACGAGACATGTACCAGGTTGGCGATGAAGGAAAAAGTCCTGGGGATCCCGAAGGATCCTCATCCGACCTCAATCGGCCTAGAATCATGTAAACCCTAGACCCTCTTGCCCATATAAAGCAAGGCTAGGGCTAGCGTATAGATCATATAATCTCACGTAGACACCTACGTAATCCTAGGGATATCCTCCATTGTACACCATAACCAAGCTCTCCTAGGAGGCTTTCCTCCATGAATATAATATTAGCAGGACTATGCTTTTACCTCGATCAGGAGGGCCTCAATCTGGTTAATTGCCTTAGGTGAATCCCTTAAGGTAGTTCTGACCACGTGGCGCCTCATCGAGATTGTTGTCGGCATGATGAACCGACACAAACTGAACCACGCCTCGAATCTAAATTCAAAAAAATTCCCATGTTTTGATCAAGTTTCGATGGAAAGATGAAATTTCTAGAAAAAGGTTTAAAAATTTAGAGAACCATAAATAATTCATTAACTATTGAGATAAAGTTTTGGCTCATTTGGAAGAGCATTTTAAGAGAATCATCAATATGAAGTTTGTTATTAAAATGTGTCTGGATGTCAGCCTGGGATGCTATGTTTCTCGAATTTCATTTGAAAAATATAAATAGTTCAAGTACTATTCTAATACAGTAATATATTAAATCCATTTGAAAGAGATTTTCTAGAGAATCCTCTTTTTGAAGTTTGTTGTCCAAGTTTGTCTGATTTTAGCTAGAGATGCTAAGTTTCTAGAAATTTAATTTACAAAAGCATAAAAAATTAATTACTAATCCATAAAATTGTAAGCTCATTTCGAAGAGAATTTTAAGAGTGTCATCATTTTTGATAATTAGAGAATAATAATTGTATTGATTGAGGCCTCAAAGGGTTGTTTATATAGATTACAAAACTTGGACTTCAAGACTAATAGAGACTGATTACAATCCAAAACCATCCGGCCATAGTATCCGTAACCGACCTATACTCTAATATCCCCCCCCCGCAGTCTGAGCATCAGGAGTAACGATGTTGAGACTGGAGCGTATGCCGGTAAAGGATGCAATCGGAAGTCCTTTGATGAAAATGTCAGCAAATTGAGCACTGGTAGGTACATGAAGAACACGGACCTCGCCAAGAGCCACCTTCTCTCGAACGAAGTGTATGTAAATCTCAATGTGCTTGGTGTGACGATGCTGAACTGGACTGGAAGCCATGTATACTGCAGAGATGTTATAACAATAAATGATGGTTGCACGATCAAGTGGGCGATGAAGTTCCATGAGAAGCTCACGCAGCCACACCGCTTCAGCCACAACATGAGCAACCGACTTATACTCAGCCTAAGCAGAAGACCTGGAAACTGCTGCATGCCTTTTAGAACACCAAGAAATAAGATTATCACCCAAATAAACACAAAATCCGGATGTGGACCGTCGAGTATTTGGTCAACCTGCCCAGTCTGCATCAGAATAAACTGTCAAGCTTGTTGGAGAAGAAGAATTAATGAGAAGACCATGATCAAGAGTTCCTTTTAAACAACAAAGAATGCGGTGGATGTGAGCAAGATGGGAAGCACAAGGATCATGCATAAAAAGACAGACTTGCTAAATGGAGTATGAAATGTCGGGCCTAGTAAGTGTGACATATTGAAGGGCATCGGTGATGCTACGATACAACGTGGGGTTAGAAACAGGATCACCATTAGCCAGCAATTTGGCACCAATGTCGGCCGATGTACGAGAGGGTTGACAATCGGACATACCAGAACGAGAAAGCAAGTATAAAATATAGGATTGTTGAGAGAGAAAAAAGGTAGACTTTGTGCGAGAAACAGTAACGCCAAGAAAATGAGGAGGAGGACCAAGATCAATCATGGAAAATTCATGACTAAGAGAAGAGATTATATGTTGGAGAAAAGAGTTAGAGCTAGCCGTGAGAACTATATCATCAACATAAAGCAAGAGATAGGCAGTGTGGGAAGAGGAGCAAAAAATAAATAATGAAGAATCAGATTTGGATGGAATGAGGCCTACTGTTTGAATAAAGGCAGCAAAGCGTTGAAACCATGCACGAGGAGCTTGTTTAAGACCATAAAGATAGTTATTAAGAAGACAAAAAGAATTGGGAGAAGAGGGATCCTTAAAACTAGATGGTTGCTGACAATAAACTATTTCATTAAGAGTGCCACGAATAGTACTTGGTTTAACAACGGGAGAGAAAGTTTCATCAAAATCAATGCCATGTTGCTGAGAAAAACCACGACACACCCGTCTGGCTTTGTAACGAGCAAGAGTACCATCAGAATGAAATTTATGACGAAAAACCCATTTTCCAGAAACAACATTAACACCAGGAGGTTTGGGAACAAGAGTCCATGTATTATTTTGCTGAAGAGCGTTAAATTCATCGCGCATAGCTAAGAGCCAAAGTGGATCAAGAAGAGCTCATTTGTAAGAAGTGGGAATAGGAGAGAGGGTTGGGGTGGCCGTGAGGTTGAGGCATTTTGTGGGTAAAAGGAATCCGCGTTTGCCGTGGGTGCACATGACATGATCATTAGTGGGTGGTGGAATGGGTACGGTGTTGGGATGGGAGTTGTGGTTGGGATGCTGGAGAAATTGTGAAGGAAGAGGAAGAAGAGCTAGAAGTTGCTGGTGTGGAGATGTTTGCCGTGGTAGGATGGGGTGAGCAGGCTGCCTTGGGTCGCCGGTTGCCGGGCCCGCTGGCTGCCTCAGGCTTGCCGGCCTCCTCACCGGTTGCCGGGCTTGCCGGGATTGCCGGTTTCCAGTTGCCTCGAGTCACTGGTTGTTGGGCTTGCCAGGCCTGCCAGCCTTGCCACGGGAGAGGGAGAGGTCGCGGTAGAGGTGGTGGTGGTAGGGATTGATGCGGTGTTAGTGACAGAATAAGGAAAAGTGTTTTTATCGAATGTGAGATGGCGATAGACAAGCACACGACCAGAAGATGGATCGAAACAGAGATATCCTTTGTGATCGTCAGAAAGACCAAGATGGATGCAAGGTAGTGAACGTGGTTCGAATTTGTTGGAGGCGGTAGAGGCGGTGTTCGGAAAACAAAGACAACCAAAAACACGCAAAAAAGAATAATCGGGATGGGAGATAAAAAGAGATTGAAAAGGCAAATAGAGAGAACATGTCTTAGTTGGTCGAATATTTAGAAGTAGTGTGGCGGTGAGGAGGGATTTGGCCCAAAAACAAGAGGGAAGAGAATCTTGTAATAGCAAGGTGCGAAGAATATCATTAATGGAGCGAAGAGAGCATTCATCTTTACCGTTTTGAGGGGAGGTATAAGGACATGAAAAACGAAGAAGAATGCCTTGAGAGAGAAAGAAGTTGCGGTTTTGAGTGTTGTCAAATTCTCGACCATTATCACATTGAATAAATCTAATTGGCAAGCCAAAGTATGTAAGAACATATTGTCGAAAATTGAGAAAGATGGCATGTAATTCAGATTTAGCACGAATAGGAAAAGTCCAAATATAATGAAAATAGTCATCCAAAATCACAAGATAATATTTGTAACAAGAGACACTAGGGACGGGAGAGGTCCATAAATCATAGTGAATTAATTCAAACGAAAAAGTGCTAAGGGTAGTAGAGGTTCCAAAAGGTAATCTAAGATGTTTGCCGCATTGAGGGACATTACAGAGAGAGGGATTATGAGGAACACTAGAACTAGGAATACAAAATTCTTGAAGAAAATATGACAAGGTGGTTTTATTGGGGTGTCCTAGACGACGATGCCACAAATCAACTGATGGAAGCATGGCTCCGGGAGTGGATGAAGGTGAGCCATGAAGCGGATAAAGATCGCCCGTGCTATTGTACCAAGCGAGGACCTCCCCCGTTGTTAGATCCTTCACAGACAAACCAAAAGGGTCAAAATCCAAAATAACTTTATTGTCAATGCAAAATTGGCAAACAGAAATAAGATTTTTGATTAGGGAAGGGACAACAAGAATATTGTGGAGAAGAAAATTGGCGTAAGAGGAAGAGATGCAAGAATGACCAGTGCAGGAAACAGGTATGGTGGAACCATCACCAATGGTGATCGTAGAAAAAACAAAAGGGAAACAAGATGACAGCAAATTCATATTTGAAGACATATGCGAGGATGCACCAGAACCGAAAATCCAATCCGTACCTTCGTTATTGAGAGTAATGTTGTTCATGGCGTTGATGAAGGCCGCTTGATCATCGACGAGATCGCTGAGTTCACGAAGTTCGTCGCCGATAGCCTTGATCCGCTGGCAGAAAACGGTGACCGGGGCATCTCCCTGGAGGGTCGTACGGAGCTCGGTGTTGAGGGCATTGATGCGCGCGTCGAAGTTGTCCTGGAATAGCTGCTGAAGGGAGGCCCAAAGATCGACAACGGTGTCATCGTCGGAGGAGACCAGATTGAAGAGCTCCATGGAGATGTGGGTGTAAATCCACTGGATGATGGCGAGATCGTCTTTCACCCAACGTGGATCGGCGGGCTGCGGCGGGTATGATGGGTCGATGTGGTGGCGGAGGTCACAACGACCGAGGTGGATGTTGAAGAGGTGGCGCCAATGGTAATAGTTGTGGGCGCCAACATCGAGAGAGATCGGGATGAAGGGGGAGACATCGGCGACGGTGTCGGCCAGGGAGATTGTTGGTAGTTGAGGAAGAGCTAGTTGGGTGGTTGTAGAGGAAAAAGAGGTAGGGGCACCGGCGGCGCGGAACTCGGCCATGGAGAGGAGGGGCTGAGTCGGCGTTGGCGTTGGCGTTGGCGGCGGTGCCATGCCAGGTGCGGAAAAACCTAGGCGTCTGATACCATGATAATTGGAGAATGATAACTGTATTCATTGAGGCCTCAAAGGGTTGTTTATATAGATTACAAAACTTGGAATCCAAAATTAATAGAGATAGATTACAATCCAAAACCAGCCGATCATAGTATCCGTAACCAACCTATACTCTAATAATTTTTTAAATTAGTTGTTCAAATTTGTTTGAATTTCCGATGAAGATGCTAAGTTTGCAGAATTTCCATTAAAGAAACTAAATAGTTCAATCGCTACTTTGAAAAATCTTCAACTCATTTGGATGAGTAGGTTGATTTTAAATGTTTATTATGTCCAAATTTTACGTATTTTTGATAAATCCATGTTTTTCAACAGACTTTTCCAACTACAAGGGAACTTATGTCAAGAAATTCAAATTAAAACGTAGTCACCACATGGCATAACAAGTGGATTCAGCCGGACAGTTATTGACATCAAACTAGAGTTTTGGGTCTTAAAAAACGTCAGCAAAAAAAATACATGTTTCGGCACATAAACTCAATGGTTGCAATAATAAGTCCTCATATATTTGAACGCGGGGCTCTGTGAAAGTCATCTAACAAAAAACAAAGAAGTTTGTGTGTTAAAAAATAATGAAAAGAAAACAAAGAAGTTTGTGTGTTCAAAAATAATGAAAAAAAACAAAGAAGTTCTTGATTAATCCTTTTAGGGCTAAACACGCTTGCCTTTAAGGATAGCTCGTGATACTTTTTTTACGGCAATGCTCGGGAATCCCCAGAGCATAGTGGCGCGTGCAACGAACGTCCCGGCTGGGTCTGCTTCAGAAGTCAGAACGAATGTCTCGCCTCAATGCATGTCGCCCGTGGACGGAGATGGACTGGACTTGGCTGTCCGTACTCCGTAGCTCCGCCCGTGGGCTGAGCGTGCTGGACCCCTACGGTCTTGCTGGTCCTGAGTCCTGAGTCCTGACATGGTCCTTCGCTGCCCCTGCCGCCTGCCTCCGTACGTACTCTCGCCCAGGTGCTTCACGTTCATCGCTCGCTCGTATCTGCTGTGGACTGCGTTGCCCTAATCACTTCCCGTCCCAGCCGCCGCAACGGGACACCAGGAAAATGGCGATCCTTCTCAGAGTCATATACTCCCATGTGAACGGGAAATGGCTGGCTCTAGAAAGAAGGCCAGAAGTGGCTAAAATGGCTAAGGCGTGTCGAGTGATTGATACACAGAGATAGAGCTGTCGCTTGTCGACTTAACCAACGAGCAGCATTCGCAGCTACTAATAGCCTTCCGTGCCATCTCTAGACTAACCAGAACGACAGCTGATAGCGGTTAGTCCTTTTCTGTTTGGGGTTTTCACTCGTTTTTTTACTAATTAAACATGAAATATTAGGGTTTGGGGTCTGTTTTATGAATGGGATCATCTCCCTTCTTAATGAAATGTACGAAACCCCACCCCTCGCGATCAGATTTTCTTTTAGTAGCTGTTAGTCTAGCACATACGAGCGCTGGTCGACACGACGTGCCTCCTTGCCGGCGAACGAAAGGCCGGTGCGGTGAGGGAGGAGATGGGTGGCGCATGAGCGTGTGGCATGCATGCATTCACGTCCCGGTCTACGAGAGAAAGGCGTACGCCGGCTGCGTTTTTGGTCCGATAGCCACGTACAGTTATGCCACTGTAGTCTTCGCTGGATAATAATACTCTCGCCATTTTTTTCATATCCCTCTATGTCGCGTCCACGTGCCTCTACTGCTACCCATCTATATCTATAGGATACGTACCTGAATGGGTGGTGGATACGTATGTACGTACACGGACATACAACGCCACATCGATGATACACCCGAAGGAATCTTTCGATCCAATTCTTTATTGGAGATGATGATTAGTGGGGTTGAGAAGATGGGCGCCCGTGAACCCTCCTCCCCCAGCGTCCAGGTCAGACTCCAGGCCTCTGCGATCGGTCTGGTCTGTTTCATTTCTTTATTTGCTTCTACCTCGCGTACGTGCGTGCCTTGCAAGTAAAATTGATCTCTCACCAACTTTGTACATTTCTTTTTTCAACTTTACATCCCACCATTCGGTTTTTCACTGGTTGATGATATTCCCTGTGGTAAATACCGGCCGGTCGATTACCTTGCCCAGTGGATATGCATCCTCAAACACGGGAGCGCGCGCGCACGAGGCCCCGGCCGGCCCCTCCCGTCCATGAGAATCGTCCAAAAACTTCGCACATGCGTCACGAGTCTACACTTGCCAGGCCCGGTGGTCGTGGTTGAGAGTTGTCTAGACTCTAGATCCGTGACTTGTCTACCGAAAAGAAGTCTGCTAGTACTATATGGAGTGCAGCAGAAAATCATGATGCAATACTCTTTCCGTTTTATAACATCGTGCGTATAGATTTTTAAAAACTTTAAAAACTTTGATCAAATTTGCAGAAAAAAAAGTTATATCTAAAATATCAAATGTATAAAATATGAAACTATGACTTACGATGAATCTAGTGAAATACGGAATCTATAGCTCCCGAGCACGCCATATTTTTTGTTCTCGCCCCGAACGTGTTTTCTACCGTTAGATTAGTTGCATCGATCTTGAAGCAGTGGAGAGTAAACCTAGACATGGACAACCAGGCCCGACGACCCAGCCCGAGCCCGACCCAAAAAAAAAGGGCTTCGAGCTTGGCATTCTGGCCAGGCTCGGGCTTCATTTTCCAGCCCGAAAGACAGTTCGGGCTGGGCTCGGGCTTCTCCTTTCAAGGATGCTGGGTCGGTCTTCGGGCTGGGCTTACACGTGCGAACAATAAAAATAGCATTTGGACCGGGCTTTTGGGCTTTGGGTCGGGCTTCCGGCCGGGCTCGGGCTTGAAAAAAGGATGCATTTCGGGCTTCGGGATGGGTTTGGGCTTGGGATTTTTTTTCGGGCTTTGTAAAGCCCGCCCCGGCCCGGCCAATGATCAGGTTCTAGTGGAGAGGGACACGTCAGCGAGAAGACTCGTTCGATGAAATAGAATGTCATGGAGAACACAATCCCATCGATATCCTATCCAGTTCTCTCCTGCCCTAGTCGCCCACTTCTCTTCCCACCTACGGTTGCCTCCTCCAGTAGCTGGTTGCGCTGGCAAGCCGCCGATGGGCAACCACGCCCTCCGCTTGCCTCTTCTTCCTTCTCCTCCTCCCATCTCCTCCATGACCTCCCTCCCGACTTCCATCCCACAAAACTACGACTGGAGCCCGTGAAGCCTGATACACTGCTAACACCCGGAGCCCCCCCTCGGCAATTGCGCAGGCGGTGAGGCGGCCGACGGCGAGGCAGGCTGCGTGTATCTAAGGCGGTCAGCGGCGAACATGAGGCGGGCGGCGGCGGCGGAGAAATCCATCGACCCAAACATCGAGGCATCACACAACGGGATGGGGCGGGCTATAATGTCCTCGCCGACTTCACTACTTGGGAGGTTGAGGGAGGAAGCCACGACTCCAGTGATTCCCGACGTACACTGCGGCGTAGGGTACCGATTCTAGCGATTTCGGCGGAGAGCGGAGGTGGTGTACCGGTGACGACTTTCCTCGGATATTTCCATGGACCGTCCGCAGCGGGGAGATATGATGGAGTCCTCACCGATGGCGTCCATCCTCATAAGGGAGAAATGGGGAGGTGCTCATCGAGCTTGAGATGGACCGTGTGTGAGGGGGATCTGGTGGGTAGATGCACTCCCGCTCCCCTTCTGCTAAGCCTGAAGGGCCCCAGTGATGCCTATTGGCTCTGCTCGCATGAGACTCCATCCTCACCACCGGGTCCTTTATGCTCACAGTCGGTGCCAACGATGCCTCTACTCTTCAGAGCATCGTGTGGTCGGAAAACGTTACATGGAAAACAAAAAAAATTCTATGCTCATCAAGATCAATTTAGGAGATGAACATCTACGATACGAGGACAGATTGCATCTACATATCCTTATAGATCGCTAAGCGTAGGTGTTATGAAACATGATTGATGTAGTCAAACGTCTTCGCGGTCCAATCACGATCCGTCCCGCGAACTCCCGATCAAGTGCCGAACGGACGACACTTCCGCGTTCAACACACGTACGACTTGATGACGCCTTCACCTCCTCGATCCAGCGAGCGATGGTGAAGTAGTAGCCCGAGTCCTCCGGCAGCACGACCGCATGGTGAGGTGGTGGTGGTGAAAACTCAGTAGGGCTTCGCCATGAGCTATGGAGAGGAGAAGAACTACGAGGGAGAGGAGAAGTAGCGTCGTAGCACGTTTTTGGTGCGACCTCTCTCTCCCTCTGCATATATAGGGTGAAGGGAGGAGAGGAGGGTGCCCTAGGGTTTCCCCTAGGGGCCGACGACCAAGGGGTGGGGTCCGGCTAGGGTTCGGTGCCCCCCAAGGTGCCTTGCCTCCCAAGTTTGGGGTGGCCGGCGGCCCTAGGGGTTGTGGCCCCCTCCCATCCGAGTGGTCTAGGGTTTGGCGTGGCGCCCAACCCCTTGTGTGCTGGTGTGCCTCCTCTCCTTGGCCCATGGGCCCCGCAACACTTGCCCCCCCGAAACCCCTTTCGGTACTCCGTCGAATCCCCGGTATGCCCCGGTACACTTCCAGACACCGATACCGTTCGTCCTATATATCAATCTTCACCTCCGGACCATTCTGGAGTTCCTCGTCATGTCCGGAATTTCATCCGGGACTCCGAACAACCATCGGTCACCAACATAATAACTCGACTATACTTATATCGTCACCAAACATTTAGTGTGTAGACCCTGTGGGTTCGAGAACTATGTATACATGACCGAGACACCTCCACGGCCAATAACCAATAGCGGGACCTAGATGCCCATATTGGTTCCTACATATTCTATGAAGATCTTTATCGGTCGAACCACGATGTCAAGGATTCAGTTAATCCAGTACGTAGTTCCCTTTGTTAATCGGTATGTTACTTGCCCGAGATTCGATTGTCAGTATCTCCATACCTAGTTCAATCTCGTTACCGGCAAGTCTCTTTACTCGTTCCGTAATACAAGATCATGTGTCCAATTTTTTAGTCACTTTGCTTCCAAGCTCATCATGATGTTATATTACCGAGTGGCTCCTAAGATACCTCTCCGTCACACGGAGTAACAAATCCCAGTTATTTGATCCATGCCAACTCAACAGACACCCTCGAAGATACCTGTAGAGCACCTTTATAGTCACCCAGTTACGTTGTGACGTTTGATACACACAAGGTACTACTCTGGTGTTAGTGAGTTGCATGATCTCATGGTCATAGGAATAGACACTTGACATGTAGAAAACAATAGCAATAAACTGGCATGATCATATGCTACGTTCATAGTTTGTGTCTTGTCCATCACACCATTCTCCTAATGATGTGACCCCGTTATCAAATAACAACTCATGTCTATGGCCAGGAAACCTCGACCATCTTTGATCAACGATCTAGTCCATTAGAGGCACACTAGGGACACAATGTTGTCTATGTACCCACACATGTATTTGAGTTTCCAATCAATAGAATTCCAGCATGGATAATAAACAATTATCATGAATAAGGAAACATAATAATAACCGTTTTATTATTGCTTTTAGGGCATATTTCCAACAGTCTCCCAGTTGCACTAGAGTCGATAATCTAGCTCACATCACTATGTGATTTACATTGTAATGAATCTAAGACCCATACAGTTCTGGTGTTGATCATGTTTTGCTCGTGGAAGAGGCTTAGTCGATGGGTCTGTGACATTCAAATCCGTGTGTACTTTTCAAATATTTATATCCTCCTCCTTGATGTGATCTCGGATGGAATTGAAGCGTCGCTTTATGTGTCTGGTCCTCTTGTGAAACCTTGGTTCCTTGGCTAGAGCAATGGCACCAGTGTTTTCATAGAATAGAGTCATTGGGTCCAGTGCACTGGGCACAACTCCAAGATCCGTCATGAGCTCCTTCATCCAGATACCTTCCTTCGCCACATGTGAGGCTGCTATGTACTCTCCTTCGTAGGTAGAATCAGCTACCATGCTTTGCTTGGAACTGCACCATCTTACCGCTCTCCCATTGAGAATATACATGTATCTAGTTTGAGACGTAGAGTCATCCAGATCAGTGTCAAAGATTGCATTGACGTAACCCTTTACGACGAGCCGTTGATCACCTCCATAAACGAGAAACATTTCCTTAGTCCTTTTCAGGTACTTAAGGATATTCTTGACCGCCGTCCAGTGATCCATTCTGGGATCACTTTGAAACCTTCCCGCCATACTTATGGCAAGGCTGACATCTGGTCTTGTGCACAACAAATCATACATGATAGAGCCTATGGCAGAAGCATATGGGATGGCACTCATCTTTTCTCTATCCTATGCAGTCATTGGGCATTGAGTCTTACTCAACTTCACACCTTGCAATACAGGCAAGGACCCTTTCTGGGACTGGTCCATTTTGAACTTCTTAAGAACTTTATCAATGTTTGTGCTCTATGAAAGTCCTATTAAGCATCTCGATCTATCTCTATAGATCTTGATGCCTAATATGAAAGCAGCTTCTCCTAGGTCCTTCATTGAAAAACACTTGTTCAAATATTCCTTCACGCTTTCCAAAAATTATATATTGTTTCCAAGAAGCAATATGTCATCCACATATAATGTTAGAAACGCTATAGAGCTCCCACTCACTTTCTTGTAAAATAAAAGCTTCTCCATAAACTTGTATAAATCTGAACACTTTGATCACCTCATCAAAGAGAAGATTCCAACTTCGAGATGCTTGCACCAGCCCATAAATGGATCGCTGGAAATGCATCTATTGATAACATAATTCTGACGGACTTGAGCATTGCTACGGGTGAGAAAGTCTCATCGTAGTCAACTCATTGAACTTGTGAAAAACCTTTTGCCACAAGTCGTGCTTTATAGACGGTGATATTACCGCCTGCATCCGTCTTCTTCTTAAATATCCATTTATTCTGAATGGCCTTTCGCCCTTCAAGTAATACTTCCACAGTCCATACTTTGTTTTCATACATGGATCCCATCTCGGATTTCATGGCCTCTAACCATTTGTCGGAATCCGGGCCCACCATCACTTCTCCATAGCTCGTAGGTTCATCATTGTCCAACAGCATGACCTCTAAGACAGGGTTACAATACCATGCAGGAGCAGTACGTGTCCTTGTCGATCTATGAGGTTTGATAATAACTTGATCCGAAGCGTCATGATCACCATCATCAGCTTCCTCTTCACCCGTTGTAGGCTCCATAGAAACATCTTTCTGTGTTGTGCTACTCTCTAGTTGAAGTAAGGGTTCAACAACCTCATCAAGTTCTCTCTTCCTCCCACTCAATTCTTTCGAGAAAAATTCTTTCTCAAGAAATGGCCCGTCCTTAGCGACAAACACTTTGCCTTCGGATTTGAGATAGAAGGTATACCCAACCATCTCTTTTGGGTATCCTATGGAGACGCATTTCTCCGCTTCGGGTTCAAGCTTTTCTAGGTGAAGCTTTTTGACATAAGCATAGCATCCCCAA
The DNA here is from genome assembly GCA_022496015.1 of Hordeum marinum. Lineage (NCBI taxonomy): Eukaryota > Viridiplantae > Streptophyta > Magnoliopsida > Poales > Poaceae > Hordeum > Hordeum marinum. The sequence goes on from CM039677.1 coordinate 325,903,598, forward strand.
ACTTTAAGAAACGACAACTTTGGTTTCTTGCCAAACCACAGTTCATACGGTGTCGTCTCAGCGGATTTAGATGGTGTCCTATTTAAAGTGAATGCATCTGTCTCTAACACATATCCCCAAAACGATAGTGGCAGATCGGCAAGAGACATCATAGAACAAACCATATCTAATAAGGTTCGATTACGACGTTCAGACACACCATTATGCTGTGGTGTTCCATGTGGCTTCAACTGTGAAAAATTCCACATTGTATTAAGTGATTTCCAAACTCATAACTTAGATATTCTCCTCCTCAATCAGATCGTAGGAATTTAATCTTCTTGTTACGATGATTCTCAACTTCACTCTGAAATTGCTTGAACTTTTCAAACATTTCAGACTTGTGTTTCATTAATTAAATATACCAATATCTACTTATTTCATCGGTGAAGGTGAGAAAATAACGATATCCACCACGTGCCTCATTGCTCATCGTATTGCACACATCAGATGTATGATTTCCCATAAGTCACTTGCTTGTTCCATTATTTCAGGGAACGGGGTCTTAGTCTTGTTGCCCATAAGGCATGGTTCGCATGTGTCAAGTGATTCAAAATCAAGTGACTCCAAAAGTCCATCAACATGGAGCTTCTTCACGCGTTTTACACCAATATGACCTAAGCGGCAGTGCCACAAGAAAGTGGTACTATCATTATTAACTCTACATCTTTTGGCATAAATGTTAATAACATGTGTATCATTACTATCGAGATTCAATAAGAATAAACCCCTCACATTGGGTGCATGACCATAAAAGATATTACTCATATAAATAGAACAACCATTATTCTCTGATTTAAATGAGTAACCGTCTCGCATCAAACAAGATACAGATATGATGTTCATGCTTAATGCAGGCACTAAATAATAATTATTCAGGTTCATCACTAATCCCGATGGTAATCGAAGAGGGTGAATGCTGACGGCAATCACATCAACCTTGGGACCATTTCCCACGCGCATCATCACTTCGTCCTTTGCCAGCCTCCGTCTATTCCGTAGTTCCTGCTTTGAGTTGCAAATGTGAGCAACTGAACCGATATAAAATACCCAGGCACTACAACAAGAGTTGGTAAGGTACACATCAATAACATGTATACCATATATACCTTGTTTGGTGTTGGCCGCCTTCTTGCCGGCCAGATACTTGGGGCAGTTCCGCTTCCATTGGCTAGTTCCCTTGCGATGGAAGCACTCAGTTTCTGGCTTGGGGTCCAGACTTGGGTTTCTTCACGGGAGGAGCAACTGCTTTGCCACTCTTATTGGACTTGCCCTTCTTGCCCTTGCCATTATTCTTGAAACTAGTGGTTTTATTGACCATCAACACTTGATGCTCCTTCTGTATTTCTGACTCAGCGACTTTCGGCATTACAAACATCTCGGCGACTGATTTGTTCATCCCTTGCATGATATAGTTCAGCACAAAGCTTTTGTAGCTAGGTGGTGGTGACTAAAGAACTCTGTTAGTGATTGCCTCTTGCGGGAGAGTAATTCCTAACTCAGCCAGATGGTTGGAATACCCAAGCATTCTGAGAATGTGCTCACTGACAGACCTGTTCTCCTCCATCTTGCAAGCATAGAACTTACCGGAGATCTCATACCTCTCGATCCGAGATTCTTTTCAAAAATAAACTTCAACTCCTGTAACATCTCATATGCTCCATGACGCTCAAAACGTCTTTGAAGTCCTGGCTCTAAGCCATACATCATTGCACACTGAACTCATGAGTAGTCATTAGAACACGCCTGCCAGGCATTCGCAACGTCTGTAGACGACACTGGAGCGGGTGGCAGACCGAGCGGTGCATCAAGGACATAAGCCTTTTGGGAAGCCATGAGGATAATCCTCATATTACGGGCCCAGTCTACAAAGCTACTTCCATCATCTTTCAGCTTGGGTTTCTCTAGGAACACATTGAAATTCAGGGGTGCTACTGCACGAACCATTGATCTACAACATAAATTTGCAAATATTGCTTAGAATATTGTTCAAGATAACAAGTTTAGTTAACCATATTACATAAAAATTCCCACTCAAATTGACATCCTTCCAGTCATCCGAGTGCTACATGATCCAAATTCACCAACCCAAGTCCGATCATCACGTGAGATTGTTGGAAATATGCCCTAGAGGTAATAATAAAGTGATTATTATTATATTTCCTTGTTCATGATAATCGTTTATTATCCATGTTATAATTGTATTGATTGGAAACTCAAATACATGTGTGGATACATAGACAACCCTAGTATGCCTCTAGTACACTAGCTCGTTTATCAAAGATGGTCAAGGTTTTCGAGCCATTGACATGACATGTCATTTGATAACGGGATCACATCATTAGGAGAATGATGTGATGGACAAGACCCAAACTATGAACGTAGCATATGATCGCGTTAGTTTTGTGCTATAGTTTTCTGCATGTTAAGTATCCGTTCCTATGACCATGAGATCATGCAATTCACTAACACCGGAAGAGTACCTTGTGTGTATCAAACGTCGCAACGTAACCGGGTGACTATAAAGATGCTCTCCAAGTATCTTTGAGGGTGTCTGTTGACTGGGCATGGATCAAGACTGGGATTTGTTACTCCGTGTGACGGGGTGGTATCTCAGGGCCCACTCGGTAATACAACATCACAACAAGCCTTGCAAGCAATGTGACTAAAGTGTTAGCCACGTGATCTTGTATTACGGAACGAGTAAAAAGACTTTCTGATAATGAGATTGAACTAGGTATAGACATACCGGCGATCGAATCTCGGGCAAGTAACATATCGAAAAACAAAGGGAACATCATAGGGGATTAACTAAATCCTTGACATAGAGGTTCAACCAATAAAGATCTTCGTAGAATATGTTGGAACCAATATGGTCATCCAGGTCCCACTATTGGTTCTTGACCGTAGAGGTGTCTCGGTCATGTCTACATAGTTCTCGAACCCTCAGGGTCTGCACACTTAACGTCCGGTGACGTTTCGGTAGTATTGATTTATGTATGGTGGTGACCGAAGGTTGTTCGGAGTCCCGGATGAGATCCCGGACATCACGAGGAGCTTAGGAATAGTACGAAGGTAAAGATTGATATATAGGAAGTCCCATTCTGGTCACCAGAAAAGTTTCGGGTACTTCGGTAGTGTACCGGGAGTGTCGGGAGGGTTCTGGGGGACCACCGGGAGGTGCTACCCGTGCCGGGAGCCCACATGGGCCTTAGGAGTGTCTCACCAGCCCTTAGTGGGCTGGGCAAGCCAACCCCTAAGGGCCCATGCGGCTAGGGAGTGGGAGAAGGAAAAAAACCCAAGAGGGGGAGGATTCCAAGTGGAATTCTACTAGGAGTAGGATTGGAGGTGGACTCTCCCACCTCCACCACTTCGGCCGACTCCTAGGGGGAACCCTAGGGGAGCCGACCCCCTCCCCTCCATCCTATATATATTTGAGGGGAGAGAGGGCAACCGTAGAAAACTCCAAGCCACGGTGCAACCCTCTCTCCCCGATAGATCATATCCTCTAGTTTTTCGGAGGTGCTTAGGTGAAGCCCTGTCATAATAGTTCCACCACCACCGCCGTGGCACCATTGCACTGCCGGAGAACTCATCTACCTCTCCGCTCCCTCTTGCTGGATCAAGAAGGCGGAGATCGCCATCGAGCTGTACGTGTGCTAAACGTGGAGGTGCCGTCCTTTCGACGCTAGATCGGAAGGATCGTGATTGGATCGCGGGACGGTTCGTGATTATATCACGGGACGGATCGTGATCCGATCGCAGGACAACTAGTGATTTGGATCGCAAAGATGTTCGACTACATGAACCGCATTTCTTAATGCTTCTCACTTAGCGATCTACAAGGGTATGTAGATTCACTCTCCCTCTCGTAGATGCTCATGACCATGGATAGATCTTGTGTGTGCGTAGGATTTTTTTGTTTCCCATGAACGTTCCCCCATAGATATGAGGTGGTTTCAATGGTGAACATTTCCATGTTGATCATATCTACTATATGACTCATGCTCGAGCATTTGGTCTCTTGTGTTCCGAGGCCATGTCTGTACATGCTAGGCTCGTCAAGTTTAACCTGAGTGTTCAAGATGTGCAAAAGTGGCTTGCACCCATTGTACACGAACATAGACTCTATCACACCCGATCATCAAGTGGTCCTTCGAAATGACAAACTTTCGCAAAGGTGCATACTCGGGGAGAAAACAATTTTATCTTGAAATTTCAGTGAGGGATCACCTTATAATGCTACCGTCATCTTAAGAAAAATAAGATGCATAAAAGGATTAACATGACATGCAAATCATAAGTGACATGATATGGCCATGAACTTGTTCTTTTGATCTCCATATCCAAAGCACCGGCATGATCTCCATCATCACCGGCATGACACCATGATCTCCATCATCACGATGTCCATCATTGTGTTGCCATTGGGGTTGTCGCACCAAGCATGCTTCTACTACTATTGCTTCCGTTTAGCGATAAAGTAAAGCATTACAAAGCGCTTAATGATTGACACACATGTCATACAATAATTAGAGACAACCCTATGGATCCTGCTGATTGCCGTATGCATCGACATGAAAGTCGATATAAATTATTACAAAAACATGATCATCTCATACATCAAATATATTTCATCATGTCTTTGGCCATATCATATCACAACATACCCTGCAAAAACAAGTTAGACGTCCTCTAATTGTTGATGCATGTTTTACATGGTTGCTATGGGTATCTAACAAGAAAGATTCTTACCTACACACAACCACAATGCTGATATACAAGTTGCTATTTAACCTTCTACAAGGACTGCCTTTCTCGAATCCGATTCAACTAAGGTGGGAGAGACAGAAACTCGCCAACCATCTTGTGCAACAAAGTCACATGTTACTCGGTGGAACTGATCTCACGTACGTGGACATGTAAAGCTGGTCTGGGCCGCTTCATCCCACAATACCGTTGAATCAAGAAAAGACCAAGGAAGGAAGCAATCTTAATATCAATGCCCACAAACTCCTTTATGTTCTACTCGTGATGTCATCTACGCAAATACCTAGCTCATGATGCCACTATTGGGGAACATTGAATGGGAAACAAAAAAAATCCTACGCGCACCATGATCAATCTAGGAGATGAACATCTACGAGAGGACATATTGCACCTACATACCCTTGTAGATTGCTAAGCAGAAGCATTAAGAAACGCAGTTGATGTAGTCGAACGTCTTCGTGATCCAATCACGATCCGTCCTGCGAACTCCCAATCAAGTGCCGAACAGACGTCACCTTCGCGTTCAATACACGTACGGCTTGATGACGCTTTAACCTCCTCGATCCAGGGAGCGATGGTGAAGTACTAGCCCGAGTCCTCTAGCAGCACGATGAGTTGGTGAGGTGGTGGTGGTGAAAACTCAGTAGGGCTTTGCCGTGAGCTATGGAGAGGAGAAGAACTACGAGGGAGAGGAGAGGCAATGCCATAGCACGTTGTGGTGCGGCTGCCCTCTCTCTCCCTCTGTATATATATAGGAGGAAGGGAGGAGGGGAGGGCACCCTAGGGTTTCTCCTAGGGGCCGACGGCCAAGCGGGGTGCGGCTAGGGTTGGGTGCCCCCAAGGCACCTTGCCTCCCAAGTTTGGGGTGGCCGGCGGCCCTAGGGGGTGTGGCCCCCATCCAGCTGAGTGGGATGGGGTTTGGCGTGGCGCCCAGGCCCTTGTGGGCTGGTGTGCCCCCTCTCCTTACCCCATGGCCCCCAACACTTGCCGGGGCCCTCTGAAACCCCTTCCGATACTTTGTCGTCATATATATCAATCTTCACCCCCGGACCATTCTCGAGTTCCTTGTCACGTCCGGGATCTCATCCGGGACTCCGAATAACCTTTGATCACCAACATAATAACTCGACTATACTTATATCGTCACCAAAAGTTAAGCATGTAGACCATACGGGTTTTAGAACTATGTAGACATGACCGAGACACCTCCATGGCTAATAACCAATAGCGGGACCTAGATGCTGATGTCGCTTGAAGCTACATCGGTATTTCCCTAAAGAGGAAGGGATGATGCAGCACAACAGCGGTAGGTATTTCCCTCAGATATGAAACCAAGGTTACCGAACTAGTAGGAGAACCAAGCAACACAATGTAAACAGCCCCTGCACACAAATAAAGAATACTCGCAACCCGACGTGTTAAAGGGGTTGTCAGTCCCTTTCGGGTAACGGCACCAGAAAGGCACGTGGACGAGAGAAAGATTTTGTAGATGGTGATAGATCGAACGCCAAATAAAATAAAGTGCAGCAAGGTATTTTTGTATTTTTGGTTTAATAGATCTGAAAATAAAAGCAAAGGAAAAGTAGATTGCAAAGGCAAATAATATGAGAAAGAGACCCCAGGGCCATAGGTTTCACTAGTGGCTTCTCTCGAGAAAAATAGCAAACGGTGGGTGAACAAATTACTGTTGGGCAATTTATAGAACTTCAAATACTCATGAAAATATCTAGGCAATGATCATTACATAGGCATCACGTCCAAGATTAGTAGACCGACTCCTGCCTGCATCTACTACTATTACTCCACACATCGACCGCTATCCAGCATGCATCTAATGTATTAAGTTCATGGAGAAACGGAGTAATGCAATAATAACGATGACATGATGTAGACAAGATCTATCTATGTCGAGATTGACCCCATCGTTTTATCCTTAGTAGCAACGATACATACGTGTCGTTTCCCTTTCTGTCACTCGGATCAAGCACCGTAAGATCGAACCCACTACAAAGTACCTCTTCCCATTGCAAGATAAATAGATCAAGTTGGCCAAACAAAACCCAAATATTGGAGAATAAATACGAGTCTATAAGAAATCATGCATATAAGGGATCAAAGAAACTCAAATAACTTTCATGGATATAAAAAGATAGATCTGATCATAAACTCAAAGTTCATCGATCCCAACAAACACACCGCAAAAGAGTTACATCATATGGATCTCCAAGAGACCATTGTATTGAGAATTCAGAGAGAGAGAAAGCCATCTAGATACTAAGTACGGACCCGAAGGTATACAAAGAACTACTCACGCATCATCGGAGAGGCACCAATGGAGGTGGTGAACCCCATCCGAGATGGTGTCTAGATTGGATCTGGTGGTTCTAGACTATGCGACGGCTGGATGAATATTTTGTTTGTTGCTCTAGGGTTTCTGTAATATAGGGGTATTTATAGAGCAAAGAGGCGGTCCGGGGGGCACCCGAGGTGTGCACAACCCACCAGGGCGTAGCTGGGCCTCCTGGCGCGCCTTGGTGGGTTGTGCCTCCCTCGGGGCACCCCCAGGCGTAGCCAGGGCCCGTTGTGTTCCTTCTGGCCCATAAAAAATCATCGTGAAGTTTCGTGGCATTTGGATTTTGTCTGGTATGGATTTTCTGCGATGTAAAAAACATGGAAAAAACAACAACTGGCACTTGGCTCTATGTCAATAGGTTAGTACCAAAAAATGATATCAAATGGCTATAAAATGATTAAACATCCAAGATTGATAATATAACAGCATGGAACAATCAAAAATTATAGATACGTTGGAGACGTATCAGCATCCCCAAGCTTAACTCCTACTCGTCCTCGAGTAGGTAAGTGATAAAAACAATTTTTTTTTGATGTGGAATGCTGCCTAACATGTCATATCATATTATTTTTCTTATAGCATGGACATTTGGACTTTTTATTTGTTCAAAGCAATAGTCTAGTTTTGACATAATAATTTAGATACTCAAGCATATCAACAAGCAACCATGTCTTTCAAAATATCAACGCTAGAATAAGTTATCCCTAGCCCATCATGCTCAAACTTTGATCCATTCATGAAACACACTCGAATATTAGCTACACCCAATACTTAAGTACGATCATATTGCCTCCTAGTTGGTGCTTTGGTAAGAGAAGATGGAGACTCAAATTCAAAAGTAAAAATTGATAAAGTAAAAGAAGGACCCTTCGCAGAGGGAAGTAGGGATTTGTAGAGGCGCCAGAGCTCAAAAGCGAAAAGCTTAGAGATAAAAACATTTTGGGAGGTGTATCCATCCCACCAACGAAAACGACTTAGAGTTCCCAACACTTTCCATGCTAGATATATCATAGGCGGTTCCCAAACAGAAAATAAAGTTTATTCCTTTCTTCCTTTTTTTCATACTTTCATTTTCCAAGGAATTTATTATTTGACAAAATAAAATAAATTCATTTTTGCATTTCGGGACTAGGCATCCCTAATACTTTTGCCTTATCGTGTAATGACAAGTGAATAAACATTCATCGTGAGAATAACACATCTAGCATGGAAAATATTAGCCACCCCTCACCGCTCCGCGAGCGAAACAAACACAGAAAAGAGAAGTTTATTTTGAAAATTAGAGATGGCACATACAAATTTGCTTAGAACGGCATGGAAATATCGCATATAGGTAGGTATAGTGGACTCATGTGGCAAAAACTGGGTTTAAGGATTTGGATGCACAAGTAGAGCTCATACTTGGTGCAAAATGAAGGCTAGCAAAAGATTGAGAAGCGACCAACCAAGAAACGGATAATCTCATAAGCAAGCATTAAGCATAAATAACACCGAACAATGCACCACAAGTAGGATATAATTTCTTTGCATGACTATTGACTTTCGTACTTGCATAGGGAATCACAAACCTTAACACCAATATTCTTACTAAAGCATAATTACTCATCAACATAACTCACATATCACATCATCATATCTCAAAACTATTACTAAGAATCAAGTTTATGTTGTCCAATGATCTTCATGAAAGTTTTTATTATATCCTTCTTGGATATCTATCACTTTGGGACTAATTTTCATGTGTTGCTTTTCATAAGCTCAAACAAATATAAGTGAAGATCAAGAGCATAATTTTTCTTCTTTCTCTCAAAATAATTTAAGTGAATCAAGAGAGAATTTCTTGAAAATTTTACTAACTCTCAAATAAATCTAAGTGAATTAATAGAGCATTTCTTCAAAAATACTAAGCACACCTTGCTCAAAAAGATATAAGTGAAGCAGTAGAGGAAGTCCATTGCTCATAAAAAATTTAAGTGAAGCATAGAGAGCAATTCTAACAAGTCATGACATAGTTTTGGCTCTCTCAAACAGGTGTGTCCAGCAAGGGATCAAAACTTAAAACATAAAATAAAACAAGAAAAGACTCATATCATACAAGACGCTCCAAGCAAAACACATATCATGTGACAAATAAAAATATAATTTCAAGTAAAATACCGATGATCATTGGAAGAAAGCGGGGATGCCACTCGGGGGCATCCCCCAGCTTAGTTGGTTGCTCATTTTTGGATAATAGATTGGGATGCCGGGGCATCCCCAAGCTTAGGATCTTCCATCCTTCCTTCATCCATCATAAGATAACCCAAAATTTGAAAACTTCAATCACACAAAACTCAACAAAACCTTCATGAGATCCGTTAGTATAAGAAAAATAAATCACTACTATAAGTGCTATATTAAACCAATTCATATTTTGTTCTTGTATTATACCTAATGTATTCCAACTTTTATATGGCAAAAACTCATCAAAGAAAACCATAGACCCATCAAAATAAGCACACAACACAAAGAAAATAGAATCTGTCAAAACCAGAACAGTCTGTAGCAATCTGTATATTTAGAATACTTCTGTAAATCAAAAAATTCTGAACAAATAGGAAAACGTGGGCAATTTGTATATCAATCTTGTGTAAAAAATTCAGAATTTTATCACACTTCTGTAATTTTTAATAATTCTATGGCTGGCGCACAAAGTTTCTGTTTTTCAACAAGATCAAAGCAACTATTGCCCAACATGATCCCAAAGGCTTTGCTTGGCAGAAACACTAATTAAAACACAAAAACACAATCATAACAATAGCATAATTGTGCAAACACTCAAGAACAGAAATCAAAAGGCAAAAATAAATTTTATTCATTGGGTTGCCTCCCAACAAGCTCTATTGTTTTACGCCCTTAGGTGGGCATAAAGCAAGGATCTAAGTTTTGTCATCTTTGTCCAACTCTTCAATCAAACACTTAGGATCCTTATGATATTTAGCATAAAAAATTTCAATACCAATACCCCTAGGAATAATTTGAAAGAATTTATTCTTGCAAAAAGGATCTCTTATTACTTTAACAAAATCCGGGTGAATACTAATCATTTTAAGATCTCCTTTATTATTGTCACTAGAATTTGTACCCTTGTTCTTGGATCTACCCCTCTTTACGGGAGTTTTCCCAATAGTTTTAGCGGAAGCAAAATCCGTGCTTAGATTACTAAAGATTTCTTCCAATTTATCAATCCGAGACGAACTTTCTTCTATTCTTTCATGGTTTATGGTACCCTTCTCTTTTAACAACTTAAAAATATATCCCACTTTTGACCCAATATGAGTAGAAATATTATGCAACTTTTTATCTATAATTTCCATATGATCTACGGTGAGCATTTTCTTCTCAATAGCATCTAGTCTTCCATAACATGCTCAAGAGTCAAAGTTGTTTCATTAATCATGAGAGGTGGTGATCCCACTAAATTTCCCATAGCATTAAAAGCATCAAGAAAAGGAAACATCAAGAAATTTCCACCAGTAATCATATCAAGGACGAATCTATACCAAGTGGTGATACCAACATAAAAACAACGAAGAAGAACAACGGTAGATTGCTTATGGATAGATCTATTATGGGCATTGCAAATTCTATACCAAGCGTCTTTTAAATTTTCTCCTCCCCTTTGTTTAAAGTTGAGAACCTCATTCTCGGGAGTGCAAGCGATAAAGGAAGAACTATCCATAGTAACGGCAAACAAGGTTGCACACAAAAATAGATCCTGCAAGAAACGATGAACGGAAAAAGAGAGGCGAATAAAACGGCAAATTTTTGTGAAGTGGGGGGAGGAAAATGAGAGGCAAATTAAAAATAATGTAAATTGCAAGGATATGAGATTTATGATTAGGAACCTGGTATATGTTGAAGATCCTCCCCGGCAACGGCGCCAGAAATTCCTTTTGATGTCGCTTGAAGCTACGTCGGTATTTCCCCAAAGAGGAAGGGATGATGTAGCACAGCGGCGGTAGGTATTTCTCTCAGATATGAAACCAAGGTTATCGAACCAGTAGGAGAACCAAGCAGCACAATGTAAACAGCCTCTGCACACAAATAACAAATACTCGCAACCCGACGTGTTAAACGGGTTGTCAGTCCCTTTTGGGTAACGGCGCCAGAAAGGCATGTGGACGAGAGAAAGATTTATAGATGATGATAGATCGAAAGCCAAATAAAATAAAGTGCAGCAAGGTATTTTTGTATTTTTGGTTTAATAGATCTGAAAATAAAAGCAAAGGAAAAGTAGATCGCAAAGGCAAATAATATGAGAAAGAGACCCGGGGCCGTAGGTTTCACTAGTGGCTTCTCTCGAGAAAATTAGCAAATGGTGGGTGAAAAAATTACTGTTGGGCAATTGATAGAACTTCAAATACTCATGACGATATCCAGGCAATGATCATTACATAGGCATCACGTCCAAGATTAGTAGACCGACTCCTGCCTGCATCTACTACTATTACTCCACACATCAATCGGTATCTAGCATGCATCTAGTGTATTAAGTTCATGGAGAAATGCAGTAATGCAGTAAGAACAATGACATGATGTAGACAAGATCTATCTATGTAGAGATAGACCCCATCATTTTATCCTTAGTAGCAACGATACATACGTGTCGTTTCCCTTTGTGTCACTGGGATCAAGCACCGTGAGATCGAACCCACTACAAAGCACCTCTTCCCATTATAAGATGAATAGATGAAGTTGGCCAAAAAACCCGAATATTGGAGAAGAAATATGAGGCTATAAGCAATCATGCATATAAGAGATCAAAGAAACTCAAATAACTTTCATGGATATAAAAAGATAGATCTGATCATAAACTCAAAGTTCATCGATCCCAACAAACACACCGCAAAAGAGTTACATCATATGGATCTCCAAGAGACCATTGTATTGAGAATTCAGAGAGAGAGAGAGAAAGCCATCTAGCTACTAACTACAGACCCGAAGGTCTATGAAGAACTACTCACGCATCATCGGAGAGGCACCAATGGAGGTGGTGAACCCCATCCGAGATGGTGTCTACATTGGATCTGGTGGTTCTGGACTCTGCGGCGGCTGGATGAATATTTCGTCTGTTGCTCTAGGGTTTCTGGAATATTGGGGTATTTATAGAGCAAAGAGGCGGTCTGGGGGCACCCGAGGTGGGCACAACCCACCAGGGCGCAGCTGGGACTATTGGAGTGCCCTGGTGGGTTCTGCCTCTCTCGGGGCACCCGCCAAGTGCAGCGAGGGCCCGTTGTGTTCCTTCTGTCCCATAAAAAATCATCATGAAGTTTCGTGGCATTTGGATTTTGTCTGGTATTGATTTTCTGCGATGTAAAAAACATGGAAAAAATAGCAACTAGCACTTGGCACTATGTCAATAGGTTAGTACCAAAAAATGATATAAAATGATTATAAAACATCCAAGATTGATAATATAACAGCATGGAACAATAAAAAATTATAGATACGTTGGAGACATATCAGATGACCATATTGGTTCCTACATATTCTACGAAGATCTTTATCGGTCGAACCAGGATGTCAAGGATTCAGTTAATCACGTACGTAGTTCCCTTGGTTGATCGGTATGTTACTTTACTGAGATTCAATCGTTGGTATCTCCATACCTAGTCCAATCATGTTACCGGCAAGTCTCTTTACTCGTTTCATAATACAAGATCCCATGTATGACACTTTAGTCACTTTGCTTGCAAGCTCATCATGATGTTGTATTATCGAGTGGGCCCTAAGATACCTCTCCGTCACACGGAGTAACAAATCCTAGTCTTGATCCATGCCAACTCAATAGACACCCTCGGAGATACCAGTAGAGCACCTTTATAGTCACACAGTTACGTTGCAACGTTTGATACACAGAAGGTACTCCTCTGGTTTCAGTGAGTTGCATGATCTCATGGTCATATTAATAGATACTTGACATGCAAAAAAAAATAGCAATAAACTGACACGATCATATGCTACGTTCATAGTTTGGGTCTTGTTCATCACATCATTCTCTTAATGATGTGACCCCGTTATCAAATAACAACTCATGTCTATGGCCAGGAGACCTCGAACATCTTTGACCAACAAGCTAGTCCATTAGAGGCATACTAGGGACACTGTGTTGTGTATGTACCCACACATGTATTTGAGTTTCCAATCAATAGAATTCTAGCATGGATAATAAACAATAATCATGAACAAGGAAATATAATAATAAATATTTTATTTTTTCCTCTAGGGCATATTTCCAACATCATGCTCACCATCAGCCAGTGGTGGAGCTAGCCTACTGAAGGAGCCAGGGAAAATCCTATGTATGTTGACCTTACCCAACATTTGCCCCACTAATTAGCATTTCTAATCCATTATTCTTTGTGTTATTTAATGAGTAATGGTTGGAGCAGCCAGGGCAGCTTCCCGAGGTCGCGGGAGCTAGCTCCGCCACTGCCATCAGCGGGTGAGCGATTTGCCATGGTGGAATTTTTTTGAACACAATTGGCTATGTTTTTGTAGAAAACAATCCCTAACTTTTTTCCATGCTACTCTAAAATCTGAGTAACACACAATTTTGTCATGATATTTTAGTTACTAAATTTTCCATGTGAGTAGTGCAAAATTCTAGGACTTCCGGTCCTATAAAACATGTCAATTTCTAATGACGATTTTAAGAGAAACATGGCAATTTCCTATATTATTATAAATTGTTAGCTCATTCACATGACATTGTTTTTCATAGTTTTTCTCCTACATCATGGCCCATCTTAGATTATTGTTTCTAATGGTCAATTGGTAAATGTAGGCTTTTTTAGTAACTATGTATCATATTGTCATATGGCAATGAGGTGATCATTGCATCTTAGCTAGTAACCATTTGTCGTCATTTCATCAACGTGGTGATCCACAAATGACAACTTAACATGTGTTTATGCGCCATCTGTTTTTGATGATTTTGCCATGGAAAGTAAAGTGGTTGTTTTCTCTGATCTAAACATGTGTTTTACCATGAAACAGGGACAAGTTACCGCCAAACTAGAGAAAATGTGGATACATGCTTATGAAACTAGGACGTGATTTTGCCATAGCAACTCAACATGTACTGGAATTCTAAATTTGGGACCATGGCATATGATGAATTAATAATTGCTCTCCTCTGCAACATGGAAATTTCTAAAAGTTTCTAAAACATGGCAATTTGGGGAAGTTTTCTAAAACATGGCAAATTTGCCATCATTCAAATAGTTTGCCACCATTTTTATTAAAATATATTTTTAAAATTTATCTAACATTGCAACCTTACTACACAGACCATTAGAAAATTATGTTATGGATCATGGCAAGTTTAGTTCAAATACCATGGCAAAATTATTTTTTCTTCTCATTCCAAATTACATAAATGACAAATTTCTTTAAATATTTGACATGGCACGTTTAACTCAATCCCAATGTCTAAATTTTCTATATTTTTAGACAACAGCAAAATTGCCATGACAAACAATCATGAAAACATGGCAAGTTCTGAAAATTTCTAAAACATGACAGAATTGCCATCCTTCAAATAATTTTCCATCATTTTCTTTGAATCCTTTTTTTATTTCCTCATATTTGCAAACTTACTATATAGACCATGATAAAATTAGTGTATGGATCATGGGAAGTTTAATTCAAGTATCATGGAACAATCGAAAATTATAGATACGTTGGAGACGTATCACTCCACCCGAAGAGGAGGACGCTCGGGGGCTCCGAACTGCGCCCAGAACATCCGAGCTTCGTCTTCCTCTCCCTGCATGGCAAGAAACTGATTGGCGTTCGCGACGCTCTTCTGGAGATCAGCGGCCGCGCCTGAGGATTGCCACACCCGGGTCAGCAATTTGAATTTGCTATCCCTGAATATGCACTTTAGGGAGTACGGCTGACCATCGGCTATCTCCTTAGCCTGGCGAACTTGTTCCTCAAAGAACCGTTTGTCCACATGCTCTTAATGAAGATCGGATTTCATGGTGGAAAGCTCGGCTGAGAGCGCCTTGATCTTTTGCTCCAAGGCATCGCACTTGTTGCTAGCGTCCTGGAGCTGATCTTGTATCGCCGCCTCACGAGCCTGGTGTTTATCACTGGTGGCTCGCAGGGAGGAGAGTGCAGTGGCCTCTTCCTTAGCCGCCGCCTTCTCCATGGCCGCTTCAGCTTTGACGCACTGAAGCTCGGCCCTGAGATTTTCCATCTCTTTCGACGAAGCCGCAACACAACAAGGAGTTATCTATAAGGACTGCATTGATAGAATTCGGAGAAGAATGCTTAGACTTGATTCAAACTTAACCTGCGCCTCGTCGAACCTTTTGTTGAGGGCTTCCACCTCATCCTCGGAGCGCTTGAGCTTCCGATTTATCTCGTCCAGTTTGGCGACACTTTTGGCTGCCATCGATGACGAGGCCTACACATACAATATATGTATCACATCGGCACTTACTTTCCGAACTATAGATATGACCCCTAGGCGAGTTTGTTCAACTCACCTAGGGCTCGGGTGCTGCCATGTATACAATATGACTAAATGAAATCTTAGCAAAAACGGCGGGAAACTTACTTGAAAGCCTACAAGGAGACCTTTCAAGGCCTCCTTCAGTCCGTTGTCAACGGACTGGACGCTTTGTAATACCACACCCATAAGGGTGCAGTTGTCCTCGGGGATGGAGGCGCTTGTTAGAGCCTCCCCCATGGCCGACTACTCATTGGTCGGTGGTACCGGGGATGACCGGATTTCTCGATCACCCACCGGGGTTTGTACCAATGCCTCTGGAGATACCATGCGCTCTGGAGACGTTCTCGGAGGGGATTGATGGCCCGCCCATCCGATCTCCTCGATCTCCGGGTAGGGGATCATCCCCTGCTCTTTGGTGACTGAAGCATTAGCTTTGGCCATGGGGGTATCCTCCGCGCCCCTTGTGTCCGCCTCCATTGGAGTGTGCTCGGACAACACCTCCGCGGCATCCTTCGTAGCGCCCGGAGTGGGGGGGTGCAAGGCGTCCCCGCTCTCTGCCAATTTGGTAGGCGGGGTCTCCCCATCCGATATAACCTCGGTGGGGATGACACATGAAGTGCTGTTGGACCAATGACTTGTGTGTTAGCAAACTCTAAGCCTACTGGCGGCAGAAATAAGGGTCTTCGGATCCTAACCTGGATGGAGGGGGCTTGACCCTGAGGCTCCTTCGAGGAACCGCCTCGGCATCTTCGAATGCGGAGCTTCAGTACGAGCCGCTGTCAGATAGGACCGTCCACGCTTGCCGCGCCCTCTTCGGGGCAGGAGAAGCTGCCTACTCTGGGGCGTCCGAAGACGCCGCCCTATTCTTGGTGCGAGGGGGGGATCCTCTCCCCCTAGCACTCGGCCTCATCCTCCTCTTCTTCTTCTTCATCCTCTTCAGCCTCCTCCTGGTTTGAGGAGACGAGTGTGTCTTCGAAAGCAGCATCAGGCTGATCCCTGATGCGGATACCAGCCTGACATGGTTTCTTCTTCTTCTCCTTCTTCATGGGAGGCTTGTAGGACCTCTCCATGAGCATCTTGGCCAACAGCCCGTCCCTCTCATCTTCAGGCTGAGGAGCCAGACTACGGATGTTGGTGGCTTTCTTCAGCCATTTCTGCATAGACATGTTGGATAGAGGGTTATGGACCTTCTATGAAATAAAACTGAATAAGCTAGGATGTGGCATACCTCAGAGTCTGGTTTGGCAGCATGGAGGCCCTTGTCCTCCCCCTCGGCTGGCCAGCTCTTCATCGATTTGAAGAACGCCTTCCACAGCTTCTCTCGCATAGTGCAGAAGAATTTCCGGACTGTGGTCTTGGCGTCGAGTTTCCAAGCCCACAGTGGGGTGTCTCAGCACTGGCAGGGGGGACGCCTCTTCGGAACATGACCTGAACCACATCGGCTAGCTTGGTGCCGCCCTACATCAAGGAATGGATCCGCTTTTGCAGATCAGCCACCTCCTTGCTTGACCGCTACTCAAGGACCTTTTCGAGCCATGAAGCTAGCCAGCTCGGGGGGGGGGGCAGATCTGAATGCGGTGGCGGGGTGCAGACCTTGTTCTTGTGGCTTTGTGATGTAGAATCACTCCTTCTGCCACCCCTTGATGGTGTCGATGAGGGTGCTCGCCGGCCAATCGATGCGCGTGAGTTTGCCGATGACGGCGCCACCACAGTCGGCGTGCTTGCCGCCGACACACTTCGGCTTGATATTGAAAACCTACAGCCAGAGCCCGAACTGTGGCTCGACATGCAGGAATGCCTCCCAGAGGAGGATGAAAGCAGAGAGATGCATGATGGAGTTCGGTAGAAGGTCGTGGAAGTCGAGGCCGTAGAAGAACATGAGGCCCCTGACGAAGGGGTGGAGCGGAAAGGTTAACCCCTTGATAAAGTGGGGGATGAACACCACCCGCTCGCCTGGCTTGGGGGTGGGGATTGCTTGTCCTTTATCCGCCGCGCGATGATGATATCGGTGGGGAGATAGCTAGCCTTCTTGAGGTCGAGGATGTCTTGGTTACTGACTGTGGAAACTTCCCATTGGCCGTTGGAGCCCAGCATTGCTGAGCTCGGAGGTGGGAGTGCAAGAGACCTAGATCCGGGCTCTGGGTGCACAAGGGAAGAGGAGGCGGAGATGTCGAATGGAGAGCGTGAGAGGCCTCTAGGGTTCTTTCTCCTTTTATGAGGTCTGTCGATTTGGGCTCCCCTTGCTACGTCGTGATTTTCTCAACTTCCCGAGATGTGTATGCCGTTGTGAGCGTATAATTAACTACATCCCGTATAAAATGGGACACGATCTGTGTGGAGAGATCGTGTGGACGGAACGGCCTCGGGCCGCGCATCGAGTACATGGAACTTGCCTATTGGTCGTGATGGGTTGTGACCTTTTGTCAGAAAGATCGTCGGGAAACATTACTTTTTCCCGACGCTTGGCCTTCAAAGCCAACTTATCTCGTAGGATTCGGACGTGTCGCAAGCGGAAAACTATTTGTCATCGGAGGCCGAACTATGGTTCGGTGGAAGGAACTGACCTCGCAAGCCAAAGACTTTGTTCACAAAGGAATTGGAGCTGAAGACTCTTGGCATTGGAGCCAAGTTCGGGGGCTACTGAGGGAGTCCTATTCTAGGGGGTCCTCGAATAGCCGACCTGTAGTGTACGGGCCGGACTATATGGGCCACTCGCCGAACACCAGATGACCTGAAGGCCTAGTTACCAGGATGGAAGCTTCGAGGACCATGGCTTGCGCTCCACGTCTGATGTAGTAAATAGGCATGTTTATCTCTTCGGCATGCAACCGACCATGTGTAAACCCTAGGCCTCCTCGACATCTATATAAGCCAGAGGGTTTTAGGGTATAGAGAGAGAACAACTCATCGAGGGTTAGACATACGATCTCGAGGTAGATCAACTCTGTAACTTCTTACGCCATTAATACAATCAAGCAGGACAAAGGGTATTACCTCCATAGGAGGTCCCGAACCTGGGTAAACTCGTGCCCCCTTTGTCTCCTATTACCATCGATCCTAGTCTCACAGTTAGGGACCCCTACCCGAGATCCGCCGGTTTTGACACCGACACTTGGCACTCTACGTCCTTAGGTCCCGGTCCCGCACATTTCCCCACCACCATTAGGTACGACCGAAAACCAAGGATGCACTTAACGGGGTGAGGCTCCGACGCTCCTCACCGACCGGAAACCAGCACGACATCAGGAGGTCGAGTGGCATTATGACCAGTAAGGCTCGTGAGGATCCCCCTTTGACGTTCAATCGGCTCTACGTCTGCAGGTCCTGGTCCCGCACATTTCCCCACCACCGTTAGGTATGACCGGAAACCAAGGACACACTTCACGAGGCGAGGCCCCGGTACTCTTGACGTTGACCGGAAACCAGGACGACATTAGGAGGCCGAGTGGCATTATGACCAGTAAGACTCGTGAGGCTCAATGCTCAGGAGCCCCGCCTGACGCTCGAGCGGCCCTTATTCCACCCTATCGGCTGCTGCCTCGGGAGGTCGCGGGGCCTCCCGAGACTCCATGCGACGCACTGTGTCCGGAGCCCCCAAGCTAGGGGTCGTCCGCCCAGCGATGCAAGTAAGGTAGAACGTCAGGATATAGAATAGATGCACGAGAAACTACTGAAATATGCATAAACGAAGCGAAGGCCAGGGTGTGCCCTGATCACCTGAAGATCATGTGGCCTAGTGGGCGCCCTTGGACAGAGTGAACCAAAACATTACCTGGCAACAACCAACAAAAATTCACCTGGCGGCCATGCCGCTGAAGAGCCGAAGCCACCGTCATTGCCCGATCTCACGCTTCCGCGTGCGGGACCTTCACGGGTTCGTCGTCTCCTGAGGCTCAGAACCTTCGCTTGGTCTCGGCACCTCCTCCAACTCCTCGCTATGCCCCGCCAGGCAAGGTAGGAGCATGGCTTGATGAAGGCGCTGGAAGGTGACGCCTGCGTTTGCCAACTAGAAGAGCATGTGGACGTAGGTGTTCGGGTTGACCCATCCAGGAACGGCATGCGCTGGCCAAAAGGGGCCTTGAGCCGCAGCCCTGTTGATCGTGAGTGCGTTGACGCAGACGCATGGCTGATCGACCATGCTGATGACTGCGACTGCGATTGGTGGTGCAGGGAAGTCCCTGCCTCACACGGCCTGGGCTTCCCGAAGCTCTTCGATTGCTCCGAGGACAGACTCTCGCGAACTGTGCCCCTTGCACCGAGACCCCAACTCGAGCTGGCGCGTGTGAGAGTGCACCTTCAGGTTGTGCTCGAGCGCCTCTCTTGCCTCACTGACTAGGCCAGAGACTTCCCCGGTGGGAGCCCCCAGGCCTGTCCCAAGAGGGGCGCCAAGCGCGCTTTCCTATGTGATGGGAGGCGGGGCCCCACCCTGAGCGCAGAGGCTGAAGTTGCAGGACGCCCTGCGGGGAGGAGTTGCTTCTTCTTCTTGTGTGGGTCCTCACGAGGCAATGAGTCTTCCTCGTCGTTTGAGCGCTCAGCCGCCGCAATGCGGTAAGCACCCTCGAGGGTGTAGACGGCGTCCTTCTCATCGCAGGCAATGGTGATGACGCCGCCACTCCCTGGCATCTTAAGGAAGTTGTAGCCATGGTGATTTACTGCCATGAACTTGGCAAGAGTCGGGTACCCAAGGATTGCATTGTATGAAAGGTGGATGTGCGCGACGTCGAAGACGATGATCTCGGTCTGGTAGTTCTTGCACCCGCCGAAGGTGACAGGCAGACGCACCTGCCCGATGGGTACGATGGACCCGTCTGTGACCCCTGAGAAGGGCTTAGTTGGCATGAGCTGTTCATATGGCACTTGGAGTGTCACGAAGGTCTCGATGGAGAGGACGTTGAGCCCCGCCCCACTATCGATGAGGGTCTTGGTGACGAGGATATTGTTGATGGTTGGGTGCACAGCATGGGGAGCTTGCCGGCCATGAACGAACACCTAAGCTGATTGCTTGAGTCGAAGGTGATGGCGGTCTAGGACCAATTGAGGGGGTGCATCGCGTCAGGCTTCGGGAGAGCCACATTCACCTGCCGTGTGAATTGCTTGAAGGCACGGTTCGATGCTGGGGCCTGGGTACCGCCAAAGATACAGACCACCGCCCTGATTTCCTGGAAGCCCCCAGCCCCATCGTCTTGCCTATCTTCCTCTTTCCTTCTTGGTGGAGGAGGCAACAGAGGTAGTCCAGCCTCACGTGGGTGAGTCTCATGAGGACGACCACGTCGTGACCCCTCCGGAGGGTCGTCGCGCCAACGGTCCTCATGAGGCGGGTCGTGCCAGCGGTCGTCTCGAGGTTGATCATGCCAACGGTCCTCTTGAGGCTGGCCGCGCCACCCCTAACGCAGCTCCCGGTTGTCCCAGCGGCCACCGCCGCAGCCTCCGCCATGCCCGAAGCCTCGGTCGCCTTGGCCGGGGCGCCTGCTGAAGTGCTCTGTGCGGATAAGTTGGAGTTCCTGGCAGTCGTCGGTGCTGTGGTTGTTGGTGCCATGGAAGATGCATGTCGGGCTTCCTCCAGGGGGTGTTCTTCTCCTCGGCTACGCTTTGCCTCGGGTTCGGCCGCAAGCACCGTCGAGGCCTTGCGCTTTGCTTCCTTGGCCTTGGTCTTCTTCTCTTCTAGCTCCGCCATCGGAGGCTCGCGGAGCGATAGGCGGCCCTCCTCGGCCTTGGCGCACTTGTTCGCCAAGTTGAACATCTCCAAGGCGGAGCACAGTTCATCTTGAGGTCAGTGACTCCATCGGTGAAGGCCAAAATGATGGCTTCGTCCGACACCTTGGGTATCTTGAGGCGTCTGGTCGTGAAACATTGTATGAACTTGTGCAGGGTCTCCCCATCCTGCTGCTTGATACGCCGCATGTCGTTCATGGTGGGCGCGCGGTCGTGGGTGCCTTGGAAATTGGCAATGAAGTGTTTGCGCAGACCATCCCAGGAGGTGATGCATGCCTCCAGGAGGTTGAAGAGCCAGGTGAGTGCGCCGCCCTTGAGCGCCATGGGGAACCAGCACACCATGACCTTGTCGTCTCCTCCTATCGCCCGGATACTCAGCGAGTAGAGCTGTAGGAACTCGGCTGGGTCTACGGTGCCGTCGTAACGCGGGGGCAGGTCAGGCTTGAACTTGCAGGGCCATGCAGTTGGGTAGAGCTTCGGGGCGATGGCGAGGCACCCCACCGGCTCAACGAGTGCCGCGTGTGCAAGGGCGACCTGGTCTTGATGTTCCTATGGGGCCGCCTCGAGCGGTATCCGACCGTGGGGTTGGGTCGGCAGCGTAGGGAATGCATGCGCGTCGGCGCGCGGCCGGGGAACCACTTGACAGCTTACTTCATCCCCCGTCCTAGCCCTTGGTTCGTGAGGCCGGTCATGGGGGCGCGCCTCTTGCCTGGGCTCGGGGTCAATGTCGCGTCGCAGAGGCAGAGGCTACGCGTCTTGTACCACGTCGTTTGCTAGGGATGGTTGGGGTCGAAGTGAGTAGGAGAGCACCGAGGCATCGCCGGCAGCGCCGACGAGCTCCGCGATGCGCTGAAGCCAGTCTTCATAGTGATCGGGAGTGGGGCGGTAGCAGAGCAATTCGTTAGCCATGAAGAGCGTGCCCTGGCCACGCACCGGCGTTGGCCGAACATGAGAGAATGAACCGGAGGCCGGGACGATCGACAGAATTGTGGTGTGTCCGTTGCGCTGCACGGTGACCAGCTGGGAGGAGTCTTGTTGCTCATGGGCATCGGGGCCTGTGGCGGCATTTGCTGCAGGCGAGGGTGACCTGCGCACGGTGGCGCAGCCCACCGGGGCCATCTGGGCGACACAGGTGGCCCGGTGCTTGACGCGGGCTTGGCGAGCGTTAGACATCGGAGCGGTGAGGTGGGAGAAGATCTTGGCTTGAGGGAGATTCTGACACGCCCCCTACCTAGTGCGCCAAATGTTGGATTTCGGGCTTCGCAAATCCCTCAAGGTTTGAAAACAAAGGCGTGTGCGAAGATCCCTGTAGCCTCGTCGCCTTAGCTCGCTACTCGATGAATACAACGATAAACTCACACAATGACAAGGAATAAGATGAACATGATAGTTTACCTAGGTTCGGGCTGTTGCGAAGCGTAATACCCTACTCCTTCTTTGGTGGATTTCCTCTCGTGTAGGTTTGGGTGGATGAACTAGTACAATGTGCTTGAGCCTCGTCAGGGCGCTCAAGGTGTGTTCTTGGCTGGCTCTATCATGGTAGTACGTGGGGTGACTCAGTGTTGGATCGGATTGGTCGGGTTGTCCCCTCTACGAAGCAGCCTACCCTCTATATATTTTGGTGGTACGGGTCCTCTTCCCTTATCAGAATGGCGGGAAGGGATCCCACAATGGCCAATTTAAAAGGGGGACAGGGGTTCGTGCTCGCCCTGCCCAAAGGCGGTCTTCGCCTCCAAGGTGGTTGTCGACAGCGCATGGACGGGCTCAGTGATGACATCCGCCCTGTCGGGCGGGTGGTTGTGGTCTTCTTGCACCGGAATGGAAACCTTCGGGGGTGCTTTGGGAGCCCACTTACGTCCTTGCTCCCTTTGCACCAAAGGGGAAACTGCGCTGCCTGGCGGACTGGCGCTCGCCTGTCCTTCCTTGTGTCATCTTTGACTCCTGAGGCCGGGCCTTGCATAGGAAACTCCGCCACTCCAGAGGAGTCCTGGGGACGCCCATCCTTCGCGGGTCTTGCCGCTGCTCCTCCTAGCGAGGCTTGGGCCCCCGCGAGGGCCTCGTCCTGAGCGGGGCCACACCTTGCCGCGTTTGGTCGTTGAGGTGGGCCATGCCCTGGGCTGCAGGCAGGCAGGTCTGGGTACCCCCATTCCCAGACCGTCGTCAGTGGTGAAGCACCGACATTGCTTCGCCACGCATTGACGGGTCAATGAACGGGGGAGAAACGGGAGAGACGAGGATGGGTTGCACCAAAGGGAAGGGGGTAATTTGTGTGCCTCTCCCCCCATGCCTCCACCCTTTATATAGGGGGGTAGAGGGGCCGAGGAACCCTTTGCCCACTCCAAGGGAGGGGCGGTGCCCTAGGGGAGGCCTGCATCCCAAGAAGGGGGGCCCCTCCACCCTAGGGTTTCCCCGAGGGCAGGTGACCCCCAAGTGGACCCTCGTGACCCTTTCAGCACTCCTGGTACAATACCGAAAAATCACGAAACCTTTCCGACGACCGAAATAGAAGTTCTCATGTATAAATATTTACCTTCAGAGCTCCTCATGACGTTTGGGATCTCATCCGGGACTATGAACAATATTCGGTCACCAAGGCACATATCCCAATACTATTCTAGCGTCATCGAACGTTAAGCGTGCGGACCCTACGGGTTCGAGAATCATGTAGACATGACCGAGACTTCTCTCCGGTCAATAAAGAAAAGCAGGACCTGGATTCCCATATTGTGTCCTACATATTCCACGAAGACCTTTATCGGTTGAACCATGATGTCGAGGATTCAGTTAATCCTGTATGCAATTCCCTTTGTATAGCGATATGCTAATTGCCCGAGACTCGATCATCGGTATCTCCGTACCTTGTTCAATCTCGTTACCGGCAAGCCTCTTTACCCCTTACGTAATACAAGATCCTCTAACTAAACTCATTAGTCACATGCTTGCAAACTTCTTGTAGTGTTGTTTTACCGAGAGGGCCCAAAGATATCCCACTATCACACGGAGTGACAAATCCCAGTTTTGGTCCATGCCAACCCAACAAACACCTTTGAAAATACCTGTAGAGGTCGTTCATAATCACCCAGTTACAAAGTGACGTTTGGATGCACACAACGTACTCTTCTAAGGAATAAATACTTGACATGAAGAAAGCTATAGCAACTAAACTTTAGTGACACGATCATATGCTAAGCTTACGATTGTATCTTGTCCATCACATCATTCTCATAATGATGTGATCTCGTTATCTAATGGAAACTCATGTCTATGTTTAGGAAACCTTAACCATCTTTGATCAATGAGCTAGTCTAGTAGAGGCTCACTAGGGACATAGTGTTGTTTATGTTCCCACACATGTATTTAAGTTTCCGGTCAATAAATTTCTAGCATGAATAATAAACACTTATCATGAACAAGAAATATGATAATGACCATTTATTATTGCCTCTAGGGCATATTTCCAATAGTCTCCCACTTGCACTAGAGTCAGTAATCTAGTTTACATCACAATGTATTTAACAACCAACGAGTTTTTGGGTTGATCATGTTTTGGTTGTGAGAGAGGTTTTAATCAATGGGTCTGCAACATTCTGATTTGTGTATACTTTGCAAATCTATATGTCTCCTATAGATTCTGCTACCACACTCCACTTGGAGCGACTCCAAATGACTGCTCCGGTATAAATATCTAGTTTGAGTCTTATTCAACTTCACACCTTGCAACACAGGCAAGAACCCCTTCTTTGACTGGTCCCTTTCCTTAAAAATATTGTCAAGGTATTTGCTCTATGGAAGTATTACCAAGCTTCTTTGATCTATCTCTATAGAACTTGATGCCCAATATGTAAGCAACTTCACCCAGGTCTTCCATTGAAAACTCCTTTCAAATAACCCTTTATGCTTTTCATAAATTATATACAATTTCCAATCAATAACATGTCATCTACATACAATATTAGAAATTCTACAAAGCTTGCACTCACTTTCTTGTAAATACAAGCTTCCTCATAAATTTGTATAAACCCAAAAGCTTTGATCTCCTCATCAAAGCATATATTCCATCTCCGAGATGCTTGCACCAATCCATAGATGGATTGCCGGAGCTTGCATAGCTTTTAGGATCCTTAGGATCAAAAAAACCATCCGGTTGCATCAAATACAACTCTTCCTTAAGGAAACCATTAAGGAATGCAATTTTGACGTACATCTGCCAGATTTCATAATCGAAAAATGCAACAATTGCTAGCATAATCCTAACAGACTTTAGCATCGCTACGGGTGAGAAACTCTCATTATGGTCAACTCCTTGAACTTGTTTCAAACCCTTTGAGACAAGTCAAGTTTATACACGGTGACATTACCATCGGCATTTGTCTTCTTCTTAAAGATCTATCTGTTCTCAAGAGCCTGATGGTCATCAGGTAAGTCCTCCAAAGTCCATACTCGGTTTCATACATGGATCCTATCTTAGATTTCATGGCCTCTAGCCATTTTTCGGAATCCGTGCCCATCATCGCTACCCCATTGCTCGTAGGTGTTGGAAATATTCCCTAGAGGCAATAATGAATTGGTTATTATCATGTTTCCTTTTTCATGATAATCGTTTATTATCCATGCCAGAATGGTATTGATCGGAAACTAAGATACATGTGTTGATACATAAACAACACCGTGTCCCCTGTGAGCCTCTACTAGACTAGCTCATTCATCAAATATTGTTAAGGTTTCCTAACCAAATACATGAGTTCTTATTTGATAATGGGATCACATCATTAGAAGAATTATGTGATGGATAAGACACAACCGTAAGCTTAGCATATGATCATATCACTTAAGTTTATTGCTAGTGCTTTCTTCATGTCAAGTACTTGTTCCTAAGACCATAAGATCATGCAATTGCTGACACCAGAGGAATATCTTGTGTGCTATCAAACGTCACTTCATAACTGGGTGATCATAAAGGTGCTTTACAGGTATCTTGGATGTTGTCTGTTTGGTTGGCGTGAATCAAGATTAGGATTTGTCACTCCGTATGACGCAGAGGTATCTCTAGGCTCTCTCGGTAATACAACATCACAAGAAGCTTGCAAGCAATGTTACTAATAGGTTAGTCATGGGATCTTTTATGACGAAACGAGTAAAGAGACTTACTAGTGACGGCATTGAACTAGGTATGGACATACTGATGATCGAAACTCAGGTAAGTAACAACCGATGTACAAAGGGAACTGCATACGAGATTGACTGAATCCTTGACATCATGGTGCGACCGATAAATATCTTTGTGGAATAACTACTAGGGACAAGCTTATAGGTAGACGCTTACTAGTAGCGCGAGTTTATACCCCTCTCGCTACTGCTACTTACTAGTAGCGTGTATTTATACCCCTCGCTACTACTAACTTGATAGTAGTAGCGCGGGTTTATACCCCTCGCAATTGATAGAAGATCAAATAATCATGATGATATCTAGGCAATGATCATTATATAGGCATCACAAACAAGATAAGTGGACCGAAACGATTCCACATCTACTTCTTTTACTCCACACATTGACAACTATCCAACATGCATCTAGTGTATTAAGTTCATGGAAAAACGGAGTATTGCAATAAGAATGGTGACATGATGTAGACAAGATGTATTCATAGAGGAATAGACCCCATCTTGTTATCCTTAATGGCAATGATACATGCATGTCTTGCTTCCCTTTCTATCACTAGGAAAGAACGCCGCAAGATCGAACCCATCACAAAGCACCTCTTCCCATGGCAAGAAAAATTGATCTAGTTGGCATAACTAAACCAAAGATTCGCAGAAGAAATGAGAGGCTATAAGTATTCATGCAAATAAGAGATCAAATAAGACTCAAATCATATTCATGGATAGAAACTAATCATGAACTCAAAATTCATCGGATCCCAACAAACACACCGCAAAAGTCATTACATCAAATAGATCTCCAAGAGACCATTGTATTGAGAAACATAGAGAGAGAGAGGAAGCCATCTAGCTACTGCCTACGGACCCGTACTTCTATGGTGGACTACTCACGCATGATCAGAGAGGCACCTATGAGGAAAATGAACCCCTCTGTGACGGTGTTAGATTGGATCTCAAGATTCTGGAACTTGTGGTGGCTGGAATTGTGTTTCATCGACTCCCCTATGTTTTTTGGATTTTCACGGAATTTATAGGCTCGATAGTCGGTTGAGGGGGTGCCCGAGGTGCCCACACCCCACCAGGCCACGCCAAGGGCCTCTGGCGTGCCCTGGTGGAGGGTGGTCACCTTGCCCCCCCTCTTCTGGTGTTGTTTGGCCCATCTTTCTTCTTCTGGTCCATAAAAAAATCCACAAAAGTCCCCGCAGCGTTTGTGCTCTGTTTGTTACTAATTTTTTGGGTATTAAAAAACAAGAAAAAATATGAACTAGCATTTTGGCACTATGTCAATAAATTAGTCCCAAAAAATGATATAAAGTATCTATAAAATGATTGTTAAACATCCAAGATTGATAATATAACAACATGTAACAAGAAAAAATTATAGATACATTGGAGACGTATCAACATCCCCTAGCTTAATTACTACTCGTCCTCGAGTAGATAAATGATAAAAACAGAATTTTTCATGTGGAATGTTGCTGATCATGTTCATCACATATTCTTTTCTTTATAGAATGGACATTTGGACTTTTCATATGGTTCAAAGCAATATTCTAGTATTGACATGAAAACTTTGATACTCAAGCATATCAACAAGCAACCATATCTTTCAGATTATCAATGCTAAAGCAAGTTATCCCTAGCCCATCATTCTCAATCATTGATCCATTCACAATACACACACAAATATTATCTACACCTAATGCTCAAGTACGATCATAGTGCCTCCTAGTTGGTGCTTTATAAGAGAAGATGGAGACTCAAATTGAAAAATAAAAATTGCATAAAGTAAATAGATAGGCCCTTCGCAGAGGGAAGTAGGGATTTGTAGAGGTGCCTGAGCTCAAGTGTTTAAATTGATAGAGAAAATTATTTTGAGTGGCATGCCTTTCCTGTCAACGAAAACGACTAAGAGATCTCAATATCTTTCCATACTAGATGCATCATAGGCGGTTCCCGAACACAAAATAAAGTTTATTCCTTTTTCCAGCATACTTTTACTTTCCATGGCTAGCCGAATCCACGGCTGCCTTCCATACCAACACTTTCCAAGGAATTTATTATTTCACAACATAAAGACATTTTGTTCATTTTGGGACTAGGCATCCCTATTACTGCGATACTGTCATGCAATGACAAGTGAATAAACACTCATCTTGAGACTAACACATCTAGCATGAAAAAATATCGGTCACCCCCTACTGTTTCATGAGCGGTACGAGCACACAAAAAGGAAAAAATATTTTGAAAGTTTAGAGATGGCACATACAAATTTGCTTGGAACGGCATGGAAATACCGTATATAGGTAGGTATGGTGGACTCATATTGAGGGAGTCCTGGTTTAAGGGGTCCTTGGGAGGCTGACCTGTTTCTTATGGGCCAGACTGGACGGGCCACTTGCCAAGCATTGGATCGATTGAAGGCCCTGTCTCCAAGAACGAAGCTTCGGGAATCATGGCGAGTCCTTCACGTTTGGAGTAGTGAATAGGCATGTTTATCCCTTCGACGTGTAACCGACCATGTGTAACAACTAGGTACCCTCGGTGGCTATATAATCTAGAGGGTTTTAGGTTGTAGAGAGGACAACTCATCTAGGGTTTAGCTATTCGATCTCGAGGTAGATCAACTCTATAACCTACATCTCATCAATACAATCAAGCAGGACGTAGGGTATTACCTCCATAGGAGGGCCCGAACCTGGTTAAACATCATCTCCTTCGTCTCCTGTTACCATCGATTCTGTCTCACAGTTCGGGACCCCCTACCCGAGATCCGCCGGTTTTGACATTGACACTAGTGCTTTCATTGAGAGTTCCGATGTGATCACCAAATGAATCGATGGCTCGCGTCGTCATCAACGAAGAGGTCCGCAACATGGACACCTTTGTCCCCGGACAGATCTTCAACTTCGGCAGCATTGTGCTGTACGTTGACCCGACCGACCAACTAGGATGGGTCGGAAGCTTCGCCCCTGACCAAGAGGTCAGATTCGAGAACCTAGAGTTCTCCGTAGACTCTCGGGGCAATCTTTCTCTAACCGTGCTCGCAGTTTCGCCTGCCATGCTCGAAGACTCCGAGGCTTTAACCTCGAATCCCTCTTTTGGTCACGCCCATGGGATCTACCCCGGTAATGACCTGACTCTTAGTCTGGATCCATACATAGTGCTAGATGACCGGATACCTGTTCTTGTTGAACATTCCCCTAGAGCAGATGCAACGGAGGTCAACTCTGAAAGCTCCGAGCAGGTTGACCCGATCAAGCTCTCAATACTTAGTGAGGTCCTAGATCGGATCTCGTCGATGAAGATTACCGATGAACCAACCCTGGTCCATGCTCAGATCGGTCTTAGGGCGGGTCAGGATGATTTTTTCATCCCACCACCACCGACTTGATAGCCAAAGTCGAAGATTTAACCGACATGTTCGACTATGCCTCTGAGGAGGCAGAATACATGGACGAGGAGGATTGTGCTCCCACCCCCATTAACACCGGACGATGGGCCGCCACCTCACATACGATGTCTACATGGTGGACACTCCAGCCGCTAATGGCGAGAGCACGCCTAAAAATGATGGTGAAAAGTCGGGGGAAGCTCTGTGAAGGCGTCGGAAGCCGCATAAATGGTCAAAAGGAAAAAAAAGGGAAGGAAACCTATCATCGGCACCAGGGACTGAGACACCCCGAAAGACCTCGGCGATCTCGATATCCCCAAACACCCACTAGAGGGTCAGGAGAGGCCTGAAGACCATCGCAACCCCGATGACCTAAACGATTCTGAGGACGACAATTACCCCCCTGTCGAGGAGGAGGACATCCCGGAAGCCGATGACTTCGACATCCCCGTTAATCCTGAAGAGCAGGAATTGTTCAGGCAACATCTTATAGCCACCGCCCATAGCCTGAAAACAAAAGAACGGAAGCTCAAAGCCGAACAAGACAACCTCAATGATCGATGGACGAGAGTCCTTGCAGCTGAGGAAGGATACGGTACCAGTCTGTCGGACCAACCTAAGAGCTATGCACGCAGAAGGCTGCTGCGGCAATTCGACGACGAGCTCACTAATACGCCGTCTGCCAAACATACTCCATACGATAAGCCAGACCACCCCCCTCGAGGGCGCGACAGGACGACTGACTACACCGGTTATAGGCCAGCAATACCCAGAAAGCGGGGAAAAGAGCCAACAGAGCCCGATGACATGTTCGACCTGCGACACGACCTGGACCATAGGGCAAGTCGCACAAGATCCATCTACGGATCCAGAGGGTACTCACGCGATCAACGGGACGGGTACCAGCCCTGGCTCGACCGCTACAATAGAGGCCGACAACGAAACCGGGCTAGAACAGACACCGATCACCGGCGCAACATAGCTCGGGTTAGAGGCGCCGCCACCCACTATGCTTCACGGACGAGGTGATGCAGCATCAGTTCCTAGAGGGGTTTAAACCCGTAAACATAGAGCGGTACGATGGGACAATTGACCCAACCGTATGGATTGAGGATTTCCTACTCCACATTCACATGGCACGAAGAGATGATCTCCACGCCATCAAATATCTACCCCTAAAACTGAAGGGGCCAGCTCTACACTAGTTGAACAGCCTCCCTGAAAACTCCATAGGATGTTGGGAATATCTAGAGGATGCATTCCAATCTAACTTCCAGGGCACCTATGTTCGGCCACCGTACTCCTCCAATTTGAGAAACATCGTCCAGAAGCCAGGAGAGTCCGTGCGACAATTCTGGAATCGGTCCTTGACCAACAAAAACCATATTATTGACTGCCTGGACGCCGAGGCAATAGCCTCCTTCCGGCACAATATTCGGGATGAATGGTTGGCCTGCCAGCTCAGCCAAGATAAACCTCGGACAATGTCGGCCCTTACATCCCTCATGACCCGCTTTTGCATAGGCGAGGATAATTGGCTCGTAAGACGGAGCCACAACCCCGAAGACACTGGAACCTCCAAATTTTGGGACGGTAACGGGAAACCAAAGCGCAACAAGAATAAGCGATGGCACAACAATAGTGATGCCGATGACACGTCCTTTAACGCTGAATTCCACAATTCCCGACCCGGGCTGCGGAAGAATTCTCCTAAAGGCAATCGTGACGGACGCACCCCACTGGAGATGATCATGGAAAGGCCTTGCCAAATTCATGGCACTCAAGAAAAGCCCTCCAATCACACCAACCATAAATCTTGGTTATTCAGACAGTCCGAGAAACTCACATCCGAGGATCAGGGAAAGAGCCCACGTAGCGAGGATGAGGATGAGCCTCGGGATCCGATTGGTGGCGGACAAAAGAAGTTCCCTCCAAAGGTGAAAATAGTAAATATGAGATACGCCACCCACATACCCAAGAAGGAGAGGAAGCGTGCCCTTCGAGAGGTCTACCTTGTAGAGCCGGTAGCCCCGAAGTATAACCCATGGTCGGCGTACCCGATGACCTTTGAGGTTCATCCGCCCTCGTCCTAGACCCCATTATAGACGGGTATCACCTCACGAAATTCCTAATGGACGGAGGAAGTAGCCTTAACCTGATTTACTCAGATACGGTGAAAAAGATGGGTATAGATCCATCAAGGATCAAACCCAGCAACACTACCTTTAAAGGAGTGATCCCAGGTGTCGAAGCCCGGTGCACAGGCTCTGTAAGACTGGATGTAGTGTTCGGATCGCGCGATAATTTCCGGAGCGGAGACTTGATCTTCGACATCGTACCTTTCCGCAGCGGCTATCACGCCCTACTAGGCCGTACAACGTTCACTCGCTTTAATGTCGTCCCACACTACGGATATTCAAGCTCAAGATGCCCAGCCCCAAGGGGGTCATTATTGTCAACGGCAACATAGAGCGCTCCCTCCGAACATAGGAACATGAGTTGGCCCTGGAGGCCGAACTCCACTACAATGATGATCGGAAAATGCCGACACCTGCCATGAAGGCACATAAGGTTGGGAAGCGAGCTCGGTTTGAGCCCTAACTCTCAGAACCTTCTTCTCCCCGTAAATAGGGACTCGCCCCCATTGCACAGTCCTAGGACCAGCGAAGTACGTGCCAAGGAGGCACAACTTCGCGCTCAAAATTCCATGGCCGGCGATGGGGAAAAAAGGGTAAGTGCTCGGCTGGGCCGAACTACTATCATCAAATGTCTTTGGACACACTGCAGGTACCATCAAGGGCCTGCTAAAGGCGTAAAGCTCATCTACACTTCGGCGACTTCTCAAGACCTTGTTTGCAAGATCCCTTCGCCAAACAGTACCACCTATCGAGGTGCACCACTCCCTAGGAGGCGTAGGAGTAGACAAGCGACAGGGCACATCGAGGACGTAAGGTCACCAATCGATGACCCCTGCTATGACCACTCCTCTAAAATTTCTTTTTTCCAATACCTGTAAACAGTTGCTTCGGCAATTCGAGCAATAAGAGTAGTTGAGAAAAAAATATAAAATCATTATACATGGTTGTCTCGTTGTCCTTTTTGGCACATATTCTATTTTCTCCCTCTTCTTGCAAAACTGTTTGGTACATTATGATGCAACCGGCTAATAGACCGGGGGCTCGAGTTTTAAAAAAATCGCCTTATGCACAATTGATTATGCATTCGACGTCTTGGAATTCGCTTTATATGCATTGATTTCGAGCTATGTCTTGGGTCAATATTGGGTTGCCCGGCTCCTATGCTTGCCCCTTTATGTTCCGCTCGTTCGGCTAAAAGGGCAAAGGGAGAACCTCTGCGATTGTGTTTTCGGCTAGCCTGGTCAAACACCTCAGATAAGAAAGCTGAAAACTGATGGTCATAGTATGCGAGAACCGGTCTACGAATCCGAGCTTAAGTGTTATACTCAAGACCTCGTCAGAGGTTATTCCATGTCATACGATGGGTTTGGCGTTCGTACAAACCATGTGATATCAGCTTTAGCCATGGTTCATCCGAACATCACAAGTCACCGGGGGCTAGTCACCAGCCTCCTGCAATGCCTTTTGCGCCCCTACGGCTAAGTGAAAGCAATAAAGCATTATGGTATGATTGCCTGATCCGTCGAACACTACCGCCTTCGGGTTTCGATAGCTAGGCTAAGGGTATAGTGCATAGGTAAAGACACCCCATGTAGCATCTACATAGGGGCTGAAGTCGACGACTCGTAGCTTTCAGATTCAACGACCACACAGGAGTTATAAGAAATGCAAAACATAAAAAACATGATAAACCATGTATCATAAACTTAAAACGTTAAAATGTCTTTGGACATATTAAAATACATTTACTCATAAATGTTTTCTTTTGAGCACTGCGACTCTATTGCCCGAGCACCCTCCATTACTCCGGAGAAGTATAGCTCAGGGCACCTATGCTCGTTTCCAGGAGGCGGAGGGGCAGTGGCTATCTTCATCGGATGAAGCCCCAGCCAGTGCACCTTGGTCTTCACAAAGGCCATCCGAGCTCCCTCGATACAGGAGGAACGCCTTAGTGCATTGATCCGGGGCGAGGCGTTACTCAGCTTCTGCACCAGGACGACGTAGCGGCCCGGCAATGGCTCGTTGGGCCATAGCCAGACATAAAGACCATTCATAGCCGGCATCGCCATCCGATGTAGCTCCATCATCTTCTTCAGCTACTTAACGAGAAGAGGAGAGCGCTTGGAGGCTTCAAATTGCGCCCAAAATAGCCGAGCTTCATCCCCCTCTCCCCACGAAGCATAGAACTGATTAGCGTCTTCTGCGCATGGAGGTCAGAGCAAGTGCGTGAGGAACACCACACCTGGGTAAGAAACTCAAACTTGCTATCCCCGAAGACACACTGCAATAAATATGGCTTACCATCCGTGATAACCTTCGCTTGGCAGACTTGCTCCTCAAAGAACCGCCTATCCACCCGCTCCTTTTGGAGATCGGTTTTCAGGGTGGATAGTTTGGCGGCCTGCTCCTTTCCTTTCTACTTGAGGACCTTGCACTTTTGGCCGGTGTCTTTGAGCTCCTATTGGATTTCCTCCACCCGAGCCTCCTGCTTGTCGCTGGTGGCTCTTAAAGTGGAAAGCATAGTAGCTGCTTGTTCGGCCACCGCCCTCTCGACCACAGCCTCCTACTTCGCACTCCACAGCTCGGCCTTGAGCTTCTTAATTTCCTTCGCCGAGGATGTGTAATCATAAAAAATATGAATAGTGCATCGATAGTACAATGACAAAAAAATTTGGATACTGAGTCACGCTTACCTTGCGCCTCGTCGAATCTTTTATTCAGAGCATCATGCTTGTCTTCGGAGCTCTTGAGCTTCCGATTCAGCTTGTCCATCTCGGTGGCATTCACAGCTGCCGCCGCCGATGACGAAGCCTATAAAAAACAAATCGTTATCAAGTTACATGGGTTCAAAACTTTTGAACTGTCATAAATATGATCCTATGTCCAGTCCTCTTAAGGGCTGTTACAATGTTCGGAACAAATATCGTCCCGTACATAGTTCAGAAAATGATCTATGATTGACCCCTAGGTGAGTTTTTTCCAAACTCACCTAGGGCTCGGGGGCTGCCATGTATATAACGATATCATAAATAAAATAAAATTTCGCAAACAAAGTATCACGTGGCTCACCTGGAAGCCGTCAGGAGACCTTTGAAAGCCTCCTTCAGTCTGCTATCAACAGACTGGATGCTTTGTAAAACCGCACCCATAAGAGTGCGGTGCTCTCCGGAGATGGAGGCACTTGATAGAGCCTCCCCCATCATCGGCCACCCATTGATCGTTGGCGCGGGTGGTGATCAGTTAACCCGATCTCTAACCAGGGATTGAACCGATGCCTCCGGAGGCGTTGTGTGC
This sequence comes from Hordeum marinum, assembly GCA_022496015.1. NCBI lineage: Eukaryota > Viridiplantae > Streptophyta > Magnoliopsida > Poales > Poaceae > Hordeum > Hordeum marinum. The sequence continues at coordinate 325,938,964 of CM039677.1, forward strand.
CCCAAAGACGGCCTTAGAGGGGGATGCACTTCCCCTCGCCCGGTCTCCTTAGTATCCGGGAGGGTCTCTTCCCCTCGGTCTTCGGTGGCGGGGACGTTAGCCTCGACCATGACGTCGTCTCCCCCAGCGCAGGTGTTCGACTCCATAGGAGCCTGCTGGGATGATACCTCCGTGACATCCTTCGCGATACTCGGAGGAGTGGTGTGAAACACGGTCCCGCTCTCCGCTAACTCGGCGAGCAGAGTCTCCCCGTCCAAAACTTGGTCAGTGGGGAGGACACGTGGTGGGCTGCAAATCAATGGGCGCTCACATGATTTTAACATCCAAAAACTTACCATTAACAGCTCAGGAAGTCTTCGGATTCCTACCGTCGAGCTAGGGGCTTTACCCTTAGGTTCCTTTGAGGAACCTTCTCGAAGTCCTCGGACTCGGCATCCGAGTACGAACTGTCGTCGGACAAAATTACCTGTGTCCGACGCGCTTTCTTCGGGACAGGAGGAGGAACCTCCTCTGTGGTGTCCGATGATGCCACCCTCTTTCTTGCGACGGGGAATCGCCTTCCCCCTCGTCATCATGATCCTCCTCCTGATTGGAGGAGGCATGGGTTTCCCCGGACACAATGTCTGGTTGGTCCCTAATATGCAGGCCTCCTCGCCTTGGTTTCTTCGTCTTCTCCTTCTTCTCTGGCGCCTTGTAAGGCGCCATGACGAGCATCTCCGACAACAGCCTGGACCTGATGTCCTCTGGCTGAGGCGCCGAGCAGTTGATGCTCGTGGGCCTTGCTTAGCCATTTACCTGGGAAGTGGTCGGAAAGTGCTTAGATTTTCTTTTGTAAAACAAAGTCGATCAAACAAGACAATATTATACGTGGGAAGGAGGTTTATCGGCGTGTAGACATCGTTCCTCCTCCTCGGCTGGCCAATTCTCCTGCGCCTTGAACAACGCCCTCCACGGCCTCTCCCGAGTAGTTCGGAAGAGCTGACGAATAGTAGGATCATCGTTAAGCCGATAAGCCCACATGGGAGAGTCCTAGCGCTGGCAGGGGAGGATGTGTCGCCGGAGCATAATCTGGACCATGTTGGCCAGCTCGATATCGCCTCTGATCATGGAGGCGATACACTTTTGCAGGTCGTCCACCTCCTTATGTGACCAATAGTCAAGCCCCTTTCCGAGCCATGAAGTCAATCTGGTGTGTGAGGGGATCTGAATTCGGCCGGAGCAGCTCGGCCTTCCTCCCTTGGCTCGGTGATGTAAAACCACTATTTTTGCCATATTTTGATGGTGTCGATGAAGGTGTCGGATGGCCATCTAACGCGGGGGGGGGGGGGGGGGTTGCTGATGACAGCCCTGCCGCAGTCTGCGTGTTCGCCTGCGACACACTTCGGTTTGACATTGAACATCTTGAACCATAGTTCGAAGTGTGGCTCGACTCGCAAGAAGGCCTCGCAGATGATGATGAAGGCTGATATGTGCATGAAGGAGGACCACCTGGATGAAGTGAGGGATGAAGACCACCCTCTTGCCCGGCTCGAGAGTGGGGACCACCTGGCCCTTCTCCGACGCGCGATGGTAGACGTTGGCGGGGAGGTAGCCGGCGTCCTTGTGGTCCGGGATGCCCAGTCGGTGGCCGTGGAAGCGTCCCACTTGCCATTGGAGCCATCCATGACCAAGCTCGGACGGGTAGTTGTGGAAAAACTAGATCTGGGCTCTGGAAGCTCAAGGGTTTGGCGACGTAGAGGATGTGAATGGAAGGCATGGCTGTGCCTTGGGGTTTTTTCCCTTCTTATGGGGTTGGTCGCTGGCTAACCTCCCTCTGCTACGCCACGTATCACTTTGCTTCCCAAGATGTGTGTGCTATTATGCGTATGATTAAACATTTCCCGTGTGAAACTAAGCATGATCTATGCATTGATGGAAACAGCCTCGAACCGCGGTTCGAGTTTTTGCAACTGGTCCAATGGTCGTGGTGGGCCACGACCTTTCGTCAGATAGGTTGTCAGGGAATTCTGTTTGTTCCTTGACGCTTGGCCTTCGAAGCTAAGATATTCATGGTGTTTGGGCGATTCACAAATTGGGAAAGACGACATGCCATCAGAGGCCAGACTAAACCCGACTGATGACTGATTGAGGAGAAGAACTCGCCTCGCAAGCCGAAGACTCTGATTATATGAAGCAGCTAAAGCTAAGACCCTTGGCGTTGGAGGCAAGTTCGGGGGCTACTGAGGGAGTCCTGGTTTAAGGGGTCCTCGGGAGGCCGACCTGTTTCTTATGGGCCAGACTATATGGGTCGCTTGGCGAGCATTGGATCGATCGAAGGCCCTGTCACCAGGAAGGAAGCTTCGGAAATTGTGGTGTGTCCTCCACATTTGGAGTAGTGAATAGGCATGTTTATCCCTTCTACGTGTAACCGACCATGTGTAACCCCTAGGTACCCTCGGCGTCTATATAAGCCAGAGGGTTTTAGGTTGTAGAGAGCACAACTCATCTTGGGTTTAGTTGTTCGATCTCGAGGTAGATCAACTCTATAACCTACATATCATCAATACAATCAAGCAGGACGTAGGGTATTACCTCCATAGGAGGCCCCGAACCTAGGTAAACATCGTCTCCTTCGTCTCCTGTTACTATCGATTCTAGTCTCACAGCTCGGCACCCCCTACCCGAGATCCGCCGGTTTTGACACCGACACATATGGAAAAACTTCGTTTAAGGATTTTGGATGCACAAATAGTATTTCTACTTAGTAGAAGTGAAGGCTAGCATGAGATTGAGAAGAATCCAAATAAGAAATGAAAAATCACATAAGTGAGCAATAAGCATAACTAACACTGAATAATGCACCATAAGTAGGATGTAATTTCGTAGCACAACTATTGACTTTCGTGCTTGCATAGGGAATCACAAACCTTAACGCCAATATTCTTACTAAGCATAATTACTCATCAACATAACTCACATATCACTATTGTCATGTCTCAAAACTATTACAAAAGATCAAGTTTAATTTGTCCAATGATCTTCATGAAAGTTTTTATTATATCCCTCTTTAATATCTGTCACTTTGGGACTAGTTTCATATGTTGCAATTGCTTTTTGATAAGCTCACATGGATATAAGTGAAGAACATGACCATACAAGTTTCATCTCTCAAAATAACATAAGTGAAGCATAAGAGGATTTCTTCAAAATTACTAACTCTCAAATTAATATAAGTGAAGCATGAGAGCATTTCTTCAAACATGTAAAAGCACGCCATGCTGAAAAAGATATAAGTGAAGCACTAGAGCAATTCCTTTGCTCAAAAGTATTAAGTGAAGCATAAAGAGCAATTCTAACAAATCATAGCATAAATTTGGATCTCTCAAATAGGTGTGTGCATCAAGGATAAAAGTAAAGAAAGCAAAGATACAAGACAATCCAAGCAAAACTCATGATATGTGACGAATAAAAATATAGTTTAGTATGCCCATGGTTGTTGGAAGAAAGAGGGGATGCCACTCGGGGCATCCCCAAGATTATTTGCTTGCTAATCGTTGGATATTACCTTGGCGTGCTGTAGCATCTCCAAGCTTTGACCAATCTAACTCCGTATTCCTTCATCCATTGTGATCTCAACCCAAACTTGAAAACTTCAATCACACAAAACTTGACAAAATTCTCGTGAGATCCGTTAGTATAATAAAGCAAATTACCACTTTAGGTACTGTTGTAAACCTATTAATATTCTATTATTGCATTATACCTACTATATTCTAAGTTTACCATGACTTATACCCCCCAATAGAAGCCATATATTCGTCAAAACAAGCACACAATGCAATGAAAACAGAATATGTTTCACACAGGATAGTCTGTAGTAATCTGTACTCTACCCATAATTCTGGAACCCTAAAAATTCTGAAAAATTAGGAAAACAGAAAGAATTTGTATATAAATATTGTGTTAAAATTTCAGATCAATATAATATTCCATTAAAAAATGAAAATGCATGCACTAGAAACAAAGTTTCTGTTTCAAATTCAACATTGTTTCTACTCATCTTATTGATCATCCTAAAGGCATTGCTTGACACAAACACTAAATAAAACATAAAAACACAAATCATAACAGAATCATAATTGAGTGAAACACTCAAAAACATAAAGCAAAATACCAAAATAATTTATTCATTGGGTTGCCTCCCAACAAGCACCATCGTTTTACGCCCCTCTAGGCATAACACATAGATTCAAGTATTGTCATCCTTAGTTTGCACTCCATAGAAGGCCCTCATGATTGATTCATATGGTGGCTTAATTATTTTTCTAGGGAAGTGTTCCATACCCTTTCTAAGGGGAAACTGAAACTTAATATTGCCTTCTTTCATATCAATCATGACACCTATAGTGCGTAAAAACGGTCTAGCAAGTATGATGGGACAAGACGGATTGCAATAAATATCAAGAACAATAAAATCAGTGGGCACATAATTCCTATTTGAAATAATAATAACATCATTAGTTATTCCCAAAGGCTTTTTAATAGTATAATCCGCCAAGTGCAAATTAAGAGAACATTCTTCAATATTGGTAAGACCAAGCACATCACATAGACATTTCGGAATTGTGGAAACACTAGCACCCAAATCACACAAAGCAAAGCATTCATAATTTTTAATCTTTAATTTAATGGTAGGTTCCCACTCATCATGTAATTTCTAGGAATTGAAATCTCCAGTTCCAACTTCTCTTCTAAGGATTTCATCATGGCATCAACAATATGTTTAGTAAAAGCTTTATTTTGTTCACAAGCATGGGGTGAATTTATCATAGATTGCAGCAAATAAATACAATCACCCAAGGATAAAAAATCATAATTAAAGTCTTTGTAATCAAACATAGTGGGCACATCACTAGTTCAAATTTTGAACTCTCCAAACCCACTTTTATCAAAAAATTCATCAAGATTTTCACCGTCCAAATCATTGGGATGCCCTCTAGATAAAGTTGAATCTTATTTAGTCAATTTATAATAAATTTTAACATTACTAAACAAGGAATCAATAGAGCAAACACAAATCATTTTAAGATCTTCATCATTCTTATGAACGTAATCACTAGAAAACACTTTTTCTAAAAATTCTCTTTTAGCTGTAAGCACAACGGTTATTTTCTTACTTTCACCCATAGAAACATATGAAAACTTAATTGATTCATTGATCTTAGGTGGAAAAGCATGCAACTTAAGATTTTCAACATCATTGGAAACTCTATCAATGCTTCTAGACATATCATCAATCTTATTAAACTTTTCTTCTATCGTAGTATTGAAAGACTTTTAAGCATTGATAAATTCTTTAAAAATATTATCAAGATCAGAGATGTTCCTATTATTATTATTATTATTATTATTATCATAAGAATTACCATAGGAATTACCATAATTATTAGAGGAATTTCCAGGAAAAGTCCTAGGATTAAAATTACCTCTATAAGCATTGTTATTGAAGTCATTTCGCGAGATGAAATTCACATATATGGAATCACTATTTTGCTCAATAAAAGTAGACAAAGGAACATCATTAAGATCAAGAGGAGCATTTTACTAGCAACCAACTTCATAAGAGCATCAACTTTTTCACTCAAGTACTAATTTCTTCTACTGAATTAACCTTTTTACTAGTAGATGCTCTTTGGGTATGCCATTGTGAATAATTTGCCATGATATCATCTAGCAATTTGGTAGCTTCACCCAAAGTAATGTCCATAAAAGTACCATCCGCAGCGGGATCTAAAAGATTTGTAGAGACAAAATTCAATCCCGCATAACAAATTGGTATGATCATCCAAAGATTTAAACCATGTGTAGGACAATTTCTTAGCATCAACTTCATTCTTTCCCAAGATTATGCAGAATGCTCATTATCAGGTTGCTTAAAGTTCATGATTTGAGTTCTAAGGGAATTCGTGGGCGGAAAATACTTAGTAATAAAAGTGTCCTTGCACTCATCCCAAGAATCGATACAATTGCGAGGCAAAAAAGAAAACCAAATTTTTGCATGATCCCGCAAACAGAAAGGAAACAATTTCAACTTCAGTCGTCGTGACCACGCAAACAAGATTGCAAGCAAACAAGAGATCCGACGAGAAAAAGGCCAACACAAAAGAGAGGGAGAATAAAACGACAAATTGGTGAAGTGGGGGAGAGGAAAACGAGAGGCAAATGGCAAATAATGTAATTTAAAGGAGATGAGATTTGTGATTAGGAACCTGGTAGATGAGATTGCTTCCTCCCCGACAACGGCGCCATAAAATCCTTTGACGCGGCTTGAGACTGCGTCGATATTTTCCAAAAGAGGAAGGGATGATGCAGCACAATGACGGTAAGTATTTCCCTCAGTTTATGAAACCAAGGTATCAATCCATAGAGGAATATCACACACCCACATAAGTGGTACCTGCACACAAACAACAACTACTTGCAACCCGACGCGAAAGAGAGGTTGTCATGCTCTCTACCGTAATAAGATAGATTAGGTAACGATAGTTTTCACAAATAGATCTCGCAAGAACACAAAGTAAACTAAATAAACAAAAAGTGCAGCAAGGTATTTTTGGTTTTTTGGAATAATATATGTGAAAACAAAAGTTGCAAATAGTAGACCGGAAAGCAATATGTTGGAAAAGTAGACCCACGGGCTGTAGGATTCACTAGTGGCTTCTCTCATGAGTATAGCACACAGTGGGTGAACAAAACATTGTTGGAGGGTGGCCACCCTCGGACCCCTCTTATGGTGTTGTTTGGTCCATCTTTCTTCTTCTGGTCCATAAAATATCCACAAAATCCCCACAGCATTTGGGCTCCATTTGGTAATGATTTTCTACGAAGTAAAAAACAAGCAAAAATAGCAACTCGCACTTTGGCATTATGTCAATAAGTTAGTCCCAAAGATGATATAAAGTTCCTATAAAATGATTGTAAAACATCCAAGATTGATAATATAACAGCATGGAACAAGCAAAAATTGTAGATACATTGGAGACGTATCTCCCTCTATCTCCTTCCTCTCTCCCTTATTTCTCTTTTTCCCTCTCCCTCTCCTTTTACTCACCTCCCATGCCCATGGCTGTGCAGGTCGTCGACATGGCCAAGCAAGAACTCTCAGCCTTGGCTGCGAAGAGGATCGTCACACTGTCGTCTTGCTCTGCCCAGGATCCGGTCCCTTTCCAACAGCCCTCGCTGGATCTGGTCTCCCGCTACCTATCCACACCTCGAGCGACCCCTATCATCACTGGATCGAACCATTGACACCATTGACACCACACACGGGATCAAGATTTTGTTTTTTTTGAATTAATAGTAGTAGCGCGGGTCACAGACACGCGCTACAGATATTTGTAGTAGCACACGTGGAACCCGTGCGACTACTAACATACGTACTAGTACCGCGGGATGCACCCGCGTTACTACTAGGTGTTTAACCCGCGCTACTACTAGGATTTTTTACTAGTAGTGAATATGTAGGAACCAATATGGGCATACATGTACCGCTATTGGTTATTAACCCGAGAGGTGTCTCGGTGGTGTCTGCATGATTCTCGAACCCGTAGGGTCCCCACGCTTAACGTTCGGTGACACTAGAGTAGTATTGGGATATGGATTGTCGTCGTTTTCTCACGAGAGATGCCATGGGTAGGCTTATCGAAGGTGGTTGGGGCCAGAGGACGCCGACGGGCTCCGGGTGCAAGATTATGCACAAGCGGTGGTGACACACGATGTACCCAGGTTTGAGGCCCTCAGTGGGAGGTAACACTCCTAGTCCTGCTTGATCTAGTTGATGGATGGGTGTGTTTACAAGGTTGCTCCTGGAGCTGTGTCTAGACGAGGAGGAGGGAGCAGCCGGCTCACCTTCCTATGCTATGACGTATGAGTGTGAGGGAAGCGTCCCGTAGATGTGTGTGTGTGAGACTTGTCGTCCCCATTGCATGGGGGGCTCGGGAGGTTTTATAGGCCAACCCCTCGGCTTACAGTATTCCTGAGGTACAAAGTGTGGGGACCCGGCTGGGAGCTTCTCCGGCTGGACAGGGGCCCCGCCTCGCGAACCGTCTCATCGTCCGTAGGGTCCACCGGCTGTGCGGTCCCATCGCCTACCGGGCCCGCCAGCCGGCTCCGCGATTGGCCCCTTGCCCACCTGCCGTGGCACGGGTTGCCCAGGCGGTGTTGTCTTGCACTATCCGGCCGAAGTCTCCGGCACGGTCGGCTGCACTATAGCCATGCCGGAGCAAGTAATCGAGTGGGAGGAGGCATGCCGACACTGTTGCCCCGCCCGGTCGCGGTCGGCCAAGGTCAGCGGTATGACCGTTCGGACCGTAGCCATGCACGCACGCGCGTCAGCGACCACTGTGGCCACATTGGTGCCTGTCGTGGGGGTCCCGTCGTGTCGTCGTACCCGCGTGTAGAGGGATGGGATGGGAGCTTTTCCGCCCGAGGGTCAACGGAGGATGCGGCTTGAAGGGAGCCGACCGCGCCCAGTCGGTCGGTGGCCGGGCCGGCTCCTCGACAAGCCGGCCTCGATCCAGCCGACAATGCGTCTGCCTGCTGCGCGCCAGCCGGCCGCAAACAGCCGGCCACGTGTTGGTTTTTGTAACGGGGGAGAGAACCCCGCTACTTTGGCCTACCCAGGGGTAATAACCCCACCAGTAGTCTCCGAAGCCGGTGGGGGCCCATGTCTGGCAGACGGAGGGGAGCCGACGGCTTCTCCCTAGTGGTACCCGCCTCTAGTACGAAGCCAAAAAGCCAGCCGGGTCGGTGGCCAAAACCGACGCCTCGGGTCCCCAACGTGATGCCCCGAGAACCGGGCTGGACCGCCGCATGCCACATGGCGAGTAATGATGTCGTGGGTCCCGTGCACGCAGGCAGACGGGACGTCACCCTAGGCTTAGCCCGCTAGGCCTCGAGTGTAGCCCAGTAGGCCTCGGGGCGCAGGCAGGGATCTTCTGCGCCCCGAAGCGGCGGTTATGGCCCAGGACGGCCACACGCGTGCGGAGATTCCTGGGAAGTGGGCGAAGTTAATCCCCACGTCCCCCGGTCATGGCCTCCCCATTTAAAAGGGGAGGGAGGGTAGAGGGCGGAAGCACCCTCGCCCCATATGCCCCTCGTCTCCCATTGTCTCGTCTTCTCCGCTCCCTCACGCACCGCAGCTCTGCTCGCACATGACCACGCTCGCACGCAGCCCCGCCGTCACGATGGCTAAAGGGCGCTCAGGAAGCTAGGCCGAATCCGTGGTCACGGTAGCCACCATCGTGGAGCTCCGCCGTGCGCGCATGCTACCACCGGTGGAGCACGTGATTGCCCGCGCCCTGGGCGACGAGTTGGTGCCCGAGCCATAGGAAGGAGAATTCGTCGTCTTCGCCTGCCATTTCTCCCACGGCTTCGGGCTCCCAGTGAGCCATTTCTTCTGCCTGATGATGGATACCTTCGACCTCCAACCGCATCACCTCGGCCCCAATGCCATCCTCTACATTGCGGGCTTCGTGCCGCTGTGCGAGGGGTACATGGGGATGCTCTCCTCCATCGACTTCTTCAATGCGTTGTTCTACCTCAAGGCGCTGAAGAGTGCTGCCTGCGGGGGCTCGGTGGTGTGCTGCTGCGGCTCGCGCTTCCCACACTTCAGCCTCATTAACTCCGTCAAGGGCTAGCATCGAACCTTCTTCTACGTGAAGAACGCCGACCCGTGGCGGGATTACATCCGGCTGCCGGCGTACGTCAACACACAGTCCTCGGGGGTGAACTGGTTGGGAGCCGCCCCACACGGGGTCGCTCCCATATAGCTCGACCGGCTCGTGGTGCTGAGGAGCGGCGTCGGGCTGGTTGCCTCCGATTTGGTGACGACCTTCATCGCGCGCCGGGTGCCGCCTCTCCAGATGAGGCCGCACTGGACCTGCGACATGTCCAGCCGCCGGGACCCCTGCCGGCTGACGACTGTCAACCTGACACCGACTCAGGTGGCAAAGTGGGTTAACATCGTCACGACGTTCAAGCTGGCGCCAACGTCGTGGACCTACGGCAAGGAGCCGTACGACTGCCTCAACCGAGCTCCCCTGGTACGTTCCGTCGAGGTGGCCCTTTTGGTTTGAATCCCCCCAGTCAGCACCCGTCCTTACTTCTCCATGCCGACCATAGTTGCTCGTGCGACAGAACACGCCGGATGGCCCGCACCCCTAGATCTTCGAGGCGGAGCATGACCACTCTGACTCTGAGGACTACGAGCAGGGAGGCCCGCCCGAAGAGGGGGTCGACTCCTTAGGGGAGATCGAGGAGGCCCCAGTGGAGCCAAAGGGTCCGGCGCAACCGGAGAGCCCAGCAGAGCAGGTGAGTATCCTACCGGTCCAATGATCAGGGACTGGACCGATGACGATGATGACGATGATGATGATCAGGGACTAGACCGGTCGTCGCATCAGGTCGGCAAGAGGAGGAGGCAGTAGTAGCACTGAGCGAGGGGCAACTCAGGACCGATTCCCGTGCCCTTGCCGTCATCAACCCTCCCTCGGCGGCCGGCACCGTGGCCAACGTCGGGACGGGCCGTGACGATAGACGGGCCCGGAGGTCCATGGTCAACATAATCCGGGACTAGGAGCCGCTGGCGCGCGTCCCTACCCTTCCGGCTCCCCCGAGAGGCGGCCCGGTCCCCGCATTCACGGAGTTGGGGAGCGTCCTAGAGCGGCGCTGCCCGGAGCTGGCCCGGTTCGTGGAGGTGGCCAACAACACCCTACGACACGCGGAGGTAAGCATCGTTATCCTTGTTGAAATTTTCAGTGGGGGCGCGCAAGCGCACCCATTGGGTGTAGCCCCCGAGATGCGGGCCGGCTGACCGGTTGCGGGGCAGCCGGGCCGGATCTCCTTGTGCGTCTTTTGATTTTGACTTCCTATGGCAGGCGGGTGATGCCCAGCGGCAGGAGCTGTTTGATGAAGTGGTATCCATCCACAACCGCGGCAAGCATGGCTTCTATCGGCTGGAGGAGGAGCTTACGCGGGTGCGAGGTATGTTTGGCCTTTTGGGGGGGCGCGTAGCCCCCGGGAGCTGGGCCGGCTGCTTGGCAGCCGGAACAGGCCTGGAATGTCCGTCTGACTCCCGTTCTACTTGGCAGGGGAGCTGACCACCCTTCGGGCGGAGAAGACCAGGGCGGTCTCTAAGCGGGACCGACTGGCGAAGAACGTCCAGGCGGTCACCCAGGAGAGGGACCGGCTCAGCGCCTAGCTGGTGGATGGGCAAGCAGCCCAAGACCGCCTGAAGGCCGACGTGGCGCAAGAGGTGACGCCCAAGGAGAAGGCCGTCAAAGAAGCGGTCGAAGCCGCCCAACGCACCACCGCCCTCCAAAATGAGGTGCCCGCCTCGAGAGGACGCTTGAAGAGTATAGGGTGGCCCTTGCCGAGGCGGAGGCGGCACTGGCTTCGGAGTGTGACTCGTCGCTCCACTTTGCCATCGAGCGGGACGACTCCATCGAGCGTAAGTACCCGTTTTCTATTTTCGGTTGGCTGCTTTCTTCTTGCCAGTTCTTGTCCTTGATTTTCTCTCTTCTCCTTCTTCCCTTCTTCTTCAGGGTGCTTCCCAGAGACCCAGCACCGTGCTGAGCATGCCGTCGAGGAACACCGGGAGTGTCTCCGGGCGCGTGGGCGCTCCATCTAGGAAGACTCCGCTTGGGATATGGCGGAGCTTAGGCTGGTCATAGAGAACCGGTTGATCCACCTCAAGCGGAGCGTGGAGCGTCTGAAGACGGACGGCAAGGAGGTCATTGCCGCCTTGTGGACGGGCCGTGGAGCTCCGAAGAGCCACGTGGCTTTGTGGCTGGAGCACGTCGTGGCCCGGCTCGAGGTCTGGAAGGCGTCGGCGGCTCGAGCCGGTGCGTAGATTGCGCTCCGGTTCGTCACCTCGTGGTACCACGACATTGACTTGGACCGGCTAGCCACTATACCAGACGAGCTGGCCGAGGAGTGGGCCGCCTGCGAGCCCGTCCTCGTCCGCCGGGCCAACGAGCTCGCGTCATACGTCGACCCGGAGAAGCTCTTGCCGGCCCTTGACAAGGACGGCGAGCCGGTAGCCGGGGACTCCTTCGGCAACCCCCTAGGTCCGGAGGATGAGGAGGTCACCGATGAGAGCACCAACTCCAGCACCGAGACGGCTGGGACCGCGGAGGTTGCCCTGAGGGCCAAGGAAGCCGACCCGAAGGCCGCGACTACCTCCGAGCCGAGAGTCGAGCCGTCTGGCGATACGCCGGCTGGTGATGCGCCGGTGGCCTAAGCCCCCGGTCATCTTTGCTTTTCTCTTGTTTTTTCTGTGTGTTAAACTCAAGTCCACCCACTGGGGGTGTATTGTAATGAATCATAATGGCCATGGGTCTTTGCTACTTTCTAAATTATGAAGTTTCTGTTTGCTGCCAAGTTAGTTTCTATTCGTGCCGGCTTGCCCTTCCCTTTGTTTGCCCCTTAGGTTCCGTTAGCCCAAGTCCCTTTTCCCCCTTGGTTTCGACCCCACCAGCCTGCCAGCCGGGAGCCGGTCTATAGCTAGGACGAGGCGTCCGCCTCGAGGGACCCGGTTCTGAGTTTAGGAACCATCAGGACTTTTTCGGTAAGGCAAGTGACAGAGGCAGGAACACGAACCGGCTAGGCTTAGCCGGTGACCCCCAAGTGATTGGTTTTTCGTGTGAACCAAGCTTTGCCCCTGGACCCTGCGAGCCGGACAGCCAGGAGCCGGTCTGTAGCTAGGAGGGATGGGAGGACTTGCTTACCTCACACTACTTGATCTACCTCGAGGGAGGGTGTTAAGACTAGCCGGTGAGCCCCCGGGGCCAGGAGCCGGATCCAGGGGCTATTGATTTGAATTGACAAGCTTTGAAGTGGAAAGGGGCATGTCCCAAGAGCCGGCTTGGGGCACCCATTGCATTCATAAGCCCAAAAGGGGAAGGATATATACATACAGTGATTTTTTCAGCAGTAAAACAAACAGAGAAGTGTTGCGTTCCATGGGCGCTCGGTCTCCTCGCCGGAGACGTCTCTCTTGCGCTTCTATGGCTTCTTGGTGTCTATTAGGTAGTATGCGTTGTTGTGCAGCACCTTGCTGATGATGAACGGGCCCTCCCATGGGGAGGACAACTTGTGTTGTCCGGCTGTCCGCTGAATCCGCCTCAGCACTAGGTCTCCTTAGCGGAAGGAGAGCGACCGGATCCACTTGCTGTGGTAGTACCGGAGCTTCTACTGATAGATTGTCGTCCGTCTCAAGGCTCGTTCACAGGCTTCTTTGAGTAGGTCGACGCCATCCTCTCTTGCCTCCTTTGCGTCCTTCTTCGTGTACAGGGTGACCCGAAGCGAGTCAAACTCGATATCGGTGGGGATGATCGCCTCGGACCCATACACAAGGAAGAAGGGTGTGTAGCCAGTTGATTGGTTGGGAGTGGTCCTGAGACTCTAAAGGACAGCCGACAGCTCATCAACCCAGCAGTTGGCTGACCTCACCAGTGGCTTTACGAGCCGGGGCTTGATGCCGAACAAGATTAAACCACTCTCCCTCTCGACCTGGCCGTTTGACTATGGATGAGCGGCGGAGGCCAGGTCGAGCCGGATGCCCTGCTTGGAACAAAAACACGCGAGCGTGCCCTTGGCGAAGTTCGTGACGTTTTCAGTGATGATGTTGTGGGGAACACTGTAGCGAACCATGATGTCGTCGATGAATCGGACGGTCGTGGGTCCGTCCAGCTTCTTGATTGGCCAAGCCTCGATCCACTTGGTGAATTTGTCGACGGCCACCAGTAGATGTGTCATGCCGCCTCATGCAGTCTTCAAGGGACCCACCATGTCTAGCCCCCAGACGGCGAAGGGCTACGAGAGGGGGATGGTCTGGTGGGCCGACACTGGTAGGTGGCTCTGCATGCTGAAGCGCTAGCAGCCCTCGCACTCGTTAACTAGCTTCTTGGCCGCCTCCAAAGTGGTGGGCCAGTAGAAACTGTGGCAAAAAGCCTTGGCCACTAGGGTCCTGGAGGTGGCATGGTGCCCGCACTCGCCCTGGTGGATATCAAGGAGAATCTCCTGGCCCTTCTCCGGCTCGACGCATTGCTGGAAGACGCCCATGGTGTTGTGGTGGACGAGCTCGCGATTGATGATGCTATACGCCGAGGCCCGACACTGGATTTGTCTTGCCATGGCCTCGTCCAGGGGGAGGTCCCCACGCAGAAGGAACGCCGGGATGTGCTGGGCCCACGAGGGAGTCGATACGGGGGCCGGCTCGGGAGCCCCTGGGCCCGGTTGATCAGTCCCCGAGACCGGCTCGCCAGCCCTTGGATTGGGGACGACATGAGGGGTGTCGACGGCCACCATGACAGCCGCGGCGTTGGAGCCGGCTGCTTTGGACGTAGCTGGCTGGGCCGGCTCAGCCGGCTCCGGCAGGGCTGCCGGGGCAGGAGGAGCCGGTGGCGACGATGCCGAGGGGCAGCCAGAGCCGCTGATGGGCCAGCAGCGTCGGCCGATACGAAGATGGACTCCGACTCCGGGGAAGGCTTGATTGATGGTTTGAGCAGCCGCTCAAGGGAGACGCCGGCATGGATGGCCTGCCGTGTGGAGTTGATCTTTGCCAGCGAATTGGCCGCCTCGTTGTCCACTAGTGGGACGTGGTGGAACTCACAACCCTCGAAGGAGTCGGTGAGTTGCTGTACGAGGAAGCGGTAGCTGGCCATGTTGGCGTCCCTAGCGTCCCATTCGCCAGAGACCTGCTGCACCACGAGGTCGGAGTTGCCGAAGCATAGGATGTGCCTGATGTCGATCTCCTTGGCAAGCCGGAGGCCGTGGACGATGGCCTCGTATTTGGCCACGTCGTTGGAGGCGGTGAAGTGGATCTGGAGGGCGTACTTGAGCTGGTCACCTTTTGGGGAGGAGAGGACTATGCCGGCACCCAGGCCGGTCCTCATTTTTGAGCCGTCGAAATGCATGCGCCAATGCTTGGAGTCTGGGGGAGGTGGCACAAACTCGGTCTCCACCCAGTTGACGAGGAAGTCGACCAGCGCCTGTGACTTGATGGCGGTACGTGGCTTGTACCAAATCTCGTGGTCGGTGAGGGCGATGACCCACTTTGCAATCCGATTGGAGGAGTCCTAGCCGCTCATGATCTCGCCGAGCGGGGCCGTGCTTACCACGGTGATGGTATGCTACTGGAAGTACTGCTTGGCCTTCTTGGCGGCGAATTATATGCCATAGCACATCTTCTGGTAGTGAGGGTAGTTTTTCTTGGAGGTGGAGAGGACCTCGCTGAGGTAGTAGACGGGGCGCTGGACCGGCAGGGATCTGCCCTCCTCCGGCCACTCGACCACCAAGACGACGCTGATGACGCGAGTGGTCGTCGCTTCTTCTCAGCCGGCGCAGCCAAGATGCGTGCACGGGTGAGAGCCCTCTTGAGGCTGCGGAAGGCCTCGTCCGCCTCGTCGGGCCAATCAAACATGCCTGGCTTCTTGGGGTGACCTGGCTCGACTAGAGCCGTCTTGTGAAGGAGCTCGTAGAGGGGCAAGGCTTTCTCCCCTAGCTGGCTGATGAACCGGCTGAGCGAGGCGAGGCAGCCGGTGAACTTCTGGACGTCGTGGAGCTGGGTCGGCTTGGGCATGCACTCGATCACGCTGATCTTCTCTAGGTTAGCTTCGATGCCGCGGGCAGACATGAAGAAACCCAGAAGCTGGATGGTTGGGACGCCAAAGACGCACTTCTCCGGGTTGAGCTTGATCTTGTACTCGCGCATGTTCGCGAAGGTCTCCCGGAGATCGTCGATGAGGCTGAAGTGTTTCTTCATTTTGACGACGATGTCGTCGACGTAGACGTGGACGTTCCTGCCTATCTGAGGTAGGAGGCACTTCTGCATGCACTGCTGGAAGGTGGTGCATGCATTCTTTAGGACGAAGGACATGGTGATATAGTAGTAGGCCCCGAAGGGCATGATGAAGGAGGTCTTGAGCCAGTCCTCCGAATCCAGCTTGATCTGGTGGTAGCCGGAGTACGCATCCAGGAAGGACAGCAAATCGTAGCCGGCCATGGAGTCGATGACTTGATCGATCCGTGGTAGGGCGAATGGGTCCTTGGGGCATGCCTTGTTCAGGTTGGTGTAGTCGATGCACATGCGCCATGTCTTGTTCTTCTTCAGCACCAGGACTGGGTTGGCCAGCCAGTCCGGGTGAAAAACTTCCATGATGAAGCCGGCTACGAGAAGCTGGGCGATCTCTTCTCCTTTAGTATGCCGCTTCTCCTCAAAGAAATGGCGTTGGAGTTGCTTGACCGGCTTGACGTCTGGCCGGATGTGTAGTTTGTGCTCGGCGAACTTCCTCGGAACACCCGGCATGTGTTTGGGGGACCATGCAAAGATGTCCCGATTCTTATGGAGGAAGTCAACGAGCTCGCCTTCCTATTTGCTGTCGAGGCGGGAGCCGATGGTGACGCACAAAGCGGGGTTGGCCGGGTCGAGTGGGATCTGCTTGGTGTCCTTGGACGGTTGGAAGGAGGCCTCACCGATGGACTGCAAGGGAGGAGCCGGCACTGCCGGCTAGCTGGCAGCGAGGGCCACGAGCTGGTCGAGCTGCCGCTTTTCCTCGGCTATCTCCAAGGCCTCAGCGAGCCGGCTGCCATCTCGGGCGCACTCGAGTGACATCTTGTAGTCTCGTGCGATGGTGATGATTCCCTTGGGGCCCGGCATCTTGAGCTTGAGGTGGGCGTAGTGGGGGACCGCCATGAACTTGACGAGAGCCGGTCGGCCCAACAGTGCGTGGTAGGGACTCTTGAGGTGCACTACCTCGAACAACACCGGCTCAAGGCGGAAGTGAAGGGGTCCGCCAAAGAGGACGTCAAGCGTGATCTTGCCGACAGGGGAGCAGGACTTTCCAGGCATGTTGCCATGGAAAACCGTCTGACTCGCCTGCAGGTCTTCTTTTTTCAGCCCCAGCTTGTGCATCGTGTCGAGGTAGATAACTAGGGCACCTGCGAGAAGTGGCAGGTGCGCTTCTCGGTGGTGATGGTGGGGGTAGAGGACCAGGGCATAGCTGCCGGGACTTGGCATTACAGCCGTGTGGTCTGCCTGGCTCCAGGTGACCGGCTTCTCCGACCAGTGCATGAACTAGGGAGTTGCTGGCATGGTGGCATTCACCTCACAATGGAGCCGGTGCTGAGCATGTTTGCTCATATCTTCACTGTTGTAGCAGCCGTCCTGGTTGGGGAAATGGTCATGCAGGCAACCGTCATTTTGGGCCCGAGCCGGAGCCGGCACCTGGGCGACAGCTGGGGCCGGGGCCGGCGTGCGAGCAGGCGGCATGGGAGGAGCCGAGAGGCCGTCCCTCTGGGCCAGGCGCTATGAGAAGCTACACTGCCGGAGCGTGTGCGTGGAGGGCTTGGCCCCAGAGTGGTTCTTGTAGGGGAGGTCAAGCATCTACTCGAAGGTGAGCTTGGGCTGCCAGACAACCTTGCTAGTGTGTTGGTGCTGGCTAGAGGACTGAGCAGTCGGCTCCTACTCCTCGATAGTGGCAACCTGCCGGCTCCCGTAGCGGGAGTCGGGCTGGTCGTTCTTGCGCTTGTTGTTGTGCGACTGCTGGTTGTCGACAGCCGGTCAGGATGCCGCCGACGTTAGTGTCGCCTTGGCAGGAGGGGTCATTTTGACCCGAATGGCGGAGTTAGCCGTGGCGTATTTGTTCGCCTTGGTCATGAACTCGGCCAGCATGGCCGGCTTAGAGCACATGAGCTTGTGCTTGAGAGGGGTGCCGTCGCGACAGCCTTTGATGAAGTACTATATGGCTTGCACCTCGTGCACCCCCTTGCAGGAGTTGCGGAGCTTGGTCCACCGGGTGAGGTAGTCGCGGAGGGACTCATCCAGCCCCTGAACGCACATGGCTAGTTCACGGGGGCGGCCCGGCCGCTTGTAGATGCAGGTGAATTTGCGGACGAAGACCTCTTCGAAGTCCGTCCTGGTGTTGATGCTGTCGGCTGCCACGCTATTGAGCCAGGTGCGGGCCGAGCCGATCAGCATCAAGGGAGCGTAGCGGACGGCTACACGCTTGTTCCCCCTGGCGATGCCGATTGCGGTGGTGTAGTCGATCGGACAGTCTTCGGGTTTTGCGGCCCCGTTGTACTTCGGGGTGTCTCGGGGGATCTTGAAGCGGGTTGGGAACGGCTTGTTGCGGATCCGAGGGCTGAAACATGCCGGGCCAATTGAGCCCTCCTCCTCGAGGAGGGCCGATTATGCGAGATGGTCGATACGGAGGTGGGCATCATTCTCGCTGCGAGGAACGCGTGGTCCGAGCCGGGCCGAGAACTCGGGGCGGATGACTGGCGGAACCGACTGTTCTGGCTCGTGCCGCGGGGGTGGCGTCTGCCCGAGGCTGCGCCGGCTGCCGGCAGCCGGCGCCTCGTGGTGGCGGCCACTACAGGGCGGGTCGTTGGTGCGCCAGCTATTTACAGCCGGCTGCTTGTTCCCCGGCAGCTAAGAGCGCTGGGGGTTGTTTGCCTCGACCCGGCAGCCAGAGGCACGAGGGGAGTAGGAGTGCTCAGCCGGCTGATGGCCAGTAGTTCCTGTGCCCTCGCGCTCGAGCCGGGGGCCTTCGGAGGCACCGCCGCCTGCCGCGAGCAGATGTTGCTACACGTCGGCATTGTCAATGAGGTCCTTGATGTGACGCTCGCGGGCGGCATGTTCTTCGCCCTCTAAGGTAGCCAAATCCTAGTAAGCTACCTTGGCGGCCCGCAGGTTGGCTACGGGTGTGTCATAGACGGGCATGTTGCCGCCCAAGATTTCGGCAACCACGCGACCCGGTCGCACACAGCCCCACGCCGGCTGGGCTCGGTGCCAGCCGGGGTGAGACCATAGGCGAAGGCGTGCTCCCACTAAGCGGCCTCCATGTGGTGCCACATGGCCACGAGGGCACTGGCGTCCCCGGAGGGTCGCACCGAGCGGATCGAAGGTGCTGACGCGGGCCGTGGGGGTGTCGGCCTCGGCCCATGCGCGACCGGAGGAGGTGGAGGAGATGATGGCCATTTCTCCCACGCGAATGTGAGAGCTGCTGGACTGGGTCGCAGCCAGCGCGCCCACAATCGTGGGCGGATCGGTGCAGATGAGCACTTGGCTAGGGTACTCGTCGGCGACCAGTCCTTCGGCAAGGCTTAGCCTGCCAAAGCGCTCCGCGAGCGCGTCGATGTCAAGCGTGAGGTCGACGGAGCTGCCCACAGGACCTCCCGGAGCAAGCCCACGAGCCCACGGTTTCGCCTAGACATGTAGCGACGGCGGGGAATGGCGAGGGGTCCCTCTCGAAGCATGAATCTGGCCGGCGCCACGTACGGCCCCACGGTGGGCGCCAACTGTCGTCGTTTTCTCACGACAGATGCCATGGGTAGGCTTAGCGAAGGTGGTTTGGGACAGAGCACGACGATGGGCTCCAGGTGTGGGATTAGGCACAAGCACTGGTGACACACGATGTACCCAGGTTTGAGGCCCTCCGTAGAAGGTAACACCCCTAGTCCTGCTTGATCTAGTTGATGGATGGGTGTGTTTACAAGGTTGCTCCTGGAGCTCTGTCTAGAGGAGGAGGAGGGAGCAGCCGGCTCACCTAACTATGCTACGACATATGGGTGTGAGGGAACCGTCCCGTAGATGTGTGTGCGTGAGACTTGTCATCCCTGTTGCATGAGGGGCTCGGGGGGTTTTATAGGCCAACCCCCCGACTTACAATATTCCTGAGGTACAAAGGCGGGGGACCCGGCTGGCCAGGGGGCCCCGCCTCGCGAACCATCTCTTTGTCCGTAGGGTCCACCGGCTGTGCGGTCCCATCGCCTACCGGGGCCCGCCAGCCGGCTCCGCGATTGGCCCCTCGCCCACCTGCCGCGGCACGGGTCGCCCGGGCGGCGTCGTCTTGCGCCAGCCGACCAAAGTCTCCGGTACGGCCGACTGCACTATAGCCATGCCGGAGCAGGTAATCGAGTGGGAGGAGGCATACCGGCACTATTGCCCCGCCCGGTCGCTGTCGGCCAAGGTCAGCGGTACGACCGACCGTAGCCATGCGCGCCCGCGCGTTAGTGGCCATTGTGGCTACATTGGTGCCCGTCGCGGGGTCCCTTCGTGTCGCCATACCCACGTGCAGAGGGATGGGACGGGAGCTTGTCCAACCGAGGGTCAATGGAGGAGGCGGCTTGATGGGAGCCAGCTGTGCCCAGCCGGTCGGGGGCTGGGCCGGCTCGTCGACCAGTCGGCCTTGATCCAGTCAGCAATGCGTGTGTCGGTTGCGCGCCAGCCGGCCGCAAGCTGCCGACCACATGTTAGTTTTTGTAACGGGGGAGAGAACCCAGCTACTTTGGCCTACCCAGGGGTAATAACCCCGTCAAGGATGTTGGTGACCGAATGTTTTTTGGAGTCCCGGATGATATCCCAATGTGATGAGGAGCTACAAAATGGTCAGTAAGTAAAGATTCATATATGGGAAAGTTCTATTTTGGCTCCAGAAAAGTTCTGGTAATTTCCGGCAGTGTACCGAAAGTTCCAGAAGGGTTCCACGTGTCCATCGGAAGGGGTCCACCCTCCCCGAAGAGCCACATGGGTTGATAGGGAGACACACCCATCCCTGGTTGGCTCTGAGCCCCTTCCCCATCGGCCCATGTGGCTAGGGCTTGTGGAGGAGAAATCCTAAGGGGAGTTGGCCTTTGCTTGGGGGGCACTCCACCCCCTAGATCTGCCGCCCCTCCCTTGATGGTGAGACTAGGGCTGGTGACCTCCCCTTGCCCATATATATTGGAGGAGAGGGAGGGAAGCTGCACCCAAGCCCCTGGCCCAGCCCTAGCTCCCCCTACTATGTTTTCTCCTCCGATAGCGTTTTTGGTAGTGCTCGGCGAAGCCCTGTCGGGATAGCACCACCACCATCGCTGTCACGCCGTTGTGTTGCCGATGATCCCATCTACTAATCCATCCTCCCTCGCTGGATCGAGGAGGATAAGACGTCATCAAGTTGCACATGTGCTGAACACGGAGGTGTCATCTGTTTGGTGCTACATCAGATCGGATCTTGATTGGATCATGAAGAGTACGACTACATCAACCGCGTTATATATGCTTGCGCTTAACGATCTGTAAGGGTACATGGACACACTCTCCCTCTCGTTGCTATGCATCTCCATAGATAGATCTTGGGTGTTCATAGGAATTTTTTTGTTTTCCATCCTTTGTTCCGCAACAATAGGCTCACCTTTGTCTAATAGCATGACTTCAAGGACATCATTATTGTATCACTCACAGGTAGTATGTGTCCTTGTTGACCAGCAAAGTTAGGTAGTGACTTGATCTAAAGTTTCATAATCACCATCATTAGTTTCCTCTTTAATTGGTATAGGCATCACAATAATAACTTTCTGTGATGCGCTACTCCCCAATTAAAGTGGAGGTTGGATAACATCATCAAGTTCTACCTTCCTCCCACTCAGTTCTTTTGAGAGAAGGTTTTGCCTTCAAATCTATGATAGAAGGTATAACCAATTATTCTTTACGGTATCGTCTGAAGATGCACTTCTCCAGTTGGGGTTCCAGCTTATCAGGTTGAAGTCTTGACATAAGCATTGCATCACCAAACTTTAAGAAATGACAGCTTAGGTTTCTTTCCAAACCATAATTCATACAGTGTCATCTCAACGGATTTAGACGGTGCCCTATTTCAAGTGAATGCAATTGTGTCTAATGCATAACCCCAAAATGATAGTGGTAAAACAATAAGAGACATCATAGAATGCACCATATCCAATAGAGTATGATTACGATGTTAGAACACATCATTTCTCTATAGTGTTCCGGGCAGCGTGAGTTGGGAAACAATCACACATTGTCTTAAATGTGTACCAAACTCGTAACTCACATATTCACCACCACAACCAAATCGTATAAATTTTATCTTCTTGTTACGATGATTTTGAACTTCACTCTGAAATTGCTTGAAGTTTTCAAATGTTTCAGACTTGTGTTTCACTAAGTAAATATACCCACATCTACTCAAATCATTCGTGAAGGTAAGAAAATAACGATATTCACTACACACTTCAACACTCAATGGACCGCTTACATCAGTATGTATTATTTTCAACAAGTCACTCGCCCGCTCTATTGATCTGGAAAAGGGGGGTTTCGTCATCTTTCCCATGAGGCATGGTTCACATGTTTCGAATGATTCATAATCAAGTGATTTTAAATGTCCATCAGCATGGAGTTTCTTCATGCACATTACACCAATATGACCTAAGCGGCAGTGCAACAAGTATGTTGTACTATCATCATTAACTGTGCATCTTTTGGCATCAATATTATGAACATGTCTATCACTACGATCGAGGTTCAATAAGAATAAACCATTCACATTGGGTGCATGACCATAAAACATATTATTCATATAAATAGAACAAGCATTATTCTCTAACTTAAATGGATAAACGTCTCGCAATAAACAAGGTCTAGATATGATGCTCATGCTTAACGCAGACACCAAATAACAATTATTTAGGTTTAAACTAATCCCAAAGGTACAAGTAGAGGGAGGGTGCCAATGGCGATCACATTAACCTTAGAGCCATTTCCAATGCACATCTCACCTCGTCCTTAGCTAGTCTTCATTCATTCCGCAACTCCTGCTTTGACTTACAAATATTAGTAATTGAACTCGTATCAAATACCATGACGCTACTACGAGCGCTCGTAAGGTACACATCAATAACATGTATATGAAATATACCTTTAATTTGACGTTGTCAACATTCTTATGTGCCAAGTACTTGGGGCAGTTCGGCTTCAAGTGACCATTCCCCTTGCAATAGAGGTACCCAGTCTCAGGTTTGGCACCAGCCTTGGGTTTCTTCACGGGAGTGGCAACTGGTTTGCCTTTCTTCTTGAAGTTTCCCTTCTTTTCGTTGCCCTTCTTGATACTATGGTCTTTTTAACCATTAGCACTTGATTATCCTTCTTGATTTCTACCTCCGCAGCCTTAAGCATCGCGAATACTTCAGGGATTCTCTTATCTATCCCTTGCATGTTATAGTTTATCACGAAGCTCTTGAAATTTGGTGGTAGTGACTAGAGAACTTTGTCAATCACTGCTTCATCTAGAAGATTAAATCCCAACTAATACAAGTGATTATAGCACCCACACATTCTGAGCACATGCCCACGGATTGAGATGTTCTCCTACATCTTAAAACTGAAGAACTCGTTGGAGGTCTCATACATCTCAACACAGGTGTGAGCCTGAAATACCAATTTCAGCTCTTCCATAATATCATTTGGCCCGTGGTGCTCAAAACATTTTAGGTGTTAGAATAAATCTAAGGCGTGTAGTCGATCATCCGAGGACCAGCCAATCATACGAAGCATGACACTGTGATACGTCTCCAATGTATCTATAAGTTTTGATTGTTCCATGTTATTATATTATCAATATTGGATACTTGATATGCAATTATATGCTATATTATATCATTTTTGTAAAAACCCTATTTACCCGATGCCAAGTGCCAGTTTTTTGTCTGTTTTCGGTTTTCCAAGAAATTTGTACCAAACGAAGTCCAAATGCTACGAAACTTGTTAACGATTTTTTTATGGAATAAAGAGACCAAAGAAGCTTTGGGAGGAGATCATAAGCAAGACGAGGAGACAACAAGGCAGCATGACTCACCTGAGGGGGTGGTAGGTGCACCCTAATGCCTTGTGGGGCCCTCGTTGCTCTCTCTGGCCTAATTCAACCTCCATAAATTCTCTAAAATAGGGAAACCAACAAAAAGCCCACCAAAACACTTTTTCCGCCGCCGCAAGCCCCTATTCCGACGGGAGACCATCTGGAGACCTTTTCTGGTACTCTGCTGATGTCTACTATGCAACTTTGTTCTTGTAGACGTTGTTGGGCCTCCAAGTGCAGAGTTTTGTAGGATAGCAGCAAATTTTCCTCAAGTGGATGACCTAAGGTTTATCAATCTGTGGGAGGTGTAGGATGAAGATGGCATCTCTCAAAAAACCCTGCAATCAAATACAACAAATCTCTTGTGTCCCAAATAAAGTGGCAAATTGTATAGGTGCAATAGTTCAGCGAAGAGATGGTGATACAAGTGCAATATGGATGATAGATCTAGGTTTTTGCAATATGAAAATATAAAAAACAGCAAGTTAACGAGTGGTAAACAACAAGCAAAATGGTATATTAATGCTTTGAAACAAGGCCTAGGGTTCATACTTTCACTAGTGCAATCTCCTAACAATGCTAACATAGTTGAATCATATGATCATCCCTCAACGTGCAACAAGGAATCACTCCAAAGTTCCTATCTAGCAGAGAACATAAGATGAAATTGGTGTAGGTAGTAGAACCACCTCAATGTTATTCTTTCTAATCAATATTTTGAGCTATTCCTATAAGTGTCACAAACATCCCTAGAGTTCATACTAAAATAACACCAATGATACATATCAATCAACCCTAATGTCAAGTAGATACTCCAATGTCACCTCAAGTATCTGTGGGTAAATTATGCGACATGCATCAAACAATTTCAGATCTATCATCTTCAATCCAACATAAGAACTTAAAGGAGCATCCCAACATTTTTATTGGATAAAGTAGTATGAAAACTTGCAATCAACCCCCATGCATAGATCCCCAAGGTCATCCGAATCCGCAAGTTGATGCCATAACATATATCAAGTGAATCACTAGAATACCCCATTTTCACAACGAGTATCCACATGCAAGACATACATCAAGTGTTCTCAAACAAAAATACTCAATACAACATACCGAGATCTTAAAGGGGAAGATTCAATTCATCACAACAAGATTGCCAGGGAAGAATACCTTATCATAAAACTATATTAACAAAGCCCTTGATACATCAACATCGTGCCATATCAAGAACACGAGAGAGAGAGAGAGAGATTGAACAACTAGCTACTGGTACGTACCCTCAGCCCCGAGGGTGAACTACTCCCTTCTCGTCATGGCCTTTGCCGGGATGATGAAGATGGCCACCAGAGATGATTTCCCTCGTCTGGCAGGGTACATGAAACACTTCAGATGGGTTTTTCGTCGATACAAAGAGTCACGCCGGCGGAGCAGAGAGTCTCTCTTTATTTCTGAAGGTTTATATATAGGATTTTTAGCATTGGCATCACGATAAACGAAGCCACGTGGGCCCCACAAGCCATCATGGTGCGGCCTAGGGGCCGCGCCCTATTGGCTTGTGGCCCATAGGTGGCTCCCCTCCAATGGTTCTTCGCTCCAATATTTCTTATTTCCTCCAAAAAAATTATAAAAAAGTTTCGTGCGATTCTGAGAATTTTCATTTTTTGCACAAAAAACAACACCACGGCAGTTCTTCTGAAAACAACATTAGTCCGGGTTAGTTCTAAATAAATCATATAAAGTGCATCACAACCCTATAAAAGTATTGTAAACATAGGAAAATATGGCATGAATACTTCATAAATTATAGATACATTGGAGACGTATCAGCGTCCCCAAGCTTAATTCCTAGTCATCCTCGAGAATGTAAATGATAAAAGAAATAATTTATGAAGTGTGAATGCTAGCATAGTGAATAGTTCTAATCATTGATATTTAAGTCACTTTTCTATCATCATAACCAGCAACTTTTTCTCATAAAAATCATCATGATAGAGTAGCAATCAATTCACATTTCATGGTTCAAATAATGAATTCTCTTGGAACTTAAGAACATATGTTCTTAGTCATCAAACAATTTCAATGCATCATCAAGTCTAAGTAAGATCTCCACATATTCAATTATCATATTGTCTTCTATGATTGCTAATACTCAAGGCATATTTTTAGAACAAACAACATCCATCGAACGCAGAGAAAGATAGGGGCTTAAGTTTCGCCTCCCAACATGCTTATTATAAATATAATTGTCAACAACAATGAATCATGATTAAATATATTTGACGGGATATATATGTTTGGATCTTTCCCCATTGCATGATGCTTGCCAAATAATAGATTGGGGTTGGAATAAGAAGTTGACTCAACATGAAAAGTAAATAATATGAAAGTGAATAGATTGTCCCTTCGTAGTGGGAAGACGGTATTTGCAAAGGTGTGAGAGCTCATTGTTTAAAACAAAGATGAATATGTAATTTTTGGTGGTGTGCCTTTCATGTCAACATCACAACAGAGTTTTTAGTATCTTCCATGCTAATCACATTATTGGCGGTTTCCAAATGGAATTGAAATTTTACTCCCCCTCTACCATTCAAACACATTCCATGGCTAGCCGTATCCACGGTTACTATCCAAACAATCAACTTTCTAGGGGGGTTGTTTATTTATTTTTGTATTATGTAGGACTGGGCATCCTTTTTACCAGCCTATCTCGTGCAATGGCAAGTTAATAAACACTCGTCTTGATAATAACTCGCTTAGCATGGTAGATAATAACCTCCCCGTCACTCCTTGAGCAGTACGAGCACAAAAAATGGATGTTTATTTGAATGTTTAGAGGTGACATATGCAAATTTACTTGGAATGGAAGTGAAATACCATATATAGGTAGGTATAATGGACTCTCATGGAAGAAACTTGGCTCAGGTATTTGGATGCACAAGTAGTATCTCTACTTATTACGAAGTTTTGGCTAGCAAAAGGTTCTAAACAAGCACCACATGTTGAAGGATCCATAACAATATAACTTCCATGCAAATATACCCAAAAATTACCATTACGTTGTCTTCCTTGTCCAACTTAAAATATTTGGTCAAGGTTGAAAATAATTAATGGGTATTCACAATCATCAAAGATGTCCAAGATAATGTATTTGTATGTGAAAGTTCTCTTTCTTATACTAATCATTCATGAATTGCTCATATGACCAATACAATGATTGTTAAACTTTAATAGTTTTTTACTTTATAAATAAAATGTGAAACTACTACTAAGCATAAAGCGCATTGATAATTTTAGAGTTATGACATTCCGTTCATTCACAATTCAATATTAGGCTATAAGTGTAACACAACAGTAAACATCAAACTACAATCAAAAATATATAAGTGAAGATCAATGACTAGTTAACCAATTAATTAGCTATGTGACGAATCTCTCTCAATAAATATCTTCAGATCTGAGTATTTTATTTGAACAGCAAACAAAATAAAAATGGCACTCCAAGAATAGCATAGATCATGTGAACAAGTAAAAACTTACGATAAACATAGGCTTACCGATAGTTGTTTGATGAAGAGAGGTGGGATGCGCAGCATCACCAAGCTTAGATGCATGAGAATTGTTGAAATATTTAATTGGTATGCCTTGGGCATCCTCAAGCTTGATCTATTGTATCTCGTTCAATTCTCTCATATCCTGGTTTTACCTAAGTCTCAAAAACTTCATCCACACAAAACTTGAAAAGAACTCGTGAGATAGGTTAATACACAAAAGAATAAATCAACACTTCATGTACTGCCAAGACAAGTTGCATAATAATTTTCAAACATTAGGTATTGTATAATATCATTTACACAATATATATCTACCAATATAAGTCGTGGAAACGTTAGGATAAGTAGATTAAAAAACTATGACAGCAATCTGACAAGACAGTCTTTAGCAATCTATTAAAATAATGTACTCTGTAAATCTGTGAAAGTACTTTGTAAAAATTTCATAAACTTTCCAACTTCTAGTAAAATCTGATAATTCATATACTACAGCAAAAGTTTCTGTTTTTTGTACAACACACATCACACATGCAATTCAAGCATTCTAAGGGCAATTCTTGGAAAACTTTATTGAAAAACAAAATTATAAATAACATCATACATAGAAAAAATATAATAAAATGATGCTCCAGCAAAAAAATATCATGTGATGAATAAAAATATAGCTCCAAGTAAGATATACCGATAATGTTGGAGACCAAAGAGGGGATGCCTTCCGGGCATCCCCAAGATTAGACGCTTGAGTACTCCTTGGATAAAACCTTGGGGGTGCCTTGGGAATGACCAAACTTAGGTCCTTCATGCTCCTTATTCACCTCATATCGATCCTCACCCAAAACTTGAAAACTTCAATCACACAGAACTTAACGGATCTTCGTGGGATGGGTTAGTATAATAAAGATAGATCATTCACCTAGGTACTGTCAATACAAGATTCATAATTGTTATCACATAATACCTACTGTATTATAACATTCCCATAATTTATATCACTCAATATAAGCTATAGATACACTTAAAACAAGCAAACTATGCATGCAAAACAGAATCTGTCAAAAACAGAACAGTCCGTGAAGATCTGTATGAACACCATACTTCCCTGACTCTAAAACTTATGAGAAATAGGAAAACTCAGAGAATTTGCATATAAAGAATGTGCAAAGTTTCAGAATATTTTGACGCTCCATTAAAATGAGAGAAATTCTTCACTGGACGTAAAAGTTTCTATTTTTGCACATAATCAAACTAACAAGTTTCCACACTATCCCAAAGGCTTTACTTGACAATTTATTGAACTAAAATACACAACACATGATTAATACTATAGCTTAATCATGTGAACACAAACAACAGAAAGTAAAAGTGTTGGTTTGTCTCCCAGCAAGCGCTTTCCTTTAATGCCTTTTAGCTAGGCATGATGATTTCAATGATGCTCATATAAAAAGTAGTAATTGAAACATGCAAGAGAGCATCATGAATCCCATGACAAGAACATTTAAGTATAACCCACTTCCTATGCATAGGGATTTTTCAAGAAAACAATTTATTGTAGCAAGAATCAACTTGCATAGGAAGGCAAAAGAAGTATGACTTTAAAACTTTGAACACATAGGGAGGAAACTTGATATTTTTGCAACACCTACAAGCACATGTTCCTCGCTCATAATAATTTTCAGTAGCATAATTAAAGAATTGAAAAATATAAATATCACATAAAGTATTATTTTCATGATGCACAAACTTGAATTTTTAAAACTACCCACACAAGAAAACTTCTTATCATTCATAATAGTGGGAGGAAACTCAACAAAATAACTATCATGAGATACTTTATTGATATAATCCAAATGAAAATTAAAATCAAGATGACAAGTTTCATGGTTATCATTATTCTTTATAACATGCATTCCATCACAATAATTATCATATATAGCAAATTGGTTGTCACGGTCAATTGAAACCTCTTCCAAAATAGTGGACTCGTCACTAAATAAAGTCACGACCTCTCCAAATTCAGTATTATCATTATAAAAATATCCAACACCCTCCAAAATAGTGGGATAACTACTTCCTAGAGTTGAAACTCTTCCAAACCCAATTTCATCAATATAACCATCATAAATAGGAGGCATGCTTCCATCTAATAAATTTGCTCATCAAAACTTGGGGGACTAAAAATAGCATCTTCATCAAACGTAGAACCCCCAAGATTGTGGCTTTGCATATCATTAGCATCATGGATATTCAGAGAATTCATACTTACAATATTACCATCATGCCCATCATTGAAGGAATTCACATTAAGAATTTTTAGAAATTCTTCCTTTAACAATTGAGAACAATTTTCCGAACCATCATTTTCATTTTTGGGCATTTTCTTTTATAAAACAA
The DNA here is from genome assembly GCA_022496015.1 of Hordeum marinum. Lineage (NCBI taxonomy): Eukaryota > Viridiplantae > Streptophyta > Magnoliopsida > Poales > Poaceae > Hordeum > Hordeum marinum. The sequence goes on from CM039677.1 coordinate 325,968,584, forward strand.
ACTAGTTATAAACAATAAACTAAAATATTTAATTGCAAGATCTAAAGATATACCTTCAAGAACTCACCTCCCCGGCAATGGCGCCAGAAAAGAGCTTGATGTCTACGACGCAATTTTATTCTTGTAGACGTTGTTGGGCCTGAAAGTGCGGAGTTTTGTAGGACAACAACAAATTCCCCTCAAGTGGATGACCTAAGGTTTATCAATCCGGAATAAATAGCCAAATCTGTCGGTAATGATTTCATCAGTCCTTGACAGTTCTTTATCCGGAACCGTTTGCCCACAACACATCCGAGTGGCATGTGTATGTTGTACATCACACACATTTTGATCTGAGAAATTGTTTGTGTTATTTTTGCTTATCACACACAATTCATCCCAGTGGCATGTATGATGTCTATCACACACAACTTGATCTATGTAACCGTTTATGTTATTTTATCTCATCACAAACAGTTCATTCGAGTGACCTGTATGCCATCTATCACACAAGTAATCATCTCAACAATCGTTTGTGTCTGCTTGATCAGCGCAAACAGTTTATCAAGGTGAACTGTATTCCATACATCGCACACACTTGTATTTTTATAACCGTTTGCATTATATTGTCCAATTGCAAACAGTTTATATAGGCCAACATTTTCCACACATCGCACACACAACTATTTTTTAGATTGTATTTGATGGCTCTGCCATCACACATAGTTCACGTCATTAGCGATACAGCTATAACTATATTGTTTCCGATTTGGTCATCACACACAGTTTCGTCGAAGGGTCTCTGATTCATGTGTCGCCTTTGGTCCATTCTGTAGTAGTGTGGACAAACCCTTCAAACATAACTCAAGGCAACCGTTAGTTCATAGAGAATATCATCAATTACCAAAACCACACATGGGGGAAACATGCTCTTTCAGATGACCATATTGGTCCTTACATGTTCCATGAAGATCTTTATCAGTTGAATCACGATGTCGAGGATTCAGGTAATCCCATATGCAATTGCCTTTGTCTAGCGATGTGTTACTCGCCCGAGATTCGACCGTTGGTATCACCATACGTAGTTCAATCTCGTTACCAGCAAGTATCTTTACTCGTTACCTAATACAAGATACCGTAGCTAAACTCATTAGTCACTTCCTTGAAATATTCTTGTGATGTTGTATTACCAAGAGGGTCCAGAGATATCTCTTCATCACACGGAGTGACAAATCCCAGTCTCGATCCATGCCAAATGAACAGACACCTTCAGAAATATCTATAGAGCTCCTTTATGATCACCCTATTGGGGAATGTTGAATGGGAAACAAAAAATTTCCAACACACACGCAAGATCTATCCAAGGTGGTGAGCATCTACGAGAGGGAGAGTGGATCTACATACCCTTGTAGATCGCTAAGCGGGAAGTGTTAAGAAACGCGGTTGATGTAGTCGAACGTCTTCGCGATCCAAATCGCCGAGCATCCCGCGATCCCATCACGATCCATCTCGCGATCCAATCACGATCCGTCCCGCGATCCCATCACGATCCGTCCCACGATCCAATCACGAATCGTGTCGCGATCTTGATCACGGTCCTTCTGATCTAGCGCGGAACGGACGGCACCTCCGCGTTCAGCACACGTACAACTCGATGGTAATATCTGCCTTCTTGATCTAGCAAGAGGGAGCGGAGAGGTAGATGAGTTCTCGGGCAGCAAAACAGCATGGTGGCGGTGGTGGTGAACTAATCCTGCAGGGCTTCGCCTAAGCACCGCAGAACTAATCTAGAGGAGAAACAGATCTAGAGGAAGAAGAGGGAAGCACGTGGCAATTAGGGTTGGCTTTCCCCTCTAAATCCTCTAGTATATATAGGAGGGAGGGAGGGTAGGAGGAAGCCTCAAACCCTCAAGGTTTGGTCGAAATTGGAGGTGGAGGAGTCCTACTCCAATCCTATTAGGAGTAGGATTCCTCCTTTCCACTTGAAAACTCTTTCCACCTCTCCACCTTTTGGGATTTTCTCACCCCTAGCCGCATGGGCCTTACTGGGGGCTTAGACCAGCCCACAAAGGTCTGGTTTGACTCCTCCCACATCCCATGAGGTCCTTTGGGTCGAAACACCCCTCCTGATGGTCCCCCGGCACCCTCCCGGCACTCCCGATACACTACTGATGAGCCCAAAAATTTTCTGGTGACCAAAACAGGACTTTCTATATATTAATATTTACCTCCAGACCATTCTGGAGCTCCTCATGACGTCCAAGATCTCATATGGGACTCCGAACAATCTTCGGTCACCACCATACATAACTCTATACTACCGAAACGTCATCGAACCTTAAGTGTGCAGACCTTGCGGGTTCGAGAACTATGTAGATATGACCGAGACACCTCTACGGTCAATAACCAATAGCGATACCTGGATGCCCATATTGATTCCTACATATTATACAAAGATATTTATCGGTTGAACCTCTATGTCAAGGATTTAGTTAATCCCGTATGTTGTTCCCTTTGTTATTCGGTATGTTACATGCCCGAGATTCGATCGTCGGTATCTCTATACATAGTTCAATCTCGTTACTGGCAAGTCTCTTCACTCGTTCCATAATACGAGATCCCATGGCTAACACTTAGTCACATTGCTTGCAAGGCTTATTGTGGTGTTGTATTACCGAGTGGGCCCTGAGATACCTCTCCATCACACGGAGTAACAAATCCCAGTCTTGATCCATGCCAACCCAACAGACTCCCTCGGAGATACCTATAGAGCACCTTTTATAGTCACCCAGTTACGTTGCGATGTTCGATACACACAAGGTACTCCTCCGGTGTCGGTGAGTTGCATGATCTCATGGTCATGGGAACAGATACTTGACATGTAGAAAACTATAGCAATAAACTGACATGATCATATGTTACATTTATAGTTTGGATCTTGTCCACCACATCATTCTCCTAATGATGTGATCCCGTTATCAAATGACATCTCATGTCCATGGCTAGGAAACCTTGACCATCTTTGATCAACGAGCTAGTCTATTAGAGGCATACTAGGGACATGGTGTTGTCTATGTATCCACACATGTATCTGAGTTTCCGATCAATACAATTATAGCATGGATAATAAACGATTATCATGAACAAGGAAATATGATAATAACCAATTTATTATTGCCTCTAGGGCATATTTCCAACAGTCTCCCACTTGCACTAGAGTCAATAATCTAGTTCACATCACCATGTGATTTGCATTGTTATGAATCTAACACCCAATGAGTTCTGGGCTCGATCATGCTTTGCATGTGAGAGAGGTCTTTTAGTCAACGGGTCCGTGACATTCAGATCTGTGTGTACTTTGCAAATCTCTATGTCTTACTATAGACACTGCTACCACACTCCACTTGGAGCTATTCCAAATGGCTGCTTCACTATACGTATCTGGATTGCTACTAAGAGTCATCCGGATTGGTGTTAAAAATTACATCGACATAACTCTTTACAACAAACTCTTTATGACCTCCATAATCGAGAAACATTTCCTTAGTCCTTTATTTACTAAGGATAATCTTGACCACTGTCCAGTGATCCACTCCTAGATCACTTTTGTACCCCTTGACGGACTCATGGTAAGGCACACACAGGTGCGGTACACAACATGGCATACTATAGAGAGCCTATGGCTAATGCATAGGGGACGACGTTCGTCCTTTCTCTTTCTTCTGTCGTGGTCGAGCTTTGAGTCTCACTCAACTTCACACCTTACAAATCAAGCAAGAACTCTTTCTTTGACTGATCCATTTGGAACTCTTTCAAAATCTTTTCAAGGTATGTACCCATTGAAAGTCTTATCAGACATCTTGATATATCTCGATAGATCTCGATGCCCAACAATTAAGTAGCTTTATCCAGGTCTTCCTTTGAAAAACTCTTTTCAAACAACCCTTTATGCTTTCCAAAAATTCTACATCATTTCCAATCAATAATATGTCATTCACATATGTTTATCAGAAACTCTATAGTGCTCCCACTCACTTTATTGTAAATACAAGTTTCTCATAAACTTTGTATAGACTCAAAAACTTTGATCACCTCATCAAAGCGCATATTCCAACTCCGAGATGCTTGCTTCAGTCCATAGAAGGATCGCTGAAGGTTGCACACCTTTTAGCATCCTTAGGACTGAAAAAATCTTCTGGTTGTATCTCATACAACCTTTCCTCAAGGAAGGAAACGGTGTTTTGACATCCATCTGCCAGATTTTATAATTGAAAAACGCAGTAACTGCTAACATAATTCCAACAGAGTTTTAGCATCGCTACGGGTGAGAAGGTCTCATCGTAGTCAACTTCTGGAACTTGGCGGAAACTTCTTTGCGACAAGTCGAGCTTTAGAAAGAGTGACATTCACCATCAGCGTCTGTCTTCATCTTAAAGGTCCATTTGTACTCAACGACCTGCCGTTCAACGGGCAAGTCTACCAAAGTCCATACTTGGTTTTCATACATTGATCCTTTCTCGGATTTCATGGCTCCTAGCCATTTGTCGGAATCCGGGCCCATAATCGCTTCTCCATAGCTCGTAGACTCATCGTTGTCCAACAACATGACCTCTAAGACAGGGTTGCCATACCACTCAGGAGTAGTATGCATCCTTGTCGACCTACGAGGTTCGATAGTAACTCGATCCGAAGCTTCATGACCATCATCATTAACTTCCTCTTCTACTAACGTAGGCTCCACAGAAACAACTTTCTGCGCTATGCTACTCTCTGGTTGAAACAAAGGTTCAACAACCTCAACAAGTTCTAGCTTCCTCCCACTCAATTCATTCGAGAGAAACTCTTTCTCGAGAAAGGACCCGTTTATAGCAACAAACACTTTGCACTCGCATCTGAGATAGAAGGTATACCCAACTGTTCTTAGGGTATTCCATGAAGAAGCATTTGTCCGCTTTGGGTTCGAGCTCATTAGGTGAAAACCCTTTTCACATAAGCGTCGTAGCCCCAAACATTAAGAAATGACAGCTTAGGTTTCTATCAAACCATAATTCATATGGTGTCATCTCAACGGATTTAGATGGTGCCTTATTTAAAGTGAATGTAGTTGTCTCTAATGCATAACCCCAAAACGATAGTGGCAAAACGATAAGAGACATCATAGTATGCACCATATCCAATATAGCACGACTATGAGGTTTGGACACACCATCACACTATGGTGTTCCAGGTGGCGCGAGTTGTGAAACAACTTTCACATTGTCTAAAGTTGTATGCCAAACTCGTAGCTCAGATATTCACCTCCACGATCATATCATAGATATTTTTATCTTCTTGTCACGATGATCTTAAACTTCACTCTGAATTTGGTTGAACTTTTCAAACATTTCAGACTTGTGTTTCATTAAGAAAATGTACTCATATATACTCAAATCATCAGTGAAGGTAAGAAAACTAACGATATCCACTACACGCTGCAACACTCATTGGATCGCATACATCAACATGTATTATTTACAATAAGTTACTAGCCCTCTGCATCATACTGAAAACGGGGTCTGTAGCCATCTCGCCAAAGAGGCATGGTCCGCATGTCTCAACCGATTCGAAACCGAATGAGTCCAAAGATCCATCAACATGGAGTTTCTTCATGCGATTTATACCAATATGACATTTAGCGGCAATGCCACAAATATGTGGTACTATCGTTATTAACTTTGTATCTTTTGGCATCAATGTTATGAACATGCGTATTACTATGATCAAGATTCAACAAACCGTTCTGACTGGGTGCATGACCATTGAAGGTATTATTCATGTAAACAGAATAACCATTATTCTCTAACTTAAATGAATAACCGTGTTGCAATAAACACGATCCAATCATGTTCATGCTTAACGCAAACACCAAATAATATTTATTTAGGTTTGTCACTAATCCCGAAGGTAGAGAGAGTGTACGATGTTGATCACATCAACCTTGGAAAAATTTCCAACATACATCTTCACCTCACACTTATCTAGTCTCCGTTTATTCCATAGCTTTCATTTCGAGTTACTAACCTGTAGCAACCGAACCGGTATTCTATACCCAGGTGCTACTAGGAGTAGTAGCAAGGTACACATCAATAACACGTATATCAAAATATACTTATGTCGACGTTGCCAGCCTTCTTATCTACCAAGTATCTAGGGTTGTTCCGCTTCAGTGACCGCTCTCCTCATAATAGAATCACTTAGTCTCGGGTTTGGGTTCAACTTTGGCTTGCTTCACTGGAGCAGCAACTGACTTGCCATCCATGAAGTTTCCCTCCTTGCCGTTACCCTTCTCGAAACTAGTGGTTTTACTAAACATCAACACTTGATGCTCCTTCTTGATTTCTACCTTCATGGCATCAAATATCACGAACATCTTAGGGATCATTATTTCCATCCCTGACATTTTATAGTTCATCACGAAGCTCTAGTAGCTTAGTGACAGTGACTTGGAAAACTATATCAATCATTTTCTTATCTGGAAGATCAACTCCCACTCGATTCAAGCGATTGTAGCGCCCAGACAATCTGAGCACATGCTCAACGATTGAGCTATTCTCCTTCCTCTTGTAGGCAAAGAATCTTGTTGGAGATCTCATATATCACAACACGGTCACAGGACTGAGATCCCAATTTCATCTCTTAGAACATCTCATATGTTCCATGACGTTCAAAACGTTTTTGGAGCCTCAATTCTAAGCCGTAAAGCATGACACACTAAACTATCAAGTAGTTATCGGAACATGTCTGTCAAATGTTCACAACATCTACAGACAACGCTAGAGGGGGTGGCGCACCAAGCGGTGCATTAAGGACATAAGCCTTCTGTGCAGCAATGAGGACATCCTCAGATCACGGACCCAGTCGGCAATATTTCCACCATCATCTTTCAACTCTATTTCTCTAGGAACATATAAAAATTCAAGGGATCTACAGCGTGAGCTAGTAATCTCCAACATAATTTGCAAAGACACTACTGACTATGTTCATGATAATGAGTTCAATTAATCATATTACTTAAGAACTCCCACTCAAATTGACATCCCTCCGGTCATTCGAGTGATACATGATCCAAATTCACCAACTCAAGTCCGATCATCACATGAGTTGAGGTGGTTTCAATGGTGAACATCATCATGTTGATCATATCTACTATATGACTCATGTTCGACCTTTCGATCTCTTGTGTTCCGAGTCCATGTCTATACATGATAGGCTCGTCAAGTTTAACCCCGAAAATTCTGCATGTGCAACACTAGATTGCACCCGTTGTATGTGAACGTAGAGTCTATGACACCCGATCATCATGTGGTGTCTCGACACGGCGAACTTTCACAATGGTGCATACTCGGGGAGAACACAATTGATCTTCAAATTTTAGTGAGGGATCACCTTATAATGCTATCATCGTCCTAAGCAAAACAAGGTGCATAAAAGGATTAACATCACATGCAAATCATAAGTGACATGATATGGCCACGAACTTGTGCTTTTGATCTCCATCCTTAAAGCACCGGCATGATCTCCATCGTCGCCGGCATGACACCATGATCTCCATCATCTTGATCTCCATCAACGTGTCGCCATCAGGGTATTCGCGCCCACCATGCTTCTACTACTATTGCTACCACTTAGCAATAAAGTAAAGCATTACATAGCGCTTAATGATTGACATGCAGGTCATACAATAATTAAAGACAACCCTATGGCTCCTGCCGGTTGTCATACTCATTGACATGCAAGTCGTGATATTCTATACAATACATAATCATCTCATACATCACATATATCTAATCATGTAATTGTCTATATCACATCACAACATACCCTGCAAAAACAAGTTAGACGTCCTCTAATTGTTGTTGCAAGTTTTACGTGACTGCTACGGGTATCTAGCAAGAACAATTCTCACCTACGCAAAACCACAACGGTGATACATAAATTGCTTTTCAACCTTCTCAAGGACCGCCTTTGTTGAATCCGATCTAACTAAACTAGGAGAAACAGACACCCGCCAGCCATCTTTGTGCAATGAAGTTACACATCAGTCGATGTAACCGGTCTCTCGTAAACGTACGAGTAAGGTTGGTCCGGGCCGCTTCATCTCACAATACCGCTGAACCAAAACACGACCAAGGGAGGAAGCAATCTAAGCATCAACGCCCACAAACTCTTGGTGTTCTACTCGAGATCTCATCTACACATAGACCTAACCCATGATTCCACTGTTGGGGAACGTTGCCTGGGAAACAAAAAATTTCCTACTCACACGCAAGATCTATCCATGGTGATGAGCATCTACGAGAGGGAGAGTAGATCTACATACCCTTGTAGATCGCTAAGCGGGAAGCGTTGAGAGACGTGGTTGATGTAGTCGAACGTCTTCGCAATCCACATCGCCGAGCGTCCCACGATCCCATCACGATCCATCTTGTGATCCAATCACGATCCTTCCCACGATCCGTCCCATGATCCAATCATGAATCGTCTTGCGATCTTGATCACGGTCCTTCCGATCTAGCGCGAAACGGACGACACCTCCACGTTCAGCACACGTACAGCTCAATGACAATCTCCGCCTTCTTGATCCAGCAAGAGGGAGCGGAGAGGAAGATGAGTTCTCCAGCTGCACAATGGCATGGTGGCGGTGGTGGTGAACTAATCCTGCAGGGCTTCGCCTAAGCACCGCAGAACTAATCTAGAGGAGAAATAGATCTAGAGGAAGAAGAGGGCAGCATGTGGCAATTAGGGTTGGATTTCCCCTCTAAATCCTCTAGTATATATAGGAGGGAGGGAGGGGAGGAGGCAGCCTCAAACCCTCAAGGTTTGGTCTAAATTGGAGGTGGAGGAGTCCTACTCCAATCCTATTAGGAGTAGGATTCCTCCTTTCCACTTGGAAACTCTTTCCACCTCTCCACCTTTTGGATTTTTCCCACCCCTAGCCGCATGGGCCTTAATGGGGCTTAGACCAGCCCACCAGGGGATGGTTTGACTCCTCCCACAGCCCATGGGGTCCTTTGGGTCGAGACACCCCTCCCGACAGTCCCCCGGCACCCTCCCGGCACTCCCGATACACTACGGGTGAGCCCGAAACTTTTCCGATGACCAAAACAGGACTTCCTATATATCAATATTTACCTCCGAACCATTTCGGAGCTCCTCATGACGTCTGGGATCTCATCCGGGGCTCAGAAGAACATTTGGTCACCACCATATGTAACTCTATACTACCAAAACGTTACCGAACCTTAAGTGTGCAGACCCTGTGGGTTTGAGAACTATGTAGACATGACCGAGACACCTCTACAGTCAATAACCAATAGCGGGACCTGGATGCCCATATTGATTCCGACATATTCTACGAAGATCTTTATCGGTTGAACCTCTATGTCAAGGATTCAGTTAATCCTGTATGTTGTTCCCTTTGTTCTTCGGTATGTTACTTGCGTGAGATTCGATCATTGGTATCTCTATACCTAGTTCAATCTCGTTATTGGCAAGTCTCTTTACTCATTCCGTAATACAAGATCATGTGGCTAACACTTAGTCACATTGCTTGCAAGGCTTATTGTGATGTTGTATTACCAAGTGGGCCCTGAGATACCTCTCCGTCACACGGAGTAACAAATCCCAGTCTTGATCCATGCCAACCCAACAAACACCCTCGGAGATACCTGTAGAGCACCTTTTGTAGTCACCTAGTTACGTTGCGATGTTTGATACACACAATTTACTCCTCCGATGTCGGTGAGTTGCATGATCTCATGGTCATAGGAACAGATACTTGACATGTAGAAAACTATAGCAATAAACTGACACGATCATATGCTACGTTTATAGTTTGGGTCTTGTCCATCACAGCATTCTCCTAATGATGTGATCCCGTTATCAAATGACATGTCATGTCCATGTCTAGGAAACCTTGACCATTTTTGATCAATGAGATAGTCTATTAGAGGCATACTAGGGACATGGTGTTGTCTATGTATCCACACATGTATCTGAGTTTCCGATCAATACAACTATAGCATGGATAATAGACGATTATTGTCGTGGATTTGTCACAGCAGATGTCCGGGTGAACGGACTTAGGTTCGGGGCAGAAGCGCAACTATGTCGCGGCTTAAAGTGGTTGGTCAGAATCGAGAGACACAGAGTTTACCCAGGTTTGGCCTCTCCGATGGAGGTAAAATCCTATGTATTGCTTGTCTGGTATTGATGATGAAAAAGATCTCTCGGTCACAAGGGTGTTGTTTGCTACCTCTAATCACGAGAGCCTCTAATCTATCTATCTCTAATCTCTTGTGTTGTCTAAACTTGTGGACTTGTCAATCTGTCTCTCTAGGGATGCTCTACCCCTCCTTATATAAGTGGAGAGGGTAGGTTTACAAATATAGTCCTACTAGGAATAGGATTAGGACTAGGCTCTTTAGAATCCTATTCCGGGTCTTGTTTCTCTTGTAAGGAAATCCTTTCTCCTTTAGGCCTTCTCTTGTGAGTCGCCTGGCACCGGCTCACATGCCGGGTCTTGGGCCTGGTCGTCCTACGACCCGCCTGCCGGGTCATTAATAAAAATGTCATGTCTTTACCGGGTCTCCTGTGAGTCACCAGGCTGGGTCATACCGTGGGGTATATCCCCGACATTAGCCCCCAGGTTAGCTTGAATTTATTCATGCTAAGCTCCTAAAATAAGAGTAACAAATATGTTAAGTGTCCGGCTTTCTCCTTTGGCCGGCTTATAAAATGGCTCCTCAGAAATCCGAGTCTTTCTGCATATGAATGAGTCGTCTTAATAATCATCTTGCTTGTCAATGTCCTTTGAAAAATATTGAGAATAGAACACCCATATGCCATTGAGTCGGCTTCCAATACTCTTGACGGGTCATCTCCACCGGGTCATAATCATTGATGAAGCCGGGTCATTATCGTTGGTGACGCCGGGTCAAATAACTAGAATCCAGCTGATTTGATAAAAAGATTGGGATCAAAATCCATCTGGTGTAAAACCGAACTTCCATTGTTGTGAAGCAGGGCGGCTTATATAAACTCTGACGGGTTATGATCTTTTGATAGCACCAGGTCGTGAATGTTGGTGACGCCGGGTCTAACAACTGAACTCCATAATTAACATCTTGAAAATTCTCCTCAAAGTTTTTGATCTGTCCATATTACCTGTAGCCCCCAAGCTCCGAGATTATCCATGATAACTTGGTGCTTTGCAATAATATTTTGGACTATGTAGCCCCCAAGTGTCGGGTTGTCTTGCCTGCAACAGCCTGGGACTTATAACTGTCTTATACCTTGAGAAACTTTTAGCAGTTGTAGCCCTCAAGGGTCGGCTCATCAATATGTGATGGGCCGGGTCTTCAATTTGAACCATATAATCTGTTTGAACAGTTGAATACTGTAGCTCCCAAGTGCCGGGTCACACGCCTGCGGCGACTTGGGACGTCAGAAAAATTTGATCTGAGCAGCGTAGCCCCTAAGTGTCAGGTCAGTAAGAATTACTGGGCTGGGACTTAGAACAATATAGAAAGGATGGCTCATCTCCTTGAGATAACATGGTCTTGCTGACGATGTAATGATTTGAAAAATCGGCTTGCATTAGCCCCCAAGTGCCGTGGTGCGTTCTTGCAGCGACATGGGACTTGCATAATTGATATAAACTGGCTTTGAATAGTGTAGCCCCCAAGTGACGGGTCGTCTGCCTGCGGCGACTTGGGACTATGTAAGAATAATATGACTCACCACAATTTGTTGGATGAATCCTTAATCGTGGTTGTTATATAACCCGAAATGAATATCCTAGAATAATTCCTTTGTCTTTGACATGAAATCCCTGCTTGTGGTTGCGGTGCAACCCGGCAATATATGTTTGAGAAATCCATGAGTTATGTAGTATACTACAGAGCACAATTGAAGAAATCCAAGAATCGGTCAATTAGATGACACGGCATTATATCTGATAGGGCGGCTCTTGAAAAATAATGAATTCTCCAAGCTAGCTTGAAAAACCCAATCATTTAGTACTGGTTATCATAAACCATGAAGATCCAACCAAGTTGGCTATTAAAGATCCATTTGCTCTTTGCAGAAGTTTTTCATCATACTTAACGGCGGCTCATCTTAAGAGATAAGACCTGCAAAAACAAACAAGACAGAATATATTCTGCATTATTGTAAGGGCGGCTTGAAAAAGCATAACCCGGAGATGTTAAAATCTTTCATAACATTGCTCCTTCTTTCATAATCTTGTTCTGACCCGGCTTGATAAGCTGGCATGACATGTGAATATGATGCAATGTATGATGTTATGTATGATGCAATGTATGATGCAATGTTGACTTGTCAACATTGTTGGCTTAAGAGCCGGTTGTTAGGGTTAGATAAGCTACACCCGGAGGGTGGGAAGCCCCCTTCGACAACCAAGTTGACTAGTCAACTTTTTTGGCATAAGAGCTGACTATTAGGGTTAGATAAGCTACACCCGGAGGTGGGAAGCCCCCTTCGATAGCTATGTTGACTTGTCAACATTTTTGGCTTAAGAGCCGGTTGTTAGGGTTAGATAAGCTACACCCGGAGGGTAGGAAGCCTCCTTCGACAACCAAGTCGACTTGTCAACTTTTTGGCATAAGTGCCGGCTGTCAGGGTTAGATAAGCTACACCCAGAGGTGGGAAGCCCCCTTCAACAGCTATGTTGACTTATCAACATTTTAGGCTTAAGAGCCGGTTGTTAGGGTTAGATAAGCTACACCCGGAGGTGGGAAGCCCCCTTCGACAACCAAGTTGACTTGTCAACTTTTTTGGCATAAGAGCCGGCTGTTAGGGTTAGATAAGCTACACCCGGAGGTGGGAAGCCCCCTTCGACAACTATGTTGACTTGTCAACATTTTTAGCTTAAGAGCCGGTTGTTAGGGTTAGATAAGCTACACCCGAAGGGTGGGAAGTCCCCTTTGACAACCAAGTTTTGTGCACCATGTCGTAAGTCGACATCTTGTAAACCGCCATCTTGTATGAAGAAACGGCAGAAACTCCAAGTGACTTTATGATGATCCAATAAATCCGGGCACCCATGTTTGAATGGTGCATCATGGTGGTTCGTCTTCTTGGGCAACTTTTTAATCTTCCGCCAATAATGTAATAGCTCTTGCAAAGACCCGGGGTTCTCGTTGAAAACGACCAAATGAGTCTCGCCATGTCTATAGCCCCCGAGTCTTAAGTTGACTCGAAGAGGCGGCTTGAGAGTCTCCATTAATGGTCGAGGTTGACCGTGGCGGGTTATAGATGATCCCGCATGAATTATTTATATAATCCGGTCGATGGTTCATCCCGACTGGTTGTTGAAGTGAACCAAGCTGTAATGGCGGCGACTTATGCGCTTGTCCATTGGGCGGCTCGTATCGACGAGCACTGCACCGATATGTTGATGTAGATCAAATTGTGGGTGGTGTCTTGCGCGCATCCACTGGGCGGTTCATATAAGCGAGCACTGCACCGATATGTTGATGTAGATCAAACTATGGGTGGCGATTCAGAACCATCCATTGGGCGGCTCGCACCGGTGTATGCAGCCCCTGGGCGTGTTGATGTAGATGTAGAAATCAGTCGCGACATTGTAAGCCGGTGTTGTTGTGAAAGACGTCACGATGTTATAAGCCGGCGCAGATGGCGAGAGACGGCCATGGTGTTTGTAAGCTGGCGCGGATGGCAAGAGGCGGCCACGGTGTTGTAAGCCGGTACAGACGTGGGAATCGCCGGTGGCGTTGTTGGTGAAAACCATACCGCAGCTACGGTGGCTTGCCGCACTCATTGGGCGGCTCATACTGGCGGGTGAGCGCGCGTGGTACCGGCATGTTGATGTAGACCGGGCCGCGGGAGCGGCAACTCACGAGCGTCCATTCAGCAACGCGACATGGATGAACACGAGTACAGAACGATACCGGCATGCGCTCCACCTCCGTGGTATAATGCCATGCAAATATATTTCCTGCGTAAAAAATATTGCAAGAAAGGAAGTAATTGTTCTTTAACAATTTAACATGTATTAAAAACAGCAAAGGGCAAATAACACCTGATTTAAGACGATAGATGGTCCCTGTGTGCTTTCATCGAAATGTCCGGGACTTGCTCTAGTACTTCACTGTATTTGAACAGACCGGATACCCCACTTCTCTGGCCGGTCCACATTGTTTTAGAAACAGGCCCCTCCTTTATCCACTGGGTCGATTCCCCCTTCTCGCTTTACTCCTCTCCCTTGCCCGTACTAGCGAACATCAGCCCGCAGGCGGCAGAAGCGGAAGCAAGAATCACGGCAGGAGCGGCAGCGGCACGGCTTATGGGAACACCATTGCGGCAGAGGCGAAGTGCGGCCGGAACGGTTCAGAGGCGTAGGGGCGGCTCATGGCGGCAGCTTGGAGAGGCCTCCGGTGGTTTCAATGGAGGCTCGGGATGAACCCGCAGCGGGGAAAGGCTCGGGCGAAGCCGGCGGATGGGGGCACGGCACGGGGTCGGAGCAGAGATGGCTCAGGGCCGGTCTTGCTGGAGCAGCAGCAGCAGTCGCGGTGGGGAGGTGACGTGGAGCTGGCGCCTGCGAGCAAAGGAGCCAGCATGGGCGGTGCGAGGCAGCGATGGGCCTACAACATGTCGACCGCGCCTCGCCTCGCTGGGTGGCGCTACCGGAAGCGGAACCGGCCGGCGTTGAGAACGTGGTAGCATAGGTGATGATAGGAGAGGCGAGTCCATCGGCGACGGCTGCAGCGAGGCGCGGCATCAGACGTCCGCCGGCGGGTGCGGAGACGAGTCGGAGCCGCTCGGGCGCAGCTGCACGCAAGGCCGAGGCAGAGTCGCGGTGCAGGTGCGAAGCAGTTTGGCGAAACCGACTGAATCCGGGTCGAAAAACGAACAAGGCCGTAGCAGCAGAGTAGCACAGACCGGCTTCGAGCCGAGCGAGACAAGGCCGCGGCCGACTCGGGCAAGGGGAAATCAGCAGGAGGAGCGGAGGTGGATCCGTTTTGAGTCGAGGCAGCGGGGCCACGGTGGCGAAGGTGATGGCAGGAGGAGCGGAGCCGGGAGATGGACGGCAGAGACCGAGGCCGAGTCGTGGTCACATCCGCCTCCGGGCTACTGGAGGATCCGGTCGAGGCAGCACGGCAAGGCGGCGGTGCGCGATGGTAAGTCCGACTCTTGGCACAGTGGAGGCAAGGCCAGCTCGAAGCGAGGCCATGGTGGCGGACGCGGCAACGCGTGGAAGAGCCGGGGCGGCGGAGCCGCGTGGGTGGAGGTGAGATCAGCCGGAGCGACGCGGTCGAGCGGAGGCTGAGCCAGCCGAGTCTGTGGTTTGGTTTTCCTTGACCTTCACGCGGACTGTAGATGAACTTGCGGTTGTGTGATGAAAACGGGATCACCCTGGACTTCTGTCAGTCTTGGCGACTCGCGGTGATTTGATAGACCACGCAGAAACGGCGGCGGCAAGACCGCAAACTTAATCCCTCTCAAAATCAATTCTCGCCAGAATTTTTGTCCATGAGTTGTTGTAAATGACCGATGAATTTGCCGGCTCTTTCAACTGTCCCATGGTGGGTTATCTTGTATGATTGCTTCATGCCGGCTCTTGTTCATCCGATCCGTCACGAGTTTCTCGATCCCTAGGAAAGATCTCTTCAAGAACACAACACCATCACGCATCAACCCCACGGTGGGCGCCAACTATCGTGGATTTGTCACAGAAGATGTCCGGGTGAACGGACTTAGGTTCGGGGCAGAAGCGCAACTATGTGGCGGCTTGAAGGGGTTGGTCAGAATCGAGAGACGCGGAGTTTACCCAGGTTCGGCCCCTCCGATGGAGGTAAAAGCCTACGTCCTGCTTGTCTGGTATTGATGATGAAGAAGATCTCTCGGTTACAAGGGTGTTGTTTGCTACCTCTAATCACGAGAGCCTCTAATCTGTCTATCGCTAATCTCTTGTGTTGTCTAAACTTGTGGACTTGTCAATCTGTCTCTCTAGGGGTTCTCTACCCCTCCTCATATAAGTGAAGAGGGTAGGTTTACAAATATAGTCCTACTAGGAGTAGGATTAAGACTAGTCTCTCTAGAATCCTATTCCAGGTCTTGTTTCTCTTGTAAGGAAATCCTTTCTCCTTTAGGCCTTCTCTTGTGAGCCACCTGGCGCCGGCTCACACGCCGGGTCTTGGGCCTGGTCGTCCTGCGACCCGCCTGCCGGGTCATTAATAAAATATCATGTCTTTACCGGGTCTCCTGTGAGTCGCCGGGCCGGGTCATACCGCGGGGTATATCCCTGAAAATTATCATGAACAAGGAAATATGATAATAAACAATTTATTATTGCCTCTAGGGCATATTTCCAACACACCCATTTACGAAGTGTATTATTCTGGTGTCAGAGAGTTGCACAATCTCATGGTCTAAGGAATAGACACTTGACATGAAAATAATTATAGCAACGAAACTTTAATGACACAATCATATGCTAATCTTACTGTTGGGTCTTGTCCGTCACATCATTGGCCTCATGATGTGATCCCGTTATTAAATGACAACTCATGTCTATGATTAGGTAACCTTAGCCACCTTTGATTAACGAGCTAGTCTAGTAGAGGCTCACTAGGGACACAATGTTGTTTATGTATCCATACATGTATTTAAATTTTCGGTTAACACAATTCTAGCATGAATAATAAATACTTATCATGAACAAGGAAATATGATATTAACCATTTATTATTGTCTCTAGGGCATATCGAACACTTATCTTTGATCAACGAGCTAGTCTAGTAGAGGCTCACTAGGGACACAATGTTGTTTATGTATCCACACATAGATTTAAGTTTCCGGTCAACACAATTCTAGCATGAATAATAAACACTTATCATGAATAAAAAAATATGATATTAATCATTTATTATTGTCTCTAGGGCATATCGAACGCTTTTTTTTCTCTTGCAACACGACAAGAATTAATTTCTATGAGATCATGGCATATTAAGTTCATGGAGCAAGGCATTTATAGTTTATGCATAATAGCAAATGATTATCTTTTAGCAACAATAGCTAAAAAAATTAGTTTCTCATGGAACATGTTAACCTAAGTTCGTGGAGATTGGCAAAGGTAGTTTAAGGGGCACTACATTATTATTATTATCTACACCCATGGCATTTTAAATATACACCACATGGCAAATTTAATTTTCACACCATGGCAAATTTTGGTTTGTAGCATGGCGATTCTTTTCATTTAAATGGCATCACAAATTTTTACATTTTCATTTTTCATGGCAAATGTACCTTCATCGACATGGCAATTTTATGCATATCTCCATGGCATTTTTTATAACTTTTATTGCCTTGGCAAGTTATTATTTTTCTAACATGGCAATTTTAAATTTTATGTACCATGGTAAATTTTACATGGCAGTTTTGCAAATAGATTTTTCCACATTACATGCCATTTTCAGATGGACCATGCCAATATGTTGCATTTTTTACCATGGTATTTTTTTTCTGATCATGGAAAAATTTAGTTCTTATTTTGTCATTATGTAACCCGTATGTGTTCTTTGGTATGGATATATACTATGACTATGACCAGTACGAAATGCCATACCACATGCAATAATTTTTCCATTGGTATAAACTAAAATTTGCCATGAAGTTTTTCTAACTTTCTTTGTAACACAAATTATTATTTTTCAAAAAGATCTAATGCTAAAAATCAGGAAATAAAATGTTGATAAAGTCACTTCTACTGAACAAAAAAATTCCGTTGCAAGCACTTTTGCCATGTCATTTTTTGTAATGTTTTTTCTCTGTTTTTTTAGTAGAATATATTTTTTCTGTATTGACTTGGCCTTTTTTTGGGCCGGGCTGATTCATTCCTATTACTAGTGGAAATAGATCATAGTTTAAAAAAAGTCAAAAAGTAGGAAAAGATCACAGGGAAGGGAACTTTCGGTATGGGCTCCTTCCTAGCCCTAACGTTCTCGTTCGATTCGATCGATCGACCCCTGCGATTAAGTCGTTCGGTCTGGGGAGATCCTAGACCGAACGTCCGCGAGATATCGACGTCCATGATATATTGTTGGCATTTTGAATGATATTTTTCTTTACAACTTGATAAAAATTGATGAGGTTTGACTTTTCAAAAACGATATATGCACTACACTATGAAACAGCGGGGAGTATCATCTCAATACAAGGGCACTCGTTCATATGACACACACTCTTCACCATGATCCTGCATGCATGCAAGATTGCCTCTCGTTGAACGCTGCAACAAAAACACACAGACAGACATCTAGCTAGCCCCTGCGCCGGGGAGAAACTTCTCGTGTGTCCCTCTCCGGCGCTCAAACTTGGTGAGCTATCCATTTCAACCCAAGATTCCGCATGCGGACGCGTGCATGCACCGGCATGGACGTGTCTGCTCTGCTGCCGGCCGGTTGCTGCGTCATCGTCATGCATGCCGATGAATACTGAAAAAGAGACCGATCGATCGATCCAGCCCCAGCCGGGTAAAAGGACGCACGTCACGTGTCTATAGCGTCTTGTCGTGCGCGTATCTTTGCGCAGTGACGATCGGACGCTTTATGCATGGGGTGTAATTATTTGCGCGGGCGAGGATGCATGTGTCCCTCCCTCTGTTTTTTTCGTTAGGACCGGTCAGGCTTATGATTTGCGAGGCTTTGGATTTATCTGTCTCTCGAGTCTCGACGCCCCCGTGAGTCGGAGATTTTGCGTTTCAGAGGGGAGGTTATCTTCTGCTTGCATTCAGACTTCAGACACTGGCACGCACTCCAGTAATTAAGATCGTGTGGTCCGTCCTGCTGGGTTAAGTGTTGGGTTTATATATGCACCATTCCACGAATATAATTCCAAATCTAGCAAGAAGAGTACATCCGCATAACATATATTTCTAAACTAAAAGGATTGGATGTGCTTCGCTGCGCTGTTGAATTTGCTAGAGTAACTCCAACGGAGAGACCCATTTCGTTTGAACGCGTTCGTTTGGGTCGGCGCGGACAGAATAGTCGGCCCAACATGCCGACCCAAACGAACATGCGTCCGCTTTTCGTCCTTCTACAGACCAATTCCCGGTCCAAGTTTGGGTTGCATTTGCGTTGACACGAACACGAGACGGACGCACGCGCTCCCGCCTACCCCCTTGGCCCTCTGGCCGGTGGCACATTGGGCATCCTCTCCCATTTCAGCAACAAACCCACCTTCCTTGTCACCGACGCCGCCACCCACTTTTTCGGTGCCGGCGCCGGCTGCCGGTGCCGTCACCTGCAACGCCGTCACCTCCCACGTCGCCTCGCTCCTCGCCGACTTGCCACCGGGGAACTGAAAGCTTCCCTCCCTCACTCCCCCGACACAACCAAGGCTGTGGCCAAGAAGCTTCTTCGCCGGCCCCAGCCAGTTCCTTCGTCTTGACACCGGCACGATCGTCGGATGCCAGCACACTCGTCGTCCGCCGCCTATGCAGCTAGCTGGTACGAGGGCGGCACGACTCCCTTCGCCGCCCGACTCCTTCGTCAATGCCCGCAAGCTGTTCGACAGTTTGCCAAGGTACAAAAATGGACTCCGGCGATGAGTTCTTCTTTCACAACTGTGGAAGGTGATGACTGCTTGTGTGATCATGCACAATATGATCGTAGAAGATGAGCGTCCGGAATATCTCTACGATCAAGGGTTTCAGTATCAAGGTGAGATTGTTGTGCCTGAACATGGAGGAACGGCAACGTTTGAATAGTTCGTCCAATTTCATCACTGACATGCGTGTGATTGGGAAACTCACATGCAATTACAGAATGATTTGGTTGAGCATATGTGGGATCATGTTGGCAACCAATAGATGTATCTCTTTAATTCGGCTTGGAAAACTATGTGAGATTATTTTATTGTAAAATTATGTTATTTAATTATTTGGTGTTGAAACATGCTATTTATTTTGTTGTGAACCATATGTTTGCTTTTGTAATGCAAAATGTGTATGTGTGTGAGTGTCTAAAAAGGGCGGCCAACCGGCCACGCCGGCATATATTGATCCGCACGTTGGACGCACTGCTGACCCAAATGTTAAAGTGGGCGGACGCCGCACGGGCGGCCGACCCAAACGAACAAAAAGTGGAAAAATCCGCCGTCCGTTTGGGTTGGCCCGTTGGAGTTGCTCTTAGGACTCTTAAATTTCTTTACTCACTCTACTTTAAAATATATGATATGTTACTTTTTAAATAAGTCAAACCTCTTTAAGTTTGATCAAATTTATAAACAAATATATCAAAATTTATAATATCAAATCGGTGTTATTAGATTCATTATGAAATGAATTTTTATATTTTTTTTGTTTAATATTGCGGATGTCGATATTCTTCGCTCTGAACTTGGTCAAAATGAAAAAATGACTTTCCAAAAAACTAATAACCCTATTATTTTGAAACTGATGGAGTATTTAGTTTGGCCGGTGAGGGAGACGACGGAGTGTGTTTTATATTTAATTATAATGCGGTTATTTGGTGGGCCTTTTACAGTGTGATTACGTGTTGTCCGCTAATCAACTCATATTTATGTAAGGATAATCTCCATCGTTGGTTTCATGTACTATATTCGTGTTATAGTATCACAAGGTGACGCTTTTTTTCTGTGTGATAGAATATGCGAGGGGTTGATATATTTTTATAGACTCGTTATTGTTGATTGCTTTAAAAAATCGTTGGCCCGATCAAAATCGTAAACCAAATCCAAAATTGAATACCTCAATCGAATGAAAGAGTTTAAAATTAGGAAACACAGAGAATTAAAATAATTAAATGGAAGAGCTCCTTGGTAAATTGTTGACCTAGTCAAAATCGGTGACCAAATTCTAAATTGAAGCCTGAGTGAATTATGAAGACTTCAAAATTAGGAAGCATAATGTATTGTATAAAAATTAAGTAAGAGAGTTTTGAGAGAATGTTGACCCGATCAAAATTGAATGACCAAATTCTAATTGAAGACCTCAATTGATTGTGAGGCCTTCAATCCTAGGATCTTACTGACATAGTATATTGGCGATAGATCATATGTTGTGTCTCTTGAAAATATTAGCAAATTACTACAAGATTTAATTCGAGTAAGCAGTAAATAAATCATGACAGTAATAGTATAGACTACACTAATCATGCAGACTAACATAGTAAACAAGTAGATCGAATCTATGGTAAATACTAGACACATAAATTCTAGCATTATCTCAAACAGAGAGGACAAGATTGCATATGGTGGAGCAGGACTAGAACTACCAACGTTGGTGTTGTCGTTCATTTCGTTGAGGAAGAGGTTTTCGAGATCGGGGAAGAAGTCGTCGTCGAGGAAGCCGTCGCTGCCAGCAGTCGCGCGAGTGCGCTCCCCAAAAACCTGATGGCCCCTCTCCCATACAGGATCACGAGAGGGGGGTTCCGGAGGCCTGCTGTCCCTTCTCGTAGTGCACGCCGGAAGGAGGGATGGAGAAGACTTGGATGGCGGCGCAATGATCTGGAACGGTGTGAAATCATATGTTGTGTCGACGGCTAGGGTTGTCAGGGACCTCGCGTATATATATATATATATATATATATATATATATATATATATATATATATATATATATATGCATGGCAGGGTGGAGATACGTGGACTAGACCCACGTCCGAGTCGGTTACAACCCATGATCTGACGTCTCAGATCGTGGCGCGTCTGTTACGGACTCTTCGTTCATGACCAGCAAAAATAAGTGCGTATCTATGAGCTCGGCTCGGCTCAATCCCGCAACCCGCGACGCATCGTGACGAGGCGTGGCGTGGTGAGGCGAGCGAGGAGAAGGAGTGCGCGAGGGCTTCTTCTCTACTCATTCTCTTACAAGTGCTAGAAAAGCTCACCTTATAAAGAGGTGTAGCTCTCTCTCCACTAGCAATATGGTACTAAACATTAGTCCCACTCACACCACACACACACAACCATGCAAGAATGGGCCATGAGATTTTCAGATTTTAGTTGGGCTATGGGCCAAAGGCCTACTAGCAAAATCCAACAATTTCCCACAAAGTCTCATTGGCTCATCTCCTCATTTAGTTCCAAAACATTGTTTATATACCCGTGCTTAATGGAGACAGTTAAGTTGAACTTCCATTTAGAATTTTATGCTACACTAGATCGCAACTTGAATAGTGGACTATGCCTTGAACTACAAGTTTTCTATGGGACTACTTTCACGCAAATCCTTGACCGATACTGGGTTGCCGCAAGGCTTCCCCGCGGGTGGAGCCTATATGTCATACTACAGGGCCTTTCATGAATTCATTAGAGAACCCCCAATTCTCATAGACTGCGATGTTTAACAGTCAAATCCATATAAGTGTGTTCCTCAAGAGATGCTCTGCAGGACAACATCTCTACTTACCCAAATAAGCCACTTGGAACACATTAAGATAATTATCAGCCTGCCATGGAGATTATGAGAGTATTGCATCTTCGTGGACTGGGATAGCAAATATAGGGATACTCTCCTTCCAGCTGTCCAACAGCTTGTCTCCCACTTCTACTTCACGGGATCTCGGATCACATAGAGTGGGTTACCACTATGGACAACTCATGCAATGGGTCTCAAACCCATCTCCAACGATGCATTTTCTATCACATTACGTGATAAAACCTTTGTGAAGGGATCGGCCAAGTTTTTAGACGTTTGGATATAATCCAACGCATTAACTCCGGAGTTCTTCAATTTTCTGACAGATTTCTATCTCCTCTTCACATGCCTTGAGGACTTCATATTATCCTTAGAATTGTTTATATTTATGATCAGAATTTGATTATCATAGTTCATCAGGATAGCGGGTATTGGTTTTTGATCCATGGAAAAGTCCATCAAGAGCTGACGAAGCCACTCTGCTTCAACAGTGGCCGTGTCTAATGCTATGAGCTATGCTTCCATAGTTGAACCCGTTAAGATGGTCTGCTTGCAAGACTTTGAGGAAACAGTGCCATCACCAAGTGTAAAAACATAACCACTTGTGGCCTTAATATCATCAGCATCAGATATCCAGTTTGAGTCACTATAACCATCCAGTACCCTCGGCTACCCAGTATATCGAATCCCATAGCTCGCAGTGCCTTTCAAATAGCGCATAATTCTCTGAAGCCAATAATCATCTCCCGGGTTTGACACAAACCGACTTAGTTTGCTCACAGCAAACAAGATGTCAGGCCTCGTGGCACTTGCCAAATACATAAGCGAGCCAATAATCTGAGAATACACCAATTGATCTCTAGTAATACATCGATTCTTTCAAAGCAACCCACTGGCATCATATGGAGTTGGAGAAGGCATGCAGTCGCTATACCCAAAACGACTCAAGACCTTTTCCACATAGTGAGATTGAAGCAGTGTAATCCCACAATTCTCATCTGTCAGCAGCTTGATGTTCAGTATAACATTAGCTACTCCTAGATCCTTCATCTCAAAACAATGAGATAAGAAAACCTTAACCTCATTGATTAAGTCAAGGTTGGTTCCACAGATCAGTATGTCATCCACATACAGACAGAGAATAACTCCTTTGCCCCCACCATGGCGATAGTATACACACTTATCAGCTTCGTTTACAACAAAGCCTGCAACAGTTAATGTTATTTCAAACTTCTCATGTCACTGCTTAGGAGCTTGTTTGAGGCCATATAAAGACTTCAATAACTTGCTCACCTTTCCTTCTTGACCAGGTACTACAAAACAATTAGGCTGATCCATGTAAATTTCCTCATCCAACTCTCCATTGATGAAAGCCGTCTTAGTGTCCATTTGATGAATGAGAAGACCATGTGAGGTAGCGAGTGATAGTAGCACCCGAATAGTGTTTAGTCTAGCCACAGGTGAGTAAGTATCAAAGAAGTCGTCCCCTTCTTTCTGGGTATAACCCAGGGCAACAAGCCGTGCCTTATACTTTTCAATTGTAACATCAGGTCTAAGCTTTTTCTTGAACACACACTTACATCCCACGGGTTTGCACCCATGTGGACGATCAGGGACTTCCCAGGTTCCATTAGCTAATATAGAATCCATCTCACTACAAACAACTTCCTTCTAGTAGTTAGCATCAGAAGATGCATTGGCTTTTGAAAGAGTCCTGGGCGTGTCATCCACGAGGTACACAATGAAGTCATCACCAAAGGACTTTCCAGTACTTCGTCTCTGACTCCTTATAGGAGTTTCATTGTCATCCTCCTCAGGATTCTCAACGTGTTCCATCGCAATGGTGGGTTCAGGAATTACAGAAAACTCCTGAGTAGATATAGTTGGTGTCGGTTTCAAATCCGACGTATCTCGTAGTAGGGGTCCTAAGCTAGGCGTCTTGGAGCGATGGTAACATGGACACAGGATTTTACCCAGGTTTAGGCTCTCTCAAGGAGATAATACCCTATGTCCTACTTTTCATTGTATTGATATGGGGGATAGTACATAGTACAGATATCTACTACGATATTGTAGTAATGAATATGAGATTGAGATTGTCTATTGACTAGCCTGGCCTCGATTTGTATAATGTACCATAGGCCTAGGGTTTAGAGGAGTCCTTGTCTTGTGCACCAAGTCTTGTGGAATCTCCCTTGTATGCATCATGGGCTCTCCGAACTGGCCCATTGGTGAATCGCCCTGGGGGTCCTCGGCCCGACCCACCGGCCGGGAGACGACGTGGTGAGTACCCCCTAGTCCAGGATACTGTCAATAGCCCCCTGAACCGGTCTTCAAGTTGCGGATGCTACTCGGTTCTTCCAAACTGTTCTTCATCTTCAGCCGTCGGTCTTGAAAGCTGGTTCAACAAATATTCCCATCTCCGATCTTGAGGATCACAGAGGTGTATCTGAAGAGTTCACACGTTGGGCATCCGAGGAGCCCCTTTAAGTTCTCGACCATTATCAATGCCTTGTTATTTTTTATGCCACATCTCGGGGTCGAAGTGTTTCCCGTGTGGTGATGTCCTCTTGCGTCCGAGCTCCAACGCCGAACTGCATCTAAGGTGTCCCTTTGCAGCTGAGCTCCAACACTGATCGGCATCTAAGCGCCAATGACGGGCTGCATCTGAGCTCCAATGTTGGTCAGCATCCGAGGTGTCATAAATTACCTCGGTCTTTGAAAATTTGAAGTAGTTAATCCGAGCTTAAACATCGGGATAGTCTTTTATGAAGCCAGTCATTCGCGTTCGAGCTTTATGCCGGACTATTTCCGAAGTGTCTTCGGTCTTGAGCTTTATGCCGGAATGCTTCCGAGTTCCAGCGCCGGACCGCATCTGAGCTCCAACGATGATCAGCGTCCGAGGTATCATAAACTACCTCGGTCTTTAAAAGATTGAACGAATTCAGCCAAGCTTAATGCTGGAAATGTCCTCAATGGAGCCAACTACTTGCACCCAAGCTTTATGCCGGACTACTTTCGAGGTGGTGTACCACCCCGACTGCGGGCTGATTTTTTTGGATATTTTCGATTGGTGCAATTTATTTTTTGCCGAGATATATAGGTAGTAGACCTCAAGGTGCGTGTCGATCTAAAACCTGAGATGCACCTAAAGGTACACATAAAACCACTGATCCTAGTAGCCCCTGAGACTCAGGCTGATTTGCAAAATCGGCCTGAGGATCAATTCCTTGCTCGGCAGCATGCTTTAGGATTTAAAACATGACGTGTACTAGTTCTCGAGACTCTGGTTGGGTGCGGCCGAACAAGTGAGGATCGAATCTCCTCGGAAATTGTATTGCACTTTGAATTTGCTACATTGAATAGAAAGTGCGGTAGCCCCCGAGCCTTAACTTCAGCACAGGTGGTCGAATTAAGGATCTGCATTGTACAAACTTTGTTACGTTTGACACAATTTATGTGTAATGATTCTATGTATCCAAGTACTTTACATCATTAATGCTCGGATCTACATTGTACAAGACTTTGTTGATCGACCATCGACTTCAACCTCCTCGGCCAGCAGCCGAGGAGTGTTTGTCCTACTTTATAAACCTTTATAACGGCAAAGATTTACGGCGAACAAGGCAATCCAGCCATACGATTTTATAAACAAAGGTACGCGGAGAGATATGGTATATTACTATTTAATGTAAGAAACATCTTTTGGGAAAAATAGTTCCTTTATAAGTTCCTTTTCCCAGGCTATTGACCATGATCGTGAAACCTAAACTCCGATCAATGTGGGAGGAAAATATGAAGGATTTAGTTCGGGGAAAGTTTCCGAACTCTGTGGTCCTTAGTGAACCTAAATTTTCACTTCCAACGTTGCCGACAAATTATATTCTTAAAATGTCTAGCTTTCGGCTTCACCCAGTCTGAGGTACTAACACAGATGACCCAGAAGTAACAATCGCAGACGTGCTCCATTTACCCCTAGACGAACAATCGGGAACGTAGGGGATAAGCACAGGAGCCAGGCAACCTAGCTTGGCCAAATTCTTAAATCAAATTGATGCATATTTATGGATTTATTACAATGATTACAGAAGGCAGCACTCGTATATTGAATACATATGCTTTTATGCTATATACTATTTTGACTCCTTTGTGACTATTTATCATTTGAGAGTGGCCCATCGTCGGCTTCTACCCCTTTGTAGATGCTATGCAGGGTGTTTCCGCAGTAACAAGACAACCCTTAGCCGATGTTGGTGCCTGGAGGCAGTTGTGTCAGAGGAAATGAGGCAATCATATATCTAGGCTTTATAACTTTCACATGGTCATGGGAGCTTAAAGTTTGGGAGGCCAGTTACTAGCCCCCGGTTAGTGTTCGGCGGCAGCCGAGTCAAGTCGTTAACACTCCGGCCAATTTTATGAAAGGCCGTTGTTTAATATGGACATCGGATCACCGACTAGTTTACGCTCATATTGACAGTTAGTTTTCGGCTTTCTCCAGTGAGGTACTTGACAAGTTAAACCGGAAGTACAATCATAGTGGTTCTCCCTCTGCACTCCTAGCCGAACAAAGCGGAACATAGGAGGCAAGCACAGGAGCCGGGCAACCCAACTATTGACCGAAGACACATTTCGAAACTGGTGCATATAAAGCAATATCCGAGAACGTTTTGTCGAGGACTCCTCGGAGTACCTTGGCTTTTGGTGGGTTCGACTCTAGTCGCATCCCACCACCGATATTGCCGATGCTTTAGTAAAAGTGTACTCCGAGAGTTATGCTCAGACAAAACAATAAATTATGCAAAAAACTTTTTGTTTAGATAAAGAAATTTGTGCCAATCCGAAATTGGTCTTAAAATTAATATGTGCTTCGGTCGTGCTTTAACATGATACATCCGATCTCCGGGCTCCAAGCAGGCCAGCCTTTGGCTTCAGCCTCCATATCCCGAAGGCGGATATGGGGACCCCAACTCATAAGTCATGATCACCGAATGTATGTGCACAATGATCCCAGAGATCAATGCTCACTGAACACACAGAAACTGAATAACAAGAGTCTTACATCCATTACATACCGGTTTACTCAAATATGGCCTGCATGGCCAAGTCTTCATATGATTGCAGCGGAAATCTTCAACGATAGCGTGAACCCATGCCATCTGCCTTAACCCAATAGGCATTCTGACTGGGAAGCGTCCTAGCTCGCATGTCCATCACCAAGGTAATCTTCATCATAACCTGATCTTTCATGCCTGGCCAATAAAATAACCAGTGGCAAGCCAATGAGTACTTTGAATGTACTCGCAAGCAACCCATGTTTGGAACAAGGCAATAACAATGCATGATATAGCACTAATAGGTAAGTTTTGCAGAAAGCTAGTTCTGATTGCAATGACATGATCAAGTAACTTAAGTAAGCATGCATCAACCACGAACAGGTGTTCATAAGAACACATCACAGTCATCATCATAAGCAGGGGGTTGGATGTCTCATGTTCAATCGTCACACCAATTCCTCAGACTTGTCTCATGTACCGCCTGAACATCTCATGTTCATTCATCATGCCAAGTCATCCGACTCGACTCAAATATCATCCTTGTCACCACACACACACACCAAGTTTGCGAAAACATCTGGACGTAGTTTAAGAAGGACCTCCAACTGTCCATGACCGCTGACACGGCTATTCGAATAGTTTTACACTCTACAGAGGTTGCACACTTTACCCACAAGACTCGGGGAACTTTCGTGTCATTCACGACTCGCGGTATATAACATACCCGAGGTAAGCACCCTAACAATGCCTTTCCCCCAGCGATACTAAACAAAGAGCCCACTCGATTGGTACCCAGCCCTCACGATGTACATCACACGAGCCACGCTCCAGATCGTACCATCCATGAGAGGACCAACGGTGTGCCTGGTGCCTGTGAAGACAGTGCAAGATCATACATACTGGTACGACCCCGTATCGAGAGTGACCATGCTACTCCCGCCACTAGTAACGCGGGCTTCTTCCTAGTACCCACCAAGGTAATCAACAAAGCCTCGTCCCATAAGGGGTATCGAGGTTGCGCATGTAAGGTTGGGATGGTCAGCAGACCTTAAAACTCTCCATTTTCGAAAACACATACTCACTTGCTCCGGTACACCACTTCTTTCTCAAGTGGTTACGCAACTCATCATCATCTCCCTCGGGCATTAGTGGCACCCGGCGGGGTTTTCGAAAAGTCTTTGAAATCATTCCTTCCTTTCCATCACTATGCATAAATCCCAAACCCACTTGCGTAGCATCTACTAGCAACCTAACTACTCCCACCTGCACAACCCTCATAAGGTGGTAGGGTCATGCACAATGCAAATGTCAATGGTAAAAGTATCGGAGGCACCCCACCGAAAGAGGAGCACCACATCATGATCAATCATCGAAACAAGAAGTGCCATATGACATGCATGAAAAAGTTTCTTAACATGGTCAAAGGCCTACTTGCCTGGCTTAGCAATGTCTTCGAGGTCTTCACACGCTTCTCGTCCACTCCGATCACTTCGTCTACTTCTTCAGCTATCGCCAGAAATAACTGTAGTAAGCAACAAAACAAGCAGATAATAAATGTGCTCTATAAATAGGAGTTTTATTTTTCTATGACTCCTCTGGTCATGAGAAAAATAACCAAGGAGGTTTTGGTGTATGAGGGTAAAGGGGGGGGGTTTCGAATGGTGGTAATGAAGGAAATGATGGTCCTATAAGATTTCCACAGATAACATTTTTATAAAAATGAGTGAAGGCACTCATCAAACAGGGCATGTTTTTAAGAACATGTGGGAAGTTATTTCACTGGATTTGGAGTTGGTATGAATATCCTATGAATTTGCGAAGTGAATCATACATGAAGAAATGGGCCAGTAATTGACATCGCAGAATAAGTGTAAGGAAAAATGCTCACATATTAACACAAGATTTTAGATGAACCTAGGAACTTGAATAACTCCATTTGGGGCTGATTTGAATCCCCTAGGAATTTTACAATGTGGGCTTATAATAGTTCAAATTCAAATTTCAATTTGACCTCTACAGAAACTTTGTAGAAAAAATGTTCAACGCAGATATTTGGATAGGAAATGATTTTAGGAATATCTAGGATTTTGAATCACTAAATTTGGACCTATAATGAATTTTCTATGGATTTTTCTTCATCTCTGAAAAAAGAAAGTGGGAAAAGAATTTACCAGCAAAGAAAAAAATCGGCTAAACTATGCTCAGGGTCACAGGATAGCGCCTAGGACGGCCAAGTGACCCGGCCTAGCGGGAAGGACACGCGACATCGAAGGCGCACTTCAGGAGTACGCCTCCCGCCGCACGGAGGCGGAAGACGGAGGGGGCGCCTCCACTTAATGGTGGGGCCCGGCCCTCTGGTCACTTACAGGGGGCACCGCTCATTAGGTTCTTCCCCCACCTCCCGCTTGAATAGAGCAGGGCAGGGGAAGACGAGAGCGTGCCGACGCTCTCTCCACCGGCCACCCTCAACGATGTCGCGCTCGCCGACAGGCTCGGGAGGACGGCCCGCACCCCTCCCAGTGTTGTGCCCCCCGCGAGAATGGGAACGGAGGTGTCGGCACTGATGGCAGCGGGGGCATCGGCCGCCTCTGCCCTTGAGGGCACGATGCCCGGGGGAGGAACGACGATGAGGGGGGAGGAAGATAGGACAGAGGGAGGGCCAAGGGCACCACAGGGGCGCTCGGGAGGTCCTTAAGTAGCTGAGCTCACGTCCACCATGGTCCGGGTCCATGGCGGCCTTCGGGTGAGCCCCACAGGGGACAAAAGAGGGCGAGGAAGGAGGGGCCTGACCATTCGGTGTGCTGAGGATGTAGAGGAGACCTCAGGGGACACGACCCCGGCGCCCAAGGCTATCGTGTGCCTCTGATTGGGCAACCTACAGTGCGTGGATTCACTGTGGCGTGCTCCAGAGTGCGAGCTCTGCATGCCATGGAGTTTTCCGCGGCCGTTTGGCGTGTCCTCTTGCGTCTAGGGCATCTAGGGGGGATAAAGAAGTTCTATGTGGCCTTGGATGCCCTGGGTAGCTGATATAATATGAGAGAGAGAGAGAGGAAAACCTTGCTGTCCAGGGGGTAAACGGGTTTTTTTACCACATCAACCTTTGAGCTATGACCATGGGATTTTTACTACAGGTACAAGGGTGCCAGGTGGAGGTGTGGTAGAAACCTTGGCTCAAGGAGAATGATTTTTCCCCTCCCAATTATTGATCCCTAGAATAGGACAGAAGGTGTTTGATGCAAGTTTGAGCAAGCAAAGAGATGCTCCTCAATATGAAGCTTAACATGACTTGATAATATGTACAAGTGAGGTTGATCACGAAATTTGAACTCATTTGAAGAAGGTTGCCAATGCAAACTTGGTAAACCCTAGAAATGGGCAGAAATGCATTTGCTTAGATCTAGATATGCAAATCCATTCCCCTTAATGCACCACTTGATGTGGTGACATATTTTGGCCATTATAGCATGCCCAAAAAGTTTGGGACTAAATGGGGAAACTTGATAATGCAAGAATTTCCAATTCTTGAAATCAAGATAGGGGTTTGAGGGGATTTGGACAGGTTAATCTATTCTCCTTGATGCACCACTTGGTGTGGCTGCATTATTGGAGGATTAGAACATGTCCACAAATTTTGGGAACAATAGGGGACAATTGGCAATGTAGAGTTGCTCAAATTTGGATCTGGACAGAGAGGGTTTTTGGGATATTTTGGTGAACCAAAACAATTGGGACTGATATGAAACTTGGCAAGATGACCACATATATCACATCTGACATGCTAGAATTGTCTAGGATTTAATTGAGAAAATTTCTTATAGAAATATTTCAAAACCTTGAAACAGACAGAAATGGTTTTGAAGGGTTTTGTCCAATATCTTGAACATGACCACGTGTTCAAACTCTTATATATGGATATTATATGCCCACTAAGTTTCCTAAATTTTCTCAAATATTATTAAATCATCTAAATATTTTTTTCCTATAAAAGACCATTTCTGGCCTTGAGAAAAAGCATTTAAATAAAATAGTAAAACAATATTTAAAATAATTATTTGGTGGTTTTGGGAAGTCTTATATATATTAGGTTCCAAATAAAGCATTTGGGGAAAAAGGATCCACCTAACTTGGGGACTTGCAGTGCAAATCTCAAATCATGGGGTTTTGAAAAACCTAATTTGAATAAAACCTTTTTTGCCAAAGTAATATTTTGTAAAAATATAATTAAGTCTTATTCACATGGCATGATCATTGGACAAGAGTGGGGATCAAGGAAAAGAGTTTTGAGAGTAGGAGGGATTTCATGAATATAGAACACTAGCAAGCACACAGATAATCAGCAATCAAGGCAAGCATAACAAGCACACAAAAGTTTTAATTGGCCCTGATTTTTGAGTCATGATATCTTAGTCATGAGGCAAATCACAGGGTGTGACAGACCTACCCCCCTTACAAGAATCTCGTCCCCGAGATTCCTAGGCTAGGCGTGGGAAGGATGTGGAAATTCAGAGGTGAGGTAGTCTTCAGGTTCCATGTTGTTTTTGCTCCAACGTGGTTGTCCTTCTGGATCTTGAAGTGCCTGATGATATGTCTTCGAGTGCACCTTTGACTCGGTCTAAAGGTGAACGGGATCCTCATAGAATGCTAGGATCTCCTAATGGTCAAGGGTTTGGTGGACGAGGTTCTCGTAGTGCCTGGCTTGCGTGTGCATCCCAAAGTCGGAATACCTGGCCACGTGGTGTGTCTGTGTGCTGGTCGTAGGACTGCTTACGTTGGTTAGTGACATCTAGATGTATCGCGTCAGAATAGAAGGGTTGAGTCTTGGTGTAGCTTCTCATTGACGGGGAAGTCCTTACCTTCCTTAAGCAGGATGTGTTCAGTCGCAGGTGGTCTTCATCTGTGAAAGCGTTGAAACGAGTCATCGTAGGCTTCTTGTTGAGATCTTCTGCTTGAGTAAGCTTCCTAGGTAGATTCTTCATTCTTCTTTGGTCGTTTGTTTTCATTGTCATGGACGCATGTTTTTGGAGGGTCTTTGAGTGTTTGGTCTCCTCATCTCTCCGTGGAAAGGTTTGTGCTGAGTCTCGTCCCTAAGACTGAGCTTAGAGACTTGGTATCAAAACGGGTTTTGCCATATGGGAAGGTTCTGAGGGGGGGGTCCTAGATGAGCTGGCTACCCAAAAGTATAGATCAGGCATCTAATCCCCGAGGTCTGACGCTTGGCAAGTGGGGTGAACTACCTTTGACAGGTGGTTTACCATGATCGAGTCAGGTTCACATCCTTGATTGAACCAAAAAGGGGCTAACAATGAGGTCATGATAGTCGTTCCACCCCATTCCAGGCATCTGAAGGGAGTAGGGACGTCATGCTCAATGTACACCGTCAAGGTGGTGGAGTGAGGGTGCCGTCAACTCCTCAGTTCCATCGTAGTCAGGAACTGATAGATGACCACTTAAAGCGAGGGTCTCTTTAATCCTATTGATGTCCAAGGGCTTCTCGGGCTTGAACTTCGGTGCTTCGGGATATAGTCTAGTTGAGGTAGCCAGTAGAGGAGTGGTGGTAACTTCTTCTTCGTTATTGTTGTCGCTCCGCAGTCGTAGTGGTTCTTCATTTTTCTTGGGCAAGAAAGCCTTCTCCTGTAGGGAGGGTGCTTCAAGGTGTCCAACTTTTTCAACGTGAACTCTTATGCTCGAGAGGCATGGCAATTGGTGTTCCTGGGGCTGGTCCAAACAGGACTAAGGTGTTCCTCCTCTTATTGGGTAAACAAGTATGTCATCCCGGAGGACAACAATCTATTTCCCTAGGTATCACATAAACACATTTCTCATGGGATAGGTGAGAGGAGCGGGCATTCGTCCGAGATGGTCACTAGTGTCAAGGGTTTGCGGTCCAACCCAATACAGGTCCTAGTGGCCATCTTCCATATGAACATGCGTGGTGGAGGTCGGAGTGGAGTATCGGCCATAGTCGACGACTTAAATTCAATACCTATGGTCATAACCCGACCGTGCCATGGTCCGGTAAAGCTTCGGGGTTTCAAGGAGCTTAGGATGTGAGTGAACGTCTACCATCTTATCCTGAGCACAGCTATTAGATGCCATTAGTATTGCCTATTACTCCAAACAGAATTACTCTATATCCTCGAAGGTATCATCTCACATAATTCAACTCCAATATTACACACACTACTCATATCTCCAAGGCTTTGAGAGAAAGGACTATGCTGAAAAATCTCATGTGCATACTATAGCTAACTCACATATATCCCTATATAAAAATCCTCGGGATAATTTACAGCCGCTAAGCTTGATCATGACACTACCAAATCCAAGTGTCCTTCTGACCTATCTAAGTGTCCTTCTGACCTATCCAAAGTCTAAGGTATTGCCTTAGTATGTTAAGGAAACATGTAATAAACCACTCCAAGATCTAGTTTCCTTCCTACGAATCCAATTTAATTTATCCACAAATATCACCCACTATTATGTGATCCATTACTGCTATAAATCCAGCATCGATGGTGTCCAGCCTAATCTCCTCGAGTTCATGTAATCCACATATCATTGCAAGGACTATTATCACAATATATCCATGAACTTCCAACCTCATGGCCACCTAAACTCCAAGATCGAGCTTATATAGATCCCTAGATTATCCCTAACACCGTCTGATTCCTTCTACCATCATCCACCGAAAAAAACATGGTATCATTATCAAGATCATTGGACTAGATCCAAATTATTCGGAACCATGTGGTTTGAATGATCTCGAGCACCTATTAGAATCACCTATTTAAATCCAAGGTTTACATCCAGTAAGAATCCCCTACTAGTTACTCCAGTCACTATCATAACACCATCAATCCAATATCAACATTACTTGCCAAAGTCAAGTTATTAATCCACCAAGAATTTCAGCTTGTGATCACAGTGGTCCTACAAAATCCAATTTGCTCAAGGGAAAGCAAGTTATGCTACTCTATCAATCTGGATCCACCAAGCTCCCGATGATCCTGGGAATCTGGCAATCCACCAAGGGGTCTCGACCACTTCCTCAAGACATCTACTCTAGCCCCGTCAAATGATTAGCCTACTATTCATTTATCCTCAAGATGATCTATCCTATGGCATCATCAGCTCGAGTGCTAGTCTTAAGAATGAAGTGTGTTTGTTCACTAGGATCACAAGTCCCATAATGAACCCAGTGCTAAGCAAGGGTTATTGACGCTCAAAAGTGCTCTGGCAATACCATGTATTAAACACATGATTAGAGGCTTGTGTTGGGGGAGCTTGTGAGGTGTAGGTTGGAAAGGGAGGGGTTCCAATATTGAGGGAAAAGCATAACTCTACGGGGTTGCATCTAGTTGAGTACGTTGTAGTCAAAGTCTTCGGTGTCGGTTGCTTGTCGAGGTGGACCCTTGGTGCATCTTGTCTTGCCGGTCTTCATTAGACGAGAGGGGGAAGAGGGAAAGTAGCATAGAGGAGAGCGCCTAAGGGGTGGTTATAGTGCAAGTGCAATCAAGCAAGTGCCGAAAAGGCCAAACACAAACATCAAGGTAAGGTAGGTGATATAGTCGTGCACTTGTTCCATAGGGAAAAAGTGTGATTTACACCAAAGCACAAACAGGAAAAACATGCAACACACATCATGGTTCCATTCGAACCAT
Organism: Hordeum marinum; assembly: GCA_022496015.1. NCBI lineage: Eukaryota > Viridiplantae > Streptophyta > Magnoliopsida > Poales > Poaceae > Hordeum > Hordeum marinum. The sequence goes on from CM039677.1 coordinate 326,003,749, forward strand.
CATACGGACTCGACTTCGCATGGGGGACACAAGACCTATCCTACCCTAGGGGTTCTCGGACTCATTGGTCGTGCTTGCTTCGTGACTTGGGGAGAAATCCACTTGGCCTTCGGGGACGTCTTCAGTTGTCTCTATGTCTCTGGTTATTGTTCATCAAAACGATCCTGGTTGCGCCTGAAGAGTCCTTGACGACTTCGGGTCTGTTGAGTTGACGACAAAGGTGATTCTTCAGGGTTGTTGTTGACAGGATCTTCTGGTGTCCTTGTGTTCGTGGCAATGCCTTCGTATCTTCTGAGATGTCGAGCATTCCAGGTAGGCAATCTTTTATGCAATGACATTAACAAGACATGGTAGAGTTGTATCCTGCCGGTCACATTGACGATATCATCGGAACCAACAGCGGGGGATTATGAGAACCTTTTTCCTGCTCACTATAGTGAGGCGGGCCAAATGGCGAGGTTCTCATCCACCGGTGGTTACCAATATAACAACACAAAGGACAGGGTTGCTCTATTAGCGATGCATTATCATGACATTGCATGTCTTGTGCCCTAGTCATCAAAGGCTAAGGTGGCATCATCCTAGGGCAGTGTTGGTAAACGTTGGAACTATTGGTAAACGTTGCATGGGAAACAAAAATTTCCTACGCACACGCAAGATCTATCCATGGTGATGAACATCTATGAGAGGGAGAGTGGATCTACATACCCTTGTAGATCGCTAAGCAGGAAGCGTTAAGAAACGCGATTGGTGTAGTTGAACTTCTTCGCTATCCAAATCGCCGAGCATCCCGTGATCTCATCACGATCCATCTCGTGATCCAATCATGATCCGTCTCGTGAACTCACCATGATCCGTCCCGCGATCTCATCACGATCCGTCTCGCGATCTTGATCACGGTCCTTTCGATCTAGTGCCGAACGGACGGCACCTCCGCGTTCAGCACACGTACGGCTCGATGACAATCTCCGCCCTCTTGATCCAGCAAGATAGAGAAGAGAGGTAGATGAGTTCTCCGGCAGCATGACGGCATTGCGGCGATGGTGGTGGAGGAATTCCAACAAGGCTTCGCCTAAGCACCGTGAAGACCAATCTAGAGGAGAAAACGATCTAGAGGAAGAGGAGGACAACACGTGGCAATTAGGGTTATCTCTTCCCGCTAAATCCTCTAGTATATATAGGAGGGAGGGAGGGGAGGAGGCAGCCTCAAACCTGGCCGAAATTGGAGGTGGAGGAGTCCTACTCCAATCCTATTAGGAGTAGGATTCCTCCTTTCCACTTAGAAACTCTTTCCACCTCTCCACCTTTGGATTTTTTTCTTCTCAAACCACTCCATCCGCATGGGCCCTTAGAGGAGGCTTCGGCCAGACCACCAGGGGTTGGTTTACCTTCTCCCACAGCCCATGTAGCCTCTTGGGTCGAGACACCCCTTCCGATGGTCCCTCGTACCCTCCCGGCACTCCCGGTACACTACCGATGAGCCCGAAACTTTTCCGGCGACCAAAGCAGGACTTCCTATATATATCAATCTTTACCTCCGGACCATTCCAGAGCTCCTCGTGATGTCCGGGATCTCATCCGGGAATCCAAACAACCTTAGGTCACCACCATACATAACTCTATAATACCGAAACGTCAACGAACCTTAAGTGTGCAGACCCTACGGGTTCAAGAACTATGTAGACATGACCGAGACACCTCTACGGTCAATAACCAATAGCGGGACCTGGATGCCCATATTGGTTCCTACATATTGTGCGAAGAACTTTATCGGTCGAACCTCTATGTCAAGGATTCAGTTAATCCCGTATGATGTTCCCTTTGTTCATTGGTATGTTACTTGCCAGAGATTCGATCATCGCTATCTCCATACCTAGTTCAATCTCATTACTGGCAAGTCTCTTTATTCGTTCGTTAATACAAGATCCCATGACTAACACTTAGTCACATTGCTTCCAAGGCTTATTGTGATGTTGTATTACCGAGTGGGCCCTGAGATACCTCTCCATCACACGGAGTAACAAATCCCAGTCTTGATCCATGCCAACCCAACAGACACCCTCGGAGATACCTGTAGAGCACCTTTATAGTCACCGAGTTACGCTGCGACGTTTGATACACACAAGGTACTCCTCCAGTGTCAATGAGTTGCATGATCTCATGGTCATAGGAACATATACTTGACATGCAGAAAACAATAGCAATAAACTGACACGATCATATGCTACGTTTGTAGTTTGGGTCTTGCCCATCACATCATTCTCCTAATGATGTGATCCCATTATCAAATGACATCTCATGTCCATGACTAGGAAACCATAGCCATCTTTGATCAACGAGCTAGTCTATTAGAGGCATACAAGGGACATGGTGTTGTCTATGTATCCACACATGTATCTGAGTTTCCGATCAATACAATTATAGCATGGATAATAAACGGCTATCATGAGCAAGGAAATATGATAATAACCAATTTATTATTGCCTCTAGGGCATATTTCCAACAGTGTCCTACTTGCACTAGAGTCAATAATCTAGTTCACATCACCATGTGATTCACATTGTTATGAATCTAACACCCAATGAGTTCTGGGGCTCGATCATGCTTTGCATGTGAGAGAGGTCTTTCAGTCAATGTGTCTGCGACATTCATATCCGTGTGTAATTTGCAAATCTCTATGTTAAACTGTAAATACTGCTACCACACTCCACTTGGAGCTATTCCAAATGGTTGCTCCACTATACGTATCCGTATTGCTACTAAGAGTCATCCGGATTGGTGTTAAAGCTTGCATCGACGTAATTCTATACGACGAACTCTTTATCACCTCCATAATCGAGAAACATTTCCTTAGTCTTTTAGTCACTAAAGATAATCTTAACCGTTGTCCAGTGATCCACTCCTGGATCACTCTTGTACCCCTTGATGGACTCATGGCAAGGCACACACAAGTGCAGTACACAGCATGGCATACTATACAGAGCCTATGGCTAAGGCATAGGGGACAACGTTCATACTTTCTCTTTCTTCTGCCACGGTCGAGCTTTGAGTCTCACTCAACTTCACACCTTACAAAGCAGGTGAGAACACTTCTCTCTGATTGATCCATTTTGAACTCTTTCAAAATCTTGTCAAGGTATGTACCCATTGAAAGTCTCATCAAGCATCTTGATCTATCTCTATAGATCTTGATGCTCAACAATTAGGTAGCTTTATCCAGGTCTTCCTTTGAAAAACTCCTTTCAAACAACCCTTTATGCTTTCTAGAAATTCTACGTCATTTCTGATCAACAATATGTCAACCACATATGCTTATCAGAAACTCTATAGTGCTCCCACTCACTTTATTGTAAATACAAGTTTCTCATAAACTTTGTATAGACTCAAAAACTTTGATCACCTCATCAAAGTGTATATTCCAACTCCGAGATGCTTGCTTCAGTCCATAGAAGGATCACTGAAGCTTTCTCACCTTTTAGCATCCTTAGGACAGACAAAACCTTCAGGCTATATCACATACAACCTTTCCTCAAGTAAACCGTTAAGGAAACGTTGTTTTGACATCCATCTGCCAGATTTCATAATTGAAAAATACAGCAACTGCTAACATAATTCCAATAGACTTTAGCATCGCTATGAGTGAGAAAGTCTCATCGTAGTCAACTCCTTGAACTTGTTGGAAACTTCTTTGTGACAAGTCGAGCTTTATAAATGGTGCCATTCAAGATCAGCGTCTGTCTTCATTTTAAAGATCCATTTGTACTCAATGACCCGCCGTCCAACGAGCAAGTCCACCAAAGTCTATACTTGGTTTTCATACATGGATCCTTTCTTGGATTTCATGGCCTGTAACCATTTGTTGGATTCCGGGCCCATCATCGCTTCTTCATAGCTCATAGGTTCATCGTTGTCCAACAACATGACCTCTAAGACAGGGTTGTCGTACCACTCAGGAGCAGTACACGTCCTTGTCGACCTACGAGGTTCGATAGTAACTTGATCCGAAGCTTCATGATCATCATCATTAACTTCCTCTTCAACTAACATAGGCTTCACAGAAATAGCTTCCTACGCTGCGTTACTCTCTCGTTGAAACAAAGGTTCAATAACCTCATCAAGTTCTATCTTCCTCCCACTCAATTCTTTCGAGATAAACTTTTCTCGAGAAAGGACCCAGTTTTAGCCAAAAAAAATTATGCTTGGATCTGAGATAGAAGGTTCACCCAACTGTTCTTAGGGTATTCTATGAAGATGCATTTGTCCGCATTGGGTTTGAGCTCATTAGGTGAAAACATTTTCCACACAAGCATCGCAGCCCCAAACATTAAGAAATGATAGCTTAGGTTTCTATCAAACCATAATCCACACGGTGTCATCTCAACGGATTTAGATGGTGCCCTATTTAAAGTGAATGTAGTTGTCTCTAATGCATAAACCCAAAATTATAGTAAAAAAATGATAAGAGACATCATAGCATGCACCATATCCAATAGAGCATGACTATGATGTTCGGACACACCATCGCACTATGGTGTTCCAGGTGGCGTGAGTTGTGAAACAACTTTCACATTGTCTAAAGTTTTATGCCAAACTCGTAACGCAAATATTCACCTCCACGATCATATCGCAGACATTTTTATCTTCTTGTCACGATGATCTTAAACTTCACTCTGAATTTGCTTGAACCTTTCAAACGATTCAGACTTGTGTTTCATTAAGTAAATATACACTATATCTACTCAAATCATCAGTGAAGGTAAGAAAATAACGATATCCACCGCACGCTACAAGACACATTGGATTGCATACATCAACATGTATCATTTCCAATAAATCACTTGCCCGCTCCATCAATCCGGAAAACGAGGGCCTTAGTCATCTTGCCCAAGAGGCATGGTTCGCATGTCTCAACTGATTCGAAATTGAATGAGTCGAAAGATCCATTAGCATGGAGTTTCTTCATGCGCTTTATACCAATATGACATTTAGCGGTAGTGCCACAAGTATGTGGTACTATCATTATTAACTTTGTATCTTTTGGCATCAATGTTATGAACATATGTATTACTATGATCAAGATTCAACAAACCATTCTCACTGGGTGCATGACCATTGAAGGTATTATTCATGTAAACAGAATAACCATTATTCTCTAACTTAAATGAATAACCTTGTTGCAATAAACACGATCTAATCACGTTCATGCTCAACGCAAAACACCAAATAACATTTATTTAGGTTCGTCACTAATCCCGAAGGTAGAGAGAGCGTGCGATGTTGATCACATTAACCTTGGAAACATTTCCAACACACATTGTCACCTCACCCTTAGCTAGTTCTCCATTTATTTTGTAGCTTTTATTTCGAGTTACTAACATTTAGCAACCGAACCGGTATCCAATACCCAGGTGCTACTAGGAGTACTAGCAAGTTACACATCAATAACACGTATATTAAATATACTTCCGTCGACATTGCCAGCCTTCTAATCTACCAAGTATCTAGGGTTGTTCCGCTTCAGCGACCGCTCTCCTCATAATCGAAGCACTTAGTGTTGGGTTTGGCTTCAACTTTGGGTTGCTTCACTGGAGCAGCAACTGACTTGTCAACCATGAAGTTTCCCTCCTTGGCCTTGCCCTTCTCAAAACTAGTGGTTTTTACTAACCATCAACACTTGACGCTCCTTCTTGATTTCTACCTTCGCGGTGTCAAACATCGCGAACAGCTTAGGGATCATTATTTCTATCCCTGGCATTTTATAGTTCATCACCAAGTTCTAGTAGCTTAGTGACAGTGACTTGGAGAACTATATCAATCACTATCTTATCTGGAAGATCAACTCCCACTCGATTCAAGCGATTGTAGCACCCAGACAATCTGAGCACATGCTTAACGATTGAGCTATTCTCTTTCATCTTGCAGGCAAAGAATCTTGTTGGAGATCTCATATCTCGCAACACAGGCACGGACCTGAGATCCTAATTTCAGCTCTTAGAACATCTCATATGTTCTGTGATGTTCAAAACGTTTTGGAGCCTCAATTCTAAGTCGTAATGCATGACGCACTAAACTATCAAGTAGTCATCAGAACGTGCCTGTCAGATGTTCACAACATCTACAGATGACGCTAGAGGGGTTGGTGCATTGAGCGGTGCATTAAGGACATAAGCCTTTTGTGCAGCAATGAGGACAATCCTCGGATCACGGACCCAGTCCGCAATATTGCTACAATCATCTTTCAACTCTATTTCTCTAGGAACATATAAAAATTCAAGGGAGCCACAGCGCGAGCAGGTAATCTGCAACATAATTTGCAAAGACACAACTGACTATGTTCATGATAATGAGTTCAATTAATCATATTACTAAAGAACTCCCACTCAAATTGACATCCCTCCGGTCATTCGAGTGATACATGATCCAAATTCGCCAACTCAAGTCCGATCATCACGTGAGTTGAGGTGGTTTCAATGGTGAACATCACCATGTTGATCATATCTACTATATGACTCATGTTCGACCTTTCCGTCTCTTGTATTCCGAGGCCATGTCTGTACATGCTAGGCTCGTCAAGTTTAACCCGAGTGTTCTGCATGTGCAACACTGGCTTGCACCCGTTGTATGTGAACGTAGAGTCTATCACACCCGATCATCACGTGGTGTCTCGACACGATGAACTTTCGCAACGGTGCACACTCGGGGAGAACATAATTTATCTTGAAATAAGTGAGGGATCACCTTATAATGCTACCGTGGTCCGAAGAAAAACAAGGTGCATAAAAGGATTAACATCACATGCAAATAATAAGTGACATGATATGGCCATGAACTTGTGCTTTAGATCTCCATCTTGAAAGCACCAGCATGATCTCCATCGTCACGGTCATGACACCATGATCTCCATCATATCGATCTCCATCAACGTGTCACCATCGGGGTTGTCGCTCCCACCATGCTTCTACTACTATTGCTACCGTTTAGCGATAAAGTAAAGCATTACATAGCGCTTAATGATTGACACGCAGGCCATACAATAATTAAAGACAACCCTATGGCTCCTGCCGGTTGCCGTACTCATCAACATGCAAGTCGTGATATTCTATACAATACATGATCATCTCATACATCACATATATCTCATCATGTAATTGGCCATATCACATCACAACATACCCTGCAAAAAACAAGTTAGACGTCCTCTAATTGTTGTTGCATGTTTTACGTGGCTGCTACGAGTATCTAGCAAGAACAATTCTCACCTACGCAAATTGCTTTTAAACCTTCTCAAGGACCGCCTTAGTCGAATCTGATCCAACTAAAGTAGGAGAAACAGACACCCGCCAACCATCTTTGTGCAATGACATTACACGTCAGTCGATGGAACCCGTCTCTCGTAAGCGTACGAGTAAGATTGGTCCGGGCCGCTTCATCCCACAATACCGCTGAACCAAAACACTAACAAGGGAGGAAGCAATCTAAGCATCAACGCCCACAAACTCTTTGTGTTCTACTCGAGATCTCATCTACACATAGACCTAGCTCATGATGCCACTGTTGGTAAACGTTGCATGGGAAACAAAAAATTTGGTGGATGAGGGTAAAGGGGGAGTTTCGAATGGTGGTAATGAAGGAAATGATGGTCCTATAAGATTTCCACAGATAACATTTTTATAAAAATGAGTGGAGGCACTCATCAAAGAGGGCATGTTTTTAGGAACATGTGGGAAGTTGTTTCACTCGATTTGGAGTTGGTATGAATATCCTATGTATTTGCAAAGTGAATCATACATGAAGAAATGGGCCAATAATTGACATGGCAGAATAAGTGTAAGGAAAAATTCTCATATATTAACACAAGATTTTAGATGAACCTAGGAACTTGAATAACTCCATTTGGGGCTGATTTGAATCCCCTAGGAATTTTACAATGTGGGCTTATAACAGTTCAAATTCAATTTGAATTTGACCTCTATAGAAACTTTGCAGGAAAAATGTTCAATGCAGATATTTGGATAGGAAATGATTTTAGGAATATCTAGGATTTTGAATCACTAAATTTGGAGCTATAATGAATTTTCTATGGAGTTTTCTTCATCTCTGAAAAAAGAAAGTGGGAAAAGAATTTACCCAACGAAGAATAAAAAATCGGCTAAACTACGCTCAAGGTTGCAGGATAACGCCTGGGCCGGCCCAGTGACCCGGCCTGGCGACGCCAAAGGCACACTTCAGGAGTACGCCTCCCGCCGCACGAAGGCGGAAAACGTAGGAGGAGCCTCGACTTAACGGTGGGGCCCAACCCTGTGGTCACTTATAGGGGGGCGCTCGTCAGGTTCTTCCCCACCTCCCGCTCGAACGGAGCAAGGCAGGGGAAGACGAGAGCGCGCCAGCACTCGCTCCACCGGCCACCCTCAGCGACGCCGCGCTCGCCAGCGGGCTCGGGCAGCCGCGCTGCACCCCTCCAGGTGTTGTGCCCCCCCCCCCACACGGGAAAGGGAACATAGGTGCCGGCACTGATGGCAGTGGGGGACCGTCGGCCGCCTCTGGCCTCGAGGGCATGATGCCCCGGGGAGGAACGACGACGAGGGGGGAGGAAGGTAGGACAGAAGGAGGGCCAAGGGCACCACAGGGGTGCTCGGGAGGTCCTTAAGTAGCCGAGCTCACGTCCACCATGGTCCGGGTCCATGACAGCCTTCGGGCGAGCCCCACAAGGGACAAAAGAGGGCAAGGGATGAGGGGCCCAACCGTTCGGCGTGCTGAGGACGTCAAGGAGACCTCGGGGGACACGACCCCGGCGCTCAAGGCTGTCGGGTGCCTCTGATTGGGCAAGCTACAGTGCGTGGATGCACTGTAGTGTGCTCCAGAGCGTGAGCTCTTCATGCCATGGCATTGTCCGTGGCCCTTTGCGTGTCCTCTTGCATCTAGGGCATCTAGGGGGGAATAAAGAAGTTCTATGTGGCCTTCGATGCCCTGGGTAGCTGATATAATATGAGAGAGAGAGAGAGGAAAACCTTGTTGTCCAGGGGGTAAACAGTTTTTTTTACAAAATCAACCTTTAAGCTATGACCATGGGATTTTTACTACAGGTACAAGGGGGCAGGTGGAGGTGTGGTAAAAACCTTGGCTCAGGAGAATGATTTTGCCCTCCCAATTACTAATCTCTAGAATAGGACAGAAGGTGTTTGATGCAAGTTTGAGCTAGCAAAGAGATGCTCATCAACATGAAACTTAACAGGACTTGATAATAGGTACAAGTGAGGTTGATCACAAAATTTGAACTCATTTGAAGAAGGTTGCCAATGCAAACTTGGTAAACCCTAGAAATGGGCAGAAATGCATTTGCTTAGATCTAGCTATGCAAATCCATTCCCCTTGATGCACCACTTGATGTGGTGACATATTTTGGCCATTATAGCATGCCCAAAAAGTTTGGGACTAAATGGGGAAACTTAATAATGCAAGAATTTCCAATTCTTGAAATCAGCATAAATGGGTTTGAGGGGATTTGGACAAGTTAATATGTTCTCCTTGATGCACCACTTGGTGTGGCTGCATTATTGGAGGATTAGAACATGTCCACAAATTTTGGGAACAATAGGGGACAATTGGCAATGTAGAGTTGCTCAAATTTGGATCTGGACAGAGAGGGTTTTGGGATATTTTGGTGAACCAAAACAATTGGGACTGATATGAAACTTGGCAAGATGACCACATATATCACATCTGACATGCTAGAATTGTCTAGGATTTAATTGAGAAAAATTCTTATAGAAATATTTCAAAACCTTGAAATAGACAGAAATGGTTTTGAAGGGTTTTGTCCAATATCTTGAACATGACCATGTGTTGAAACTCTTATATATGGATAATATATGCCCACTAAGTTTCCCTAAATTTTCTCAAATATTATTAAATCATTTAAATATTTTTCCCTATAAAAGACCATTTTTGGCCTTAAGAAAAAGCCTTTAAATAAAATAGTAAAACAATATTTAAAATAAATATTTTGTGGTTTTGGGAAGTCTTATATATAGTAGGTTCCAAATAAAGCATTTTGGTAAAAAGGATCCACCCAACTTGGGGACTTGAAGTGCAAATCTCAAATCAGGGGTTTTGAAAAACCTAATTTGAATAAAACCTTTTTGTCCAAAGTAATATTTTGTAAAAATATAATTAAGTCTAATTCACATGGCATGATCATTGGACAAGAGTGGGGATAAAGGAAAAGAGTTTTGAGAGTAGGAGGGATTTCATGAATATAGAGCACTAGCAAGCAAACAGATAATCAACAATCAAGGCAAGCATAACAAGCACACAAAAGTTTTAATTGGCCCTGATTTTTGAGTCATGAGGCAAATCATAGGGTGTGACAACGGTGTGTTTCTCTGAGACCTGTTTAGAAAACTAAACTCGAGCGGCTTTAGAAAGAAACCAGGCTAACCGACTATTGATCAAACACTAGTGTCGGAAAAAGGAGTGGTAGAAAAAGACTTTTCAACGACCAAGAAGAAAACACATTTATTACAAAACAACTCATACAAATTAAAGAGCCCCCAGTTAAATTGGGTAAAGAAATTTTTATCAAACAAAGTTTTTAACAAACATTTTTTTCTTGTTTATCAAAAAATATACTGTTTGGTTGAACCGAACAAAAAATAAAATTTCAAAGAGAGGTGAGCACTAAAACTACTTAGCTTGTTAATGTGCTCGGTGCAGTCTGGGGTTGTGGCAGGATGGAGACGTAGTCCTCGGCCTGGCCTAGGTCCCAGCCCCCAAGCCTTAGGTAATCGAGCGAAGAGCTCCGGTTGAGATGTGGCATGATAACGGTTGTTGCGATGAGGCAAAGCTCCCGGTCCAGCCAAGGAGACAGAGTAATTCGGCAGCATGACGACGAAGCCCGCCAGTTATCATGGGAAATGGAAGTGTTTTTAACAAACAAACTTTTTTACTTAACATAAATATAATGCTTGGTCGAACCAAACAAAAATTGAAAATTGAAAAAAGTTGAGCATGACAGCGACTTAGCTGATTAATGTGCTGGGTGTTGATGACGTGGTCCGAGCTTGCGACGGGTCGTGGTACCCCCAAGCAGGTCCCGAGGCGACCGGGTGGAAAGCTCGACTTGATGAAGTGGCAATGCAACAAGGTCGATGTGATGACGCGAAGCCCCAGGTCCAGCCGAGGAGACGAAAATGGTCGGTTGCTGACACCGAAGTCTCCAGAGCAGCTTGATGAAAAGATGGAAAAGCCTCGATCTAACCGGGACCTTGGAGCAGATCGGCAGAAAGATGTTGGAGCCTCCATGTCAGTCGACGTGTTAAAGCAGGTTGGCGTGGTGGTTATTATCTTGAAGAAAAGGCGGCACATCGGTGCTAACGCATGTCAAAATTTGTGACGCGGTCGATGCCAGCTTGATGAAGTGACCGGGCGGCGATTCCGGTGTGCCATCCCCATGTAATACGTGGGGCGACGATGCTGAACTCTTGGTCGGGTTGCTGAAATCTTGGTTGGGTTGCCGAACTCTTGGTTGTCTTGCCGAGGTGATGAATCTGAAGAGGTTGACCTCGGCTCGACGAAGCGACGATCAACCGTAGGTTGGCAGCCATCGAGCAATGTTGTCGAGCCGGTTTGACATTGGCACGATGATGAAAATCGCCTAAAAAAGACTTAAAAATTTTGGGCACGTGTTTGAGAACAACACAATACCCTAGAAAAAAAATCCATTAATAAGGATGTCCAACATCCCATTCATGAAGAAAGATGAATTTAGGTCGGATACGTTTCCGCGCAGGAAACAGATCCGAAAATTGACGCACTTATCGGACCATTGCTGGAGTTTGAATGGTCGGATCGAGCTTAAGTTTTGAGCGGTTGTCGATGAAGGAATTTCACAGAGGATCAACGGTTGGATCTTCCAAAGGATGAAGGACTTGGGCGTTGGACTCCTCGCCCTAAAGTCGTCTAGATTCAGGTCCAGATTTGACCCAGCTCTGGTATATTGTAGATCATCGGAGATTCCTCCACCGGAAAGTGACGAAATTTTGTAGGTTGTTCTAGACTCAATTCCGCACAGTTCCACCAAAGTAATCTTCAAAGAGGCACTCAAGGAGGCGGGGACGATGAACAGAAAATCACTGTCTAGAAAAACTGCATGATCACGCGAGGGCAATGTTGACGTTGAGCCCCCGAGCACCATGTACGAGTCTTCCATGTTCTTGGTTGAGATTGGAGTTGATGTTGATGAAGATACCCATCCGATCTAGATGATCCCACGTGGCGCGTAGTCCTCGGGCTAGCATAGGTGACTAGTCAAGCCGGCGATGAAGATGCCGACGTTAACGATGTAGCTCGGTTCCGACACATAGATTGCGATGGAGTTAGTCTGAATTCCCATCGCACCATGGCAACTACCCAGCAGGATCTCAATGAAAGCACCAATCTCGGTGTCAAATTCGGCATATCTCGTAGTAGGGGTCCTAAGCTAGGCATCTTGGAGCGATGGTAACATGGACACTGTATTTTATCCAGGTTCGGTCTCTCTCAAGGAGACAATACCCTACGTCATGCTTTTCATTGTATTGATATGGGGGATAGTACATAGTACAAATATCCACTATGATATTGTAGTAATGAATATGAGATTGAGATTGTCTATTGACTAGCCTGGCCTCGATTTATATAATGTACCGTAGGCCTAGGGTTTATAGGAGTCCTTGTCTTGTGCAACAAGTCTTGTGGAATCCCCCTTGTATGCATCATGGGATCTCCTAACTGGCCCATTATTGAATCGCCCTGGGGGTCCTCGACCTGACCCACTGGCCGGGAGACGACGTGGTGAGTACCCCCTAGTCCAGGACACCGTCAGTTGGTATCTCCTGATTTGATGTGTTAGGCATATCCTTTACAGGAAATGTGTCCTCAAAGAAAGTCTCATCATTCGACTCCATAATCGTACCAACATGCATGTCGGGTACCTCAGATTTTATTATGAAAAATCTATAGCCAATGCTATGAAAAGCATAGCCCAAAAGAACACAATCCACGGTTTTTGGTCCAAGCTTGTGCTTCTTGGGAATTGGTATATTGACTTTCGCCAAACAACCCCAAGTACGTAGATAAGAGAGTTTCACCCTTTTCCTTTCCCATTCCTCAAATGGAGTAATGGTTTTATGCTTTGTGGGAACTCAATTTAGGACATGACATACAGTCATTAGCGCCTCCCCCCACCATGCCTTGGAGAGATCCAACGCGTCTAACATGGCGTTGACCAAATCAGTTAGAGTATGGTTCTTTCTTTTGGTTACCCCACTTGACTGAGGTGAATAGGGAGCCATCCTCTCATGTATTATACCATGTTCTGCACAAAACGAATCAAATTCATTGGAAAAATACTCTCCACCACGATCAGACCTAAGCCGTTTAATTTTCCGATCAAGCTGGTTCTCTGATTTAGCTTTATAGTTTTTGAAACAATTCAAAGCCTCATCTTTTGATTTCAGAAATTACACATAAAAATATCTGGTGGAGTCATCAATCGATGTTAGGAAATATTTCTTTCCACGTTTTGTCAACATGCCATTCATCTCACAATGATCAGAATGTATAAGCTCTAGTGGTGCCAAGTCTTTCGCCTCTGCAGTCTTATGAGACTTGCGAGGTTGCTTAGCTTGCAGACACACTTGGCACTTGGATCCCTTGATAGTAGTGAATTTCCAAATTAAACTCATATTGGATAGCCGCGTCATGCCACCAAAGTTAATATGACAGAGTCGCGAATGCCAAATATTAGACTCATTATCGTGGTAAACATCATTAATAACTTTAGTGCAAATATCTCACAAAGACAGGCGGAACAAGCCTCTGCACTCATAGACTTTTCCAACAAATTGTCAATACTTAGAAATTACAACTTTATTAGACTCAAAAATCAACTTAAAACCGTCTCAACACAAACGAGAACGGCTGACGAGATTTTTATTGATGGAGGCCACATGATGAACGTTCTTCAGGCACATGATCTTCCCTGAAGTAAACTTCAGATCGACCATACCAACACCTCGAACGATGGCATGTGAACCATTACCCATCAGCACGTAGAAAGTCCCTGTGACCTGATAAGAAGAAAACAAGGAGGCATCAACACAAACATGTACATTGGCACCGGTGTCAATTAAACAATCTGGAGTATGAAGTACTGAAAGGATGGTAGGAAAAATATCGTACCCAGAATCCTTCATCTCAGTATCACCGATGATAACATTAGTGGACTTGTCGCTCTTCTCATGTTCGCGCTCCTCATAGCGGTTAGGACATCTCGGAGCCTAGTGATTAGGATCACCATAGACATGGCATAGTCCCTTCCCCTTCTTAGAGAATTCTTCTTGAAGTTGGTAGATTATGACAGCTTGTTCTTTGCAACAAATTTGCCTTTTCCCTGAGATTTGTTCTTGTTGTTTTAAGGCTTGTTGAGATGGAAGTTCTTCTTTTGTACCACGTGGGCACTAGAAGCTCCCTCAATAGCTCGAGCACGTGTGTCTTTTGCTCTCGCCTTCTCGTCAACATCAAGAGTCCCAATGAGATCCGAAACGGAAAACTCCTGTCTCTTGTGTTTTTGAGAAGTAGCAAAATTGTTCCACGAAGGTGGAAGCTTGGCAATAATGCCTCCGGCAACACACACTTGAAGTATTCAAGCACCTTCGCGAGAGACTGTATCTCATGAGCTTGTTGAACAACACAACGCTCATCAGTCATCTTGTAGTCATAGAATTGCTCCATGATGTATAACTCATTGCCAACGTCTAAGGCCCCAAACTTGGCCTCGAGCTCAGTCCACATGTCCTTGCCGTTGTCAAATGACATATACGAATCCACAATGGAATCATCAAGAACACTCATAAGGGTGCCCTTGAAGAGGGTATCGATCTTCTCAAAAGCTTCTTGCTGTGCAGGATTAAGATCGCCCTCGGACTTACCCTTGGTGGCGGCACAGCAATACATCGTCTGAAACCAGTAGACTGCTCTCTTGCGCCATCTCTTATATTGCACCCCCTTGATGGTGGGCGGCTTCAGATGCGCGGCAAAACCACTTGGAGTAAATTGCCTATAGTCAGGTTTTTGGATTGTTGAAAATATGAGCAATTACTACAAGATTTAATCCGGGTAAGCTATAAATAAATCATGACAGTAATATCATAGACTACACTAATCATGCAGACTAACATAGTAAACGAGTAGATCGAATCTACGACAAAGACTAGACACATAAATTCTAGCATGATCTCAAACAGAGAGGACAAGATTACATATGGTGCAACGGGAGTAGAACCATCAGCGTTGGTGTTGTCGTTCATGTCGTTGAGGAAGAGGTTGCCAAGATCAGGTAAGAAGTCGTTGTCGAGGAAGTCGTTGTTGCCAGTAGTCGCACGGGTGCGCTCCCTAAAAACCTGATCGCCCCTCTCCTGTACAGGATCACGAGAGGAGGGGGTGTCGAAGGCCTATTGTCCCTTCTTGCGGTGCACGCAGAAGGAGGGATGGAGAAGACTTGGATGGCGACGCAATAATCTGGAACGGTGCGAAACCATATGTTGTGTCGATGGCTAGGGTTGTCAGGGACCTCACGTATATATATGCGTGGCAGGGTGGAGAGACGTGTACTGTACCCACGTCCGAGTCGTTTACAGCCCACGATCCGACGTCTCCGATCGTGGCACGTCTGTGATGGACTCTCCGTTTCCGACCGGCAAAAATAAGCGCGTAGGTATGAGCCCGGCTCGGCTCAATCCAGCGGCGCGGTGTGTCGCGTCGTGACGAGGCATGGCGTGGCGAGGCAAGCAAGAAGGAGGAGTGCGAGAGGGCCTCTTCTCTTCTCATTCTCTTACAAGTGTTAGAAGAGCTCACCTTATAAAGATGTGTAGCTCTCTCTCCACTAGCATTATGGTACTAAACATTAGTCCCACTCACACCACACACACAACCATGCAAGAATGGGCCATGAGATTTTCAGATTTTAGTTGGGCTTTGAGCCAAAGGCCAACTAGCAAAATCCAACAGTGCCAAGGGATCGGATGTGTGGTGATCGGGGAAGAAGGCCATATGTTTTATTGATATGGCAATGGGGAAGAGGCTAAGGGCATATCCAACACCGATCGACATTTTTTCTCTGCATCCATCTATAGACAAGCGACCAGTCCACGGATACTCATGTCCGAGGCCATCATACAATGGTGTTTGCTCATATTTAAACAACTAATTGAACTAACATGACGAAATTTGTGCAAACACGATGGATTTTATATAAATCGGACGAAGATATTACATTTTTTACATATTTTAACTAAAAAGATTAAATTATGTGTACGGCCAACTACGCGAACCTCTATTCCCACAACACGGATACGCTACATTAATCTATGGTCGGTCGCGGCGGAACCATTTGTCTTCCCCAAGTCCGGCAGCCTGCCCGTCAAACCTTCAGGATCCCCGGAGGTATTCTTCCCCGTATCGCCCCTATGTCTGGCTGCGCCGCTCATCGGAGTGGAAAAGAGGGTGTTTCAACCGGAGGTAAGCGTGCCTACTTCACTTCCATGAAGCCAAGGCTGGGGTCGACGATGGTCTGCGCTGAACCAGGCAAGTCACTCATTGTGCCCGTCGGTGACATGTCGACAGTGGCCATCCTGGGACCAAAGCGGCGATGGCCTCCCATGTTCTACTTTCCCTCGATGTTAATGGTGGACATAGATGCGTTGCACACCGGCTTGCCGATCTTTGTGTAGCCGGCTTCTTTCTCCACCGACCAGGTTTGATTTCGTCAACGTTGACGGCAGATGGCACGACGTCTGGCAACGTACATGGCAGGTATGATGACTGTTCTGCCATGCTCCCAGCGTGTCTGCCTGAAGCAACCCGCGTGCCACTCCTTTGTGAGTTGGCTTGAAGCGGTGAGTTGTCAAATTATGCGTTGGTGTGGAATGACAACTTGCTCTGTCGGACTAGGCGAGGGAAGTAGAGCAGTGAGTTGTGTGACTCGTATCCAGTGGGCTTGCCGGGCCATCCGCCGGCTTTTATGCCGAAGAACTACTTTTCTTGTTCGTCGATTGCCATAATTTGTTCTGTTGTTGCAGCCAGAACGCTTGCGGGCGGTTTGATGCCCTAATTGTCACATCAATCACAGGAACACACACGAGAGGTGGACACAGGAGATGGAGTTTCAGTGATCGAACGCGCACACGGGGATAGAGTTTTGGCGACGCGTAATTTTTACGTCTTTTCTATTGCTTCCTTTTATTCCTTGTGATCCTAACAAGCCGGCCTTGATCCGTTTTACCCGCGCCATCCCACGGACTAGATCGTGGTCAACGATTACACGATTGACAGGGAAAAATAAATACTAGCCCTACTCAGCCGCAGCACGAACACAGTGTGCCTCTGGCGTTATTTTCAGAAAGTTCAGAAACGAAACACTAGCATGACAGGTTCAGGTTCAATAAGATTAACACAGCATTTCACCTCCTTAAGCTGGATGGCCTGAACCCACCTCTTCCATGCCAATCTTCCCTTTCAGTGACTGAAAACGAAGCCTAGGTAATGGCTTCATCAGGATGTCTGCATGTTGTTCATCAGTTCTGACGTGCTCCACTTCTATCTTGCCATGTTCAACACAATTTCTAACAAAGTGATAACGCACGTCGATGTGTTTGCTCCTCTCATGAAAAACTGGATTCTTGCATAACTGGATTGCAGATTGGTTGTCTATCCGGATTGTGAACTTGTCACTATCACAGCCCATCAATTACTCAACCAGTCTTGCCAACCATATACCTTGACAGGCTGCTCCTGCAGCAGCCACATACTCTGCTTCGCATGAAGATTGTGCCACAATTTTCTGCTTTCATGAGGTCCAGGACACAGGGCAGTGACCAAAGTAGTACAACACTCCAGTGGTACTTTTTCGATCATCAATATCACCTCCGTGATCACTGTCACAGTATCCCAACAGCTCTGGCTTGCTTGTGACCTTTTTATAACTGCATCCATGATTAACAGTGCCTTTCACATACCTAAGAATGTGTTTCACTGCTGCCATATGTTCCTTGGTAGGTCTCTCCATAAACCTGTTGACATAGCCGACAGAGAAGCTGAGATCGGGCCTTGTGTGGAGCAAATACCTCAGGCGTCCCACCAAACTTCGATATTCAGTTGGGTCAACTTCCTCTGCCTTACTTTCTTTGCTCAGCTTCAGCCTATGTTCCATTGGAGTGTTTGTTGGATGGTAGTCTGGCATCCTCATTCGGTCAAGTATACGGGCTACATACCTAGATTGGCAAAGTGTGATCTCTTCCTCTCCTTGTTTCACTTCAATGCCTAGGTAGTAAGACAGTAGTCCCAGATCCGTCATGCTAAATTTCGACTTCATTTGCTTTTTGAAATCTACAATAGCTTGACTGCTGCCACCAGTTATAACTAGGTCATCCACATATACTCCAACAATCAGAACCGAATCTCTAGCCTTTTTCTTGTACAGACCAGATTTAGAAGGGCACTTCTCGAACCCCAATTCTAGCAGGGTTGTATCCAACTTGGAGTTCCAAGCCCTGGGAGCTTGTCGGAGACCATACAGTGCTTTTCTCAGTCTGTAAACCTTGCTACTCTTTCCTTCTACTTCATGGCCTGGAGGTTGACTGACATACACCTCCTCACTCAAGTCCCCGCTGAGGAATGTTGATTTCACATCCAATTGGTGTATCTTCCAACTGAACTGAGATGCAAGTGCAATGAGCAAACAAACAGACTCAAGGCGGGTGACCGGAGCAAAAACTTCATCAAAATCAATGCCCTGCCGCCGCATATACCCTTTTGCAACTAGCCTCGCCTTGTGTTTCACAATTTTCCCACTCGGGTCCCTTTTGATCTCGTACACCACTTCAATCCAATTGGTCGGTGTCCACTTGGTAGATCAACTAGTTCCCAAGTTTGGTTCTCCTCTATCGATGCTAGTTCTTCCTTCATTGCCTTGTGCCAACAAGACTCTCTTATTGCCTCAATGTGGTCTGTGGGCTCCTCCAATCCAAACAGACACAAACATGCATCAGCTGTCTTGATCGGCACCGTTTCCTCATAGAGTTCCTCCAAGAGTCGCTTTCCCTGCGGTCCTTGGGAGGGTTCTGTCCACGGCATCCCCGGTGTCACCGGTGTTGGTCCAGGGGTCACTGGAGAGGGGCTGAGATCGCAAGGGATTGCAGTTCCAGCACTTATGTGCTGAGTTTTAGCACACTGTTGTGGCGCTACTACACCAGCAGAATTTACTGCCATGGCAGCATTTTTTCCTCCTATGACGGGGGTCTCCGGTGCGTGTGCCGCCGTGGAATCTGCTGCTCCTCCCGCTGCAGTTTCTGGCTCATCTGAATTCAGCTGCTCTGGATAGCTAACGACAAATGATTCATGACCATCGCTTGTTGCGGATCCTTGGGAGCCCTAATCCCAACACCTATCCTCCTCGAACACAACATTCCGTGTCACAACCAATTTCTTGCTCTCTGGATCAAACATCCGATATGCCTTTGCGCCGGTTTCATAGCCAATGAAGACCATCTGCGAGCTTCTATCAGAGAGTTTTTACACTCCGGGTCCAACCTTTTTCACATGGGCAACACAACCAAAGGTGCAGAGATGTTGTACTGACGGCTTTCTCTCATGCCATGCCTCATACGGTGTTTTTCCCTTTACACTCTTTGTCAGTGATCTGTTCAACAAATACACGACTGTGATGACTGCTCCACTCCAAAACCGAGCTGGCACTCCCATACTTTTCAGCAGGCTGGGCGCCATGCCCATCACGGTTTGGTTTCTCCTTTCAACCACACCATTCTGTTGTGGGCTATACTGTGACGTGCAAAAATGCTTGATTCCGTGCCGCTCACATTGCTCTGCAAATTCTCTTGGGGTAAACTCACCCCCTCGGTCTGTTCTAATTGCCTTCAACTGGTGCCCACTTTCAACTTCAGCTGCCTTTTGAATTTTCTGCAGTCCATTGAGAGCTTCATCTTTGCTCCGCAATAGAGTAATCCACATAAACCGAGAGTGATCATCCACGAGCAACAAGAAATACCTCTTTCCGCCAGGCGTTTCAGGTGTTATAGGCCCACACAAGTCTCCATGAACTAGCTGAAGGTGCTCTGTTGCACGGTAAGTGGCCTGAACCGGGAAGGGGAGACGTCTCTGTTTTGCTATCATGCACCCATCATAGATTTGCTCCACCTTGTCAAGGTACGGCATGCCATGTACCATCTCTTCTGCTGAAAGTTTACAGAGTGACCTGAAATTAACATGTCCATACCTCATGTGCCACAGCCATGCTTGATCCTTGGCGTGAGCTGTTGAGACAAACCCACCGGCAACAAACGCCGAAAAGCCCTCTGACGACGAACGCCGAACGGAGGTAGAAGACGATGAACAAAACACTTCCGACGACGAACGCCCCGACGGACGTACGGTCTGTATGTTGGCTTCTATTCATCTTAACTTCTCCGAACACAATTACATGAAGGTACGCATGCACGCACGCAGCACAACCTAGGAAGAACTCTCACATCGACCGGACGCATACAACGGTCCCGACGGAGACTACATCTTCCCTAAGCTCCTTCCCTCGACTCGGCACATACCATCACCGTGACGCGGCAACAGACTGACGCCCACTCTTCATCAGTACATAGGAAGGGTTTTTTATACCCGTGCACACACACGTCTCGGCCACCATACTCCACTGGACCCAGCCAGGCCACTACCGGCAAGTAACCCACATCCGCATGGCCTGCTAACAACCATGCCCACTAACCGCACGCACTAACGGCGTGCACTAGCTACTCCTACATACACGTACGGGCTGACCAAGCTAACAGACGCTGACTTAATCGGTTCCTAGACTCACGCCATGCACCAGACTAGTTGATCCACTAGTCAACTAACTACACACATCAAGATTAGTACTAACATGAGCTAGCAGACACACAGGTTCGGTGGGCTGGATGTTCAGTATATACATCCTGTTCTTGGTCCTATTCACTCGTGCAAGAACATTTCTTTCTCTATCCCACACGCTCATTACTCCATCCTCACTTGCATATCTGCACCCATTTTCATCTAGTTGGCCCAAACTGATGATGTTGGTCTTAAGCCGAGGAATGAAATATTCGTCCGTCAGAACCCGGTGCTCACCCGTGAGACACTTCAAGAGAACTGAACCTCGTCCACGGATGTCCACAGCGGAGCCATCGCCAAACTTGACGTTGCCGTTTACTGCCTCATCGAGCTCTGCGAACTTGTCGCGGCAACCGGTCGTATGATTGCTTGCTCCGGTGTTCAAGTACCAAGAGATGTCCCGATCACCGCTTAGCTTCAGAAGCACCTGCTTCTCATTCAGGAAAACTTGTTCCGTCAACACAGTCTTTGTTGGGGCCAGCTCACAGGCTGTGATCATGAGCAGAGGTTGTTCATCTGCCTCCTCCTCCTGGGCAAAGTTTGCAAGCTCTCATTTGGGCCCATCTTATTACAGTTAAAACACCTGACCTTAGTGATGTCGAACTTACGATGTTTCTTCTGCTTCCCCATGTCTTTGTTCTCGCCGCACCCGGCTTGTCCCCGGCCACCACCTCAACCTCAACCACCTCCACGACCACGACCAGCATTGCTGCCGCCGACTCCCGGTGACCCCTTTTTGCCCTTCATCATCTCCTCAAGGGCCTGTGTCATAAGCATCAGTTGGTCCTCCTTCCTGCCAGAGTAACGGCGTCGGCCGCGCTGGCTCTCTTCGAACGCAGCGAGATGCCCAACTGCCTCTGACACGGTCATGGTAGTGAGGTCACCCACTACTCGATGGTGGTCACGATGTCCCCAAACCGGCTCGGGACGGCGTTGAAGAGGACCTCAATGATCGACTCATCCGACACCGTCTCGCCCAGCGACCGGATTTCTCCGACGAGAGTCATCAATTTCTACGCAAACACACTGACGGACTCACTGTCAGCCATCTCCATGCGGTCAAGCTGCCGCTTTACCTACTTGACCCGCGCCTTCTTGACGCGGTCCTCGACGCGCATGCGCCGGATCGCCTCCCATGCCTCGTGGGCGGTAGTGCATTCACCTACCGCCATCAACACCGAGTCGGAAACGGACTGAGACAGGGCAACGAACGCTTCATCATCCCTGCTTTGATCAAACTCGCCAGTGCCCTCGAGCGCCGGCTACACCCCGAACGGACGTAGGAGCACCTTCATCTTCATCGCCCACAGACCCTAATTCGAGTCCGTGAGCATGGGATACTGGATCAGGACGCCGCCGGTCCTCGTCGGCGTGCGCGGCATAACCGCCGTGCCCTCGTCACCAACCCGTCTGGGCGGCGGCGTGTACTGTTCGCCGCCACCACTTGACTGGCTCTTCTTCGGCGACTCGTCACTCATCGTCGTTCACCGCCGCCACAGCTCCTCCAAACTCCGCCGCCGTGATCCGCCTCCATGAACCCTAGCTCTGGTGCCAAATGTCAGATCAATCACAGGAACATACACGAGAGGTGGACACAGGAGATGGAGTTTCAGTGAACGAATGCGGACACGGGGATAGAGTTTTGGCGACGCGTAATTTTTACGTCTTTTCTGTTGCTTCCTTTTATTCCTTCTGATAACAAGCCGGCCTCGATCCGTTTTACCCGCGCCATCCCACGAACTAGATCGTGGCCGACGATTACACGATTGACAGGGAAAAATAAATACTAGCCCTACTCAGCCGCCGCATGAACACAGCGTGCCTCTGGCATTATTTTCAGAAAGTTCAGAAACGAAACACTAGCATGAAAGATTCAGGTTCAGTAACATTAACACAACACTAATCTGATATCTTGTTGCAGCCAGCACTAACACTTTGACTCATGCAATCATAAGCGAAAACCCCCTAGCTAGTTCATTTGCTGTCGAAACCAGAGAGATCGAGTAGGACATGGTAGTACGAACTTACTCCAAAAGTGCACCACACCCACATAACTTTAATCCAGGACAGTGTGATTCACAAGCCCACCCGCTCAGTGTGATTCACAAGTACACACGGGCGTGTAGAGGACGGCCGAGTCAGTGCATGCCATAGGCAACAGCTTTAAACCTATGCGTGCTGCCCCAGTGCCCCGATGGTCGACCAGTCCCCGGCTGCGGGGCGTCCTACGAGCCAGCGCGTCCATGTCGATCTCGCCTGAGCGCTCTCCGACGACCGGTCGACCAGTTAACTGTTACACGTACGTGCCTGCCGAACCAAACTGAGCGAAGGGTGCCCACCACGCGCCAAGGCTGCCGCGGCCGCGGGCAGGCTGCCGGCGCCCGAAAGACGGGAGCAGCACAGTGGCGCCGGCGACGCGACGTGCTTGTTGCGACGGCGCTTTTGGCATCGATCGGTCGCGTACGCCACCTGGCCCCGCATCCGCATGCATGCGCGGCTGACTCCGCAACGGCGGAGGGGCAAACCCAGCGAGTGTGGCGTGACATGGTTGCTGCGCGTGCCGGCGAGGCCGTCCGGGGCCTCTCGGGGCACGACGGACTGATCGGTCTGCTCCAGCGACGTGCGCGCGTCTGTCATGCTACTGTAGCGGCAAGGCGGGCAGTGCAGAGGGCAAAGGAAAAGGGAAACGCAGGCTGATCGAGCTCGAGGGCATAGTTCATGATCACCCACTGCGTCGCTACGGACTACAGTACCCTTGCATGTGACTTCTCAGCTGAGATGCTTGTACCCTGCGTGAGCCTCTAGATCCCTGGGAAAAGTGCACGTACTTGGTACATGTATGAAAAAACATGTATGCATCTACAAGTATTGAATTTATCGTGTAAATGCATTCTAGTCGTCTTTTCTACTCATCACTTGGTTCGGGGTAGCTGCACGTCTTGGGTGAGGTGGTGTCGGGGTCTTAAATGCCGGGACGGTGGTCTTGGTGGTGGGAGCCGTGGGGCTCATGAACGGAGCTCGTAACTTAACAACATGTCATTATTAAAAAAATCCCTATAAATAGATGCTTAACGTGAGCGATGGTAAATAGCTCGCGCTACTGTTACTTAGTAGCAGCATGGGACTAAACCGGCGCTACATGTAAAAGGCCCGACAATACACTCGGGACAGGACATAGTAGCAGCATGGTCTACAATACCCGCGTTGCAACTGTTAACCTAGCAGCAGCGCTGGTTGTGTGACAAGCGCTGCTACTATTTATACATAGGCCACTCACCAACACTACTACTATTTATACATCGGCCAGCTGGTGGCTCCCGCATAGCAGCAGCGTTAGCCAGCAGTTACGCGCCTACATGTAGCTTTCCTAGCAGTTGCGTTGGCTAGACCCGGTGCTAACGCTAAGCTCGCTTATCCTCTTTCGGTCGTCCCCCCCCACTCTCACTTCCCACTCTGTTGTCGCTCCATCTCCTACTCCTACGGCACCGTCGCCCGCCGCTGCCGTTGGCCTTGCTCATCGCTGTCGCCGTCGCCCCTGAGGTATCTCCCTCCCTTCTCCTCTCGCTGCCCTCATCTCTCCTCCCTCCTCCCTCCTCATTCGGTCGTCCTCCTTCCTCTTCTTCCTCTCCCCTCTCTCCTCCTCTTCCTCTTTCGTCTCTCCTCTCTCCTCCCTCCTCCCGCTGCCCTCCACCCTCCTCCTCCTCTTCCTCTTTCGTCTCTCCTCTCTCCTCCCTCCTCCCGCTGCCCTCCACCCTCCTCCTCCTCCTCCTCACTCCTCCCACCTCCTCTCTCCTAATTCAGAAATGTTGTAGGTATATAAATTTTTAGTAATTGTTTTAGTAATAGAATAGAATATAAAATATAAAACCTACTAATATAATAGAATAGCAATAGAATAGAATAGGAAAGATAAAAACTAGTAATATAATAGAATATGTAAACTAGTAATCAAATAGGAGTTTTTCAGTATTTTTTTAGTAATTGAATAGAAATTTTCACTATTTTTTTAGTAACAGAATAGAAAATACCTCTAAATATGTAGGTATCGAATATAATAGGGCAACACCTTGAATATCTGCACTCCCCATCCAACTCTTGTGCAAAAGATTGGTTCCCATTTTCTTCCCACTGTGTGCACTAGTTCCATCCTCAAGAAATCCCTTTAGAATAGAGAACGATGAATTTTTAGGTTTAATCGTCCACAAACCACATCTCTGTCACAGAGTCAGAAAAATCGGTTCTACCAATTCTAGTTTTAGGGCTACTGAGAACAGTCTTTGTGAAACCGAGTGGCCATTTTTGGTGAAACCAAAGAGGCTGCTAAGTTTCTGTTAAGGAGGTTGTGTGTCTCGGTGGCTTCAATTTTTTTGACTCGGTGGTATCAAAATCCTTTTTGCTGAAGATTAAATTTAAGATTCTGAGTTCAAATTTGAGAAAACTTTCTAATATTTTTGATGCTCAAACCCTCAACTCTTCTATACTCCATTCACAAGGTCAGCATGTCAGGGTCTGATGATAGCCAGACTGACTTCAGGGAGAGGCAAGTGGACATGAGCTCAGGCACAATCCCAGATGCCAGTTCTTCTTATTCAGAAGATCCAGGCACCCCAAGTTCTCATGGGCTTCCCAACGCTCCCAGCAGGGCAAGAAGAAAGTTGAACTCGGATGAGGAGGACTCAAACTTTATGCCAGAGGAGGTGCTAGCCAAAAAGCAGCAAGAAAAGAAAGAGAGAGTTGCCAATAAATCTGCTACAGGGGCTACATCTGCTAAGAGGCCAGTCAAGAAAGAGTATGCTAGCTCCGAGACTGTGAGAGCACCTGAGAGTGTCAAAGCAAACACATCACTGTCTATTGAGCCTTCAAAGAGCTCTATGCCTAAGAAGGCACGTGACAAGAAGAGAGCCAGGAGGAGGATTCCGCATCTCATTGGAAGGCCCACTTCCATTTTTGAGGAGCCGGCAGGAGTCGAGGAAGAGGAAGTGGAGGAAGAGCCAGGTGCCCAAGCTCCTCCTGCCAAGAAGAAGAAACTGTCTGTAGATGTTATTCCCAAACAAGGTCCATACAAGAGCAAGTAGTCTGCACCCAAGCAGCATGCAGTACCCAAGAGGACCACCAGAGATATCCCTCTTGCAGCAAAGAACAAGGGTTCTACTTCCAGAGATGATGAGGAAGAGAACATGCCATTTTGTGGAAACTAAGGCCACAAATGCGAGAGCATAATGATGCTCATCCCATTGCTGAGGATATGAAGAAGAGGAGGGATTCAGGACTGGGGAAAGTGAAGAGCTAATGGTTCGGACCCTCTTGATGAGGTAAACCCTACGTCCCGCTTCTGATATAATGATTATGATGGAGTACAAAGTACAACATAATCTACCCCGGGATCGTATGAAGGAGTTGTAAGTTTTAAATCATTGTGGATGCGTCCATCTACAAAATAAACCCCATGGTTTATATAGACACTGAGAATAGTTAAGGTTTACAAATGGTCGGTTACAATCTGGCGATAAGGATGTCGGTAGAGATATGCTTGAGTTGTACACTAAGCATCCATGGGATCTTCATCTTGATTACGCCTGGGGCCACGGCTAGCAAGCCCTATTTGTCAATCTTTGGCGGGTCCTTGGCCCGGCCCATGGCCGTCGGGCCGACGTGATAAGCACCCCCAAATTCAGGACACCAACGCTGGGAGGCGGGGATCACCACATTGCGTAGGAGGCGGTGGCAGTCGGCAAAGAGAGTGCCGCAAAATGTCTCAAGGCGGAGAAGGCACACTAGGAGCTCATCTACACCCTCTATTGTTGGGCGTGCACACACTTCCTCCACATGAAGCCATGAGCCGCCGCCGGCCCTCGTTGAGCTAGGTTTTTATGTATATTATAGTTTGTCTTTGTGTGACGATCTTTGGTGTGTTCTGGACAAATGTATGTAGAGGGAGCCTGTTTTAGTTTACGGTATCACTTATGCGTCAGGGATGAACTGTCTGCAAAATTGTTTTAGGACGAACCTTAAAACGATTTTACGGGTCGGGAATTTAGCACATCTGCTAGAGTTGCTCTAATCATGTTGCAACGCACGGATTTTTTGCTAGCTAGTATAATGAAAAATCTGTTGTTTTCCGTTTACAAAGGAAAGAAGGGCCAAAAATATGCGGTGTGCTTGGATGGTTAGGAAGACAGTGATATCCTAAATCTATCAAAGTTCAAGTCGCGGAATTGACATTGGTGCTCGCATTTTTTAGATTTGTTTCGAGCCTTCGACGATGTTCGTTCAGTGAGAATAGACGTTCCTGTTGATTACAAAGCCGTTTCTAACGACTTCGTCAATCTCAATATGATTTGTCGCTCTAATCTCTCGAAGGTATTCCTAAGAATAGGGTTATACATGCATCATTTGTAGGGGTGAGTATATATGTGTATGCATTAGCGTCTGCTTGTTTATTTAAAGAAAATCGTTGCGCTCCTATCGCCAAGAGAATAAAGTGGACACTTCTCTTGTGACTGAAAGCTGTGGTACAATGATGAGATACGGCATGGATACTGGGAATTATTTGTTCATTCAGCGGAAGCGTGTCGTGTAGGTTGGTCGATCGAAGAAGTGCTCTAATTGGAATGGAACTCGACAACTCGTGGATAGTGCAACAAGGAACATGAAACGTGGAGAACAGAGAAAAGTTTTAATTTATTTCGAAAGACAGGACAGAGGAAAAGCTGGTCAGTTTGTCCTCCTGATGAGGGTAAGTGTCCCAAGAAAGAGATACGGAGTAGTAAAAATTCTTGTGCTACATATACATGTTGGTGCCTATCTAGGTGCTGACTGCTAGCGGCTAGCAGCTGCGCTGATGATGGCAGTTTCTGCCACATCCTAATTGACATGGACTCGTGAGGTTGAGGGTGACTTCATGGGCCAAGACAACTCCAAGTTGCCTATGTCATAATGTCAACATCTCGAGATATATAAGTTGACATTACACAAAAATTCTACCCAGAAAAGAAACAGGATTTGAGCACGTTTTAGCCATCCTTGACCTCCTGTAATCCTCCCACATCAGTTCACGAAATAGTGTGAAGATCCGTAAGTACTGTTGATTAGTTATAGTTTGTATACCGCATACAGATACAGTACTAATACCCCCCGCAAAAAACACAGTAGTATACGCACCTGCACTAGCTGCTAACGCAACAGGTCGAAAAGGAATCACACCGGAGCAGTAGCGATGGTCTGGTCCCTCGTGAAAAGAGTTGGCGTGAGGGCACTGAGCGGAGTGACGTCCGTGACGCGAGTAGCCTTTGGCGGTTTGCATGGCTTCACGTCCAAGCCAGCTAGCTAGGTCTCTCAGAGAGGAACTGGAGGTTCTTATTCCCTCGTTATTCCCTCTCATATTCTTCGTCCCGTATATCAACCTTGGGTAGAGACGTACGCTCGATCGATGAGGCTTCAGAGACGGGACCATCGTGTACTAACTAGAGCTATGGAGCAGGGAGGTGCGGTCACACGCCCCGAACAAACGTTTCGCTTCAGTCCTTGTCATCCCATGCCTCTCAGAGCCCATCACCTGAATGCAAGGACTAGGAGAAACGTTGGCCTGTATTAGATTCAGGTCACGCCGTGAGCTGAAAGGGCACCGCTTAAGCGGAACTCCGTAGCACCATGAGTAGCGTGCACGCTAGTAAACAAGTATACTTATAATATATCGTAAATCAGATGTTACTTTTACTCTAGATAGAGATATGCTTTCTTCGTCCCAAAATAAATACCGTTGATCTATTAAGTTGTATACAAAATGAACGACACTTATTTCGAGATGAAAAAGGTACGGTATCAGATTGCACTGAAAGATAAGCCCTAGCAAGTTCAGTGTACACAGTCAACAAGTAAGCTCCACATTTCCACGTGGAAAGAAGGCAACCAAACCCCGGAGAGAATCTCAGCTTAGAGCCGTACAGAGGTCGGGGCCCGGTCACGAGTAGGAGAACACGGCACCCTATGTGCATATTCCTTTGCAACCACCACCTCGATCCCACGGCCTCTCCTCTCACCACCCGGTAAAATCCAAACGAGGCGGCATAATTGAGCTGCATAAAACCAAGCGACCAAATTCCCTCCTCGCACGGGAACGTGACTATCCCCGTGGCCTACATGCTGGAAGATCGGCGTACCCCAGCCATGGATACTGCAGTCCAGTGTGGTCGAAAACCCCCTCCCCAAAGCAACGCCATGAGTGTTTTCTTGGGTAGATGAATCTCGTCGGGAGGAGCATACGTGAATACATTCTTCATATCAACAACAATATGACCGCATGCATCTACTGATACAGAGGCTGAAGGCTTTTTTACTTTTCAAAAAGAAAATATCAGCAGTAATGTGTCAGTGTCACCTCACCTTGACCGGAATTCCCTCACCTAATGAATGCTTATCGTCATGTACATATCATCGTGGTACCGTTCCTTTCGTTCGTAACGGCTGTCTGTATGCTGAGGCTAGCCATACAATTATCTGTAGAATTTTCTTTCGCCCCACGAAATGTCCTTTGTTTATGGTTGGTGTCGATTACAAAAGCTGGGACAGCGAAACGTCCGACTTAAAAAGGGTTGCTCGACAGACATGGTTTGACCAGGCGCATACGTAGATAGCAGTATGTCACGCTAATCATTGAGATTGCCCGCTTAAAAAAGTCACTCGTGGGATTTGACTTGTGAATGCCAAATCCATCGGACTAGCTAGCTACGTAGGGACATGAAAAGATTGAAACGTATGTCACCAGGGAAAATACAGGGTGCGACACAGTAAGATGGCGATTCTCTAACATGGTGGGCCTGCTACTGCGCTCTGGTCATTTCGACAATCGATGGTTCCTAGTCGATTCGCGTAAAAAAAAGTGTTGGCACTTTCTGGGATCATGCGTGAAAATTCGTAGGCCAATGAACAATAATCAATGCAAGCAGAATATGACTGTGTCAAATTGTTGAACTATCAACGACATGGTCGTCTCATACTGGATCAACATAAACAGCCAAAATTTGCCAACCAAACGATGCCAAACTTTTCGTCCCTAAAACATTATGTGACATCTTGCCGCTTCTATGCATCTTAATCACAGTATTAAAAACTAGACCGGTGACCGGACTAGGAGCAGTGGCGGTGCCAGGAATTTACTCCGGGGTATTCTTGCAAAATTTTTTTGGCCAAAGCAATAATAGAGCAACAAATGTGTAGAAAGATGGAAAAATTAATGACTGAATGTGCATACATCGATAAAAGTAGCAAAATATTATTGTGGCAATATATTTAATAAGTAAGAAAGCTAACAAACAACAAAGGGTATTGCAAGTGAGCAACCTATAGAAAATGTGGTAGTGGCAAGCAATTACAATTTACAATGTGAGAGTGGCAATGTTTCTGTCTTTCAGATTATAACCTACGGCTACAATTAGTGGCAATGGAAAACAATTACAATTTACAAGAACTTCTAGCAGCGGCATGGCAGTGTCAATTTACCAAAAATAGCTTCAGATTTGCTTAAAAACAGAGGAAAAAAAACCTTGGAGGTTCCGTGGTTGGTGCATGCATGTAGATGGATGCAGTACTGGATGGATGATGGACTAACACAGCTATGCCCCGACGAAGGCCGGAGGCAAAGGATGCATGGAGCAGTGGTGGCGCCAAGGGAGGCGCGCATCCCATTGCCTCAGAACCGCAAGGACCACGAAGGCCAGAGGCAGAGGGAAGGGACAAAGCCCAGAGGGAAGGGGGTGGAGGGGGGGGGGGGACTGGGGATGAATCGAATTGCTTGCCGTCGCCGCCTAGATTTGGGGATTCAATCAAGGTAGGGGGAGCGCGAGACTGCTACTCTGTTGCATGGCTGTCGTGGACGTCTGTAACGTGGTTGTATCCTCCTGCTCTAGTGGGCTCTAGCAAGTATACATGTATAGTCAATTTTTGGGCCAAATTCTTTGGTATTCCATGGAATGCCCATGAATACCCCCAGCGCCGCCACTGCTAGGGAGGCCGCCGGATCACCAGCTCACCATTGGATTGTTTAGTCATAAAAGAACTCCCCCATCCCACAATATGAGATATTGTTGCAATCTACATTAGCTTGTAAAAAGTCTTATATTATGGGAAGGATAGAGTATATTTTGTATACCAGTGTAGTGGTAATAGCGGGTCAAATATTTCACGCTCACAGCACACCGTCGGTGCATGCAGGAGGAACTAGACACCGGCAACCCAAGATTTTGAGTGTATTTCTATTTTTCTGCAAAGGTGTGTTTATAAAGACTTGTGGTAATTAATATAGAGCTTAGGCATTTTCGCAAAAAAATAACATAGGGTAATTATCTATTCTTGTATTTTAAAGAAGGATGAGATGGTTATTAGGCCGAAGTTCATACTTTTGGCCGAGTAGGCATAGTTTAGTTAAGTGTGAGCCGATGCATTGTTTTGCTAGCCCAGTAGACTTTTGGCCCAATTTAGTTCTAATAACATGTGCCTATTTATTGTTTTCAGGAAAAAAATCAATTGCGTAAATCATAGTAATTCAAACAATGTTTGGATGATCTAGTGTTATATATGTAAATTCTTCAGAAATATGTGTAGAATATGAATATGCGTTTTCATTCATGTTTGTAGTATATAAAATTCAGCATTTAATTAAATTGCATTAATACATTAATTACATGCCTAATTAATAAGTAATTCATCCTAGCTTAGTTTAATATGTTTAAATATGCCATCTTGATCAAATTAATACATAGAGTCATTAATATGGCATATTCATGCATGGTTGCATCAACTAAAATTGGAGTTGGGCCTGATCATTAGTTAACTTTTATTTAATGGAGTAATTTGGAAATACTTTATTTCCCCACTTCATATAAAATGAGTAGATAGTCCTAGCTTATGCATCTCACCATATTATGCCATGTTCATTCATGATAACCATGCTTGCTACTCTTCATCCTTAATTGGTTGCATTTAATGAACTTGACATATTTATTGCATGCTAATCCAAATAACTTGATCCATGTTGCATTTCAATATGATCATTGACATGTCATGAACATGTTTGATCTTGTTGTTGCAATAGAATGCCTATTTTATTGCTTCTTTTAGTGTTTGCTTCTTCGCAGGTACGACTCAGAGATGATGTGAGCTACAACCAAGAATATGACCATGTACCATGCTACTAGTCCATTAGGCAAACAAAACCTACTTGAACATTCTAACACATCTTGTGCTTTCTCCCTTATTCATGCACTAGTATGATAAGGTTGTAGTGAGTTTCGATGACAATCCTTATGCATAGCCTAATTATAGTCACCTGATAATAGTTATTTCATCCATTTCATAATGTAGTGCGTCCGCGCTTCCCGAGATCTGAGTTTGACCATAAATTTAACCAACAGGAATGACCGGATCGACAACATAAATTATACCATTGAATTGTCACGTTGGGTCAAACTTAGATCTCGGGAAGTGGGCGCATTACAATGTGGAATGGAGTTAGTATTATTTATCTTCAGGTTTTTAATTAATATTTATATTCTATGTTATAAGTGCAATGGTTCTTGGGTCTCCAATAACCATGAGGCTTGGAGGGAAACTCATGTGCACCTGTGGAATAATAAATGGTAAAATAGATTCCTAGTCTCGTCTCTAAGACTAGCTCAAATATATTTTAAATTAAATTGCAAATAAAATTCAAATAAAAGTCATTGTTTCAAATCAAATTTTCCATTCTTTAATTTATGTTTTGAAGAAGTCATGTTTTCTTATCTCCTTAATTTATTTGAATGGGAAAGAATTTGAGTAAATTGAAAAAGGCAAATTCAAAAATACAAATTAACAAAAAAATTCAACTCTTTCTATTTTAAGAAGTCATTTTATCTTCTCTCATAATTGTCTTTCTTGAGCTGGAAAAATATTTTAATAAAATGCAAATTTATATTTAGAACATTTCCAACTCTCTTTTATATTGAAGGTGTCACATTGCCTTATATCATATTTGAATTGAAAATATTATCAAACCCAAAGTAAGATCAAAATGACTAATTGGAAATGTCCTTTTATTCCCTCTCATGAATTATTCAAAACATTTCAAATTTCCACTCAATTTCAAACAACAATCACACAAGCAACCATTATTACTTAATTTAGTATATAATTTCAAAATTTAGAAATTTGGGATGTTACGTATAATGACAAAGATTATTTATCACATACAAAGTTCAATTAAAATGCATATCAAAAATGATAAGGGGTTCATGCCATCACAATTCAAATGACAGTATGACATCACAAAGTTCAAGCAATATGTAATTATCTCCAAGGGAAGCTCACATACTTCTATTCTTTTTCATGCATGCATAATTTGCACGACACTCTGGCAGAGGCTTCAATACAATATCTTTGTGGTGTGTTCCTGGATTGGAAAAAAGACATCCCATCCAGAGGCCTTTTTTGGTACTCTGTCGAAGGGGGGACGATCACTGAGGCCATCTATATTAACCTTGTTGCCTCCATGATGATGTGTGAGTAGTTCACCACACACCCACGGGTCCATAGCTAGTATCTAGATGGCTTCTTCTTTCTCTTTGATCTTCAATACCATGTTCTTCGCGATCATGAAGATCTATCTATTTGTGTTTGTTGGGATCCGATGAATTGTAGGTTTATGATCAGATTATTCATTGAAAGTAACTGGGTATTTTCTGAACTTTATTTTGCACTATTGTTATAGCTTTGTAATTCTCTACTATCTATCTATTTGGTTTGGCCAACCAGATTGATTTATCTTCAACGGGAGGAGTTCATTGTAGTGGGTTCAATCTTGCGGTGCTCTATAACCCAGTGACAGGAGGGGACAAGACACATATTGTATTGTTGCCATTAAAGATAAAACGACGGAGTCTATACATATTGCTTATCTTACTTTGTCTACATCATGTCTTTCTTAATGCATTACTTTGTTTGTTATGAGCTTAATACCATAGGTGCACACCGGAGTCGGTCGCATGGTGGAGTAATGGTAGTAGATGCAGGATCATTTCTGTCTATTTGTCACAGACATGATGCTATATATATGATCGATCATTGCCATGAATATTGTCATAACTATGCACTCTTCTATCAATATCCCAACATTAATTTGTTTACCAAAGGTATACTATGAGTTCAGAGAGAAGCCTCTAGTGAAAACTATGACCTCCAGGTCTATTTAAATCATATTGCTAAAACCCTAAAAACCTTGATGCAATTATTTAATTTTTATTTCTTATTAATTTTTATATATCTTTCACTATTGGAATTAATCCCTTCAAGTAATGAGTTCAAGGGGATTGAGAACCCTCTTGCCCGCATTGGGTGCAAGTGTTTCGTTTTGTGTGTGTAGGTGCTGACGACCAAAGTTTGCCTTGATTCTCCTACTCGTTCAATAACCTTTGGTTCTCACTAGGGAGGAATACTTATCATTACTATATTCCTTGATCCTTCCTCTTCTGGAAAAAGCCCAATGTTGCTCACAAGTAGCAGAAAGAAATTCTCGCACCGTTACCGGGAAGATATCATGAAATTTTCATCCGGTCCCTTCATACAAACTATCATTCACTTGTTCTGCCTTTTCTTTTTCTTTTTTCCTTTACCTTATATTTGCTTCTATAAAACATCAAAAATACAAAAAAATTATATATTCATGTTTACTTGTTAGTTTGCTTGTTGTGTTGCTATGTCTCAAGAAAATACCAAACTGTGTGACTTTTCAAATACTAAAAATAATGATTTTATTACTACTCCAATACCACCGGCCACTAGTGTGGAAGCTTATGATATTAATGCAGCTTTGCTAAATCTTGTTATGAAAAAATAATTTGTTGGAAGCCCTAATGAGGATGCTACTTCACATCGTAATATCTTCATTGAATTATGTGATATGCAAAAGAAAAATGATGTGGTTACATTGAAATTATTTCCTTTATCACCAAGAGATAAAGCTAAAACTTGCTTTTCATCCTTGCCATGTAATAGTATTGGAACTTGGGGATAAGTGTAATGATGCTTTTGTCGCTAAGTATTTTCCGCCTACTAAGATTATTTCTCTTATAAATAAAATTGTGATTTTTGAACAACATGATCAAGAACATGGTGCACAAGCTTGGAGACAATAAAATTAATAATTAGAAATTGTCCCACTCATGTAGCTCCCACTGCTAGGGCGCTACACCTAATGTGTAGCAGTAGAGTCGGTCTGACCTGTGCTGCTGCTAATAGGTTTACCATTAGTGTTTGTCCATGCCGCGCTACTGATAATTAGTAGCAGCATTCTCTGTTGCTCGCGCTACCACTATGCTTTGGTATTTCATTTCTTCTCTTTTGTACTGTATTTATACATCGTTATACAAATTTTGATACAGTAGCAATAAAGATATTGTTATATCATTATGGTCATGATGAGTTATTATATCAGTGGGTGAAGAAACGCGGATTAGATTCAAATGGTTGGATCCAAAGTGACCAAGTTATACCAAATTAGATAACTTGGTCACCTTGGATCAAGCCATTTGAATCTAATCCGCATTTCTTACACCCACTAATATAATAACTCATCATGATCATAATAAAAACTCATGATCATCATCATACTCATATAAGAACTCATCATCTAATAAAAATTCCTCCTCATCATCTATGAGTCATATAATAACTCCTCATCATTCTGACACATTCTACCATGTCATAACTAACATCGAAGATTATTTGCATATTCTCCTCAAATCCAT
Source organism: Hordeum marinum (assembly GCA_022496015.1). Lineage (NCBI taxonomy): Eukaryota > Viridiplantae > Streptophyta > Magnoliopsida > Poales > Poaceae > Hordeum > Hordeum marinum. The sequence continues at coordinate 326,039,499 of CM039677.1, forward strand.
ATGCCTTGTCTAGAGTTTACCAATTTGAGGAACCAAAATGTGAGGGATTAACTACACTGTATAGTTTAACACAAAATACATAACAATGTTTAGTCCTCAGATGAACTCTCCTCGTCTCCATATTCTCACTATCTTGGAAACTAAGCTTCTCCAAGACATGTTGTCTTGGATGGAAGGGGATGTAAACACGTTGAAGCAAAGAAACACAAGTCATGATTAATTATGAAAAAAGTTCTTGTCATTATTGCTTATGTTAAAACATCGAAGGTTGACATGGCTTGAGACTGCGTCGGTATCTCCCCAAATAGGAAGGGAGGATGCATCATAATGACGGCAAGTATTTCCCTCACTGATGAAACCAAGGTTATCGAACCAGTAGGAGAACCACGCAACACTATGTAAAGGGTACCTGCACACAAAGAACAAGTACTTGCAACCCGACACGTAAGAGAGGTTGTCAATCTCTCCACGGTAAAAGGTAAATTGATTTGTATGAGATTGAATGAATATATCGTGTAGGAACACAAAATAAAATGTGTAAATAAAGATTGCAGCAAGATATTTTTGGATTTTTGGATTAATAGATATGAAAGCAAATGCAGAAAAAGATAGATCGGAAAGCAATATATTAAAAGGATAGCCCCGGGGGCCATAGGTTTCACTAGTGGCTTCTCTCATGGGTATAGAACATGGTGGGTAAACAAATTACTGTTGGGAAATTGATAGAAGATCAAATAATCATGAAGATATCCACGCAATGGTCATTATATAGGCATCACATCCAAGATTAGTAGAGCGACACAATTCTGCATCTACTACTATTACTCCACACATCGACCGCTATCCAACATGCATCTAGTTTATTAAGTTCATGGAGAAACGAAGTAATGCAATAAGAATGGTGACATGATGCAGGAAAGATCTATTCATGTAGGAATATACCACGTGTTGTTATCCATAATAGCAACGATACATGCATGCCGCAGTGCCCATTCTGTCATTGCGAGAGGACACCGCAAGATCGAACCCATCACAAAGCACCTCTTCCCATGGCAAGAGAAATCAATCTAGTTGGCCTAAGTAAACCAAATATTTGAATAAGAAATGTGAGGCTATAAGTAATCACGCATATAAGAGATCAAAGAAGACTCATATGATATTCATGGATAGAAATTGATCATGAACACAAAATTCATCGGATACCAACATACACACTTCAAAATTCATTACATCAAATAGATCTCCAAGAGGCCATTATATGAAGAATAAGGAGAGAGAGAGAGAGAGGAAGCCATATAGCCACTGCCTATGGGATCGTAGATCTATGGTGGACTACTCACGCATCATCACAGAGGCACCTATGAAGAACATGAACCCCTCCATGATGGTGTTAGATTGAATCTCGCGGTTCTAGAACTTGTGGAGGATGGAATTGTGTTTGTCGTCTCCCCTAGAGTTTTTGGAATATTTGGGTATTTATAGAGATAATAGGTGGTGAAGAGGCGTTCCGAGGAGGGAACAACCCATCAGGCCCCGCTAGGGGCCTCTAGCGTGCCCTAGTGGGTTGTGACCTCCTCGGCCTTCCTCTCCAGTGCTTCTTTGATCCTCCAGGTATCTTATGGCCCAAAAAAATCTCCAAAAAGGTTCACGGTGTTTGGACTTCGTTTGGTACTGATATTCTACGAAGTAAAAAAACAAGCAAAAAATGACAACCGACACTTGGCATTATGTCAATAGGTTAGTCCCATAAATTGATAAAAAATTACTATAAAATGATTGTAAAACATCAAATATTGATAATATGACGGCATGGAACAATCGAAAATTATAGATATGTTGGAGACGTATCAGCACCCCAAGCTTAATTCCTGCTCGTCCTCGAGTAGGTAAATGATGAAAACATAATTTTTGATGTGGAATGCTGCCTAACATTTTTATCACATATTATTTTCTTTTGTAGCATGGACATTTCGACTTTTAGCTAGTTCAAAGCAATAGTTTAGTTTTGACATGAAGACTTTAATACTCAAGCATACCAATAAGCAACCATGTCTTTCAAAATATCAACACTAAAGGAAGTTATACCTAGCCCATCATGCTCAATCATTGATCCATTCGTGAAACATACTCAAATATTAGCTACAATCAATGCACAAGTATAGTCATAGTGCCCCCTAGTTGGTGCTTTATAAGAAAAGATGGAGACTCAAATAAAAATTCAAATTGCATAAAGTAATAGATATGCCCTTCACAGAGGGAAGTAGGGATTTGTAGAGGTGTCAGAGCTCAAAGTTTTGAGAGAGAAAAATGTTTTGGGTCGCCTTTCTTGTCAATGAGAACGACTAAGAGCTTCCAATACCTTTCCATGGTAGATATATCATAGGCGGTTCCCAAATAGAAAATAAAGTTCATTCCTTTTTCCACCATACTTCCATAATTCATGGCTAACCGAATCCATGGTTGCCTTCCATACCAACACTTTCCAAGGAGTTTATTATTGCGCAACATAAAGTAAATTTCTTTTTCTTTTAGGGACCGGTCCCAAGCCCTGATAAATGAGGAGGGTTGTGATAGGCTTGTCGAGCCAACGTCAAAACTCAGCCACTCTTATGGAGATGAAACCCAAAAGAGTTTTGCTGGGGTGTAACCCTCTCAACGACGCGCCACATCGGAACCCGGGTGTGGTGGTATTTAAAATGGGCAAGGGCCGGCCCCTCATCCCCTAGGTGGCGTGCCGTATCGTGATCTGGATACGATGACAAGTGAGCGAGGATTGGGTCGTTGCATCCTTAGTGGCGCGCTACATCGACGCCTGGGTGTAGTGGAAAATGAGCTAGGGTCTTCGAATTTAACTCGATGAGTGCGAAGGGTAAGGAAGCTAGCCGATCCTAGGAGGCTTCTCTTAGGTAGATGGAACATAGTGTTTTTGACAGGTAAGCTTCGGGAGGTAGTTGACGCGGTGGTGAGTAGAGGCATGGATATCCTTTGCGTCCAAGAGACCAAATGTAGGGGACAGAAGGCGAAGGGGGTGGAGGGTACCGGCATCAAGATGTGGTACACAGGGACGGTTGCAAACAAAAATGGAGTAGGCATCTTGATTAGCAAGAGTCTCAAGTATGGAGTGGTAGATGTCAAGAGACATGGGGACAGGATTATCCTGGTCAAGCTGGTAGTTGGGGACTTAGTTCTCAATGTTATCAGCGCGTATGCCCCGCAAGTAGGGCACAATGAGAACACCAAGAGGGAGTTCTGGGAAGGCCTGGAGGACATGGTTAGGAGTGTCCTGATTGGCGAGAATCTCTTCATAGGACGAGACCTTAATTGTAACATCCCAAAATTCCAATTTGGAATGTTATGAAATATAGCTATGCATCATCATCATATTGTTTGAATGAAATGAATTGTTGAAGTTCTTCTTTTAAAATTCTGAAAGGCCACATTTTCTCCATATACTTGTTTCTCCTATTTGAAACCCCTGGAAATATTCATAAAAAGAGAGGAGTAACATGACACTCCACACCAGGAGCATCTTTGTGAATTATTTGAACAATAAAACTAGGGGGTTATTTGACAATTTATTGCAAAAGAACATAAAATCAATTTAGGCATTTTCTGAAAATAATTTTTTTAAAGTATTCATTTTGGCCATGGAAAAATGTTCATTAAATAGCATTTATCCCCCTGATCAATTTGATATATACATCTTCAATTGTTGGAAAAGTTTTGAATGCCTTAATGAGATTTCAATTCTCTGGAAATTAGAAAAAGGAAATGAATTTAAGGTTTTAATTAATAAACCGGCCGGCCCACTGGTCTTAACTCCCCGAGATCCCTCCGGATCGGTCACCGACGCCGCTGACGCTGCCCCTCCCTCACTGACAAGCAGACCCCACCATCCGACCACGGGATCACCGTGCTCATCTTCCTCCCCGCGCTCCCCACCTCGCCGGAGATCCCTCCCGTCCCGGATCTCGCTCCCCCTTCCATCTCCCGACCCCGCGCCGCGCCTATAAGAAGCCCCAGACTCACCGCACTCCGTTCCCACCCCGAACACCCCTGTCCTCGCCCGAAAACCCCACTGCACCACCTCGCCGGAGTTCGGCTCACATCCGAAGCCCTCCGAGCACGTGGCCGTCGCCTCCGTCGTCCCCAGCCCCAACCGACGCCACCAATCGTCACCGGAGCTTCGCCGCCGTCGCCTGGACCTTTCGGACGCTGCCCTTGACCACCGCAATGCCGTCTCCGACCATCTCCAACTCTCGGCCGCCATCGACTTCGCCGGAGACCCCGACCCCCTCCTCTGTGAGCTCTCTCTCCCACCTCAACCATTGGATCTGGATCAACGATCCAGATTAGAACAATTAACATGCCGAAACGTTTTCTTCTAACGTTCGGCCACCGCTCGCTAGTTCCCGCATGCACATGGCCTCGGCCAATCACCGCATGCCACGTAGCCCCTAACCGATAGTTAGTTTTTTTTCTGTTTTTGTTTTAGAAAACTGAATAGTTTTTGTTTTTGTTTTTATTATATCTTTTAGAATATTTAGAGTTTTTAATTGATTCTTTTTGCAACATGTCACAAATTTCATGTAGTTTCTGTCTGTAGTCTTAGTTTTCAAATTTGAACTTGTAAATTTAGTTTTTTTAAATTTGATCAAATCACTAAAACTTGAATAACTTAAGTTTAGAAATTTATTTTTTAGTGATTCTTTTTGCCACTGTTTTGTATTAGTTAGGTTTATCATCCAACACTGTTTGAGAATTTTTAGGATATTTTAGATTAGGGTTTTTAGTAAAAACAGATTCTGTTTAGTTTCTTCTTAGTGCTTATTTGTATTGTTTTTATTTTAGTTTATTTTGATTTTTTAGTATAACTTTTTATTGTAGTTTCTTTAGTTCTGTTGTTCAACATTAGGTGAATTATTTTCTGATAATAAAAATAATTTAATTAGTTTTGTGCTCTAGTTTAAATAGGTAAACCTTGTTTTTCACCATTAGTATTGTTTAGAAAAATGTTTTGTAGTAATCCTTTTTGCACACATTTTTTATAATGAAATACTTCCTGTTCTCTAATAAAAGTTTTGTATTTAATTTTTTGTTATCTGTTGGTAAATTGCTGAAAACCAATTTGTCTTATTATGTCTTAGTAAAAATTTTGCCACCAAAACTTTTAGAGTCTTCTACTTTGAGTTGATTTCTTTCTTCTGATTGTGCTAGTGATTGTGGTAGTATCTTTTCGTTTACCTTGCTGTTGTGTGAATTGTATGGTGTTTATGCTTATTGTGTGCTTTGTTTGATTCGTTAGATCATTTGGAGTGTGAGGCTTGTTATCTAGAGTCACTTGAGTACGAGGATCATCAGCAAGGCAAGTCACTTTGATCATGTTTACCTATGTTTTATTGAATTAGTTCTACCATCTCCCCAATTGCATGCAAAGTAGGTAAATTGGAAACTTGGTTACTTGATGTAGTATCATGTGGAAGGCTCCCCCTCAACCCTTTGACACCTTGGCCCCGGGAAACGTTGATTTAAATATTGCTATGCTATTAGTAGACATGGTTGGTTGTGTGATTCATGAGAGTTGTGAGATAATAATTACAAGACCTACATGATGATCAAGACTTCAAGACTCTGAGTTTTCAACATACCTCTGGGTGGATGATGGTTGAACGGCGCCCTGGAGAAGCCAGCGGTTAGCCTAGGTGTTGCTGGAGAAGTGCCAGTATTCACGCGGAAAGGTCCACCCAGGAACAAAGAGATGGATGGATGCTTCAAGACCCAAGGCTTACCTGCACAGCCACAAGCCATTATGGGCTCTGGCTTGGTTGGATATCGTGGTGACCCTGGACAGGCGGTGCTACGAGATGTAGAAGAACGGTAGGAAAGGATGGGCACTGACAAAGTCTCAGGGAAACCCTTTAGAAGACCATGTTTTGGTCATCCGTTTCTCAAACACCCTGAAGTGCAAGAAATTCAACGAAGGCGATCAAATCTTGTGGGGAACGTGTGCAAAACTCTGCAGAGTACCCAAACCTAATCGATTAGCCGTGTCCACGGTCATGGACAACTTGAGCCAAAGGAACTGAAACTATCTGGAATTCTCAACACAAAGTATTATATTGATGTGGGTATTAATGACAACTTGGGTATGAGAATTGGTTGGTGGAACCATCTCATTAATCAACCAACAATGTACTAATAACTTTTGCTTTGCCCTCTCTTGTTGTAGGAAAAATTGGCTTTATGCAAAAACTTACTACCCCACCTGCCATATATGCATATAGAATAGATCATTACTTTTACCCCCTTTTTGTGACATTGCCGGCATATTCAATATGCTGACCTACACGGCTGCAACGTATCATGTTGCAGAGTATTTTTCCGACCAGGAGTGAGGATACGCTCTACGCTCGGTGAGATTCCCTTGGAGTCAAATGGACTCAACTACCTTTGAAGCTTCCACAAGACTTTGGTTTAGTTTATCTCATGAGTTGGCCTTCAGCCACTTTATTGTAATAAAGAACTAGATATGAGATTTTCGATTAATAAAGCTTTGTGATTTTCCTTTTATATATACATTTATGTACCGTGTGTGTACCAGTATGATCTTGGGATGGTACGGAAACACCGGAGATTTGACCTTTCAGGTCGGGTCGCTACAGAAATGGTATCAGAGCACACGCTGACCGTAGGACGTAACCTCTAGGATTGGAAAAAAAACCTAGGAAAAAAATCATTTTCTATTGTCTTTCAAATTATTATATTCTCATCTGCTCATTTCTGACTTCTCTCCGATTTTCCAACCTTTCTAGATGGCCACCTTCACCCCAGTTTTGTTCGCGGAGTTTTGCTAGCCTGACGTGACGATGCCCTTTGGCAAAGAGCTGGTGAAGATCGTCAGGGACATAAGGATCGCTTTGCCAAGCATCACCGAGACTCCTATCATGTCTTTTCCACAAGGCGGTCGCTATAGGATCGAGGTGCACATCCCCGGAAAGACTTTTGGTTATCGCATAGAGCCTATCGACTTCAAGTTTGTGGCAACCAGCTAGATTCTTGGGAGGGACATGGCGATTCACCGTGCCCTTGAATGTATTCAGGAGGAATACATGGGTGGTCCCATTTTGCCAGGACTCAACATGGTTTGTCGTAGGGATGCCAATGGAAATATCATAAACACCCTCATTGAAGACTCCACCATTTCCTATATCCAGACTTTGGAGACTCACATCAAGACTCTAGAGCTTCGGGTATGCGCAGACACGAAGACGATCAAGAGGCTGATGAACCGCGAACTTGACCTCGAGGCTGACCTACGGGAAGCCAAGTACGAGCATGAGCATGAAGTGAAGGACTTCTTGGAGAGGATCGAGAAGCTGAACACTCGCATTGCAACTCTGGAGGAACAGCTGGACATGGGAGAAAATCTTCACCCAGAAGGAGACGTGGCTCCCTTGATCAGCAACGATGATGACTATGAGGAGAGCGCCACCGGAGGAGGCCACATCACCATGGACTTTTGAGGAGAACTTTAGCAATGCCCTCCATGTATCTTTTATTTCATCGTTAAAATGTAGGACGATGTCTAGTTTTATTTGGAGACTTGTATCTCGATGTTTTAACCTTGAGTTGAATAAATGAATGAGTGTTTTGGTGTGATATGTTTGTTGCATTGCATATGGGTAGTGAAATTTTTTCCTTTAGGCCCTTATTCTATTCTAATTCTCACCCCTCTAAAAACAGCAAGATGCCTCCGCGACGTGAGCCCGACTTCACCTTTCCGCCGGAACTCACGCAACTCCTCCAGCAGCAAAATGCCCTAATGCAGCTGTTGATCCAGAACCAGACCAGCAACCACAACAATCACCCTCCACCTCAAGGCGACACCTCACCCATTTTCTGAGGCTGAATCCACCGACCTTCTCCAGCAGCATTGAGCCCATTGTGGCAGATGATTGGCTCCGCAAGATGGAGAGGGAACTCATCACCGCTGGATGCACTGAGGCTGAAAAGGTGCGCTTTGCCGCCCATCAACTAGAGGGACCAACAACTTCATGGTGGGAGAACTACACCACCACGTACCCCATTGCTGGTGTGACTTGGGAGCAGTTCAAGCTAGCTTTCCGCACCGCTCATGTCTCAGCTGGAGCCATGAGTCTGAAGAAGCGTGAGTTTCGCAACTTATGCCAGGGGAATCGTTCCGTGGCCTAGTATGTGGATGAATTCAGCATGTTGGCTCGTTATGCACCAGGAGATGTGGCCGATGATGCAACCAAGCAGGAGAAGTTCCTGGAAGGACTCACCAATGAGTTGAGCGTGCAACTGATGGTAGCTACTTTCAACAACTACCAGGAGCTGGTAGACAAGGCCCTCGTTTTGGAGGGAAAGTAGCAGCAAATTGAAAACCGCAAGAGGAAGTATGGACAGGGGAAGTCTAACTCAGGAGCTCAACAGAATCCCCGCTACTCCCCGTACTCAGGAAATGCCGGATCAGGGACCGGTAAGTATGGAGGACACACTCATCCCGTGCACAACCATGGAGGCCACAACCATGGAGGAAATGGGAATAATCGTCCCAACAATGGCAACTTCAAGAATGGCAATGGAAGTGGGAATGGCAACCAGCACCATCCCGCTCCAGCTCAGAAGGATCTGAACCATATCACCTACTTCAAGTGCCAGAAGATAGGGCACTATGCCACTGAATGTCCCCAGAACAAGCAGGGAAATGGAAACGGCAACAACAACGGCAACTCATCAGCTAAGAAGCCAAATCCTTTTCCCCGTGCTCAGGTGAACCACATTGATGTGGAGGAAGTCTATGATCAGCCCGAGATTGTGGTTGGTAAGTTTTTGTTGCATTCGCGTCCAGTTATGGTACTTTTTGATTCCGGTGCAACTCATTCATTCATATCAAGGGTAGTTGTGGAAAAGTATGGTTTGCCCACCAGAACCCTTAGTCAGCCCATTAAGGTCAGTTCCCTAGGAGGCATGATGATGGCAGGGATAGGATGCCACGCCTTGAAACTCAATATAGGAAACCATGTTTTTCCCACCGACCTCATCGTCTTAGAGTCCCAGGGATTAGATGTAATCCTAGGCATGGATTGGATGACCAAGTATGAAGGAAACTTTGATTGCCCCAGCAAGTTTATTTTGCTCACCACCCTAGGAAACAAGAGGATTAAGTATGTATCCCGACGCACACAAAAGGGTACTCGGGTAAATTCCCTCATAGGAGTTGTTCAGGAGGAAGTGCCGGTGGTACAAGACTTTCCAGATGTATTCCCAGAGGAATTACCAGGCATGCCACCAGATAGAGAGATTGAGTTCCTGATAGAGTTACTGCCAGGAACAACCCCAATTTCCAAGAGACCCTATCGGATGCCCACAAATGATTTAGAAGAAATCAAGAAGTAGATTAAGGAGTTATTGGACAAAGGGTATATTCACCCAAGTTCTTCACCTTGGGGAGCCCCAGTTCTTTTGGTGGAGAAGAAGGATAAAACCTTGAGGATGGTAGTCGATTATCATGCATTGAACGAGGTGACTATCAAGAACAAGTACCCTCTGCCGATGATTAATGACTTGTTTGATCAACTAGTGGGAGCCAAAGTGTTCTCCAAGATCGATCTTCGATCAGGGTATCACCAGTTGAAAATTCATGAACAGGATATACCCAAAATAGCCTTCACCACAAGGTATGGCTTATATGAGTATACAGTCATGTCTTTTGGTTTGACTAATGCTCCTGCCTATTTCATGAGTATGATGAACAAAGTGTTTACGGAATATTTGGACAAGTTTGTCGTGGTATTCATCGATGACATATTGATATTCTCTAAGAGCGAGGAAGAACACAAGGAACACTTGTGTTTAGTTCTAGAGAAGCTTAGAGAGCATCAGTTATATGCCAAGTTCAGTAAATGTGAATTCTGGCTGACGGAAGTCGGATTCCTTGGACATGTTATTTCTAGAGATGGAATAGCAGTGGACCCCGCTAAGGTTGAAGCAGTCACCGAGTGGAAGTCACCCACCTCAGTTAAGGAGATCCGCAGTTTTCTCGGAATTGCCGGATATTACCGGAGGTTCATTGAGAATTTCTCAAAGATTGCCAAGCCCATGATAGAATTGTTGAAGAAAGAGTCTAAGTATATTTGGACTGAGGAACGTGAAACCAGTTTCCAGGAGTTGAAGAAACGTTTGGTCACAGCTCCAGTGTTGATTTTGCCAAATATTCGGAAGGACTTTCAGGTTTATTGTGATGCTTCGCGTCAAGGACTTGGAGGAGTACTCATGCAGGAGGGAAAAGTTGTAGCCTATGCATCCAGACAGCTACGACCTCATGAGTTGAACTATGCCACCCATGATTTGGAATTAGCAGTCGTAGTGCACGCACTCAGGACCTGGAGACATTTCCTTGTCGGAAATAGTTGTGATGTTTACACTGATCATAAAAGCCTGAAGTATATCTTCATGCAGAAGGAGTTGAACCTCAGACAGAGGAGATGGCTAGAGTTAATCAAGGACTATGAGATGAGATTGCATTATCATCCAGGAAAGGCAAATGTTGTAGAAGATGCTTTGAGTCGGAAGAGTTATGTGAACACACTCATAGCGGGAGGATTACCCCAGGAGTTAGCCGATGATCTCAGAGAGCTCCAGCTAGAGATAGTTCCAAGAGGATATGTTGCCACACTGGAGATCCAGTCCACTTTGACCGGAAGAATTCGTGAAGCCCATAAATTGGACAAGGAGATAGCCGAGATAAAGCAGAGAATGAAGGGTGGAAAAGCTAAAGGCTTTCGTGAGGATGAAGAAGGAACTCTGTGGTTCTAGAACCGAATCTATGTGCCCAATGACCCAGAGCTCAGGAAGTTATTACTTCAAGAAGCCCACGATTCACCTTACTCAATACACCCAGGCAACACCAAGATGTATCTGGATTTGAAGGAAAGTTACTGGTGGACAGGTATGAAGAAGGATATTGCCGAACATGTTGCGGTATGTGATGTTTGTCAACGAGTAAAGGCGGAACATCAGAAACCAGCAGGGTTACTCCAGCCTTTGTCGATACCCGAGTGGAAATGGGATAAGCTTGGTATGGACTTCATCACAGGATTACCCAGGACCCGTTCAGGTTATGATTTCATCTGGGTAGTGGTCGATCGCTTGACCAAGGTGGCTTATTTCATTCTAGTGAAGACCACCTATACCAGTGCTAAGTTAGCCAAGATATATATGACCAGGATTGTATGTCTGCATGGAGTTCCGAGGAGTATCGTATCAGATAGAGGAACACAATTTACCTCTTTTGGCATCAGTTACACGAAACTTTGGGTACAAGGCTGGAATTCAGTACAGCTTTTCATCCGCAGACCGATGGACAGACTGAGAGAGTCAACCAGATTCTGGAGGACATGGTGAGAGCTTGTGCGCTAGACTATGGGTCTAGTTGGGATGACAACTTACCTTACGCAGAGTTCTTGGACGAGTCTGAAGATGGCCCCTTTTGAAGCTTTATACGGAAGGAGGTGCAAAACACCATTGATGTGGGATGGTGTTGGAGACCGAAAGCTTTTTGGTCCCGATCTTATCCGAGATTCTGAAGAAAAGGTCAAACTAATTCGAGACCAACTCAAGATAGCCCAATCCAGGTAGAAGAGCTATGCTGATAGCAAATGCAAGGAAGTGACGTATGAAGTGGGAGACCGAGCATACCTTCATGTGTCTCCACTTTGAGGAATCCAGAGGTTTGGTGTTAAAGGAAAGTTAGCACCCAGATTCATAGGCCCCTACAAAATTCTTGAACGTAGAGGCGAAGTTGCATACAAATTGGAATTGCCGAAAGGATTGTCAGGAGTTCATGATGTTTTCCATGTTTCCCAGCTAAAGAAATGTCACGCTGAGATAGCTGATATTCCTTTGAGAGACACAGTGCCCCTAGAGGCCATACAACTTGACAATGACCTGACTTACGAGGTGAAGCCCGTCAGAATCCTTGAGACTGCCAACAGAGTGACCCGTAGCAAGATCATCAAGTTTTGTAAGGTTCTGTGGAGTCACCACACCGAGGAAGAAGCCACCTGGGAACGCGAAGAAGATCTTCGTCGAGACCACCCTCACCTATCTTCTAGCCAACCCGAATCTCGAGGGCGAGATTCATCTTAAGGTGGGTAGGTTTGTAACATCCCAAAATTCCATTTTGGAATGTTATGAAATATAGCTATGCATCATCATCACATTGTTTGAATGAAATGAATTGTTGAAGTTCTTCTTTTAAAATTCTAAAAGGCCACTTTCATTTTCTCCATATACTCGTTTCTCCTATTTGAAACCCCTGGAAATATTCATAAAAAGAGAGGAGTAACATGACACTCCACACCAGGGGCATCTTTGTGAATTATTTGAACAATAAAACCAGGGGGTTATTTGACAATTTATTGCAAAAGAATTTAAAATCAATTTAGGCATTTTCTGAAAATAGTTTTTTTAAAGTATTCATTTTGGCCGTGGAAAAATGTTCATTAAATAGCATTTATTCCCTTGATCAATCTGATATATATATCTTCAATTGTTGGAAATGTTTTGAACGCCTTAATGAGATTTCAATTCTCTGGAAATTAGAAAAAGGAAACGAATTTAAGGTTTTAATTAATAAACCGGCCGGCCCACCGACCTTAACTCCCCGAGATCCCTCTGGATCGGTCACCGACGCCGCTGACGACGCCCCCTCCCTCACTGACAAGCGGACCCCATCGTTCGACCGCGGGATCACCGCGCTCATCTTCCTCCCCGCGCTCCCCACCTCGCCGGAGATCCCTCCCGCCCCGGATCTCGCTCCCCCTTCAATCTCCCGATCCTGCGCCGCGCTATAAGAAGCCCCAGCCTCACTGCACTCCGTTCCACCCCCGAACGCCCCTGCCCTCGCCTGAAAACCCCACTGCACCACCTCGCCGGAGTTCGGCTAACAGCCGAAGCCCTTCGAGCACGTGGACGTCGCCTCCGTCGTCCCAAGCCCCAACCGACGCCACCAATTGTCTCCTGGACCTTTCGGACGCCGCCCTCAACCACCGCAATGCCGTCTCCGACCATCTTCGACTCTCGGCCGCCGTCGACTTCGCCGGAGACCCTGACCCCCTCCTTTGTGAGCTCTCTCTCCCACCTCAACCATTGGATCTAGATTAGAACAATTAACATGCCGAAACGTTTTCTTCTAACGTTCGGCCACCGCTCGCTAGTTCCCGCACGCACACGACCTCGGCCAATCACCGCATGCCACGTAGCCCCTAACCGATAGTTAGTTTTTTTTCTTTTTTCTGTTTTTGTTTTAGAAAACCGAATAGTTTCTGTTTTTGTTTTTATTATATCTTTTAGAATATTTAGAGTTTTTAATTGATTATTTTTGCAACATGTCAAAAATTTCATGTAGTTTCTGTCTGTAGGCTTAGTTTCAAATTTGAACTTGTAAATTTATTTATTTTTAAATTTGATCAAATCACTAAAACTTGAATAACTTAAGTTTAGAAACTTATTTTTTAGTGATTCTTTTTGCCACTGTTTTGTAGTAGTTAGGTTTATCATCAAGCACTATTTGAGAATTTTTAGGATATTTTAGAGTAGGGTTTTTAGTAAAAACAGATTCTGTTTAGTTTCTTCTTAGTGCTTATTTGTATTGTTTTTATTTTAGTTTATTTTGATTTTTTTAGTTTAACTTTTTATTGTAGTTTGTTTAGTTCTGTTGTTCAACATTAGGTGAATTATTTTCTAATAATAAAAATAATTTAATTAGTTTTGTGCTCTAGTTTAAATAGGTAAACCTTGTTTTTCATCATTAGTATTGTTTAGAAAAATGTTTTGTAGTAATCCTTTTTGCACAGATTTTTTATAATGAAATACTTCCTGTTTTCTAATAAAAGTTTTGTATTTACTTTTCTGTTATCTATTGGTCAATTGTTGAAAACCAATTTGTCTTATTATGTCTTAGTAGAAATTTTGCCACCAAAACTTTTAGAGTCTTCTACTTTGAGTTGATTTCTTTCTTCCGATTGTGCTAGTGATTGTGGTAGTGTCTTTTGTTTACCTTGCTGTTGTGTGAATTGTATGGTGTTTATGCTTATTGTGTGCTTTGTTTGATTCGTTTGATCATCCGGAGTGCGAGGCTTGTTATCTAGAGTCACTTGAGTACGAGGATCGTCAGCAAGGCAAGTCACTTTGATCATGTTTACCTATGTTTTATTGCATTAGTTCTACCATCTCCCCAATTGGATGCAAAGTAGGTAATTTGGAAACTTGGTTACTTGATGTAGTATCATGTGGAAGGATCCCCCTCAACCCTTTGACACCTTGGCCCCATGAAACGTCAATTTAAATATTGCTATGCTATTAGTAGACGGGGTTGGTTGTGTGATTCATGAGAGTTGTGAGATAATAATTACAAGACCTACATGATGATCAAGACTTCAAGACTCTGAGTTTTCAACATACCTCTGGGTGGATGATGGTTGAGCGGCGCCCTAGAGAAGCCAGTGGTTAGCCTAGGTGTTGCTGGAACATATCATGTTGCAGAGTATTTTTCCGAGGAGGAGTGAGGATACGCTCTATGCTCGGTGAGATGCCCTTGGAGTCAGATGGACTCAATTACCTTTGAAGCTTCCGCAAGACTTTGGTTTAGTTTATCTCATGAGTTGGCCTTCAGCCACTTTATTGTAATCTTTATTGTAAGAAAGAACTCGATATGAGATTTTTGATTAATAAAGCTGTGTGATTTCCCTTTGATATATACATTGATGTACCGTGTGTGTACCAGCATGATCTTGGGATGGTACGGAAGCACCGGAGATTCGAACTTTCAGGTCGGGTCGTTACATTAATGGTCACGTGGGCACATCTAACACAGGTTTTGAAGGGGTGCATGGGGCAATTTGGCTATGGTATCAGGAATCAAGAAGGAGAAGATGTCTTAAGCTTTGCGCTAGCCTACGACATGATCGTAGCTAACACCCTCTTTAAGAAGAGAGAATCACATCTGGTGAATTACAGTAGTGGGCAACACTCTAGCCAGATTGATTTCATCCTCTCGAGAAGAGAGGACAGGCGTGCATTCCTATACTGTAAGGTGATACCTGGAGAGAGTGTTGTCCCTCGACATAAGCTTGTGGTTGCTAACTTATGCTTTCAGATTCGTGTCCAGCGGGATAAGCGTGCCAAAGTTGCTAGAACAAAGTGGTGGAAGCTCAAGGGGGAGGTATCTCAGGCATTCAAGGAGAGGGTCATTAAGGAGGGGCCTTGGGAGGAAGTAGGTGATGCAGACACCATGTGGATGAAGATGGCGACTTGCATTCGTAAGGTGGCGTCAAAGGACTTTGGAGTGTCCAGGGGAAGTAGAAGAGAAGCTAAAGATACCTGGTGGTGGAACGATGATGTACAGAAGGCAATTAAGGAGAAGAAAGATTATTTCAGATGCCTATATCTGGATAGGAGTGCAGACAACATGGAGAAGTACAAGATGGTAAAGAAGGCCGCAAAGCAAGCTGTGAGTGAAGCAAGGGGTTGGGCGTATGAGGACCTCTATCAACGGTTACACACGAAGGAAGGCGAAAGGGCCATCTATAAGATGGCCAAGATCCGAGAGAGGAAGACGAGGGATGTTGACCAAATCAAATGCATCAAGGACGGAGCAGATCAACTTCTCGTGAAGAACGAGGAGATTAAGCATATATGATGGGAGTACTTTGATAAGCTATTCAATGGGGATAGTGAGAGCTCTACCATTGATCTGGACAACTCCTTTGATGATACTAGCATGCGTTTTGTGGCGAATCCAGGGTCGGAGGTCAAGGAGGCTTTAAAGAGCATGAAAGAAGGCAAGCCGATGGGCCTTGATTATATCCCCATTGATGTGTGGAGAGGCCTCAGGGACATAGCTATAGTATGGCTAACCAAACTGTTCAACCTCATTTCGAGGCAAACAAGATGCGAGAAGAATGGAGACAGCGTATATTAGTACCAATGTTCAAGAATAAGGGGGATGTGCAGAGTTGTACTAATCACCGTGGAATTAAGCTGATGAGCCATACAATGAAGCTATGGGAGAGAGTCATTGAGCACCTCTTTAGAATAATGACAAGCATGACCAAAAATCAGTTTGGTTTCATGGCTGGGAGGTCGACCATGGAAGCCATTTTCTTGGTACGAGAACTTAGGAGAGATATAGGGAGCAAAAGAAGGACTTGCATATGGTGTTCATTGACTTAGAGAAGGCCTATGATATGATACCACGGAATGTTATATGGTGGGCCTTGGAGAAACACAAATTCCCATCAAAGTACATTACACTCATCAAGGACATGTACGATAATGTTGTGACAAGTGTTCAAACAAGTGATGGCGACACTGATGACTTCCCGATCAAGATAGGACTGCATGAGGGGTCAGCTTTGAGCCCTTATGTTTTTGCCTTGGTGATGGATGAGGTCACAAGGGATATACAAGGAGATATCCCATGGTGTATGCTCTTTGCAGACGATGTGGTGCTAGTTGATGATAGTCGGGTGGGGGTCAACATGAATTTGGAGTTATGGAGGCAAACCTTGGAATCGAAAGGTTTTAGACTTAGTAGGTCTAAAACCGTGTACATGAGGTGCTATTTCAGTACTACCAAGCACGAGGAGGAGGAGGATGTTAGCCTTGATGGGAAGGTGGTGCCTCAGAAGGACACCTTTCGGTATTTGGGGTCAATGGATGGGGATATCGATGAAGATGTGTACCATCAAATTAAAGCCAGATGGATAAAGTGGCGCCAAGCTTCTGGCATTCTCTGTGACAAGCGAGTGATACAAAAGCTAAAAGTAAAGTTCTATAGGACGGCGGTTCGACACGCAATGTTGTATGGCGCTGAGTGTTGGCCGACTAAAAGGTGACATGTGCAACAGTTAGGTTTGGCAGAGATGCACATGTTGAGATGGATGTGTGGCCACACAAGGAAGGACTGGATCCTAAATGATGACATACGAGATAGAGTTGGAGTAGCGCCAATTGAGGAGAAGCTTGTCCAACATCATCTGAGATGGTTTGGGCATATTCAGCGCGGGCTTCCAGAAGCCCTAGTGCATAGCAGACGACTAAAGTATGCTGATAATGTCAAAAGAGGTCGGGGTAGACTGAACTTGACATGGGAAGAGTCCGTAAAGAGAGATCTGAAGGATTGGAGCATCACCAAAGAACTAGCCATGGACAGGGGTGCGTGGAAGCTTGCTATCCATGTCCCAGAACCATGAGTTGGTCGCGAGATCTTATGAGTTTCACCTCTAGACTACCCCAACTTGTTTGGGACTAAAGGCTTGGTTGTTGTTGCTGTTGTTGTTGTATTTCGGGACCGAGAATCCCTATTACTCTCGTACTCTCGTGCAATGACAAGTGAATAAACACTCATGTTGAGAATAACACATCTAGCATGGAAAAATATCAGTCATCCCCTATCGTTTCATGAGCGGTACAAGCACACAAAAAGGAAATTCATTTTGAAAATTAGAGATGGCACATACAAATTTGCTTGGAACGACATGGAAATATAGCATATAGGTAGGTATGGTGGACTCATGTGGTGAAATTGGGTTTAAGGATTTTGGATGCACAAGTAGTATTTCTACTTAGTACAAGTGAAGGCTAAAAATAGATTGAGAAGCAACCAACTGAGAAACAAAAATTCTCAAAAACGGACATTAAACACATGTAACACCGAATAATGCACCATAAGTAGGATGTAATTTCATTGCATAACTATTGAATTTCATGCTTGCATAGGGAATGACAAACCTTAACACCAATATTCTTACTAAAGCATAATTACTTACCAATATGACACACATATTACTATCGCCATGTCTCAAAACTGTTACAATGAATCAAGTTTAATTTGTCCAATGGTATTCATAAAAGTTTCTGTTATATCCTTCTTGGATATCTATCACTTTGAGACTAGTTTCATATATTTCCATTGCTTTTGACAAGCTCAAATAAATTTAAGTGAAGAACATGAGCATAAAAAAATCATCTCTCAAAATATTATAAGTGAGGCATCAGATTATTTCTTAAAAAAATTACAAAGTCTCAAATTAATCTAAGCGAAGCATGAGAGTATTTCTTCAAACATTTAAAGCACACCATTCTCAAAAAGATACAAGTGAAGCGCTAGAGCAATTACATAGCACAAAATATTTAAGTGAAGCATATTGAGCAAGTCTAACAAATCATAGCATAATTTTGGCTCTCAAATAGGTGTGTCCAGCAAGGATACTTGTGTCAAAATAAGAAGAAAAACAAGCAAGGACTCGTATAATACAAGACGCTCCAATTAAAACTCATCATATGTGATGATCAAAAATATAGTTCCAAGTAAAATACCGATGGTTGTTAGAAGAAAGAGGGGATGCCACTCGGGGCATCCCCAAGCTTAGTTGCTTGTTTCTCTTTTGATATTACCTTGGGATACTATAGAACCCCCAAGCTTCGGCTATTTTCACTCCTTATTTCATCATCCATCGTGATCTCACCCAAAACTGGAAAACTTCAATGACACAAAACTTAACAAAATCTTCGTGAGGTCCGTTAGTATAATAAAGCAAATTACCGCTCTAAATACTATTGCAAACCCATTCATATTTTATTCTTGCATTATGTATACTGTATTATAACTTTACCATGGCTTATACCCTTCAATAAAATCCATAGATTCATCAAAACAAGCACACAATGCAACGAAAACAGAATCTGTCAAAAACAGAACAATCTGTAGTAATATGTACTCTAACCATATTTCTGTAGCTCCAAAATTTCTGAAAAATTAGGACCTTGTCGGAAATCCATGTATAAAACTTGTGTAACAAATTTAGAATTTTTCGTCTCTTCTGTGATTTTTAAGAATTCTTTTACTGGACGCAAAAGTTTCTGTTTTTCAATAAGATCAAATCAACTATTACTTGGCACAAACACTAATTAAACCATAAAAAACACAATCATAACAGTAACATAATTGTGTAAACACTCAAGAACAGAAAGAAAAAGGGAAAATAAATTTTATTCATTGGGTTGCCTCCCAACAAGCGCTATCGTTTTACGCCCCTATCTAGGCATAATGCAAAGATACAAGTATTGTCATATTTCTTCTTATTTTTCATAAGTGTATTTTCATCAAGAGGTTTCGCAAATATAACTTGAAATACACTATCCATAGAAACCTTAGTACTATCAAGTCTTCCATCTATGTAGCCCCTTTGATTTCCGGCCATAACCCAATAATATTGTTGATTAACATCATTGAAAACTTGTTGGAGAATATCTAATTCGAGGACTTCCTTTTTAAGGTTCTCATAAAAAATTTGATTATTTCCAAGTAGATGTCTCAACATGTAGTCAATTTCATAAATGATCTCATCTATTACCGGTTTTTCATGGTTCTTACCAAAAAAATAAAAAAAACCTATCTTCTCGTACTATGTGATCAAATTCATTCATAAGAACAAGGGTAGCTAACTTTTTAGCTTTAGGATCCTTTATAATGGGTAGCTCAAAAATCAATCTTTGCAAGGTAGGATGTGTGCGGATAAACCTATTTTCAAGTTTCAGAAGTAGTGCCGATATAGCTTCCACACAAGTTTTAGTTCTTTTAAGTATAGGAGCATCATCAAGAGTCAAATTTCCAACGCAATTGAAGAATTCTTGGATAGTCTGTTTTCCTATAACGTTCCCTTGCCCCAAAACAAAAGTTTTGGCATCCATATTACTAGAACATCCATTAGGAGTCCTACCATCATCTGTTTATACCATACCAAAATCTCGCATGATGACATGCAAACAAGGGATCTGACGAGAAAAAGGCAAACGAAAAAGAGGGCGAATAAAATGACAAATTTTGTGAAGTGGGAGAGAGAAAATGAGAGGCAAATGGCAAATAATGTAAATTGCAAAGAGATGAGATTTGTGATTAGGAACCTGATAGATGTTGATGCTGTCCCCCCGGCAACGGCGCCAGAAATTGGCAAGTTGATGGGAGACTACTATCGTACCTGATGACCCACAAGTGTAGGGGGTCAATCATAGTCCTTTAGGTAAGTAAGAGTGTCAAACCCAACAAGGAACAGAAGGAAATGACAAGCGGGTTTTAGCAAGGTAATTTCTGCAAGCACTGAAATTGTAGGTAACAGGTAGTTTGATAGCAAGATAATTTGTGAGGAGGAATTAACGGTAACGGTAAATAAAGTGCAGCAAGGTAGCCCAATCCTTTTGTGGCAAAGGACATGCCAAAACGATCTCTCATAATAAGCAAAATGTTCTTGAGGGTACACGGGAATTTCATCTAGTCACTTTCATCATGCTACTTTGATAATTTTATATATGGGTGGACCGATGCTTGGGTGTTGTTCTTACTTGAACAACCGCCCACTTGTGATTAACCCCTCACAAGCATCCGCACCTACGAGAAAATTATTAAGATAAAATCTAACCATAGAATTAAACATGTGGATCCAAATCAGCCCCTTACGAAGTTGCACATAAACTAGGCTTTAAGCTTCTGTCACTCTAGCAACTCATCATCTAATAACTACTCCACAATGCATTCCCTTAGGCCCAAGAATGGTGAAGTGTCATAAAGTCAACGTTCACATGACACCACTAAGGGGATCACAACATACATATCATCAAAATATCGAACACACATGATTACTTGCAACATGACTTCTCCCGTCACCTCAAGAACAAAGGTAACTACTCATAAATAATATGCATGCTCAATATCAGAGGGGTATTAAATAGCATAATGGATCTTTACATATAGTTTTCCACCAAATAAACCTTATAGGAATCAACTACGTAATGTAATAAACACTACTAGTCACCCACAGGTACCAATCTAAGGTTCCGGTAGAAATATTGAACACAAGAGACGAACTAGGGTTTGAGATGAGATGGTGCTATTGAAGATGTTGATGAAGAATGGCCTCCAAAAGAGGAGAGGGTTGTTGGTGATGACGATGGCTTTGATTTCCCCCTCCGGGAGGGAAGTTCCCCCGGCGGAATCACTCCGCTGGAGGGCAAAAGTGCTCCTGCCCAAGTTCCGCCTCGAGACGGTGGCGTTCCATCCCGAAAGTCCTCTCCTTATTTTTTCTATGTCAAAATACGTTAAATAACAGAATATGGGCACCGGAGGTGGGCCGTGCTGAGCACAACCCACCAGGGCGCGCCTGGGGGGCCTAGCGCGCCCTGGTATCTTGTGCACACCAAGTGGTCCCCCTCCGGTAGTTATTTGCTCCAATATTTATTATATATTCCAAAATAAATCTCTGTGAAGTTTCATATCATTTTAAGATGTGCAGAATAGGTATCTGTGATATGCTTTTTCAGGTCCAGATTTCCAACTGCCAGCGTTCTCCCTCTTTTTGTGAACCTTGCATAATATGATAGAAAAGTCATTAGAATTACTCCATAAATCATTATTATGCATAAAAACATTATAAATAATAGTAGGAAACCATGATGCAAAATGGACGTATCAACTCCCCCAAGCCTAGACCTCGCTTGTCCTCAAGTGAAAGCCGATATCGAAAAACATGTCCACATGGTTTGAGAGGGAGGTTGATAACCCACAAGTATAGGGGATCACAACAGTTTTCGAGGGTAGAGTATTCAGCCAAAATTTATTGACTCGACACAAGGGGAGCCAAAGAATATTCCCGAGTATTCGCAGCAGAGTTCTCAATTCAACCACACCTGAAAGAGTTAATATCTGTAGCAAAGTATTTAGTAGCAAAGTAGTATGGAAGTAATAGTAACGGTAGTAAAAGTAACAGTAGCAATGGAGAAGTAACTTAGCAGAAATCAATATGTGGAAAGCTCGTAGGCAATGGATCAGTGATAGATAATTATAATGGATGCAATTCATCATGCAACAGTTATAACATAGGGTGACACAGAACTAGCTCTAATTCATCAATTTAATATAGGCATGTATTCCATATATAGTCATACGTGCTTATAGAAAAGAACTTGCATGGCATCTTTTGTCCTACCCTCCCGTGGCAGCGAGGTCCTATTGGAAACTAAGGGATATTAAGGCTTCCTTTTAATAGAGAACCGGACCAAAGCATTAGCACTTAGTGAATACATGAACTCCTCAAACTACTGTAATCACCGCAAAGAATCCTAGTTATTGTCACCCTGCGGGCTGCAGATCATAACTCGTAATAGGTGTCTACAACTTGCAAGATAGGATCAAGAACACATATATATTCATGAAAACATAATAGGTTCAGATCTGAAATGATGGCACTCAGGCCCTAGTGACAAGCATTAAGCATAGCAAAGTCATAGCAACATCAATCTCAGAACATAGTGGATACTAGGGATCAAACCCTAATAAAACTAACTCGATTATATGATAAATCTCATCCAACCCATCACCGGCCAACAAGCCTAAGAGGGAATTACTCATGAACGGCGGAGAGCAACATGGAATTGGTGATGAAGGATGGTTGGTGATGACGATGGCATCGATTTCATCTCTCCGGAGCCCAAAACGGACTCCAGATCTGGTCTCCTGAGGAAGAACAGGAGGTGGCGCTAGCTCTGTATCGTGAAACACGATGAACACTTCTCCTTGATTTTTTCTTGACAAATAGGGTTATATGGAGCTAGAGAGGAGGTCAGAGGAGCCACGAGGGCCCCACAACCCTGCTAGGCGCGACCAGGGGGGTGGCCGCACCTTGCAGGCTTGTGGCCTACAGGTTGCCCCCCTTTGGTTACTTCTTGTGCCAGTATTTTTTATTAATTCCAAAAATATTCTCGGTAAATTTTCAGGACGATCTGAGAACTTTTATTTCTGCAGAAAAATAACACCAAGGCAATTCTGCTGAAAACAGCGCCCGTCCGGGTTAGTTCCATTCAAATAATGCAAATTAGAGTCCAAAACAAGGGAAAAGGGTTTGGAAAAGTGGATACGATGGAGACGTATCAACCCCCCAAGCTTAACCCATTGCTTGTCCTCAAGCAATTCAGTTGATAAACTGAAAGTGATAAAGAAAAACTTTTACAAACCCTGTTTGATCTTGTTGCTGTAAATATGTCTAACTGATGTTCAGATTTTCAGCAAAGATCATGGACTAACCACATTCACAATAACATTTAGGTCTCACATTTACTCACATAAATGACATAATCAACTGGCAAGCAATAATAATAACTCTTAGATGAAAACACTTTTTCAAGACAATCATGATACAATATGACAAAATGGTATCTTGCTAGCCCTTTCTGAGACCGCAAAACATAAATGCAGAGCACCTCTCTAGAACAAGGACTGACTAGACATTATAATTCACGGTGAAAGAGATCTAGTCATGCTCATTTTCAATATCAATTAACAGCAAGCATACAAATGATAGTGGTGCTATCTAACTGGTGCCTTTTATAAGAAGGTGATGACTCAACAATAAAGTAAATGGAAAGGCCCTTCGCAGAGGGAAGCATTGATTTGCAGAGGTGCCAGAGTTTGAGCTTTTAAAACAGAGATAAGTAATGATTTTTGAGCGCTAAGCTTTCATTGCTCACATAAAGACCAAAAGGTTTTCAATATATTCCATGCTAGACACATTATAGGCGGTTCCCACACAGAATGATAAAGTTTTTACTCCCCCTCCACCAATCAGTCACACTCCATGGCGGGCCGAATTCACAGGTACCATCCATACAAACACAGTTCTAGGGGAGTTTTGTTTAATTATAATTTTCTTTTATTTTGAGCATGGAACTGTGCATCCCAATTACCAACCACTTTCTCATGAATGATAGTGAATCAACACATATCGTGAGAATAACCCACCTAGCATGGAAGATGCTGACAGCCCCCAATCGCCACATGAGCGATTTGGGCATACAAAACAGAATTTTTATTTGAAGGTTTAGAGTTTGGCAATGCAAATTTACTTGGAACGGCAGGTAAATACCGCATATAGGTAGGTATGGTGGACTCATATGAAACAACTTTGGGTTTGAGGGATTGGATGCACAAGCAATATTCCTGCTTAGTACAAGTGAAGGCTAGAAAAAGACTAGGGAGTGACCAACTAGAGAGCAACATAGTCATCAACATTCTTTGAGATTAACCAACATTGAATGCAAGCATGAGTAGGATATAAATCACTATGAACATAAATATCATGCAGGTTATGTTGATTTTGTTTCAACTACATGCATGAACATGTGCCAAGTCGAGCCACTTCAATCTTTTAGAGGAGGATACCATCCCATCATACTACATCACAACCATTTTAATATACATGTTGGCACCCAAAACAAACCATTATCCACTCTTAGCTAATTAAGCATGGCATGAATAACTATAATCTCCAATTGTCATTGCAAATATGTTTCACCCATGATGAACTGAATTCGTAATGATGAGCTAATCATATTTACAAAAGCAAGATGGATCAAGTTCATACCAGCTTTTCTTCATCTCAATCTTTTCATCAAATATTGTCATCATTGCCTTTCACTAGCATTACCGAAAGATATGGATAATAATAACAGTGCATGTGCATTGGACTAAGCTGGAATCTGCAAACAACAACTCAAAGCAGAAGAGAAGGTAATGTGGGCTCTCTAATAGGTTAACAATAGTGCATACGAGAGCCACTCAACATGTTCATCGTGGTATTTTCCTTATGACCCAAAGAAAGGAAAATCAAAACAAGAACGAGAAAACTATTTACACGGGAAAGTTCCCAACAAGTAAAAGAAGAACGAAAAATCTTTTGGGTTTTCTTTTTAATGCTACAGCTAAGCAACTAGAAATAAAGCTAGAACTATTTTTTGTATTTTGCACAAAGTTAAGTAAACACACAAGAAGAAAGCGAAACAAGAAAGTAAACTACCATTGATGGTACAATGAAAAAGTATGAACACCGACTACTGAGAGGAGTTTGTGATCATGAATGTAAAGTCGGTGAGAAATACGTACTCCCCCAAGCTTAGGTTTTTGGCCTAAGTTGGTCTATGGCCATGGCTGGAAAGAGCTCCCTCCAGGATACTCAGGAGCATCCTCATGGTTCCATTGGTTGGCGAACTCATGAGGCTCCCACTGAAAGACTGGCTCCTGGTACAGATCAAGGGCTAGTGTCGGCTCTGTAGCCGGGGGCTGTGTTAGACCCCAATATCTGTAGATGTCTCCGGGCATAATGGTGTACCTGCCTGAGCGAATATCGAACAAAGAAGAAGGAGACAGAGTAATAATTTCACAATTACCTTGACTAAAAACTACGTTGTAAAGCATCCTCCTATCAACATTTTTCTTAATAACATCATGAGCTACCATACGGCCATAATCTAAAAACTTCGTGGGTAGAAGATTCTCATCTTTCTCGTGAAACATAATGGGTATCTCAAAATGTTTCGCTAAATGAGATGCATAGATACCTCCAAATATGGGCCCCTTTGAACGGCTGGTGTTTAACCATTAGGCCACCATAGTGCCCAGACTAAAGGTCTATCAGAAAATAAAGCATGGCGCAAAATTGCCAGGTCAGGGGCACTAAGACTTCACTCTCCCAACAACCAACTAAACAACTCCCCACAAATAATGAATAATAGCGCAACACAATAAGATTTAAACTAGCCGCTCTTGCCTTTGACACACCTCTCTCCTCCCCTACAATGACTACGGCTATAAAATCTCCCATGTCTCAAGGACGAGGTTCCCTGATGCTTCCCTCATAGGGTATTTTGCAAACTTTGCAAAAATCATAAAGGTTCATTTTCTTAGGCACATCATATAAGTGAAATTCTACTGTAGGAGGCTCTTCCCTAGAATGAAAGTGAAATTTCATCACAAAGGTATTTGTGAGTAAGAGTTACTGGTCACACTTATCGTTGAGGAAGTCGGTGATGCTTGCATTCTCGGGCAAATAATAGAAATCTTCATAAATTTTGGCCGCCCTCAAGAATGTGTCACACGGCCATTCACATGGTCGAACTTCTGCAATGCGAGGAAGATTATACTTGGGATTCTCCCTCATTTCATTTTCATCTTCCCTAGAGCTCCCGCTTGAAGAGCCTCTTAATAATCTTCTCAACATTTCTGAAAAATTCTAAAAAATTTAGTGACTCAAAATAAAAGTGCTTAAAACTCAGCAAAACTCATAGAAACTACTCCCTCAAGTGCCTAGAGGCTATATCATGCATCAAAACTACTTGGGACCATACAAATTTGACATGCAAGCTCAAGAACAAGGTCACCATAGCAGCAAAAATTTGCAATATACAAACACTAGAACAAAAACTAATTGGACCATTGGAGGAGTCACATACCGAGGAACAATCTCCTAAAACAGTTTTCCGAATGAAGCTTTGAGCAAGGAGATCGAAAATGGCAGCAAAATGAGCTAGAACACGGGTTTGAGCAATGGTGGGATTTTTTTCTAGAGGAAGATGAAGTGGATGGGTGCTGGAGTAAGTGGACGGGGCCCACGTGGGACCCACAAGACTGCTAGGCGCGGCTAGGGGGTGTGGCCGTGCCTAGTGGGCTTGTGGCCCACTGGTGCAGCCCCCTGTAGCCCCCTGTAGTGCTTAGTGCCAATTTTTTTTAAATATTCTAGAAAAAATCATACTCCATTTTCAGGGCATTTGAAAAACTTTTATTTTCAGGTCACTTTTTTATTGCATGGGAAACTCAGAAAACAGAAAAATAATAGCATTTTTACTTAATTTAAACTAGCTAACAAAAATTAAAAGTTGCATACGAAAGGTTGTGCTTTCTAAATTCATCCATCTCATGCTCATCAAAAGGAATCCATCAAAAAGCTTGATCAAGTCTTATTAACAAACTTCTTTCGAATAACATGAAACCGAAGAATTTTCAAATAACACTAAGTTACCTCAATGGGGATATGCATGTCCCCAACAATAAGTATATCATATTTGTTCTTGATAGTAGGGAGAGGAAATTCAAAGTCTCCAATAACAATCATTGGAATTTTTTCAATAGAGTTTATACTATGAACTTGAGGTTGTTTCTTCGGAAAGTGTACCGTATGCTCATTACCATTATTATGAAAAGTGAAATTGCTCTTGTTGCAATCAATAACAGCCCCTATAGTATTCAAAAAGGGTCTACCAAGGATGATCGACATACTGACGTCCTCGGTAATATCAAGAATAACAAAGTCCGTTAAGATAGTAGCATTTGCAACTACGACAGGTACAACCTCACAAATACCGATAGGTAGAGCAGTTCATTTATCGAACATTTGCAAAGAGATTTTAGTAGGTGTCAACTTATTCAAATCAAGTCGACGGTATAAATAGAAAGGCATAACACTAACACCAGCTCCCAAATCACATAAAGCAGTTTTAACATAAGTCCCTTTTATAGAGCATGGTATAGTTGGTATTCCTGGATCTCCTAATTTATTTGGTACTCCACCCTTAAAACTATAATTAGCAAGCATGGTGGAAATCTGAGCTTTCGGTATCTTTCTTTTATTAGTCACAATATCTTTCATATACTTAGCATAAGGAGACATTTGTAGAATATCAGTCAAGCGCATACGCAAAAAAGACAGGTCTAAGCATTTCATCAAAGAGCTCAAAATCCTCTTCATCCCTTTTCTTGGATGGTTTAGGAGGAAAAGGCATGTGTTTCTGAACCCATGGTTCTCTTTCTTTATCATGCTTCCTAGCAATAAAATCTCTTTTATCACATCTTTTATTCTTAGGATGTGGGCTATCAAGATCAATAGCAGGTTCAATCTCCACATCATTATCATTGCTAGGTTGGCATCAACATGAACATCATCATTAATATTATCACTAGGCTCATGTTCATCACCAAATTGTGTCTGAGCATCAGAAACAGAAATATCATTTCGGTTCTCAGGTGTATCTATAACAGGTTCACTAGTAGCATGCAAGGTTCTATCATCATCCTTATTCCTCCTATTATTGGAACAACTAGGTGCATCGGTATTACTCCTTTGAGAATCTTGTTCAATCCTCCAAGGATGGCCCTCGGGATACAGAGTTCCTGGGTCATTCTTCCACCTCTAGTCACAACTTTACTAGAATGATCATTGTTCTTACTATTCATCTCATTAAGCAAATCATTCTGTGCCTTAAGTACTTGTTCTACTTGAGTAGTTACCATGGAAGCTTGTTTACTAATTAGTTTAAGATCATTGATAGTTCTACTCATATAATCACCTAATCGATCAAGCATGAAAGCATTATGTTTGAATTGTCTACTAACATAAGCATTAAAATTTTCTTGCTTAACAAAAAAATTATCAAATTCATCCAAGCATTGGCCATCATACTTATTATAAGGAATATCGCTTTCATCAAATCTACGAAGATAATTTACCTCTAGTACCTGTGTCGGGTTATCAATACCATGTATTTCTTCAATAGGTGGTAGATTCTTGACATCTTCAGCTTCAATACCTTTTTCCTTCATAGATTTCTTTGCCTCTTGCATATCTTTAGGACTGAGAAATAGAATGCCTCTTTTCTTCGGAGTTGGCTTTAGAGGTGGTTCGGGAATAGTCCAATCATTATCATTTCTCAGTATATTATTCAATACTATTTCAGCTTGTTCAACAGTTCGTTCCCTGAAAACACAACCAGCATCACTATCTAGGTGGTCCCTAGAAGCATCGGTTAGTCCATTATAAAAGATATCAAGTATTTCATTTTCTTGAGATGATGATCAGGCAAAGCATTAAGTAATTGGAGGAGCCCCCCAAGATTGTGGGAGACTCTCTTCAATTCGCAAAAAGTTAAATATTTCCTACAAGGCAGCTTGTTTCTTATGAGCAGGAAAATATTTTTTAGAGAAGTGATATATCATATCCTGGGGACTACGCACACAACCAGGAGCAAGATAATTAAACCATATCTTAGCATCACCCTTTAATGAGAAAGGAAACAACTTAAGGATATAATAATAATGATTTTTTCCTCATGAGTAAATACGGTGGCTATATCATTTTGTTTTGTAAGATGTGCCACAACAGTTTCAGATTCATAGCCATGGAAAGGATCAAATTCAACCAAAGTAATTAACTCAGGATCAACAGAGAATTCATAATACTTATAAGTAACAAAGATAGGTGAAGTAGCAAACTTAGGATCATATTTCATTCTAGCATTCAAAGATTTTTCTTTCCACTTGCAAAGTAATTTCTTAAGATCATCCCTATCATTACAAGCAAGAAAGTCCCTAGCTACCTCTCCTTCCATAACATAACCCTCAGCAATATCAGGCTATTCATATCTAGGAGTGTTAGGTCTAGTAGGTGTCTGAAAGTGTTCAGTTTCAATAGTTTCATCAGTTTTAGAAGTATCATAATTTTCAGCATTGGCTCTAGCAATTTGTTCATCAATAAATTCACCAAGTGGGACAGTATTATCAAGCAAAGTATCATCATAAGCATCATGCATAGTAGAAGTGGCATCATAAATTACTTGCAACATATCAGAATTACTAGCAGGTGGTGGTGGTGTCTCAAACTTACCCATAACAGAAGGTGAATCAAATGTAGAGCTAGATGGCAGTTCCTTACCTCCCCTCGTAGTAGAGGGACATATATTGGTTTTTTGATCTTTCAGATTCTTCACAGTGATCAATAGATATAAATCCCAAGTGACACAGAGAATAGAGTTATGCTCTCCGGCAATGGCGCCAGAAAAAGGTCTTGATAACCCACAAGTATAGGGGATCGCAACAGTCTTTGAGGGTAGAGTATTCAACCCAAATTTATTGATTCGACACAAGGGGATCCAAAGAATATTCTCGAGTATTCGCAGCTGAGTTGTCAATTCAACCACACCTGAAAGACTTAATATCCGCATCAAAGTATTCAGTAGCAGAGTAGTATGGAAGTAATGGTAATGGTAGCAAAAGTAACAGTAGCAACGGAGAAGTAACTTAGCAGAAATCAATATGTGGAAAGCTCGTAGGCAATGGATCTGTGATGGATAATTATGCTGGATGCAATTCATCATGCAATAGTTATAACATAGGGTGACACAGAACTAGCTCCAACTCATCAATATAATATAGGCATGTATTCCATATATAGTCATACATGCTTATAGAAAAGAACTTGCATGACATATTTTGTCCTACCCTCCCGTGGCAGAGGGGTCTATTGGTAACTAAGGGATATTAAGGCCTCCGTTTAATAGAGAACCGGACCAAAGCATTA
Organism: Hordeum marinum; assembly: GCA_022496015.1. Lineage (NCBI taxonomy): Eukaryota > Viridiplantae > Streptophyta > Magnoliopsida > Poales > Poaceae > Hordeum > Hordeum marinum. The sequence continues at coordinate 326,069,756 of CM039677.1, forward strand.
GCACTTAGTGAATACATGAACTCCTCAAACTACGGTAATTACCGGAAAGAATCCCAGTTATTGTCACCCTAGGGGATGCAGATCATAACTCGTAATAGGTGTGTACAACTTGCAAGATAGGATCAAGAACGCATATATATATTCATGAAAACATAATAGGTTCAGATCTGAAATCATGGCACTCGGGCCCTAGTGACAAGGATTAAGCATAGCAAAGTCATAGCAACATCAATCTCAGAAGATAGTGGATACTAGGGATCAAACCCTAACAAAACTAACTCGATTACATGATAAATATCATCCAACCCATCACCGTCCTGCAAGCCTACGATGGAATTACTCACGAACGACAGGAGAATCATGGAATTGGTGATGTAGGATGGTTGGTGATGACGATGGCATTGATTTCCCCTCCCCAGAGCCCAAAACGGACTCCACATCTGGTCTCCCGAGGAAGAACAAGAGGTGGCGGCGGCTCCGTATCGTGAAACGCGATGAAATCTTCACCTTGATTTTTTGTCGACAAATAGGGTTATATGGAGCTATAGAGGAGGTCGGAGGAGCCATGAGGGCACCACAAGCCCGCTAGGCGTGGCTAGGGGGTGGCCGCGCCTAGAAGGCTTGTGGCCTACAGGTGGCCCCCCTCTGGTTACTTCTTGCGCCAGTATATTTTATTAATTCCAAAAATATTCTTTGTAAATTTTTAGGACAATCCGAGAACTTTATTTCTGCACAAAAATAACACCAAGGCAATTCTGCTGAAAACAATGTCAGTCTGGGTTAGTTCCATTCAAATCATGCAAATTAGAGTCCAAAACAAGGGCAAAAGGGTTTGGAAAAGTGGATATGATGGAGACGTATCAGAGGTGTCAATAAAACAAAATAAGGACATAGTAGCATCATGCTTATTATCATAGAAGCAACAAACTTTATCAGAAGACCCTTTCATGTAACTTATATTTTATAACATCATCATAACTAATTATGAACAAGTAACAATTCATCACAACATAGAAGTATAAAGCATAAACCTTATTGGAAACAAACAAACTATGTCCTGAGTCAACTTTGCAACTACAATTCATAATATTTTCAGAAAGGGTCTCGTATCGGAGCCTTTTGGCAAGTCCACATACTCAACCATCATTTAATATTCTATGATTACTAACACTCATGGCATGACCACTAACAAAAAGTTACAACCGAACACATAGAAAGATTAGGGCTTATGGTTTCGCCTCCCAACGTATTCACCTCAAGGGTGATGTCAACAATAATAATTCATGCTCACTCATATCCAACTGTATATATGTGCCTATATCTTTCCTCACCACATGATACTTGTAAAAAGATAAAAATAAAAAGGAATATGGAAGAATACCTTGACACTTGCATAAAAGTAGATACATAAAGGTATTAGATAGGCCCTTCATAGAGGGAAGCAGAGGTTGTCATGAGCTTTTTAGTTTGTATGCCAAATCCCTTAGTGCAAAAGAACGTCACATTTTATTGCCCCATGTGATAGAAACCTTTAATATGTAGTCTGTCTCTTTTATTACTTTGCCATCACAAGTTCGTACAATGCTCAATTTTCTCTTACACTAATTGATCAAACACATTTAGAAGCAATTTTTATTGCCTTAGTGCACCGATGACGACTTACTTGAAGGATCTTATTCAATCCATAGGTAGGTATGGTGGAATCTCAAAACATGAGTTTGGGTTTGGGATTTTTGGATGCACAAGTAGTATCTCTATTTAGTGTGGAATTTTTGTCTAGCAAAGATATTGAGCAAGCACCACATGTTGAAGGATCTATGAAAATATAAATTCTACGTGTATATGAACAAACGTAAATCATTATGTTGTCCTCCTTGTCCAACGTCAACAGGTTTGGCATATAATATGGGGGTCACGATAATAAAAGATGTCCAAGATAGTGTATTTGCATGTGAATCTTCTCTTCCCTAATTAATTCTTTCATGAGTTGCATCATTGGCTAATGCTATGCTTGTCAATCCCCAATAAATTTTACCATTTATACTTCTCCTTATGTGATGTCATTACTCACTATAAGATTAGCATATGATCGTTTTCATTTATTTCCTTTCTATTATGATTGCAACAAGAAAGTAAAGAAGAAAGACCTCAAACTAAACTTTATTATATAACTCTCACTTGATTACATAGATAGAGAGATCACGAAACTAGCACTTGAAAATAGATCATATTAAAATTTTATTCAACTAAATGATGAAAAATCTAAGGATCGAAATAAAACTAAAGGTAAATGTGATGGTGATACGATACCGAGGCATCTCCCCCAAGCTTGGCTCAAGCCAAGGGGAGTGCCCATACCCGTGTACTCAAGCCTCCTTTGGTGATGAAGATGATGATGGTGGTGGTGATGAAGAAGTGTCATACTTTAGCCTCAATAAGTACTCCAGTTTATGGATGACGCTCCGAAGGGTGATGATGTGCTCCACTAGCAAAATATTTTCACGGGTGAGAAATTTATTCTAGACACCAACCGCTTCGAAGGCCCTAAAAGCTTCAATTTTAGTGGGGAAGAGATGATCATTATAAGGTCGAAGGATATCTTCTTCTTCGCCCTATTATGTTGGCATGGATTGCCCTTCCTCTTTAGTTTTAGTCCTCATAGCTTCCTTGCCCTTGTCTTCATTGTCAACTTCTTTTGGCTCCTCCCTCTTTAGTTCCATCTTCATCAGCCAAGCATCTTCTTCTACGTTATTGGAAGTGGAAGAAGACATGATGCATGGCTTGATAGATTTGATAGGAAAACAACATGAAACAAGAACAGAGAATATTTCCGCAATGTAGTGGTCAAAACAACCGGGGATATATATAGAGAATTTGTATTCTTGGGAAACAAGCATATGGAAGGAAAATGGAGATTCGAAGGTTCCCGAGGAGGGCAAAACCCACCAGGGTGCGCGTGAGGGCAAGCGCGCCCTGGTGTATCGTGCTCACCTCAGTTGCCTTCCTGTTTATTTATTATTTTACTAATTTTTCTAATATTCCAAAACTAACATAAAATATTTTTGTGGATTTTAGAGTCTGTTTACTTACCGTATCATGTACCTCTTCTTTTTCATGATTCCGGAGTGTTCCGGAAGGTTTCTATTACGTGTTCCTCTAGTGTCATGGTTTTGATAACATTTCTTTCAACATTAATAGGCATACCCGAGATATAATGTTTAATTCTTTGTCCATTGACCACCTTCGGGTTAGTACCTTCCACATTATTAATCTTGATAGGTCCAGAGCGATAAACCTCTTCGATAACATATGGTCCTTCCCATTTGGAACGAAGCTTTCCTACAAAAAATCTAAAATAAGAGTTGTACAATCGAACATATTCTCCAACTTTGAATTCCCACTTTTGGATTCTTTTGTCATACCATATTTTAACTTTTTCTTTGAATAGTTTGGTATTTTCATAAGCTTGGGTTCTCCATTTATCTAGTGAGCTAATATCAAATAACCTCTTTTCATTGACGAGTTTGAAATCATAGAGTTCTTGAATTACCCAAAATGCTTTGTGTTCTAACTCTAGAGGCAAATGAAAAGCTTTCCCATATACCATTTTGTATGGAGACATACCCATAGGATTTTTATAAGCTGTTCTATAGGCCCAAAGTGCATCATCTAGTTTCTTAGACAAATTCTTTCGGAACCTATTGACAGTTTTTTGTAATATTAATTTTATTTCTCTATTACTAAGTTCAACTTGACCACTAGATTGAGGATGATAGGGTGATGAAATTATATGGTTAACATCATACTTGGCAAGCATTTTACGGAAAGCACCATCAATAAATTGTGAACCACCATCGGTCATTAAATATCTACGGAATCCAAACATTGGGAAGATAACTTCTTAAGCATTTTAATGGAAGTGTTATGGTCAGAACTACTAGTTAGAATATCTTCTACCCACTTAGTGACATAATCAACTACAACCAAAATATGAGTATACCCAATAGAGGAAGGAAAAGGTCCGATATAGTCAAAACCCTAAATATCAAATGGTTCAACAATAAGTAAATAATTCATAGGCATTTCCTGATGCTTACCGATATTACCAACTCTTTGACATTCATCATAGATAAGACAAACGTACGGGCATCCTAGAAGAGAGTAGGACAATTGCAATACCTTGTGAGCAGTTCTATGTCCCGCATGATGTCCTCCATAGGCTTCAAAATGAAATTTCGATTGGATTTGTTCCTACTCATGCTCATTTACACTATGTCTAATAATACCATCTACTCCTTCTTTATAAAGACGTGGGTCATCCCAAAAGTAATGTCTTGAATCATAGAATAATTTTTTTCTTCTGTTGCTATGTGAAACTAGGTGGTATATATTTAGCAACAATGTAGTTAGCATAATCAGCATACTGAAGAGCTTTTTGAGAAACATTTATTGCAGCTAACTTATCATGAGGGAAACTATCATAAATAGGTTGTGGGTCATCAAGAATATTTTCTAACCTAGACAAGTTCTCAGATACAGTCTTATCCGCTCCTTTCCTATTAGTGATATGTAAATCAAATTATTGAAGCAAGAGAACCCACCTAATGAGTCTAGGTTTAGCATCTTTCTTTTCCATAATATATTTTATAGCAGCGCGATCAATGTGAACAATAACTTTGGAATCAACAATGTAAGATCTAGATTTATCACATGCAAACACAACTGCTAAAAATTCTTTTTCAGTAGTAGCATAATTTATTTGGGCAGTGTCTAGAGATTTGCTAGCATATTGGATAGCATTTAATTTATTATCAACCCTTTGTCCTGGAACAGCACCAACAATGCAATCACTAGCATCACAAATAATCTCAAAAGGCAAGTTCCAATTAGGTGGTTGAACAATAGGTGCATAAGTTAAGGCTTTCTTAAGAGTTTCAAAGGCTTCTACACAATCATCATAAAAAACAAAGGGAATATCCTTTTGTAAAAGATTAGTAAGAGGCCTAGAAATTTTGAAGAAGTCTTTAATAAACCTCCTATAGAAACCAGCATGACCAAGGAAACTCACCTTTAATATCTTTTGGACATGGCATTTTCTTAATTGCATCAACTTTAGCTTGATCCACCTAAATACCTCGTTCAGAGATTTTATGCCCCAAGACAGTGCCTTCATTAACTATAAAGTGGCACTTCTCCCAATTCAAGACGAGATTGGTTTGTACACATCTCTGCAAAACTCGATCAAGTTGCTTAAGTAATCATCAAAAGAAGTTCCATAAATGGAAAAATCATCCATGAAAACTTCCACAATCTTTTCACAAAAAATAGAGAATATAGAAGTCATACATCTTTGAAAAGGAGCAGGTGCATTGCATAAACCAAAAGGCAGATATCTATAAGCATAGGTTTCAAAAGGACAATTAAAGGTGGTTTTCTCTTGATCAGATTGTGACACATGTATTTGAGAAAAACCAAAATACCCATCCAGAAAACAAAAGTGTGTCTGTGCATAGATAACCTTTCTAGCATTTGATCAATGAAAGGCAAAGGGTAATGATCTTTTCTAGTAGCTTTATTTAATTTGCTGAAATCAATTACCATTCTATAGCCAGTGACAATTCTCTGTGGGATAAATTTATTTTTATCGTTTGGAACAATAGTAATACCACCCTTCTTAGGGACACAATGAACGGAAGTTACCCATTGACTATCAACTATGGGATAGATTATACCTGCTTCTAGAAGCTTTAATATTTCAGTTCTTACCAATTCTTTCATCTTAGGATTCAATTGCCATTGGTGATCAACAACGGGTTTAGCGCCAGGTTCCATATTAATCTTGTGCTCACACAGAGTGGGCCTAAGTCCCTTAATATCATCAAGAGTATACCCAATAGCAGTCGGTGCTTCCTCAGAATTTTTAATAATCTTTCTACTTCGTGTTCTGAAAGGTTAGCACTAATAATAACAAGATATTTTTTCTCATCAAGATAAGCATACTTCAAAGCATCACACAGTTGTTTTAATTAAAACACAAGATCACCTTTAGGTGGAGGAGGACCTCCTAGAGTTTCAATAGGCAAGTTGTGTTTTAGTAGAGGTTGTTGTTCAATTTTTTTTATCTATTTCATTTCTTTCATGCAAGTGCATATCATTTTCAGGGCTAGCAGGTATTGTTTTAGTGAATCAGTAGGAGGAACGACAATAGAAGCAAGACCAATTATTTCATCCTTACTAGATAATTCTTTATTATGGGGTGATGTCTACTACACAACCTTATTCTTGTAGACTCGTGTTGGGCCTCCAAGCGCAAAGTTTTGTAGGACAATGTCAATTTTCCCTCCAGTGGCTGACCTAAGGTTTATCAATCCGTGGGAGGTGTAAGATGAAGATGGTCTCTCTCAAGAAACCCTGCAACCAAATAATAAAGAGTCTCTTGTGTCCCCAACACACCCAATACAATAGTAAATTGTATAGGTGCACCAGTTCGACGAAGAGATGGTGATACAAGTGTAATATGGATGGTAAATATAGGTTTTTGTAATCTGAAAATATAAAAACAACAAGGTAACTAATGTTAAAAGTTAGCACAAACGGTATTGCAATGCTTGAAAACAAGGCCTAGGGTTCATACTTTCACTAGTGCAATTTCTCTCAACAATATTGGCATAGTTGAATCATATGTAAATACCTCTCGTGCGACAAAGAGTTCACTCCAAAGTCACAAACAACGGAGAACTAATGAGGAAATTATTGTAGGGTACGAAACCACCTCAAAGTTTTCTTTTCTGCTCAATCTTATGGGTTGTCCCTATAAGTTTCACAAACAGCCCAAGAGTTCGTACTAAAATAACACCTTAAGATACACATCAACCAAAACCCTAATGTCACCTAGATACTCCATTGTCACCACAAGTACCCATGGGCCTGATTATACGATATGCATCACGTAATTTCAGATTCATCATGTTCAATCCAACACAAAGAACTTCAAAGAGTGCCCCAAAGTTTCTACCGGAAAGTCAAGACAAAAACCTGTGCCAACCCCTATGCATAGAATCCCAAGGTCACGGAACCGACAAGTTGATCACCAAAACATACATCAAGTGTATCAATAGAACATCCCATTGTCACCACAGATATCCCATCGCAAGACATACATCAAGTATTCTCAAATCCTTAAAGACTCAATCCGATAAGTAAACTTCAAAGGGAAAACTCAATTCATCACAACAAGATGGAGAGGGGAAAACTCCATATGATTCAATCTATATCAACAAAGCTCGTGCCATCTCAAGAACACGAGAGAGGGAGAGATCAAACACATAGCTACTGGTACATACCCTCAGCCCCGAGGGTGAATTACTCCCTCCTTGTCATGGAGGGTGCCGGGAGGATGAAGATAACCTCAAGTGATGGTTTCCCCTCCGACAGGGTGACGGAACGGGCTCCCGATTGGTTTTTTTCATGGCTATGGAGGTTTGCGGCGGCTGACCTCCCGATCTAGGTTCTTCGTTGTGGTTTCTGGAATATTTGACGATTTATAGAGCTGAGAGGGAGGTCGGTGGACTCCCGAGGGGCCCACAAGCCTGGTGGTCGTGACTAGGGGGGTGGCCATGCCCTTGAGGCTTGTGGCCTCCTCGGGAACCTTCTGGCCCAACTCTGATGCTCCGTAGGTTTCTCCTGGTCCAAAAAAAATCACCGTAAAGTTTTATTCCGTTTGGACTCCGTTTGATATTCTTTTTCTGTAAAACTCAAAACAAGGAAAAACAGGAACTGGCATTGGGCTCTAGGTTAATAGGTTAGTCCCAAAAATAATATGAAGTTGTGTTAAAATGATTGTAAAACATCCAAGAATGATAATATTACAGCATGAAACAAGTAAAAATTATAGATACGTTGGAGACGTATCAGCTTCCCCAAGCTGAATTCCTGCTCGTCCTTGAGTAGGTAAATGGTAAAAACAGAATTTTTGATGCGGAATGCTGCCTAACATGTTTGTCCATGTAATATTCTTTATTGTGGCATGAATATTCAGATCTGTAGGATTCAAAACAATAGTCTAATATTGACATAAAAACAGTAATACTTCGGGCACACCAACAAGGTAGTCGTGTCCTTTCGAAATAACATGGTCTTAGAAAGTTATCCCTACATAATCATATGGTCTGGCTATGCTCCATCTTCCCCACACAAAGTATCTAAATCATGCGCAACCCCGATGAACAAGTCAAGCAATTGTTTCATAGTTTTGGTGTTCTCAAACCTTTTACTCTCTCACGCAATACATGAGCGTGAGCCATGGATATAGCATTATAGGTGGAATAGAATATGGAGGAGGTGCAAGGAGAAAAAGGAGAATATAGTCTCACATCAACTAGGCGTATCAACGGGCTATGGAGATGCCCATCAATAGATATCAATGTGAGTGAATACGGATTGCCATGCAACAAATGCACTTAGAGCTATAAGTGCATGAAAGCTGAAAAATAAAACTAAGTGGTCGTGCAAAATGAATATCCACTAGTTATATGAAAGTGACAAAATAGGAGACTCTCTATCATGAAGATCATGGTGCTACTTTGAAGCACAAGTGTGGAAAAAGGTAGTAGCAATGGTACCTTCTCTCTTTCTCTCATTTTTTATTTTTTTCTTTCTCTTTTTTTGGTGGTCTTCTTTGGCCTCTTTTTTGGGCTTCGCTGGCCTCTTTTTTTTTAAAGTCCGGATACTCATCCCAACTTGTGAGGGAGTCATAGCCTCCATCATCCTTTTCTATCACGGGACAATGCTCTATTAATGAAAAATCATCACACTTTTATTTACTTATAACTCAAAGAAAAAGAAATTACAACTCGATTCCTATGACAAAATATGACTCTATATGCAATATGAAGTGATGATGCAAGTCATGAAAAACTACATGGTGGAAGTTGCATGGCAATATATCTCAGAATGGCTATGGAAATGCCATAATAGGTAGGTATGGTGGCTGTTTTGAGGAATATATGATATCTGTTTTGAGGAAGGAGGGTTTGGTGTACCCGCAAAAGTTGCACGGTACTAGAGAGGCTAGCAAAGATGGAAGGGTGAGAGTGCGTATAATCCATGGACTCAACATTAGTCATAAAGAACTCAAATACTTATTGCAAAAGTCTATTAGGCATCAAAAAAAGTATTAGACTCATGCTCCTAGGGGAGAGGTTGGTAGGAGTTAACCATCGGTCGCTCTCGACCCTCACACAAAGGTCGACAATCATTAAACAAATCATGCTCCGACTTCATTACATAACGGTTCACCATACGTGCATGCTGCGGGAATCACAAGCTTTACCAAAAGTATATCTTCCATTCACAACTACTCACTATCGTGACTCTCATATTACCATCTCTATTATCTCATAACTATATGCAAGGAATCAAACTTCTCATAGCTTTTAATGCACTTAATATGAAAGTTTTCATTATATCCCTCTTGGATGCCCATTATATTAGGAATAAATTCATAACCTAAACAAATTACCATGTTGTTTTAAGAAACTCTCAAAATAATATAAGTGAGGTACGAGAGTTCAACAATTTCTATAAAATATAACACCACCTGCTCTATAAAGACATAAGTGAAGCACTAGAGCAACATTGCCTAGCTCAAAAGATATAAGTGAAGATCAATGAGTAGTCAAACAATTAAGGAGCTATGTGAGGAATCTCTCTCCCTCAATAAATATTTTCAGATATGAGTACTTTATTCAAATAGCAAGCAAAAGAAAAATAGCACTCCAAGAATAGCACGCATCTTGTGAACGAATAAAAATTTAGGCTCAACATAGGCTAACCGATAATTGTTGATGAAGAGAGGTGGGACGCGTAGCATCCCCAAGATTAGATGCTTGAGACTTATTAAAATATTTACTTGGGGTGCCTTGGTAATCCCCAATCTTGAGCTTTTGTATCTCGTTCAATCCTCTCATACCACGGTTTCACCTATTCTCAAAAACTTCATCCACACAAAACTCAAAACGAACTCGTGAGATAAGTTAGTACACATAATAATAAATCAACTCTTTATGTACTGACAAGACAAGTTTCATAATAATTTTAAAACATTAGATACTTTATACTATCATTTCCACAATTTATATCTACCAATATAGGCTATGGAAGCTATAGGATAAGTAGATAACGAAACTATGACAGCAATCTGTCTAAATAGAACAGTCTGTACAAATTTATGAAAACAGTATAACTATATAACTCAAAAAATTATTAAAATTTAATACATGCTATAAATTTATATTAAACACTGTGTGAAAATTTCAGAAACTTTCCACGTTCCTGTAAAATATGAAAATTCAAACACTACAGCAGAATTTTCTGTTTTTACCCAACACATATCAAAACATGCAATGCAAGCACCCTAAAGGCAATTCTTGGAACTTTTTATTGAATTTTTTTTATAAATAACACCTAACATAGAATAACATAATATAATTAAGCTCCAAGGAAAACACATATTATGTGATGAATAAAAATATAGCTCCAAGTAAGATATACCGATAGTGTTGAAGACGAAAGAGGGGATGCCTTTCGGGGCATCCCCAAGCTTAGACGCTTGAGTATTCCTTGGATATTACCTTTGGGGTACCTTGGGTATCCCCAATCTTAGGTTCTTGTCACTTCTTATTCTTCTCATATCGGTGTCTCACCCAAAACTTGAAAACTTCAATCACACAAAACTTAACGGAACTTCATGAGATGGATTAGTATATTAAAAATAGATCATTCTCTTAGGTACTGTCAAGACAAGATTCATAATTGTTACCACATGATACCTATGGGATTACATCATAACCACAAGTTATATTACACAATATAAGCTATAGGAACACTTGAAACAAGCAAACTATGCATGCAAAACAGAATCTGTCAAAAACAGAACTGTCTGTAAAGATCTGAATGATCACCAAACTTACCTGACTTGAAAAATTCTGAACAATTAGTTAAACTCATGGAATTTTTATATAAAGTCTGTGTGAAACTTTCAGAATTTTTTGATGCTCCAGTAAAATCAGATAATTCATATACTAGACGCAAAACTTTCTATTTTTTGCACAGAATCAAACAAGCAAGTATCCACACTATCCCAAAGGATTTACTTGGCACTTTATTGAAATAAAAGACACAAAACATGATTAATAAAGTATCTCAATAATATGAACACACAAAAGCATAAAGTAAAAGTGTCCGGTTGCCTCCCAACAAGTAATTTTCTTTAATGCCTTTTAGCTAGGCATGATGATTTCAATGATGCTCACATAGGAATAGTAATTGAAACATGAAAAAGAGCATCATGAATCTTATGAGAAGAAGATTTAAGTCTAACTCACTTCCTATGCATAGGGATTTTTTGAGCAAACAATTTATGGGAGCAAGAATCATCTAGCATAGGAAGGCAATACAAGCATAACTTCTAAACTTTGAACACATAGAGAGGAAACTTGATATTATTGCAACTCCTACAAGCATATTATCCTCCCTCATAATAATTTTCAGTAGCATCATGAAGGAATTCCACAATATAGCTAGCACATAAAGCATTCTTTTCGTGATCTACAAGCATAGAAATTTTACTACTGTCCTCACAAGCAAATTTCTTCTCATACCTAATAGTGGGAGTATAATAAAAGACTTGAATACTACAAATTGGTTCCACACTAAAAGAGTAATGTTCAGTAAAAGGATATTCAAAATTATGACAATAATTATCGCTACTCATTATAACATAAGTATCATCACAATAATCATCATAAATAGCAACTTTGTTCTCATCATAGTCAACTGAAACCTCTTCCGAAAGAGTGGAATCATTACTAAATAAAGTCGTGACCTCTCCAAATCCACTTTTATCATTATAATAATATTCAACACCCTACAAAATAGTGGGCTAAGTATTATCTAAAGTTGACACTCTTCCAAACCCACTTTCATAAATATTGCAATCATCATAAATAGGGGGGACGCTATCATCATAATAGTTTTGCTCATCAAAACTTGGGGGACTAAAAACATCATCTTCATTAAACATAGCATCCCCAAGCTTGGGACAAACATTAATTGCAGCGAATAAATTTTCAAACATGTCATTCTCATCAAACATAGCATCCCCAAGCTTGTGGCTTTTCATAACATAAGCATAACCACTCTCCTCATTAATAGTATGAATAGCACCAATCGTATAACAATTATTACAACCACAATTTTCTAAGTGGGTGAAAAAACTATTTTCAAGATTATAAGAGGTGTCATTATTTGGGAGAGATACCTCTTTACCTTTATTTTTCCTTCTTTTCTTCTTCTTCACCACATTATGTGTGGGTTTATTTAATTCCTCTAAGCCTCTTTTTGAAGAGGTTGGTTGAATAAAAAGCTCCTCCTTGTTACGTAATTCATCATAAGAACAAATAGGAGGATATAGGGAAACCTCTTCCCCTTCATTAGTATTCTCTTCATCTTCTATTTTTTTCTTGTCTTTAAGTAATTGGAAATATAAGGATTCCCAATGCAATTTAACGCACAATACATATAAATTTCCCTTAGATCAAAATCAAGAAATCTCTTAAGATTATATTCTGGGATACCCATAGTTATATGTTTCATTTCTTCATATCCGAGAAGCAAACTAAGTTCATTATGATGCGCAAGGGAAATCAAGTTATCACAATTTTTGGACACGATTCGATCATGAAACAGTTTGCAATGGAGATTTAAATGACCACATTCATTGCAAAGTTCACAAGGACGGCGATAAATATTAAATCTTTCAGCACAAACATCTAGCCTCTCTTGCAACCATTTAGTTTCTAAATACTTATGCCTCTTACAAAATCTATCTTCCCTTTTGGCATGTCTTGACAAACTCTATGCACTCCAAAAAAATTGACATGCTTATAAGAATTCTTTTTATCATGACTAGTGCAATCATCATTAGTACTATGGATATTCAAAGAATTCATACTAACAACATTGCAATCATGCTCATCACTCAAATATTTAGTTCCAAACATTGTAATAACTTCTCCTTCTAACGCTTGAGCTCAATTTTCCTATCCATCATTCTCACGAAAGACATTAAAAAGATGAAGCATATGAGGCAGCCTCAATTCCATTTTTTGTAGTTTTCTTTTATAAAACCAAACTAGTGAGAAACAATAAACTAAAAGATTCAATTGAAATATCTAAAGATATACCTTCAAGCACTCACTTCCCCTGCAACAGCGTCGGAAAAGAGCTTGATGTCTTCTACACAACCTTCTTCTTGTAGACTCGTGTTGGGCATCCAAGCATAGAGTTTTGTAGGACAACGGAAATTTTACCTCAAGTGGATGACCTAAGGTTTATCAATCCGTGGGAGGTGTAGGATGAAGATGGTCTCTCTCAAGCAACCCTGCAACCAAATAACAAAGTGTCTCTTGTGTCCCCAACACACCAAATACAATGGCAAATTGTATAGGTGCACTAGTTCGACGAAGAGATGGTGGTACGAGTGTAATATGGATGGTAGACATAGGTTCTTGTAATTTGAAATTATTAAGACAGAAAGGTAACTAATGGTAAAAGTGAGCAAAAACGGTATTACAATGCTTGAAAACAAGGCCTAGGGTTCATACTTTCACTAGTGCAATTTCTCTCAACAATATTGGCATAGTTGAATCATATGTTAATACCTCTCGTGCGACAAAGAGTTCACTCCAAAGTCACAAATAGTGGAGAACTAATGAAGAAAATATTGTAAGGTACGAAACCACCTCAAAGTTATCTTTTCTGATCAATCTTATGGGCTATCCCTATAAGTTTCACAAACATCCCTAGAGTTCGTACTAAAATAACACCTTAAGATACACGTCAACCAAAACCCTAATCTCACCTAGATACTCCATTGTCGCCACAAGTACCCATGGGCTCGATTATATGATATGCATCACATAATTTCAAATTCATCATGTTCAATCCAACACAAAGAACTTCAAAGAGTGCCCCAAAGTTTCTACCGGAAAGTCAAGACAAAAACCTGTGCCAACCCCTATGCATAGAATCCCAAGGTCACGGAACCGACAAGTTGATCACCAAAACATACATCAAGTGTATCAATAGAACATCCCATTGTCACCACAGATATCCCATCGCAAGACATACATCAAGTATTCTCAAATCCTTAAAGACTCAATCCGATAAGTAAACTTCAAAGGGAAAACTCAATTCATCACAACAAGATGGAGAGGGGAAAACTCCATATGATTTAATCTATATCAACAAAGCTCGTGGTACATCAAGATCGTGCCATCTGAAGAACACGAGAGAGAGAGATCAAACACATAGCTACTGGTACATACCCTCAGCCCCGAGGGTGAACTACTCCCTCCTTGTCATGGAGGGCGCCGGGATGATAGGATAACGTCAAGTGATGGTTTCCCCCTCCCACAGGGTGATGGAACGGGCTCCCGATTGTTTTTTTTCATGGCTATGGAGGTTTGCGGTGGCGGACCTCCCGATCTAGGTTCTTCGTTGTGGTTTCTGGAATATTTGACGATTTATAGAGCTGAGAGGGAGGTCGATGGACTCCCGAGGAGCCCACAAGCCTGGTGGGTGCTGCTAGGGGGGTGGCCACGCCCTTGAGGCTTGTGGCCTCCTCGGAAACCATCTGGCCCAACTCTGATGCTCCGTTGGTCTGTTATGGTCCAAAAAAAATCACCATAAAGTTTTATTTCATTTGGAATCCGTTTGACATTCCTTTTTTGTAAAACTCAAAAACAAGGAAAAAACAGGAAGTGGCACTAGGCTCTAGGTTAATAGATTAGTCCCAAAAATAATATGAAGTTGTGGTAAAATGATTGTAGAACATCCAAGAATGATAATATAGCAGCATTAAACATGCAAAAATTATAGATACATTGGAGACGTATCACGGGGTTTTCTTCTACACTTGGAAAATTAAACTCATGATACACATCACCAAACTCAACATTGACGGTTTCTTTTTGGCAATTTATCTTAACATTAACAATGTTCAAGAAAGTTCTACCAAAGATAATGGGACAAAAGTCATCTAGTGGGGAACCATGAACTAGAGAATCGGTAGGATATTTTGTTTTCCCACACAAGACTTCACCATCTCTAACAATCCCAAGTGGTGTGATGGTGTCTCTATTAGCAAGTTTAATATTAACATCAATGTATTCTATTTCAGTAGGTGCAATGTTATTCATAATTTCTTGGTATAAAGTAAAAGTAATATCACTCATACTAGCACCCATATCACATAAGCCATGATTAAAAAATCTCCTATTTTAACTCAGACAACAGGCATGCCAACTATGAGTCTATGTTTATCTTTTTCATCGGGTTTAGCAATTCTAGCAGCTTCATCACGTAAGTAAATAACATGCCCATCAATATTTTCAACCAAGAGATCTTTAACCATAGCAACACTAGGCTCTACTTTAATTTTTTCAGAGGGCTTAGGTGCTTTAATGTTACTTTTTTGAACCATAGTTGATACCTTAGCATGTTCCTTTATACTAACAAGGAAAGGTGGTTTTTCAATATAAGCAGTAGGCACGACTGGATCAACATTGTAAATGATAGTTTCTTATTTAGCTATGACCGGTTCTTTAATTTCTTCTTTAGTAGGGGGATGATATTTAAACCACTTATCCTTATGGAGATCAGCATGAGTAGAAAATGATTCACAAATCGGAGTCAAGTCCAATTTAGTGCCGAACTTGTGAAAATTAGCGGTATTCATAAAAGATTTAACATCATAAAATTCAAGATTAATACCTAAATCATTACCTTTGTCAAGTTCCCAATCCTCAGAGTTGCGTTTAATTCTTTCTAATAGATCCCACTTGAATTCAATGGTCTTCTTCCTAAAAGAACCAGTACAAGAAGTATCGAGCATGGATCTATCATTGTGAGAAAGCCGAGCATTAAATTTTGAATATAATTTCTCTCAAGCGATCATGATTGGGGCATGAATATAACACTGATTTAAGCCTCCCACTAGATAGAGTTATTCTTTCTCCTTCATGAGGGAAAAAAAATATATAATTCCGATCACGATGAACTAGATGCATAGGATAAAACTTTTGGTGGAATTCCAATTTCAATCGATTCCAATTCCATAATTCAATATCATCACATAGCCTATACCATGTCAATGATTTCCCCATCAAAGATAAAGGGAAAACCTTCTTCTTAACTTCAACTCCGGATAAACCT